>CM062815.1:546457582-547657582 GCA_031772625.1 Pinus tabuliformis | reverse complement strand
TGATTTCCATGGCTATCTTAGTTCATTGAAGCCTTAAAATGATGCATATTTTTAGGATTTACAAGCTTTAAAGAATCACAGGTCCTGTTCACAGCAAAGGACGTGTATTTTTTCCTTCAATTAGCCATGGCCATTGTTTATTTTCCGGATTTCTCTTTCTTTCTGATAAAGAGGTCATTAGATCACCTTTTGCCCCTCCAAGAATCGCAGTTAACAAATAGTTAAATATTATTAAGAAGTTATAACATTAAATAAAAAGCGATTGATAATTCTAATTTCGTATTCAAAATATACGATAAGTGTAACCTCAAATATTATGATGAAAAATCTTAAAGTTTAGAGCCTAAAGTCGGAGTAAGAACACGCCTTCAATTTTTATTCGGAGCACCAACTTGAGCATGAAGGCTAAGATTACTGTTAACGGTCAGACTAATCCTAAATATTTGTTTGAAGGCTAAGATTACTGTTAACGGTCAGACTAATCCTAAATATTTGTTTGAGTAAGAAGCTGGTAATTTATTGTTAACGGTCAGACTAATCCTAAATATTTGTTTGAGTAAGAAGCTGGTAATTTATTTTTTTGGATGAGATTAACTTTGGTTTGAATTTTTTCTTAAGTGATTGGAAGTAATGCTAGTAATAATCTTGGGTTTTAGTGACGATCTGAACGAATGAACCTCTGTTATCTGGTTGGGATTCTGGCCTATTAGAAATTCCCACCCTTCAATTATATATATTTAAGAACATTTTATTCTATTCCAGTGTTTAAAATTTTAGTGTTTAAAATGGGCTTACAAGTAATCTCCCGCCAACCTGACTGAACATTAACACAGATTCCAAAATCCAAGATACTCAATCTAATACAAAGTTGAAGCCGAGACCCAGGACAAGCCTTATTTGCTTTGCTATCCATCCATATTTGCTTTGCTATCCATCCATAAATGAGCGAGGGCAGTATATGCCGACCATCAAATCTAAGTAGATTATCCAAAAATAAATATATATTACCTCAACATTTATAAATTGATAACATACCAAATAAGACTCGCCAAGACTTAGCACGTTAGAATTTAGAAACGAAGTGACTTGAACCGGTAGATTAAGATGAGGACAAATTTGCAAGTACATTAATTTTCAGTTCAGGATTTTGTTATCCTTGGTTATTAATATTTGATGCGTTTTAGTCTTTTTTTTTTCTGAAATTTTTTTGGCTTAATCTTTTGTTGATGCTTATGACTTGCCTTCTGGCTGCCCTGTATACACAGTCTTATATGTCATGTCATGGTTTGGTATGTGCTACTATATATGTTTCTTTATGAACCTTTGGCATTTGCTTTTTGTCTATAATGCCCTCTTTCGTGGCTGTCATATGCCACCCTTATGTATCTTATGTTGGTTTTTATATTGTCTTAATATAATCCATAATGCTTTTTTATTTGGTTGAAGAAAAAAGTACATTAATTTTTAGGGAATAAATTGCTTTTTATTTTCGGAGACCGAGTACCTTACCATTTAGAAACGAAGTGACTTGAACCGGTAGATTAAGATGAGGACAAATTTGAAAGTACATTAATTTTCCGGAAATAAATTATTTTTTGTTTTCGGAAGCTATGGGTCTTATTCACATCGATGCCAGCTAGTTTAATATAGAGAATTCTGCAGAATAGTCCTGCTTTCTTGAAAGTTTTTATAAAATATATTAAAATAATTGCAAAAGTTGGATGCGTTAAACATTAACATTAATAGAAAATTTACAAAACTAAAATCGATTTTCTCATTCAATCACGCGTGGAAAGACAATCCTCATGAATAATTCACGCGTGAATAGACAGATCTCAAGAATAAGGAAGAAAAAGGTAAGACAATCCTCATGAATAATTCACGCGTGAATAGACAGATCTCAAGAATAAGGAAGAAAAAGGTAAAAATGTTTGAATGGGGAACGTTCAATGGTTAATAATAAGTTTAAATATGAGTAATAAATACATTTGAATGGACAAAAAGCTATTTTAACCCCCCAGCATTTGAGTTACCTTTTGTCAACAAGCACCCTCCCATGGTCTACTTAAATATGAGTAATAAATACATTTGAATAGACAAAAAGCTGTTTTAATTTACAATGGGTAAAAGTGATATTATTTTCTATATATTAATTATTTTATTATAATTATTTAAAAAATATTATAAATTATAATTAAAAATTATATTGTTATGGTACTTTAATGATTTGTGTAGGAAAAGTGACATTATTTTCTAAATATTACTAATTCTATATTAATTATTTTACTATAATTATTTAAAAACTATTATAAATTATAATAAATTAAAAATTATCAATAATTATTTGGTTATTGTATTTTAATGATTTTTTTTTGGTAGTGAGGTGCTATACATTAACAAGTGGGTGGAAAGTAATATTTATATTTTTATGGATAATGTGAATTTTATTTATATAAAGATATTTTATTGATATATTTTATTTATTATAAGTGTTTAAAAAATATTTTTATTATATATATATATATATAGATAGATAGATAGATAGATAGATAGTGGTAAATTTCATTTTAATTTAGTTGTTGTAAAGGGTTAGATTTTAGCTCTTGCTCATTTTAACTTATTTGAAGAAGACAAGCTCCTGGCTAATCACAAGTAGTTTAAAGTCTTAAGTATGATTAAATAGTGGTTTTATTCTAAATAGTATTTATAAAAAAGCCAATGTTTCTTATTCCTTAACGTTACCTTTAATGAGCTCTTGTTTTTCAATAACATATAAGCCCAAAGGGGTTGGATCCAATGATGGAAAACAAGGATTTTTTCACTATTTGGCAAGGTTCATTCTCGACGGGGGGCCTAGCCTAGAGTTATGGGACACCTTGAAGTAGTGGTCACACATGTGGTTGCATGTAAAGAGATTATATTATATGGTTTTATGGCTCATGCAAACATAAGTAGATCAAAGCCCACCCCTATATCCTTCAAGTTTATTTTGTCTAGTATTCATAACTCAAGTGGTTGGGCTTTGTTCTTCTCCCCACCTGGTTTCAATTCCCATAAGTGTCATGTTAGCCTCTTGTATCCTATAAGTGATATGTTGACCTCTTGTGACAATGCTCCTCACCAAGGTTCACTTCCCATAAGTGACATGTTGGCCCCTTATGACAGGGCCAGAAGGATAGATGCCCTTCCCCGCCTTCAATTACCACATGCTAGCCTCTTGTGATAAGGCTCCCCAACAAGGGTCAATTTTCTCAAGTGACATGTTGGCCCCTTGTGATAAGGCTAAAAGGGTAGATGTCTTTCCTCGGGTTCAATTCCTGTAAATGACATGTTTGCTCATTATGATAAGACTTTCCACTAGGATTCAATTCCCATGAGTGACATGTTGGCCCCTTGTGACAAGGCTAGAAGGGTATATGTCTTTGAATCCACAAATGACATGTTTATTTATTGAGATAAGGCTCCCCACTAGGATTCAATTACCTTAAGTGACATGTTGGCCCCTTGCAATAAGGTTAGAAGGGTATATGCCTTTGAAACCACAAATAACATGTTTACTTATTGTGATAAGGCTCTCCAATAAGGTTCAATTCCTGCAAGGGACATATTGGCCCCTTGTGATAAGGCTCCCCAATAGGGTTCAATTCTCACAAGTGACATATTGGCCCCTTGTGATAAGGCTAGAAAGGTAAATGCCCTTCCGTTATCAATTCCCACAAGTGACATGTTAGTCCCTTATGATAAGTCTCTTCATTAAGATTCAATTCTTACAAGTGACATATTGGCTTCATGTGATAAGTTTAAAAAGATAAATGCTCCTCCATATCCCTTAAATATTTAAATCTTTGCCATGTCACAGATAATTAATATATATACCATAATAATAAAAAAAAAACTCTAACTTTATATATATATAAATAATTAATTAAAATATAAATTTTAAATAACTTTTATGAAAAAATATTCAATTTTATTATTTTTCAATTAAAACTTAATTAAATATTTTAATTAAATATTATAATTAAATTTTGTTAATCATAGATATCTAGATTTGAAAAAGATATATTTAATATATTGTAAAGGTGAATAGAAATATTATTGTTGATATAAAATTGAGTAGGTAAATTTTAAAATATAAATTTAAATAATTGTTTTTATAGATAACTGATTCAAATCCCTATAAATGTTTACTTATAATAAAAATAAAAAATAAAAAAGAAATCATAAATTTGAAAAAAATATATTTAATATATTGTAAAAGTGAATGAAAGTTATATCATTGTTCACAGGAAATTGAGTTGGTCACCCTCTATTATAATAAAATTAAAAATTAAAAAAAAATCATAAATTTGGGAAAAATATATTTAATATATTGTAAAGGTGAATGAAAGTTATATCATTGTTCATAGGAAATTGAGTTGGTCACCCTCGATCATTGCCATAGCACCATAATATCATAATATATATTCACACAGCGAGACAACATCCACTATCATTTTTCCGAAACACTCTTATGATATTTAATATATTGAAATAGATTCTACTATATAATCATTTATGTATTTTCCTGTCTCTTCCATATTTTGTCTACGCCAAGGACAACCCATTCCATTAATTAATCTTTTTTTTCATCTTTTCAACGCATGAACTTGGCCACCGATTAATACAAGTATACGGATGAGATAGGATGGGGATAGAGAGCAGACTTATAATTTTGCAGAATGATTCCCCGGATCAGATATGATAAGTATACTGCCATGTGGCAAGCACTTTGAAATGTGTTGAAAGAGCACCTGCTAAGATAATGGATTCCAACAGAGACAAACTTTCAAACCACGGATGAGAAAGCTCACGCTAAACCTAACAACATAAGTGATCAGCTAAAATTATAATCTGCGAGTCCACGTCTATCTTCCATAGTGTTAATAAACAACGGATTTTTATCGAGCGGGAGGAATTGTTTTAACCTTTAAAAGTGATTGGAATTTGGGTTAAAAAATTTTAATTTTTTTTATAAACGTAGTGTTTGAATTATGTTTTTGATAGTGGAAATGAAATCAACATCATCAAAAATTTTCAAAACACATAAAATCATGAAGTTTAATAATTTTTATTTAGATTCACAAAAATCCTAATAAATTTTTTTAAAATATGACCAAAATTTCTATAACTTTAAGACAAAATAACATAATAACTTTTAAAAATGCTAATCAAACTACCAAATTTATATAAAAATCAAACTACCAAATTTATAGAAAAATCAAACGCAATAATATTACCTAATTTATAGAGAAAACAAAAGCAATTTGTGAAAGAAACAAATCCCTGCCATTTACAGAGAAGATATGGAGTTGACATCTGGAAATTGGACCAAGTACAAAGGCAATTAATATTCTGGGAGCTACTGGACCAAGTACAATGTTCTTGGAGCTATTGGACCAAGTACAAAAGAACATCGCAATCGATGCTCTTGGAGCGATGTTGTGAATATAAAGTGGTTGGGTGAGTAGGGTTGTCAAACGGAGCAAAAAAGGTCTTGGGCTCTGTGGAATAGCTGTAAACAATATATTTTCTCCTGTTTTTTCCAGACATGCACGCCATGCTGACAATGAAAAAAAATTAATTCGTGTTCGAGTCTTTGCTTCAGTAGAGGAGAACCATTAAAAATGTGTTTTCCCTTTTTCTTATTTGGATACACACAACCGCTTAATTTGGTCAGAACTTCTAATACGACAACCATTTAGTGACAATAAAGAAATTTGCCATTCTCAAAGCAAATCACACTGAGCTTACTTTCTCGCAGCAGATGCCAGCTGGATTATTAATCACGATGGGTTCTATTCTGAAATTAAAGAAGAAATGGACTAAGAGTGTAGTTAGGTATGTAAGATGTAGAGTTTCTTAAGAGTACATGTAGTTCATGTTACAAATTTTATTAAGATTTTGCTTTATTTATGGTATAATTTTCTGACCAGTTGTTTTTATATAGTTGGTTAAATATTCACGATATTATATTATAAATTTTAGTTATTAGGTGTATGCATAAAAGTTAGTTAAATATTCACGATATTATATTATAAATAATATATTATAAAGTTTAGTTATTAGGTGTATGTATAATATTCAAATGATTAATGTTGTATTTTAGTCGTTATTGATGTGGAAAACCTAAATTACTGTGTTATACAGAGAAAAAATTGATACAGGTTATATCTTCAAGGTATTGAACCATCTTTAAAAGGTTGGAGTGTTACATTTTTACTTTTAAAATTCTTATAAAACCATTTTCAAATAGTTTCAGAATCAAATTCTCCCTCTTCACTTTTTCGGATACATCAAATTTTCCTCATGTACTTTATTTATATGAATAACATACCAACTCATGAAGCTGCTCTGCCACCGGTCTAAACCCTACTATCACACCTAATTCCCAATTAACGACTAAAGCAGCCACTTTATCTATTACCTACTTAGGTCCGGTTGTATCATGTCAATTCTAACTCCTGTAGGTAGGCTATGTTTTCAATTAGTTGGCCCACTCAAGCTACGACAATATCACGCTTGTCTCTCGTTCAGGAGAGTAATTGACCGAAGCTGCCTCCTCCATCCATTTTCATTCTCGCATGCCCAGGGAAGTGTATCTGTCGCAATTTCAGGAGGCGGTTCTTGACTTTTTGAGTGTCTGGTGTCATGATTCAAAGGCGTCACATTGCAGCACGAATTTTTTTGTTAAATACGAAACTGGCGGCTTTAAATGCCATCACTTAAAGAAGATTGTTGTTACCAGGGTTACGTTTGAGTCATTTTTCAACCATAAATTCAATTTGCCAACTTGTTTTCGGTCGTGTTGCTTTTTGGATGTATTTTCGCTTACATTAAGCTTAAAATTTCGGATATTGATTGTTACTGTTCTTTGAATGTTTTAGCTCAGAATTAGTCCATTTAACCTCAATATCAAGGAATTTACTTAGAATATAGCGAAATCAGCATTCTGTGAAGTTAGTCTGGTTTTCGGAGCTCCACATCGTGCACTTAGTTATGTACCGAGCAATTTTTTTTTGGGGGAAAAATAGTCCAAAGTTTAAAGCGAGCCTCGCATCTTTCAGTTGTACATCGGTGTCGCATCAGTAACTTTGAGGTTCCACTTTTAGGAGCTAAGCTAAAGTACCATCAATAAATATAACAACGCAACCGGTGCTTATTTGTGTTTCCTATAGCCTCGTATTCAAATGGCTGGTTTTGTCCACTATTATTGAGAAAAATAGTCCTACCTGTAATGTCTCTCCAATATCCCTACGTGTAATATGTCTCCAAATTGTGTAGTTGAGATGGTTAGTAATTGAATAGATATCATTAGAATATAGTAAAATTTAACATATATGGCAGTGTAAAAAGTCGATTTCCACTCATAATACAATACATTTATGTTCATTATCCATACATTTTTAGATCTACCCATAGAGCTATCTTGTATCATTGAGAAAAATATCTGTATAATGTGGATTGTTTTGTGTAATATTAAAATTAGAAGAGTTTGAAGATGAGATAGTTAGTATGGGAAGAAAGTTATGGTTTCTAAAAATATCATTACAATATTTAAATATAATTAAGTAAAGCTTAATATAAACATAATTAAGTAAAGCATAATATATATAGTATGGTAAGAAATTAAAAGATTTTCATACATAATACATTATACACATGCTTATTATCTATATATTTTTAAATCTATCTATAGAGCTATCTTGTTTTGAACCAAGATATATCTAACTCTTTTGAAGCCATGAAGATACGGTCGACATAGATTAGTTAGGGCACATGTCAAACTTCTCAATTTCTACTTTGTCTATGCACTAGTCAACTATTCTATTCTAACAACCTAAGTAGTTAAATCCCAAGTTCACTATCCAATTAGTCCCTTAAGTGAGTGTCTAGTTGACTATCAATTGAATCCCTTAGTCAACCACTCAGTAGACCACTAAGTGGACTCTTTTAGTTGATTGTTGACTTATTGTCTCTACAAGATCTAGAGAGGTGTGATGAACCAACATAGCTTGTTGTTTCAACACCCCCCTATCAACACAATGTGTTGGAGATTCAAGAGGTGAAAGTACTTTTGTACACCCTCCCATAATTCCAGCTTCCTAAAGTCCAATCATAATTCAAAGTCTCACAAACTTAGCCTCTATGAGAAGCTTCATAATGATATCAAGGACCTAATCATGTGTCCTTCAATAAACAAGTTTCACAATATTTTCTTGTATTAATTGTCTCAGATAATAAGTATGAAGCTCCACATGCTTCATTTTGCTATATGCAATGGAATATTTTGCATTATGAGTGTCACAATACATCATAATTGATGACATCATTATAAAACCAAGCATTAGGGGAATTTTGAGGTAAAAAATGAACATCAAAAGAAAAATGTACTAACATAATTAAATTTAAAATAACCAATAGGATTCAAAATGATGATATCTCTGAAGGAAAATATTTTGGATGGAAAAGAAGAAAACTACTTTTTTTTTTAATTTTATTTTTGGCATATCTCTTTATAAGTTTACTCAAATGTCAAGTGTGGACACTCGTTGGATGTAGAATTAAATTCCACATCCAACTAGTACCCACTTTGCATATTTATGAGTAGACCCACATCGAAGAAAATTGAAAATACATGAAAAAAATGTGTTGAACTTGATTTAATTTTCTTCGATGTAGGTCTACTCATAAGTATGCATAGTGGGTACTTATTGAATGTGAAATTTAATTATGCATCCAACAAGTGTTTGCACTTAAAAATTTGAGTAAACCTATGAGGAGATATGTTATGTAAAAAATTAATAATGTTGTAATTATAGATTACTTAGACAAAAGGGCACGATCAAAAGATCATGCCTTTTCAGTAAGAGGCACCTGAGGTGGTATATATTTCTGTCAATTACTGAGCTATTTTTCTCTATCTGGTATCAGAGCATCGATCCTCTGCCTCTGTTGTTTCCCGACCATTGTTACTCCATAGTGTCTGACACCCATCTCTTTCGACTGTGCCTCCTCCATCCAATTGTGCTCTTTGTCTGTCATCAACTCCCTATCACCATTCAACTATTCTACCACCCCTCACTCACTTTATCGTCCACACTTCGTACTCGGTTAACCACGGTTCCTTTCCCCCACCTCTGCTCCCTGCTACAATGATGATGAAAATATCAGTGATGCATCCATTCAAATGGAAGGTGAAGCATATAATTGGCATATATGGCGGAAGAAAATGACACATACTATCAGTTGGAAGAAATTCAAAAATGCATTCTTTAAGAGGTTCCAAGGTGTCAAAGAAGAAGAGTTATTCACAGCACTCACCAAGCTACAACAAAAAGGAGATGTGGATGAATACACTAGAGAATGGGAAACTCTAGCTACACGAGTACCTGATTTGTCAGAGACTCGTCTTATTCAATTGTACATCACAGGACTTCAACCACGTCTCTAGGTTGAGCTTAAGCTTCATGACATCACTTCTATAGAAGAACAAGGTAGAACACAAAAGCTGCAAAAAAGAAGCTCGAAGTGATACAATGGCCAAAAGTTGAAAGAGTATATTCGAGATGAATATTTCCCAAAATTGCTAATGCAGATAACACAAAATATGTTCCACCACAACTACGTGAAGGAGGAAAAACTAATTCGGAAATGCAAAGAATGAAAGAAGGTAAGTGCAAACTTTGTGACAAAAATTGGGATTCTAAACATAAATGTTCTAAGGGAAAAGAGACCAAAAACCTATATACATGTGAAGCAACCAATGATTCAATAGTGAAGAATTAAACTGTTGACAGTGCTGGACCCGCCAACATGTCAAGGTATCTCCCCAGTAAGAAGTCCCAACTATACCTTAGACTATTTGGAGTAGGAGTCCTAGAAGTGGGTAGTAAATCTATGTCTTGACTGCAATAGCGCGTAGAGGTAAGCAAGATATCCTTGTCGGAAGCAAGTGTGTGACCTTCCAGCGAGTCAAGAGAGATGCATGGGAAGGTTCTAACACACAAAAGGGGAATGAAGTGTATCCCTTAGAAGCTTGTAATAATACGCAACCTGAAAGGAACACACGAGTTGAATGACATCACAAGCTGGAAAGCAGAATATTCGACAATACAAAGTGATGAGTTAAACCAACAACACGCTTCAATAAGATTCATACAATCATATATGGAATAGTCCATACATCAATGCATAAGTAAAACTACATACATTGATAAAGTAACTAGAATAACTGAACTACAATAACAACATATGCATGAAACATGTTGGCTCTACTATATTATTTAAAGTGAAAGTTCCATCCATACATACAACCATGACAGCCATTAGCCCCAATAGTGGAACATTACAGTCAACACTGCCTGCTCCTCCAAAGAGATGTGCTCACTCTGCATTGTGGAGAAGCCAAGGCTCGTCACAATACTCTCCAAGCCCTCTCTAAGCAATGCTTAGCAAAATCTTGGCTCCCAAAAGCCCATTCTATGAGTTATGAGGTTCTATTTATAACAAAGGGTGGGGTCGCCCTTGACATTCCTCTTTGTGACTCTTGGACTACCCTCGTGACTCTTTACATTACATATGACTATTTGTATTCCACTAATGACACTTGGGATCTCACTTTACATCATGTTTACAAAAATGATACATTTCCCCATATACCCATGTGGGACAAAATTGGCTTGAGTCAGCCAGACAAGGCAACACTATGACCCGGATGGCTGTGGAAATACCAGCTCATCAACCTTCTCTTCGTGATCCTCGATGACGAATTGATACCACGCTTGATAGTGCACAATGGTATCCGCATACTCTTTGATGGTGTCCTTCTAGAAACGAACTCTTGCTTCCATTGGTTCTGGGTATACTGATTTGGAACCTCGTTCCAACTCATCCTGTAAAATTCGCAACTTAGTCCTGAGCAAGGTTGGACTAGCGATGTACATCCGCATGTTATCTGTGCTGACTTGAAAATTTGCGTTGGTGGTCGTGAGCTTCAATTGATCAAAGTATGCATCGAGCTATAGTTTGACTTGGTTCTTCTCTTTGGCCTCGGTGAGCGTATCAATTAACGGGGTGCCATACTTTCTCACCACGACACCCAAACTCTTGTAAAACCGTGCATACGAAGCCTCCACACTGGTGATGAGCGGTGAGAGTTCCTCATAGTTTCAGATCTGACTCCAGATGCATGCTTTGTCCAACTCTACTTGTGGCTTCATCATCTTGTGTAAGTGAAGTGGGGCTCCTGTGTACCTCATTGTCGATGTTTGTACATGATCAAATGTAGCATGTATGTCTGTGAGTGTTCGCACTATCTTGGTGCAGCGCTACTGATGACCATGTAGGTGGACATTTTCCTTGTGCATAGTGACAAACTTGTCATACAATCTCCACATGACTGTCTCAAGAGCCAATACTTCAACAAGTATGGCCATCTTCATCTCTACTCTGGAGGATCCTGTTGATTGTTCCTCTCTTTGCTTGGTTGCTTGCAACTCCTTAGCCATGCACCGGTTTTCTGCTATCAAGAACCTAACACTTGAGCTCATGGCTTTGACATAAGCCTTTGTAGCATTGGCCAATACGGTTGGATGTCTCCGTACATCTGACACAATCACCCGTTATTCCAAGTGTGCAGGTGATGCATGCTCATCTGGGGTGTGCGCTCTATGTGCTTGTACAACTCTGTGTTGTGACTCATCAAAGGTTATGTTGTACACCTCTGTTTCCGGATGGTCCTCAAAGACAATGGTATCCCCTTGTTCACTAGGGACTTTCTCTATTGTTGGAGCTAGTGAAGCCTGTGGAGTGACCTCGGTTGCTTTTGGCATGAGGTTAGTATCCTAATCCTGTTCCGATTGCTCCATCTCCATGTCCATATGTTCTATTATTTGTTCATCCTATAAAGCAAGTTCTTGTTCCTAGGGTTGCTTACCGTGTTCCTCATTTGTTGCCGATTCAGAGTCTTCAACCTGTATCGGTGCAGTATGTGTTGTCTACGCGCCTTGCACTTCCTCTTGTTCCTGTTCATGCTCATGTTGCGCTTCCTTCTCTCTTCTGCGTAGCTCTTGTTCTTCTTTGAGCTTCTGTTGGACTTCTTGCAACATCCTCTCTGCATCTTCCAGCCTCTGCTTCTATCTCTTTCTTTGCACTATCCTCTTGTCATGTTGTCGCCTCTTCGCATCTATCTACAAAGCTACCTTTTCCACAAGTGGGTCTTCCTGAAACTTGTAGCTTTTCTCCGTCTTTGTGATTTCGACAATCTTCCTCTTGTCTTTGTCTTACACATGTTTGCTGCTTATTGTTGTTGTTGTTGTTGCTCCATGTGGTGTTGTTTCCTTGACTGTTGCTAGCCACTCCACTGCAATGTTGGCTGGTTCATTGAGCCTAGAGGAGTTATAACAATATCTCCATGGGTCTTCCTCTGGCCAATGGCACGCCCCGTGGATCCAAGGATAGTACACTCTCGCACAGTGGTCCCTACATAAACCATGTGGGTCATATGGGTTGAAACTACTGGTGTCAAACTTAAACTTCTTGAAATCTACCACCTTGGCATCCACTTCTTTCAAAATCCTGATCACGTACAACCCAATTCGCATAAGAAGCATGGGCCATGGTGCCTTCTTCTTCTTGTGCCATCCAGCTGATAACCTTGTTGAGATGTGGTATACAACCTCCTGCATAAGAAAATTGTCTATGGCTAACCTCGGAAACACATGCAGAGCTTTCTCTGCATTGTACATCCTGATGAAGGTGCTTTCGGGTGAGGCGTACCAATCTACAATGTTCAACAACGCCTCTGTTGCTGCCTGGGACATGCAGGACAGACCTTGTTCAAAGATCATCGTGTACAGAGGGGCGATTAAATGGTCACATATTCTAGCCATAACTCCTCAGTAGCTGCAATTTGAGAGCAACTTGCAATATATTTTCACAACAGTCTCTGAAGTTGTACATACCCAACCCATGCCAAGAAACTGTTGGGCACAGATTGCATCGAGCAAGTAGGCAGACATGAAGAATTTTTCTTGTTGATCCTTGGGTAGACTCCGAGCATTGGATAGATGCCCTTTCAACTAGAGGGCCACCATGTCAGACTAATTGAACGGTTTTCCTTCACTTGCCGGTTGATCCAACATAGTAACCCAACTTTGCGGGAAGGTCTCTGTACTCCCTTGGCCATACAAGCGACATGCAAAGATTACCAAGAACCAGTATGCCTTCCTGAGTGTCTTCATCTTGTATATCTGGTTGGGTGTTGTCCTGATCTTTGTTGGCTTCTTTACCCAACGCTTCAAGATATCTCTTATGTTCGTACTGTCGTTGGGAGTGTAGAACGATGCATCCATCCTACTCACTAGGAATGGAAAATGAAATGCCTCTTAATAATCCTTCGTCCTAAAGGAAGCAAGCCTTTCTCCACTGACACTGCTCAGTATCATTGTCTCAGGATCAGTGTGTGAAACAATCCAGTGGAACACATCTGTGCAAGGGAACATAGGAAACCTGCATGCAACTTTGTATAATCCTGACTTATGGATGTTTATATAGACCTGTCGATCCTCCAGATTCTCCTCAACGCTGCCTAAGAAAAAGGTGTTGATGTCTTTCCATGTGATCTTTATGTCTTTCTCGATGAACATTTGTGTGTCTGTGTACACGGGTAAGTTGATAGACCCTTGTTCAACCACGTCCCCAGTATTGCTTTCAACTATGTCTTTTGATCTAGCTCTCTTGGAGGCCATGATACCTGTACTGTTGAGAAGCTTCTCAAAGACCTGTGATACTTGGAGACAGAGAAGACACTCATGGCAAGACAATGTGAGCTAAAAACATCAAACAACTTTGAGAAACATTTAGACAACAAACCGGTGATTGCTGGGAAAGATTGTGTAGCACTGAATTCAGGAAGCTGGGAGACTGTCAGCTGGAACTACACATTACACAGTCCCAGCTACGAGTGAGGGTGACTGGTGGCTGGATCTATGCAATGCGCAGTCCAGAGTGACTGGCTGTTGACTGAAACTGCGTAATGCGTATAATAGTCAGGTTGGGTTGTTGGTTGGAACTGCGCATTACGAAGTTCCAATGGGCAAGATTGCGCACTGCTTCCCAGGATTTTGCATAACATAGTTGGGAGACAATGTGGGAAGCCTCTATGCAATTCTTGGAGGCAAGGAGGAGCCTTGACTGCCACGAATGCGCAGAGCTTGCTGGGGGACATAGGATCAGGGCCAAGACAACCTAGATCTGAGCAATGGCAACTTGAAAATATGAAGGAGTGATTATGTGTGTGAAGATGGTGCAGATCTAAGTGAAATAATTATGCATGTGATTCAAGCGAGTTCAGAAATCAATTAAACAACAAAACCAAGAAGCTCATGAAGCAAGTCGTTGAAACGATGACTGTGAGTGCAAAAACAATGTTATGCGTGTGACACTAAGGAAAGGTAATGCAAAACTTGAAACAACACTTCTACAAGCTAAAATACATTGAAACACTAGCATTCATTCAATAAAACCAAGGAAACAACACTCATACAAGCCGAAAACTAAAAAGCGACAGAAAAAGCGGCAAAAGGCATGAAAAGCAAAACTTACCCAAAAAAGTTGCGTCGACTGTGTTGAAGGTTCCTAGATGCCTTAAGAATGCCATAGCTCCAAGATTGAGTGTGAAGAATGAGCTCTAAGGCATTGTTTAAATAGATTTTATGAAATTAGGGTTTATGACGTGCATGCCACAAATCTACGAAAAATCAACACTTGGCGGGGAGTTTCTAAAAATAGTTTTGCATGTAACTCCTATTGCTAAAAATAGATCCCTAAAATCTAGTGATGATTTTTCGCTTTTTTCCTTTTTTCTTTTTTAGGAAAGTTGTTTGGCATGCAAGGAAGGATTGCGCAGTTCTAGAGGGAATTGGGCAACCTGTCGGCACATGCAATGAAAAACAACTGAGGGAAAAATTCTACGTTGTTTCTGGACTGAGAGGTCATGGTTGATTGCCCAACTCTACGCAATTTTCCGGAGCAATGATGCTAGACTGCTCTGTGCATTTCCGGAGAGCAATGCAGCTGGCCAGTTCCATGCAATTATGGAGAACAGTGCAGTTGGCATGTGCTGCTCTGTGCATTTCTGGAGAGCAGTGTAGCTGGGCCAGCCTACGCATTTTTGGATGGCAGTACAATTGGCTGAAACTGCACATTTCTAGAGAGTAGTGTCGACTGGCCTGCTCTGCGCAATTTCCAGATCAAGGCTAGTTGGCCTTCTCTGCGCAATTTCTGAGTGCAGGGTAGCTGCTGGGCTGCTCTGCGCAATTCCAAAGGGGAAGACAAGATGCCCTCCAGGTTTGTGCAGTTTTTCCCGATAGCCAGTTGACCATATGTGAACCAAGTGTTGGGTGTGCTTGTGGTTGATTGACAGGACAATTGAGTTGAACACAAGTTGTTAAACGACAGATGAATTAAAATAAACACAAGTACCTAATCAATGCAGGGTAGCTGCGATGATTTCGAGGATGAAGGCTCCAAAACAAAGCGAAGGAAAAATTTTGGAGGGTGATTGTAGCCGTTACAACACAAACATAGAAGAAGTTGAAGATTCTCCACAATTTTCTCCAGAATTGGATAGCGAGAATATTCCATAAGTGTCATTATCAACCATTACACGTATATCTCAGCCCCAAACATTAAAGTTAAAAGGACATATAAAAAAGATAAATGTAATGGTTCTAATAGATACTGGTAGCACCCACAACTTTTGGACTCATATATGGCGAAAAGGATGAACATTTTCACATATACGATGCCCAACATGAAAGTGATGGTAGTTGATGGAAAGAAAATTGAAAAAGTAGGGAAATGCCATAAAGTCAAATTGCATATTTAGGACTACAATTTATAATATTTGTTCTACACTATACCATTAGGAAGAGTGGATGTGATCCTAGGTATCCAATGGCTACAAACCTTAGGCACTTACTCTTCCAACCATTAAAATAAATTTATAAAGTTTAAATGGGAGGGGCGAAAATACAATCTATATGGGTTCCAACACCCAATCAAATTGTATTGTCATACCAGATGATGAAGGTGATCCGGAAGGGAGCACCAGTGTATGTAGTGCAGTTTCATCATATGGAGATGTTGGCTTCAAGATTGGTTAGCAAAGAAACCCCTGAAGTTAAAAAATTGATAAAAAAACACAAAAAGGTGTTCCGAGATCTTCCTATGAAGATGTCACTAGAAAGAGAAATCCAACACATAATTGAAGTCAAATTAGGGTCAAACCCTATCAATATCAAGTTGTATAGATATCCACATCATAAAAAACTAAAATCAAAAGATTAGTCCAAGATCTCTTAAAGTGTGGAATCATCTCAAAGAGTAGAATCCTTATGTTGCTCTAGTGGTTTTAGTCTAAAAGAAGGATGGATCCTTTAGATTGGGTGTAGATTATCGAGGACTGAACAAGGTAACAATTAAGAATAAGTTTCTGTTTCCCTTTATATATAAAATGATAGATGAACTTCATGGAGCCCAATACTTTTCAAAACTGGACTTGAGATCGAGATACTACTAGATCAAAATAAGGCTAGAGGACATACCGGAGACTGCTTTTTGAATACATGAAGGTCATTATGAATTTAAGGTAGTTTTTGTTAGTGTTATTTGGTGATATTCTAATCTAAAGTAAAACATGGAAAGAGCATCTACAACATTTGAAGCAAGTTCTTACTATATTAGAAGAACATATGTTTTATGCAAAGATGTTCAAGTGCACCTTTGGAAGAGAAGAGGTAGAGTACCTCAGACAAATAATATCCAAGGAAGGAGTAAAAGTAGATCCTAATAAGATCAAATCAATAAATGAATGGCCCAGACCAATTAACCTCTCCAAATTAAGAGGATTTTTAGGGTTGACTAGATACTATCGAAATTTTATTCGAAATTATGCTCATGTATCTGCACCCCTAACAAATCTGTTGAAAAAGAACTCCTTTCAATGGGGTAATAAGGTAGAAAAATGTTTTGAAGAATTAAAGGAAATCATGTCCAAGGCACTCGTATTAGCAACTCCATATTTTTCAAATCCTTTTGTAATTGAATATGACACTTCAGGTTTTGGCATAGGCGCAGTATTGATGCAGGGTGGTCATCCAATAGCATTTGAAAGCAGGAAGCTCAACAAGTGAGAATGTCTCAAGTTTACATATAGTAAGGAAATGCTCTCCATTATGCATGAACTATCGAAGTGGAGACAATATCTCCAGGGAAGTAAGTTCTTAATACGAACAGACCATAATAGTCTTCATCACCTCCTCCAGTAGAAAACACTATCTACAAAACAGTAAAGGTGGATCGAAAAAATTGTCAACTTCGACATGGATATATTACATAAGAAAGGGAAAGGCAATGTAGTAGGAGATGCTCCGTCAAAGAAAAACGAAGAGTCATCATTACTTGCAATATTGGTTGTAATTCCAGAAAGGCTTAATGAAATTCGAAGTGAGTATGCAAAAGATCCAGAAACAAGTGCTATAATCAATAACCTTTCTCAAAATTCGAAAATTGAATGGAAAAACGATATTTTGTGGTACAAGGGAAGAATTAACCTAAGTCCAAATTCCAAATTTAAAGCCAAGGTTCTCAAAAAATCCCATGATTCATTGTCAGTCGAACATGTTGGTTTATTTAAAACCTTCTATAATGCACACTAATCATTTTTTTTAGAAAGAAATGAATAATGATATTCAAAAATATGTAGCAGAATGCGATAAATGTCAAAGAAATAAAAATGAGAACATTTTGACCTCCAGACTACTCCATCCCTTAAAAATTCCAAATAAAAAGTAGGGGGAAATATCAATGGACTTTATCAAAGGATTACTTATGTCTGATGGCAAGGACAAAATTCTCATAATAGTCGAAAAACTCACCAAACATGCACACTTCATAGGAATGAAGAAATCAGACTCAAAAAAACAAATCACCGAGATATTTTGCAAGAATGTATACAAATTACATGGGTTTTCCAAGGTCATTGTTAACGATAGAGACACCAAATTCAAAGGTAATTTCTGCAAGGAATTTTTCAAACATATAAGAACTTACCTCAACATGAATTCAACATACCATCCTCAAACAGAAGTTTTCAATAAATGTTTAGAAGTTGTTAAGCCCTTATACTACTAGTGTAACCCCTTATTTTTATTAGTACAACCCACTTATTATATTGATGTACCCATGTATTGCCCATATTGTTACTATTATGCCCCATAGAAGCCCACTATTGTTATTATTGTGCCCTTACATTATTATTGTTATGTCGGCTCTGATTATGTTATGACCCCTTAGACTCCTATATATAGAAAGGACGTCTTTTCATTTGTATCATCCAAGAATTGTTCATTTATGTAATGTAAAGGAGGTTGCCCCCTCGAAGAGGTTGAATTCTAAGGAATTGATCTATCTTTCCTATCTTTTTGTGAGCTGGTTTCATAACATTTGGTATCGGAGCTTTGGATTCTAAGGTTTCGTTACTCCAAACAGACTCCTGAATTACATTCCAAACAGGCGACTTGGGGAAAATCATTATAACTTTCTCTCTGAGCATCAGATTGAAATTTTGTAAAAAGGTACAAAAAGCGAACAGACTGTAGTTTCTTGTATACATTTTTTAGAGCCAAAGGTTGAAACAGGGACACGTGGCATGTTGTACAAGTTCGCTCTACTGAACTAGTCTATAATCAAGTCACTGTGGGAGATTTGGCATAACTCGTCCTTGGAGAATCCAATTTGGATCAGACTGGTGGCATTGGAAAGAGGACGTATAGGGCTACTACAGGTCGCAATTTTAGAACTTAAAGATTCGAAAGTACAGAGTTACATTCATTTCAAGATCGAGCTCCTAAAATCAAGAAAAAGCAAGATGAGGAAGTTTGATGGCAAGGATCCGGTAAATTGGATACTTCAAATGGAGCAATATTTTGATCTACATGGTGTACCACTGTTACAAAAGGTATGTATTGCATCTTCATATTTAGAACCGGATCAATTTTTATGGTATGAAGGGCTTTGTTCTCGTAAACAACTTGTTACGTGGTCAATTTTCACGAAGGAAATGATAGCACATTATGAGGATACAAAGAGCAACACCTTCTTTAGAGCAACACCACAACAATTGGAAAGAGTAAAAGGGCTTTGTGACATAGTGGAAAGCAAAATTATGGAAACTAGGAAGCATACCCCTCACAACTATAAATATGGAAGTGTTGTTTCTCCCAACCTTCCACAACCTACAAGGGTTACACCACAACAATTGGAAGAAAAAAGAGAAAAAGGGCTTTGTTACAATTGTGATAGCAAATGCACTAAAGGTCATAAGTGTGCTGAGAAGAAATTATTTTACATAGAATATGAAGAGGAGGAAGAAAAGGATCAAGGAACATCAAAAGAAGAGGATATACACCAGGACCCCACCCCAGAGAAAGAAGAAATGAATCAGACCATATCTTGTAAAGCATTGACAAGAATTACCACTCCTCAAACTCTCAAGATAGAAGGACATATCAAGAAGAAAAAGGTGCAAGAAGTGAAAGATCACATCGAGAAAGAAGAAATGAATCCAACCATATCTTGTAATTCATTGGTCGAAATTACCACTCCTCAAACTATCAAGATAGAAGGACATATCAAGAAGAAAAATGTTCAAGAAGTGAAAGATCACATCGAGCATTAAGAAAGGAATCCGACCATATCTTGTAAAGGATTGGAAGAAATTACCACTCCTCAAACTCTAGAGATAGAAGGACATATCAAGAAGAAAAAGGTTCAAGCAGAGAAAGATCACATCGAGCATCAACAACAAGTTCTCCAACTTTTAAAGGATAACGCCACTTCGGCGGAAAGTCATATGAAACAACAGGTAGATCAACATCATAGTGAAAAATGTTTTGATGTAGGTGATTGGGTATTTTTACTGCTACATCTCAAACAAGCTATTTATGAGAAGGAAATGTTGGCAATACTACATGCACTTAAAAAATGGCGATCTTACTGAATGGGAAGACTCTTCAAGGATGAGGATGTGGAAGCATTTTTTTGTGCTATTTCTATTATCCAACCAGATTGGATAAACAAAGCAAGGGATGAATGGAAGAAGGATGAAGAAGTATGGCCACTTATTCAAAAGTTGCAAAAGATCCCAATTCAAACAATATTGCCAGAAATTGAAGAGGAAGGAAAAATCATATTGGAACCTAGAGCAGTCACAGAAACAAGAACCCGGCAGCTACGAAATCGATCAATTTCAGAGTATCTCATCAAGTGGAAGAACTTACCCACTGAAGATTCCACATGGGAGGACAATAATTTTATACAGAAGCATCAAGAACTACTCAAGCATTGAGGACAATGCTTTTTGAAGGAGAGGGGCATGTTAGGCCCCTATACTACTAGTGTAACCCCTTATTGTTATTAGTATTGTTATCACTCAGGTTGTCCTTAAGCTCCAAAAAGGATTTGGCCGAGGTAACCACAAACCAACTTTGGACTGCAGGTTCTAGCCCACCTGCAGTCAGAGAGGGCTCTCTCTTTCTGATTTAGCTTTTAGGTATTCCCTTTTCAGGTTCGCTCCTCCAGTGGAGTCTTTGTTTGAAAATAAGGTGGAGTCGCCAGGTGGATGGTTCAACTTTGAAGTGCCTGATCTGTCTCCACCCTCACAGATCAGAACTGAACTTGTTAAAATGCTTCTGAAGGTCTGGTTCTCTCAGTGGAGCTTTCCAACTTTCTTTGTGAAATTATCTGAGGATGATCCCCAGCGGAGTCGCCATTATGTTATCACTCAGGTTGTCCTTAAGCTCCAGAAAGGATACGGCCGAGGTAACCACAAACCAACTTTGGACTGCAGGTTCTAGCCCACCTGCAGTCAGAGAGGGCTCTCTCTTTCTGATTTAGCTTTGTTGAAAAAGGGATTTTAGGCTAGCTATTGAGTTCAGGGGTCTTTGTATTTTGGTGGGAAGGAAAATGCTTTCAAGTAGAGAGGCAATGCATAGTGTGGTAAGTTTCAAACCATTGGGCATGGAGTCACGGGGTAAGACTGCGGGTGCGTTTCCTTGGTCACAAGAGAAATGAGGAGCAAGGTAGCTGCTCATGAAACAACATTTAAAGCTTAAAGATGGAATGAAAGCTAAGGAAAGAGAGGCAACAAAGAATCTCTCCAACAGTTTAGCAGAATGAAAATGAATAGACCTTATCTAGGAGCAGTTAAGAATTCTTAGATAATCAGTCATTCATATGTGAAATAGATCAAACATGAGCCACAAAAGGAATTCATATTTATGTCTAGATCAAGAGGAAAACATTTGAGAAGCCACAGAAACTGAGCATAGAGTGCATTTAAGCAAATTCTAGACCAATCTTTTGTTCTGCGACCTGAGCATATATGAAAACGAAATAACAGAAGTAGGGAACACTTATTGTATCATATTGCAGCACAAGAATTCCTCATTTAACTCTTCAGAGACACCAATAACACATCAAAAGTCCATCCTCCAAGCTTGCATGCAGTCTTTGATTATAGAAAAATATTAGAAATACAGTGCGAGTCTCTCCTGGATACATTAGCCGACCAACCCTTCTAACAATGTAGGGGGAGGTATATATACAAAAATTGGATGCAAAAATATCTGAGTCGGAAGTTAATAGTTCATAACTTCTCTGCCAACTCCTAAGCAGTGGTTGATGAGAAAGTAAATGATGAAATAAATACCAATATAACAGCTGTTCTTTTCTGCCAGGAAATATTGACTTTTGATTTCATTTGAGTCGGTTGGGGCTGTGCTCTAAAAAAATCCGTGTTTTTTGGGGCTTGTTGCCCCAACGTCTTTGCTTTGTGACTGCCTCAACCTGTTTGGCGTGCTCTTTGACTGCTCTGCCCGATGCTTTCGTGCCTTAACCCGTGCTTGCTGGTGACCTGCAGCTGACTGTGATCTTAAAATAAACAAAAAAAGGGGGAAAACTGACGCTACCTGGGCAAGACGGCCAACATTGCCTGCCACCAGTTCTCAGAAGGCAATTGATGCCTTTGTATTTTGACAAGTGTTTCATCGGCCTCTGTGTACTTGTAATAACTGGGCGGCATCTCAAACAGATGATTGACCTCGTGCTCCAGGTAAAATAAGCTTTCCAGCCTGTCGTAGAGTGTCTGTCCTGTAGGCGGCCCTGCCTCTGCTGTAGAACTTGATGCAGCAGTAAGCTGATTTGTGACAAAATTATTGAGCCTGGTAGCATATTGGTCACATGTCAATAGCTTTCCAGCGCTGGTCAACAGGCTAGGAAATCCTCTAATCTGTAGTGCTGCAAGCTTTACGTCAAAATTGTCTACATCCCTCTGTATATCCCGGCATCTTGCCTCCAGAGTTTGCACCAAGCTTCTCAATGTGAGCACACTTTTTGTTGTTAATATGGCATCTGTTCTGTTCATGATATGGAGTGCTGCCAGCTCTTCCCTAGTCTGATGATTCAGAAAGTTGATCATTTTGTTAGCCTGCTCAGGCATGTTTCCTAATGCTGCCTTGGCTCTCTGGTTTTCAAGCTTAGCACGGCCAATCAGTTCCACCTGCTCATATATTGCCTGAATTGACCTCCATTGGCCAGTGATTGACTGATTTATTTTGGCCCACAGGAGTTTCTTTATTTCAGCCAAGGTCTTGTCCAAGGATAATTCTTTCTCCAAGGCTTTGATTCTGTCCTTCAGGGCCTTAATTTCTCTTGTTTGTTTAGCCACTGTCATTTTGGACTTATCATATTTTTCTTCCAATTTGGCCAGTTTTTCTTTGGCCTCCTTTATCTCTGTTGCTTGTAGCTTTAGCTCGTTGATAGCTCTTGTCAACTCATCCACGCTCGTGCTAGACTCAGGAATTGTTGTTGCTGCCGCTGTAGTTTCTGTAGCTGTTGTTGTGGCTGGAATAATTGGAGGGGTCACTGCTGCTTGTGATGGAGGAACAACAACAGTTGGGACTGTTTGAGGTGGCTGGGAGGTCGACTCTCCCTGCTTTCCTTGCAGTGCTTTCTCCAATTCCCCTTCCAAATCAATTACTCTTTGGTTTAATTTCATCATTAAATCCAATTGATCCTCAGCTTCTTTCTCTTTTTGCAGTTCTTCTGTTTGAGGATGCTCAGTAGGAAGCAACCTCAATCTCTTCTTTAATGCAGCAATGTCATCATCTTTCTTTTTCATAAGGGTCCTCACACCCTTAGGATCTTTAGGATCATGTCCTAAGTCCACAATGATCTCCTCCAGCGTTTTAATTCTATTATCTTTGGCTGTGGAGGACAGTCTCTCGAAATCCAGCTGAGTGTTAGTATTCTTTAATGACTCGTTCAACTCATGGGCCAATGCGGCCTTCTCTGCAAGGGTGGCATAAATCATTTCAGCTGTCTGCTTGTGTAATTCTATTTGATCCATTGGGTGAATGTCCTTGGCCAGGACCTCCAACCTTGTCCTAACAAAATCTACAGCTGACTCTGGCTGCTGAACCTTGGGTTTGAAATGGCTGAGAATCATCTTTTCTTGTTTGATATCAAATGTTGCCATCAATCTTTCCTGTTTGGCAGGTGTTTCCTTCAGGAATTGCTTATACAATTTCACTCTTAGCAGCTCATTTTGAGCTTTGATTTCTTTGAAGCTGGCCTTGGTGCTAGCTGGTTTCTTGCCTTTTTGTGTGGAGGAAGACACCTCCATGCTGTGTTGTCTATCTTGCTCTTGCTGAAAAGAGCTTGTTGGTTTATGCAGGCTCGCTTCCCTTCTCGGGCTTTCTATGACCTCTTCATTGACCTCTTCCTCAATTGGAGAGTCCCCTCTTTGTCTTTTTGATTCAGGCTACTGCGTAGACCCACTAGCAGGTGTGGAGTCTTCTCGGTCTCGCTTTCTGCCTCTTTCTTCATTGATCGGAGTTTGCAGAGGTGGCACTTGTAGCGTTTCCGTTTGGTGAGGAGGGGCTTGCACTTGAGTTTCTTCCATTGAGGTGACCGGCTGTTCCGTGACCGTTTGTTCTGTCTCCATCGACTCCTTCCCTTTGGCTGTATCTGTTGCTGATGTAGAAGCTCCTTGGGCAGCTTGTGAAGCTGCAGCTGTAGAAGTGCCTTCTTCAATTTGGTAAGGCAGCTTGAAATTTACCTGGTCATCAGAATCCAAGTCAAGTGTCTTTTCAAGATCCTTAGCAGTTTGCTCCAAAAGTTCCTCTTGGGTAAATTCTTCAACTAAAATGCCATGTGCCCATGCATCTTGGTTGGCATATTTTTCAATGTCTTGGTATTTGCAGTGGTCATAGGGTGTTAACCTATATTTGACTCTTCTAGCACTAACAAAGCCAAGAGGGTCGTAAGGGACCCACCAGAAACTCCTTTTCAACTTAAATTGATCCTTGAGTATCAGGTCAGCATCTTGCCAACCCTCCTTCTTGTTCATGATGAAGGGGCCTAGGCGGTCTTTGAATTTCAGTTGTGCTTTCTTCTTGGTGCTGTGGAAGTGAGTCAAATCTGAATTTATAAGTTGCCTATAGTATTCTAGTGCAAACAGCCTCATTGGCACATATCTCGGGAGCCTGTAAGGACACAGCTCACAGCCATAAATTCTGATGACAGTATGGTCTTGATATAGGTACCAATCACCTACTTTGTAATTCTTAGACAGCTGTAAGATCTTTTGCATTTCATAGGTTATTCTAGGAGGAGGAACCTTCATTAAGAGGCAGGACACCGGGTATACAAACTGGTCAATGAACTCACAGTATGAATATGGAGAGTGCTGGACCTGATGAAATACAGATGACCAAAAGACAACAGACCTCTTTTCTCCCTTTGAATCCAATTTCTTGATGGGACACTGGAAGCTTTCAGATTGATAAAACATGAACAAATGATAGATATAGGAGGAATATTTGAAAATTCCCTGCCTATCTAGTCTAGTGAGCTGGTCATGGATTTTGTTTGATATGAACCTGGCATAATTATATTTGACAGCAGGAGGCTGTCCTTGGCTGAAAGATGACAATATAACCAAGACTGTCTCATCTACAAGTTCACTTGTTGTGAAGCCCAATACATAGGATATCATATCTACCAGTAGCTGGCCCACCTCATTGAAATGGTCATAAGGAAATGGAGGTGGTTCCTTTGGTTGGCAATCTGCCTTCATAAATGTCTTAGCAATCATTTCAATCTTGGTACCAGGGAACCAAGAGGCATCTTCCAGCAAATCCTTTATGGAAAAGGGCAATCGTGACTGAGTCTTTTTGAAGTTCAACATCTGGTTGATGGGGTCGAGAGTGGTGTAGAAAAGTATGCTTCCAGATGAAGACTTGACAGCCCTCTGACTTGGTTCATAATTTGCAGCACAAAGGTGAATAATCTTAGGAAAAATATGCACAAAAGGGAGGCAAAATTGGGGCAGATTGGACTCCCATATGCCATACTTGTCAGTTTTGTTTATGAAACTGTTTCTCAGCTGGCAGTAAGTGTGTAGATGATTCCTTTTGGCAACAAAGTCTTGAATAAGATAGTCTGTATCGGCCAAGGGCATGGACTCGAGCTCTTTACTTGGTGGGTTCATGGGAGTAATATTCAGGGCAGATGGAGTGGCCATTATGCAGCTTTGGATACTTGAGCTGAAAGAAGGGCTAATGCAACAACTGGCTAACATATTTTGCTTGCAGCAACTAGCAGGAGTAGGCAAAATGAACTCAAATGTAATAGTAGCTAGACATCTTGAGAGCTTATGCTGTAAGAGGCCAATTTTGCGGAGTCTTGGGTCAATTTCCCTTTTTTCAGTGAATTTCTGGAGCTAGAAGCTATGAGGAACAGTGCAGAGGAGCAGAGGGAAATTGCAGTTTCAGTGGGCGGACTTGAACAACGGAACAGGGTAAAATAGGGAAATGCCGAGCTGCTGTGAGATTTTTGCCGGGGGCCGAGCTTTAAACAGAATTTGACAGTAAATTTGTAAATGGGCATAGGATTTATGAGGCTTTTTTCTGAAATGAAGGGCTTCCAGTAGGTTTAATGGAGCCTTAGGTGCAGTAGAGTTACAAATTGGGGAGTTTTTTTCAGGTTTACAATATGTGCAGTTGGTAAACATGAAGAACAGGAGCGAAAAGGGGGAAGATACGACAAATACCTGGTTCAAACGGTGCCGAAAGTGGACGAACTGGTGCGCAGGTAAACTATGAAGCCGAATTGCAGGCCGCAGTAGCTTGCCTGGTCACTTTGAAGCTTTGGGAGTGAGAAAATGAATGAAACAGGGGACCAGAGCGTTCAAATGAGCCCATAAAAATGAATTACAACAGTCGTCCGCGCTCTTTTTGAGCAAAAATTGACATTTGGGCGCTTTTGGCACTTTTTCGGGATGACGTGAGCATGACGTCATCGACGGGTCCCGGGTACGGATGGATGACGTGGTAGGATGACGTCAGCAGATGACGTCATCATGTACGGATGGGTGACGTGGCAATGCGATGGCAGGGACACGGTGGCAGTGACAAGGTGGCAGGGCGCGGGTACAATGGGATGAGGTGGCGGCACCGTGGTATGGCAGCAGAGGCGAGGAGATGATGTCATAAGGGAGGACGTGGTGCTGATGTCACACAGGCGAGGGCGGTAAGTGGTTTTGGGCGCACCGCCTTAGCGCCTGGGTGGTTTTGAGGGAAGGGGCTCCGCCACACCCGAGAGGTTGACGCGTGGCGGGGGTACGACGGCAAAACCGCCGAACTCCCGGATGCTAACCCTCGGGCAGTTGGCGCGCGCTAAGGACCCGCCCACCGTAGATCTTGGGCAGGCCAGATCTAACGGCTGGCAGGGCGGGTAAGGTGGGGGAAGGTTAATAACTAGGCCCGCATGTTATTTAATTTAATTAATCACACGGCGGGGGGGTTTAACGTTAATAAAGTGGGTTTTTCGGGATATACAAGCGGGAGTTAATTTAATGTTTAATAAAGCCTTTTAAACATTGAACCTTTGGAAAAAATGACTGCGGACGGTAGAAATGAAAGGTTATCAGTTCAACCAGGGGTTAACTGATCCCAGGGGAAAGGAGGAAGGGTAAATACAAGTCCCAGATGGACTTAATATTTCCCTAGCTTTTAGAACATATGGCTATAGTGTTCGGGGGGAATATTCATTATTTTTGGGATTTTATATAATTTTTGTAGTAAATGGGGATAGGGGAGTGGTTAGGGAGCTATATAATACAATTAGAAGTTAATATGATTCTGTGAGGTGAAAGAAGAGAAGAAGGCTAAGTTTTAACAGTAAAACTTAGATATAGGGGCAAATGAAAGTGAAAAAGTGATTTTAGACAAGAAATGTGGCTTCTTTTCATTTAAGAAAGCCAACATTTAGTTTAATGTTTCACATAAATGAAATAAACTGGGACTTATTGGGCAGATCCAAAGGTCCTTTAGGGGGATGTTAGTAAGAGAGTTTGAGAGGGAGCAGAAGGGAAGTTAGACATGCTTCCAAAATTTTGCCATTTAAACACTGCTTTGCTACCTCTGCCACTGCTGAGATGAGCTATCCCTGTCAAAGCCAAAACTGAAGATAATCTTATTTCCGCAACCCCAAGCTACCTACCCTTTCTACAACACCTAGCATTTTTTGTTACTTCAGGAAGGGTGCACTTAGACTTGCAAACCCTGATTGTTTTTTCTTTTAGACTGCCTTTCCTATCTAAAACTATCCTTGTTTCTTCCAAGGGCCCAGATTAAGCTGTTGGGCTCCTTCATTCTCTACCTAGTTGCTACTCTGCCAAGCTTAAGCTGTTTCGACAGGTACATTCTCTATATTCTAAAGCAAAAGGAATTTAAACCTAGGGGAACCAAGCTTAAGCTGTTTGGCTTCCCCTTAACTGAGAAACCATTCAAAAATGGAACTTTTGCAGCTTGAAAAAGATGAACATTTTTGGCACTTCCACTGTCAATCATGAAATATGAAACCTGTTGCAACAGGAGGCTAACAAGTACAACCCACTTATTATATTGATGTACCCATGTAGTGCCCATATTGTTACTATTGTGCCCCATAGAAGCCCACTATTTTTATTATTGTGCCCTTACATTATTATTGTTACGTCGGCTCTGATTATGTTATGACCCCTTAGACTCCTATATATAGAAAGGATGTCTTTTCATTTGTATCATCCAAGAATTGTTCATTTATGTAATGTAAAGGAGGTTTCCCCCTCAAAGAGGCTGAATTCTAAGGCATTAATCTATCTTTCTTATCTTTTTGTGAGCTGGTTTCATAACAGAAGCCTACCTACGTTTTTATGCAATAGACAAACAAAATAAGTGGGCTCAACAGTTACATCTTGTTGAATGGTGGTACAATTCCACTTACCACACTTCCATAAAAAATGACTCCATTTCAAGCTTTGTATGGTTACGAACCTCCTAAATGGAAGGACCTTGCCATTATGATGTTCACAATGTCTTCCATGTATCTTTCCTTAAAAAACCACTTGGAAAACACCAAGTGACACAGTTAGAACTTTCGACATTAGATGTTGAAGGAAAGATCATTTTAGAACCAGAAGGTATCATCTCCACCAGGGAAAAGAAGTTACGACCACGAGTAATCAAAGAATACTTAATTAAATGGAAAGACTTATTAGTATAAGAAGCTTCATGGAATTGCAACTTATCAAGACGTCTTCCCAATCCAGCCTCTGACAATGACTCATTGATCCCTTCTAGAAATTCTCCCAACCTCCAATAACTAGATTGACCCTCTGTCTGGCCAAATCGAACTCTTCCTCTCAAGCTTTTATGCTATCATTGCACAACCTCACTAAGGAAACTCAACCCTCCTGTAGCTAACTTTCCAGAACTAGAATAATTCCTCCGAACTCACTGTCTCTACCCTTCTCAATCTCTTATTCCCTTATCTGGCTCAAACTCTTTCGGCAACTATCATTTCTCTCTAGAGAAATCAAACTGACCAAGGAAATCAACCTCAAATCTCACTAGTGTGTTCCTCCATCTACTCATCGACTTCTTATAATCTCATCGTGGGACTCCAACGACCAATATTAAATCTTAATCAATATATGAGATTATTTCCTTATCGATTCGTGTGAGTTTCTAGATAATTCTCACATTTATCAACTAATAATGATTAATTAACCAATTTTCGTAAGTTTAGACTTAGGAGATATTTAAAATTTGGTTAATAATCTAATTAAGGCACTTCTAGGTGGAATTTACATAAATTATTTCTACGTTATGGAGAACTCATGTGTTTTAGCCTCTCCACAAAGTCTCGAGACTAGAACACCTCTGATGCTACAAAAATTAACACTCCCTCTTAGTGAGGAAAGTGTTCTAGTGCTTAACTGCTCCAACACCGTGTCTCTCCATCACCCTCTATATGCTAATGATGTCTAGCCATTGTGACTACCTCCCAAATATTGTGAAACTTTGTTGTTGCATTTGTTTTGTTGCTGACATTGCTATACTTTTGCCAACTCGGCATCTGCACTGTAACTCCCTCTCAATTGTTGTTGTTTCTACTGAAACTACTACAACATAGAAGCATCAGAAATATTGAATCAATTGTGTCTCTATGTTGTATTTGTCTCCTGAGTCTTGACTTCTACTAGCCTCTACACCATCGAATGGGAATTTGGTTTTTTGTTGACTCTACTACCAAGCCTCCTGCTCTGTTGTCAACAATGCTTTGCACTCCTCAACACCTGATTACAATTGTCACTCTCGAATCTGATTGCATCACTAACACTGATCCATCCTGCTACTGAATATTGTGGGTCCCTGTAGCAAGGTAATGATCCAATAGGAAGACACCTCAATGGACTTGTTAATGGTGCTATACCCACCAACACTCAAGGGATCTCCCTGATATGAAGTCCCAACTAGACCTCACACCGTTTGGAGTAGGAATCCTAGCAGTGGGTGGGAGTGTTATGCCTTGACTGTGAAAACGCGCAGAGTAAAGTATGGTAACTTTGGGTGAGAGAAAGTGTGTGACCCTACAGAGATTCAAGTGAGATGCATGAAGGTTCCAACACACGAAGGGAAAATAAAGTGTGCCCCTTGGGATCTTGTAATAGTATGCAACTTGAAAGGAACGCACGAGTATAATGACATCACAAGCTAAGATGAAAAATAGTCCACAAGTTAAAGTGATGGATTAATACAACAACACACGTTCAACAAGATTCATACAAATGAAAACGAAGTAGTTCATAAGCATAAGCATATGTTAAATAGCATACATTGCAAATACAACAAGAATAGTCCTACTATATTCACAACATATGCATGAAATCATGTTGGCTCTAATTTTATTATTATAAGTGAAAGTTTAATCCATACATACACCATTGAAGGACCACTAGCCCCAATAGTGGAACATTAAATTCAAGAACACATTCTCCTCCAAAGAAGTATACTCGCTCTATGCTACAGAGAAGCCAAGGCTCTTTACAATACTCCCAAGCTCCTTCTAAGCCTAAGACTAACCCAAAATCTTGGTTCCCAAAAGCCTCTTACATGAGTTATGAGGTTCTATTTATAACAAGAGGGGTGACTCTTCAACTCCCCTTTGTGACCTTTGGACTACCCTCATGACTCTTCAACTTCTTTACAAAAATGACTCATTACATTACATGATGACTCTTCATATTCCAATATTGACACTTGGAATTTCACTTACAACATAATTACAAATAATATTACATTTTACACTTGTACCCATATAAATAGGGTAGAGACAACTTGACAACCCAACAAGTCACAACACTATGATGCTTGAGTTTGGGAGAAATCTAGCTCAACAACCTCCACTTGCTGCTTCTCAGTCACATATTGGTGCTAAGCTTGATACTGTGTGATGATGTCCCCAAATTGCATGATGGTGTCTGGATGGAAGCAAACTCTAGCCTCCATGGCATCCAAGTACAATGTCTTGGAACCAGTTTCAAGTTTGTTCTGAAGCATGAGAAACATTGTTATGATTTGGACAGGACCACCAATGTAATTATGCATGTTCTATTTGTTCAGCTCTAAATCCTCCTTGGTGGCAATCTGTCTCAACTGCTCCAAGTATTTTTCGATCTCATATTGACTTGGCTCTTGGGTTTGGCTTTGGTGAGTGAACTGAATGATGAAATATGGTGTTTTCTCTCCAAGACATCCAAACTACTGAAAAACTGTACATATGAGGCCTAGATGCTACCAAAAAATGAGGCAAGTTGCTTGTTGTTCTAAAACAACATCTGAACTTTCTCTTTCTCCATCTCTGCCGGTGGCTTCATTTTCTTTGCCAAGTCAAGCGGTGCCCCTTTGCATTGCATTGTCCACTCATGCACAATGGCAACTTGTATGTTCTTGAGAGTTTTAACCAACTCTTTGCTCTGTTTTTGTAAGCCATGCAAATGAACAACTACTTTATGTACGGTCAGAAACACCTAATAGAGATTCTACATGGTTTCTCTGAGTGTTGATATTTTAACAAGTTTTCTACTGTCATATCCTCTAAGTAAACATGTGTAGAAACTACACTCTATGATGTTGCGTGGATTTGTTCTACCTCTTGTCTGGCAGCCTGCAAGTGCTATGCCAATTTTTCATTATAAATTTTCAAATATTGAATGCTTGATCTTTTTGCTCCTACATAGGCCCAATTGGCTTTGTAAATGGCATTTGGATGTTTACTGGTATCCTACAGTGATGCAGGAGCATTCTTCAAGGTTTATAAGACCTAAGAGTCTTATCACACATTTACTAAAGGGAGTGGGTTCCCTTAATTATTTATTTAATTTTCCTAGTTTATTTTGAGTTTTAAAGAGATTGGAATGTAATTTAATTAATGGAGAATATGTCATGAATGTAGAGATCTTAAAGACAGTTAAGTAATCCTAGGAAGAGTGAGGATTTTAGGGATTTAAATGATTAATATGGGTTTCTATTTGAGAAAAGAGTGGAGTTGGAGAGATACTTTGGGAGAGAGTGAGAGATTGTTCGATCTGAACTAAATTGGTTCATGAATCCGTTTTTGTATAAATTGTGATCTTTTGAATAATTCGAGAGGTTAGCCAGAGGTTAGCTAGAGGCTAGCTAGGGGTTAGAGAGCTAGAAGACAGTAGGAGCAAGAGTGAGGAGTTAGGAAGAGCAATAGATGGATTTTATGGAAAAGAACTGAAACAGTCGAATGTGACTGTTTCCTTGTAAATATATTATAAAAATACCAAAATAGTGTGGATTTGTATATATATCATGTGAGGGAATTTGTGTCTGTATGTGTCTTAATAGCCTTATGGTGCGTTGGCTATGAATCTAAGAAATGTTGTGGAACTTTTGTGTTGAATAGCATGAATGACTAACATAATTTCCTTTATGGGATTAGCATTTAATTGTCTAATAAAACCTGTGTATAGGCACGTAGAGATTGGGATTTTCCTTTTGAATGGATGGAGAGATTAGCGGAAGCGAGCGCAATTGATTTTCACAATAGACAGAGGAAGATTGAGAACTATCTTCTATAGTGGAGGATGCAGGCTTTTCCCAACTTCCTAAAGGATTATAAAGAGACAAGGAAGGTGAATGGACAGTGGAGATTAGGTTGCATCGTTGGAAATGGAGGATGGATGGCTCAGATTAAAATCGTAAGTGGTATCTCGCGTGGGTAAGAAAATGGTAAATGGTATTTGTATGAAGCACGCGATGAACCATGGTGACGCCACATAGCACAAGGATGAGGAACCAAAACCACTTATCTCGCGTGATTACAAAACAATAACTATCAGACTAGTTGAAGCGTGATAGTGCGATGGTCATTGGATCAGCACTGAACCAACGGTGGAGATTGTGGCGCAGAATCAACTTCGCAATTCGAAAGGTTTATGAGAAAAGTGTTAAGTCATCGCAAAGGTTTATGGAAAAGTGTTAAGTCATTGGCTCAACACTTAACTTATGGTATAAAGTTCTATTATGGGTATTCACACCGAGAGGTCCCACAAGCCACATAGAAAAGGGTTGCGGAATATTTCATTTAATAAGATTAATTAGTTGAAAAGCCTCCGCTTATAGAATTGATTGATGAGTATCGGGAGAAAGGTTGGAGAGGATTTTTTTTTAACCCATAGTAATATATAAATGATTAATCACCTAGAAGCAGAGCATTAACCTGGGTTATAATTGTGGGGTTTAGTGTTAACCTTACATGATAGTTGGGTTAAAGTGTTACCTCTACATCAGACAGTATCACCCTTTCTCTAACCAATGCAGGTGATGTGTGATCCTCCAGGAAATTCTTTCTTTGTGTTTATACAATCCTTTTTTTGAACTCGTCGAATGATAGATTGTACACATCCATCATCTGATCATCATCAAGGGGAAAAGCACCCCCTTCCTTGATCAGGGTTGGTTGTACTATTAGAGGAGGTGGAGACTGAGGGATGACCTCTGGTGCACTTGCCATCAGATAAAATTCTTCATTCTGCAGCTCATGTTCTATCTCCGTGTTTGTTACTTCAATCAAATGCTCAATCTCTTGAGCAAGCTCTCGATCCTGCATCTGTTCACCTTCCTCCTTAGCTACTAGTTGGTTCTCTTCTCGCTTTTCAACTTGTATCGAAATTGTTTCCTCTAGCATTGTGCCTTTCCTTTGTTCTTCTTCATGCTTCCGCTTCTCTTCTTGTTCTCTCCTCCTCAAATCCTATTCTTCCTTCAATTTCTTCTATGTCTCATGCAGCTTCTTGCAACCTCTTATTTTCTCTCTTCCTCTGCTCTGCTCATTGTATCCTCTGCTTCCTCTTTGCTTTTGCTACCAAAGTTGTTTTCATGATAATAGGACATTCTCTAATATTGCATCTTTTTTCTCCCTCTGGACTATTGGCAATCTTCCTCTCTCCCTTGTCTTAAATGGGATTGCTGCCTTCTGTTGTTGTTTCTTCCGAAATTGTTGTCGTCCATGGAGCAGCTTGTGATGTCCCTGCTAAATGAATAGCTCATGAAGTCTGGAGACATTGTATTAAATCCCTCCATGGATCCTCTTCTGGCCAATGGAATGCCCCGCCGATCCACAGAAAGTAAACTCTCACACAATGATATTTATAAATACCATGGGGATCATACGGATTAAAGTACCAAGTACCGAATGAAAAATTCACTGTATCCTTTCCCTTGGCATCTATGACTTTCAAGTTCTTTATCTCGTATAATCCAGTTTACAATGGAAGAGTGGGCAATGGTTCTTTCTTCTTCCTGTGCAAATCTGCTGACAACTCCGTGATGAGATGATATGACACTTGTTGTATGAAAAGCTTGTAGGTGGCATAGCTCACTAAATTATGCAGAGGCTTCTCTCTGCCAAACACTCTAAGGAAGGTGCCACGTGGCAAGGCATACCATTGTGCTATGTCTATCATCGCCTCCATTTCTCCTTGTGACATGCAAGGTGGATCTTCTTCAAAGATGAGCTTGTAAAGTAGGATGATGAAGTGGTCAATTAGATGTGCCATTACTCCTCGATAACTGCAATTAGAAAACAACTTGCAATAGATATGCACGACAGGTTCTCGTTGTTTCCATGTACAATTCATGCCAGGGAACTGCTGTTGTGTAGAGATTACATCCAGTAAATATGCAGACATATAGAACCTTGATTTCTCACCATCGAGAGGACTTCGAGCTTGTGCTACATGGTCCCTCAATTATCGAGTCAACAGATCTGACCAATTGAACAACTTCCCCTCATTCACAACCTGGTCCAATAAGACTGTCCACCCTTCAAGAAAGGTTTCTATGCTTTTCTGAACATGGATCTTGCAAGCTAAGATAATAACCAAGAGCTCGTAGGAATTCCTAAGGGACTTTGTCTTGTATACATGGGTGGGTGTATATTGAAACGTTGATGGATATTTCACCCAACCTTTGAAAATTTCTCTTGTTTTCACATAGTTGTGGGTGACATGAAAAGTGAGTCCATGAGATACACTGGCTCGGGAAAGTGGTACATGTACTGATAATGTTCTGCCTGAAAGGTAGCAAGCTTCTTTCCACTAGAAATGCTCAATGTCATGGTATTTTCATCAATGCGTGGGACAATCCAACTGATGACATCTGCACATGGGAAGATTGGATATCTGCATGCAATCAATTAATCAAAAGAAGGAAAATCGAGTATGTGAGGAGAGTCGTCGCAACGACAACCATTGATGCAAAACATGAAAACCAATGCGACACTTGTCAAAGGAAAACTAAAACTTAAAACAACACTTCTACAAGTTAAAACAAGTTGAAAAGATAACAACTATGAAGAGAAATAAGCAAAACGACACTCACACAAGCGAAACGAAAAAAGTGACAGAAAAAGGGGCAAAAGACGACAAAAGTGAAAGTCACCCAGAAAAGCGACGATGACCACACCAAAGGTTCCTTGATCTCCTCGAGAATGCTAGAGCTCCAAGATCAAATGTGCAAATGAGTTCTAGAAGCATCGACTAAATAATGAGCGGATTAGGGTTTATGACATGCATGCCTAAAATCAAGGAAAAAGTGACACTTGGCAGAAGTTTCTAAAAATAACGAAAGTGCCTCCTTCGGGATACTAAAAATAGATCCATATTTTTTAGGGATGCTTTTCTTTTTCTTTTTCCGGGAAAACTTTCCATGCACATTATCGGGAAATACTGCACAATTCGTGAGAACTGGGAAACTTTCTGGCTTAATGCACCACGCAGTTTCTGAGAGTAGTGAGGGATTCCGCAATTTCTGGGCTCATTGTTTGGTTGCCTTCCAAGACTGCGCAATTTCTGAGCTCAAGGCTAACTTTTAGTTAGGACTGCACAATTCCCATCATCAAGGCTACTTGCCCTCAAGGATTGCATAGTTTCTAGAGGCAAGCCCATAATTGTTGTGTAACCAAGTTGGGAGATCAGTTTGTGAGTTAGAAAGATTAGCTAGGTGTGAAAACAAGCAAGCACAAGCAAAAATGAAAAGATACGTGTCAGTCAAAACATGAATACTTGGATCCCTGCAAGATGAGCTCCTGTGCATAAGAAGTAAGGCTCCAAAATTGAAGCATAGACAAAATTTTGGAGGGTGGTTGTAGCCGCTATAGCACTAGTGACACACTGGTAAAACTCCAGCTCTCTGTATGGATCTTGTCTCATGGAAAACATGTCTAACTCTTAAGGATGTATTATTCAATTCATTGATTGTTACAACTTATTCACTTAGTTTGAGTTAAATATATTGTCCCTACCATTCGCTTCATCAACAACACACGTACCAAGCCAAGTTAGACTAAGTTGTTTCGATTGGGGATGAGGAGTATATAATGCACAAGTAAAAGAGATTGTTAGAGTCTTAGTTTTCATCTCTGGTGTTTCTTCGCTGCCAGCGAGCCTGGACAGTACCTCGACATAGTTGCTTGCTTCACCTCTCTGCGTAGGAAGCCTTTCTCTTCTTTCGCCCTTTATTTCATTTTCATTTTTTTCTTTTTTATTTGTTCAAAGAACTATGCATAGACACTTATTTATTTCATGGGGTAGAGGAGGGATCCTAACTTATTGAGAGTAGAAGAGGTTGTCCCTTCAGGGAAGGATGTTTATATATACCTCTGACATACTTGTTAAGGTTTTCCTCCGATCCTTACTCTACTCGATTTAGTTGAAAATGATTATCCGAAAATAGAAGACCAATTAGAGTAGGTGGTACTAGTTAAAAGTGCAAGCATCATGATTTCACTATAACTCTTTCCGAAAGGAATGTATTTTCCATTACAGTATCATATACTAAAAGGAATGCAAGATTCACATAAATAGAGGGAATAGACATATAACCAAGTGTTGATAGAAGTACAACTTCCTCTTGGATTTCATCGAGCTTGTCTGAGTAGCCAAACATGGTCTCATGTGAAAGCTAACCTATAACTAAAAATAAAACAAATGAATGGAAAGAAGCAGAGTGAAATCATAACAAAGTAAAGAAAATCAAAGGAAACAACAAAGAAAAGTAAAACTACTCCTACTCCTAACCTAAACAAAGCATAGGCCAAACTTACGTGAAGTGGTATTTCCAATGCATCCATCAGCACATTGGATGGCCTATGTAGGCAAGGGAATTCATGTTAAGAAAGATATATAATCATAATAACAAACAAGAGAGATAAGATAATACAAACCAAAACGTTCGAAGTTTGAATGAACACGCAGAAAAGTAAAAATGAAAAGTGCATGGAAGACACCCTGCGGATGTACCATGGTGTTTAAACACAATGCGAGTCAAAGACATGCAAGCACAAACTTTTGAACTTGAAAGACGAGTGAACTTGAAGAAAGAAGAAAATTTTCGCTTTGCAACCGTTCTCACTGCATATGAATCCTCCAATGACTGAGTGATAGGATTGTGTGATACAAATGGAGGATGCAAAAATTTTAAAATAGATTGATTTTCAATGTGTCCGAGAGAGTGATGAGGATCCTTTAAAGATTCAATACATTTATTTTCGAAAGTGGAACTGGCCTCAATACTACGAGAACCTAACATAACCACCAGCTCAGGCTGAAGTGCCTCAATAGCTTGGGGAAGTTCCAATTCATTAGATGATGGATCATCAAAGATCAGTGGCTTAAAAAGATCAACAGTGGAAAAAATAGAATCTTAGTCAAATGAATCAATGAAAAGATCACGACAACCACGATCAAAAAGTTACGGATTACAAATAGAGGAATCCTCATGATTTGACGAATCATAAAGAGGGGATGATGGAGAAAGATAGATTTCACCCTCTATTTCCCTAAAAAGATAAGATGAGAGAATGGGAGGATCAGGTAGAAAAGATTTTTCCTCTCCGCATTCAGATGAAAAATTGGCATTCCACGTGTTTTGAGAATGATTGAAAGTAGTAACATCAACATAAATTGCATTTTCACAAGATTTGACAGGAATCACATAATCATGGAAAATGTCAGGATAATGTGGAAGCAGTGCAAACAGAAGGAGGTCATCCTTCACCGCATATTCTTATTTAGAATCCCACACATACCCATCGAAAATGATATCGTGGGTTCGTTGTTCAACACCAAATCCATCCAGAACTTGATCCTTCTGAACATTAAAAGGGAGATTCGAAAGCGGTGAACACAACGCATCACAATCCAGAGGATCAGAGGGACCAAAGGATGGAGGATGAGGAGATAACACTACATCACAATAATCGAACTGACAGTCCAAACCTGTGCTAAAATTTGGTGTATGCGAGGTGAGAAAAAATGGTGGTAGATCAACGGATAAATTTCAACTTCTCCCACCTCAACCTGCGAAACTAGAGTTTTTTTATGACAAGGGGATGGAGGGTCACTTGGAAATCCAACCTCATCCGTCGCATATTTAGGAGCTCTAACATAGAGGTATGTGGGGAGAGGTTCAAAAGATTCAAGTTCGTGTGGATTTTCTGAAATGTAAACTTAAATATTCATGTCAAGAACTTCCAATCAGCTTCATCTTTTGGAAATTCAAAACAAAAATGCATGAAATGATTGTGAAAATATCACAATGACTCATTAGGTGATTTTCGCAATTCCAAAATTTTCTTGCACAGACATTTACTATCATATGTATCAAAAGTGTGTGAAACAATTTTGTGACAAGATGTTCGAAAGAGTTTATGGATGCATTAGGCAATGTGCGACACCATTTTCTTATGCGCCCTTTGAATGTGAGAATGAACAACCTACAACCAACATCCTCACGGTGGATGTTGTGCTTTGTGCAGAATTCAAGAAAATGAGTTGTATGTTCAAATAAGGTTGTTTCACCCTAGCCATTGAATTTGAGAGTTGAAAAGTCATCTATAATACTTGCCGAAACTTATAGCCTTTCATTTTTGGAAAAATATGTCGAGGTTAAGATTGTGCAAGAAATCATTAAATGTGTGCAAAAATTCAAAACGGACTTCAAGGGATCAACTTGTCATCTAGCCCTCCTTCTAGTGCCAAAAATGTTGATGATGCTGGACCCACCAACATTCAGGGGATCTCCTCGATATGAAGTCCCAACTAGACCTCGCACCGTTTGGAGTAGGAGTCCCAGCAGTGGGTGGTAATGTTATGCCTTGACTACGAAAATGCGTAGAGTAAAGTACGACAATTTGGGTGAGAGTAAGTGTGTGACCCTACAGATAGTCAAGTGCGATGCATGAAGGTTACGACACACGAAGGGAAAAGGAAGTGTGCCCCTTGGAAGCCTGTAATAGTACATAACTTGAAAGGAACACACAAGCATAATGAAATCACAACCTAAGATGTAGAATAGTCCACAAGTTAAAAGTGACAGATTAATACAACAACACGCATTGTACAAGATTCATACAAATGCAAACGAAGTAGTTCATAAGCATAAACGTAAGTTAAATAACATACATTTCAAATACAACAAGAATAGTCCTACGATATTCAAAAAATAAGGATGAAATCGTGTTGGCTTTTATTTTATTATTATAAGTGGAAGTTCCATTCATAGATACACCATTGATGGACCACTAGCTCCAATAGCGGAACATTAAAGTCAAGAACACCTGCTCCTCCAAAGAAGTATACTTGCTCTACACTGCAGAGAAGCCAAGGCTCTTCACAATACTCCCAAGCTCCTTCTAAGCCTAAGCTTAGCCAAAATCTTGGCTCCCAAAAGCCTCTTACATGAGTTATGATGTTCTATTTATAACAAGAGGGGGTGACTCTTCAACTCCCCTTTGTGACCTTTGGACTACCCTCATGACTCTTCAACTTATTTATACAAATGACTCATTACATTACAGGATGACTCTTCAACTCCCCTTTGTGACCTTTGGACTACCCTCATGACTCTTCAACTTATTTATACAAATGACTCATTACATTACAGGATGACTCTTCATATTCCAATATTGACACTTGTAATTTCACATACAACATAATTACAAATAATGTTACATTTTACACTTGTACCCATATAAGACAAAATAGGGTAGAGACAACTTAACAACATAAAAAGACACAACACTATGATGCTTGAGTTTGGGAGAAATATAGCTTTGCAACCTCCACTTGCTGCTTCTCGATCACATATTGGTGCCAATCTTGATACTGTGTGATGATGTTCCCAAATTGCGTGATGGTGTCTGGATGGAAGTGAACTCTAACCTCCATGGCATCTAGGTACAATGTCTTGGAACCAGTTTCATGTTCATTCTAAAGCATGATAAACATTGTTTTGATTTGGACACGACCACCGATGTAATTCTACATCACTGTTTGTTTAGCTCTAAATCCTCCTTGGTGGAAATCTATCTCAGCTACTCCAACTACTCTTCGATCTCCTACCAGACTTAGTTCATGGGTTTGGGTTTGGTGAGTGAACCGATTGATGGGATATAGTGTGTTCTCACCAAGACATCCAAACTACTGAACAACCGTACATATGAGGCCTGAATTTGACCAATAAATGAGGTGAGATTCTTGTAGTTCTGAATCAACATCCAAACTTTCACTTTGTCCAGCTCTGACTATGTCTTCATTTTCTTCACCAAGTCAAGTGGTGCCCCTTTGTATCACATTGTCCACTCTTGCACACAGGCAATGACAACTTGTATGTTCTTGAGAGTTTTAACCAACTAATTTTTTATGTTGTTGTAAGCCATGCAAACGTACAAATTCTTTATGTACGGTCACAAACCCCTCATAGAGCTTCTGCATGGTTTCTCTGAGTGTTGATACTTCAACAAGTATCGCTACTCTCATCTCCTCTAAGTAAACCTATGTAGAAAATGCATTTTGTGCTATTTTGTGGAGTTGTTCTTCCTCTTGCCTAACAACCTATAAGTTCTTTGCCAATTGCTCATTCTTGGCCATCAAATACTGAATTTTTGATCTTGTTGCTCCTGCATAGACCAAGTTGGCTTCAAAAATGGCATTTGGATGCTTCTTGGTGTTTGGAACTATCACCCTTTCTCTAATGAACATAGGTGATGCATGGTCATCTGGAAAATGCTTTCTTCGTACTTATACAATCCTCTTTTGGAACTCATCGAATGATAGATTGTACACATCCATCACCAAATCATCATCAAGGGGAACAACACCCCCTTCCTCGGTTGGGGTTGGCTCTGCTGCTAGAGGTGGTGGAGATTGAGGGTTGACCTCTAGTGCGCTTAGCATCATATCAACATCTTCAGTCTGTAGCTTTTGTTTCATCTCCATGTCTATTACTTCCATCAAATGCTCAATATCTTGAGTAAGCTCCCGATCTTTCTTCTGTTCACCTTCCTCCTCAGCTACTGGTTGGTTCTATTCCTTCTCTTCAACATGTATCAAAGATGTTTCCTCTGTCATTGTGCCTTACCTTTGTTCTTCTTCTTGCTTCCGCTTCTCTTTTTGTTCTTTCCTCCTCAACTCTTGTTCTTCCTTGATTTTATGCTTTGTCTCTTGCAGCTTCAGTTTTGCTTCCTGCAACCTCTTCTTTTCTCTCTTCTTCCACTTTGCTCTCTATATCCTCTGCTTCCTCTTTGCTTCTACTGCCAAATTTTCTTTCATGATAATAGGATCTGCGTTCATCTTACAACTTTGTTCTCTCTATGGATTGTCATCAATCTTCCTCTTTCCCTTGTCCTAAATGGGATTTATGCCTTCTGCTGCTATTTCTTCTCGAATTGTTGTCGTCTGTGGAGCATCTTGTGAAGTCCCTGCTAAACTGATCAGTTCACGAAGTCTGGAGGCATTGTAGTAATTCCTCCATGGATCCTCCTCTGGCAAATGGAATCCCCCGTTGATCCACAGAAAGTAAATGATTTCACAATGGTTTTTACAAATACAATGGGGATCATATGGATTAAAATCTTGAGTATTGAATTCAAACTTCATTATCTCCTTTCCCTCTACATCTATGACTTTCAAGTTCTTTATCTCGTATAATCCAATTTGCAAAGGAAGAGTGGGGCATGGTGCTTTCTTCTTCCTGTGAAAATTTGCTGACAACCCTCTGGCGAGATGATATGACATTTCTTGCATGACAAGCTTGTCGGTGGCATACCTCGGTAAAACATGCGAAGTATTCTCTCCACCGAACACTCTAAGGAAGGTTCCACCTAGTAAGGCATACCAATGTGCGATGTCTGCTATCGCCTCTATTACTCCTCGTGACATGCAAGGTGGATCTTCTTCAAAGATGAGCTTGTAAAGCGAGATGATGAAGCAGTTAGTTAGATGTGCCATTACTCCTCAATAACTGCAATCCGAAAGAAACTTACAATATATAAGCACAGAAGCTTATCATGGTGTCCATGTCCAGTTCATGCCAGGGAGTTCTTGTTATGTACATATTGCATCCAATAAATATGAAAACATATAGAACCTTGCTTTCTCACCATCGGGAGGACTTTGAACCTGTGCTACATGGGCCCTTAATTGTTGAGCCAACAAATATGACTAGTTGAACGACTTCCCCTCGTTCATGACCTGGCCCAATAAGATTTCCCACCCTTCAAGAAAGGTTTTCATGCTCTACTGACCATGGATCTTACAAGATAAGATAAGCAAGAGCTGGTGGGGCTTCCTAGAGGACTTTTTCTTGTATACATGGGTGGGTGTCTGTCAAAACATTGATGGCTCTTTCACCCAGCCTTTGACAATGTCTCTTGTGTTCACATAGTTGTGGGTGGCATAGAAAAGGGATTCCATGAGCTGTATTGGCTACGGAAGGTAGTACATGCACTGATAATCTTATTCCAGAAAGGTAGCAAGCTTCTATCTGCTGGCATTACTCAATGTCATGGTCTTTTCATCAATGCATGAGACAATCTAGCTGATGACATATGCATGCAGGAAGGTTGGATGTTTGCATGCAACCTTCCATAGCCTTGACTGCTAGATACTGAGTTAAACATGTTGATCCTACAATTTTGCCTCAAATTCCTTTGCAAAAGCATATTTAACCCGTTTCCATGTCAGTGATGATCCCTTTTCTATAAACAGCTGAGTGTCTGCATACACTGGTGTGTCTAATGGCATTTTCTCAACTGCTTCCCCAATACTGCTTTCAGTGGTTTCTTTTGAAGAAAATATCTTAGGTGCCATGGTTACAATGACTAATGAAGAGGTGCTCAACAATTGTTGCACCTGTGGGACAGAAAAGACACTCGTGGAAAGCAAACATCAATGTTTAGCAAATCTACTTTCAAGACATGTTAAAGCAACAAACTAGGCATCTTATGGGGAGGAGGATTGTGTAATTCCCATTGACAAGAGGGACTAGATGCCTATGAGAACTGCACACTACGCAATCCTAGCAGCCAGGGTTGAAGCTTGTGGCTTGAAACTACGTAATGCGCAGTTTAGCCTAGGTAGTTTTTTGGGAGAGACTGCGCGGTGCGTAGTCACAGTGGCCAAGATGACGGGTTGACCCCTGAAACTGTGCAGTGCATTGTTGGGGCCATCCTATACAACACAATGCGCAGTTATAAAGGCCAATATTGTGGCTTGAGCCTTAGGATTATGCAGTGCTCAACTAGGAAAAGTGAAAATCGACCAAGGAAAGTGCAAATATGCCCAAGGGAAGTGTGTAAAACAAGAAGATTTGAGACACAATGTGAGCTTGAGTGAAAATATGACTAAGTATGAGTAAATCGATGTAGATCAAGTGCCACAATTAATCAACAGAAAAAAAAATATAGTATGTGAGGAGAGTCGTCGCAACAATGACCATTGGTGCAAAACAGGGAAACTAAAGTGATACTTGTGAAAGGAAAACTAAAACTTAAAACAACACTTTTACAAGCTAAAAAAAGTTGAAACGCTAGCAAGTATGAAGAGAAATAAGTGAAACAACACTCGCACAAGTGAAATGACAAAAGCGATAGAAAAAGCAGCAAAAGACGAGAAAAGTGAAACTCTCCCAAAAAAGCGATGATGATCGCACCAAAGGTTCCTTGATCTGCACGAGAATGCTAGAGCTCCAAGATCGAATGTTAAAATGAGCTTTAGAAGCATCGATTGAATAGATTTGAGTGGATTAGGGTTTATGAGGTGCATGCCTAAAATCAAGGAAAACGAGACACTTGGCATAAATTTCTAAAAATAGTGAAAGTGCCTCCTTCGAGATACTAAAAAAGATCCTTCTTTTCGAGGGATGCTTTTTTTGCTTTTTAACTTTTTGATTTTTTTCTTTTTACAGGGAAACTTGCCATGCACACTGTCAAGAAATACTTCACAATTCTAGAGAACTAGGCAACTTTCCAGCTTAGTGCATTGCGCAGTTTTTGAGCTTAGTGAGAAATTGCACAGTTTCTGGGCTACCTTCCAAGACTGCGCAATTTCTAATCTTAGTGAGGGATTGCGCAGTTTCTAGGCTGCCTTCTAAGACTGCGCAATTTCTGAGCTCAGGACTGCATAATTCCCTTCAAGGTTGCTTACCCTCAAGGATTCAAGTTTCTGGAGGCAAGCCCATAACTATTGTGTAACCAAGTTGGGAGATCATCTTGTCAGTTAGAAAGATTAGCTAAGTGTGAAAACAAGGAAGCACAAACAGAAATGAAAAGATAAGTCTCATTCAAAACATGAATACCTAGATTAGTGCAAGATGAGCTCCTGTGGATAAGAAGGAAGGCTCCAAAATCAAAGCATAGGAAAAATTTTGGAGGGTGGTTGTAGCTGCTACAACATGGCCTTACCTAAATCTATGCAATTATAGGACTATAGCTCCATATCAACCCACCTCACTCCTGGAAGTATAGCTACAAACATGGCAAAGTCTTCCTCCAACGTGGAGGATAATTTGTCTATCTTTGCGAATGATGCCACCTGGTCCTACTTGTTCTTCTTCCTGAGAGAACAATGAGACTATAGTGGTCAAACTCACCACACCTGAAGTAGTTGACCTTAGATAGGTCCTTCTTCTTCTTCTCCCCATTTCTCTGACTGGGACCCTTTGATGCAAGGGCCACATTCTCTTCTTCCTTCTCACCCTTTGAACCCTTACTGTTGCTTCCATTGATGGAGCTCTTTACTAGAGCTCACCTTATCTCCTCCTGCTGCAGGTCTGACCACATTCTGTCCCACCTAGGAAATTTGTCTCATTCTAAGATGCTTTGGAAAAATACTTAACACTCCTATGAGACATTGTTTAGGGCCAAACTCATAAGCTTTGTAGGTTTTGGAGCATCCCCAATAATTTCAATTTGATCCTGGATATCATGAATTATGGTCAGGATGGGATTTGTGCCTTCACCCTTCTACATCCTAATGTTTCTCAACTTCTCTTGTAGGAACATCTTCCGCTGCTCAGAAGGATTCTGACATAGTTGAGCGATAGCATCCCACATCTCCTTGGTCATATTATTGGTCGATATATGCGAGACTATATGGTCCCAGACTCCATCCAAGATCATCTGCTTTTCCTTCACCATCTCTTTCATGTACTCCTTCAGCTAATTGACATCATTTGGTATTGGCACAACATTGTCTGCATAGGTGTTCAAGCGAAATTTATCTAGTAGGAAATACATGTTGTCCTTCCAGATGACATAGTTGTAGGCTCCCTCCAACCTATCCTGATCTCTAAGCCCAGCTATGATCATCTCTGAATCTGGAATGTAAATCTCCCTCTTCCTTATGCTCAGTCATTGCATCTACTATTCGTTCTCCTTTTTGGAGTGAGAAAATCTGCTTGTAGCTACTATCGACTACAACTGGAAAATTAGATTTCTAGGATAGATACCCTCTGAGAGAATTTTCCCTCTATGTGTGCACTTTCTCTTCCACCCGAGGTTGATTATGATCTAGAAACTACTGCAAAACCCTTCTATTCCCAAACAAGGAATCTGCTCAGCGAAGATACTAGACAGTTTCTCCCTCTACCTGCTAGAATCACTCAATCTAGCAAGCTAATTTTTTCTGCCAATTTGCATTTAAAACTCGAACAACTTGGCTAGGCACTGCACAACCCCTATAAATTCTTCTTGTTTCTCCCTCTAAACAACTCATTTCCTTCTCTACTTATGAGCTTCCCTGTCTGATCTTAATTGCTTTGATACAATGTGAAAATTTCACCATTGAAATTCTATTACAACAACTGAAATTAATTCTCCTAGATGATAAATTAATTATTCATTTTATTACTACGGCAACAAAAAGTTAATCACACTGCATCCTTCACAAATACAAATATTGTGTAAACTGGAAACTAAAAAAATATTAGCACACATACAAAATTATGACATCGTTATTTTTGGACAAATGTCCCCGTAAAAACCCAACTTGGAAAAACCAGTGCAACAACTGAGGGATTTTATTACTAAGCAACAGTGAGAAATATTGAGCAAAACTGGATACCCAAACTAGTAATCCACTACAAGAAAATTGGCCACAAAAATTAGTAAAAAAAAAATTTCTCACCCGACACTAATCTAGCTCCGAAACTGGCACAAAATGGGCTCCATTAAACCCCTGCGTCAACCTCTACGTCAAATCTGCGTAGGAATTAGTATGTTGTGCCCATAACTGCAACTTATCAAGTTGTATGCCCAATCTATCCTTTGAGAATGACTCGCTAGCCCCTTGCAAAAATTCCCCCAGCCTACAATAACTAAATTGACCCTCTGTCTAGCCAAATCGAACTCTACCTCCAAAGATTTAGTGTCATCACTGCACAACCTCACTGAGGAAACTCGACCCTCTTATAGCTAACTCTCTGGAACTGGAAGACTTTCTCTGGACTCACTGTCTTTGCCCCTATATGTCTTTTCTTCCCTTCTATGGCTCAAACTCTTCTGACAACTATTGTTTCTCTCTGGAGAAATCGAATTGCCTAAGGAAATCGACCTCAAGTTTCACTAGTGTGTTCCTCCATCTACCCATAAACTTCTTCTTATAATATCAGTATGGGACTCCAACGACCAATATTAAATCTTAATTAATGGCCGAGATTATTTCCTAGTCGATTCGTGTAAGTTTCTAGATAATTCTCACCTTTGTTAATTAATATTGATTAATTAACCATTTTTCCTAAGTTTAGACTTAGGAAATATTTAAAAATTAGTTAGTAATCTAATTGAGACACTTCTAGGTGGAATTTCTGATAACGATTTCTGGGTCATGAGTAAATCCTATGTTTTAGCCTCTCCACAAAGTCTTGAGACTACAACACCTATGATGCTACAAAAACTATCAAAGACGTCAAGGGTTTTGAATTCTAACAAACGATAAGGTTAGCCCGAAATTATCTTATAATTTTAGGGATCTACCCATCCTGCGCTGAAATGCCTACTTGCATTCCATCTTTGCCATGGCTCGAGTAGAGGAAACCTACCCATCCTTGAGCGATGTGCCTAAATTGGATTTTGATGAGTATCATGAGAGCTTGCTCTAGCTCTTCATCAAACACATTCTATTGGTCATTTTGACCATGAATCTACTGTAGAATTTATGCAATCATTGAGATAGGCATCAACGCTCGGTGATGGAAATGGTGGCTTACTAAAGCACCTTATATTGCTACCCCTTATGAGATTAGGTGAAAGCCACTCCAATGAGCTTCTAGCCCATATACATTCCATGTTCGTGGGCAGGGAATTCTATGCATGGCCATGCTAATGGAGTTATATTCACAGTCTATCAAGGGTTGATAGTGAGCTCCTGAAAGGCCTCCACCTCGCCTGTGATACGCAAGATTTCCATGCCCAAAATCAAGCCTGCAAACAATGCCATGGCACTATGTAGTGGCCTCCAAGGCCTAGCCAGCGAAATCAGAAAGCTCATCGAAGACCTCCAAGCTGCTAAAAATGCAAAGCTGACTAAGCCTTAATGCAAGGGTTTTAGGTTATCCTTGTGCTAAGAAGAGGAAATATCTCCCTCAGCGTTAACGCAACGCCACCTGTGTAGAGTCACATGCTTGTAAGTAGGTGGACTCATAGAATAAATGTAATCACAGACCTTGGTAAGCAGTTTGTCTCCCTTAAAAAATTATAATCCTTTTATATTAATGGAGATTTTAAGCCCAATGTTTCCTGGCTTCGAGTCAGATTCTTATGGGTCATTCCACTGTTTGTAGCGTGCCATAATAATTTGGGTGTTATTTACATATATGTTGTTAACAACGCAGTTCAATCGTTTATACAGGGAAAAAATCCAAATCTGGGTTGTAACATAATCCTTGTTATCATGTAAATCATTACACATTCTGTCTTATGTATATGTATCATGAATAACCTAGCAAGCATTTCACACCTCACTTCATTTCCAATCCAAAAGCACATGTTTTGTCAACCAGATTACCACATTTTCATTAATTAATAACACTTTTGCAGTTCAGAAATCCAGAGCTATTCCAAACCAAAAATGCATACATTTATTTGAGAATAACAAGAATAAGAGCACTTATCTTACCTATACACAAGTGTGTCAATTGAGAGTGGGACTCTAACTCTCCACCCAACCATAGACAAGCTACAACCACTATTACTTGTAGTTGTCACCCCCGAGCTAGATTCCAAATCTTGAAGTGGAGTCCTTTTAGAGGGAAATCTTCAACAACTACATAATTGAATCAGAGCACCACCTTGCCATCGTCCTCAAGGAAAGCCACTGCTCTTTATGATGGTTTTTCCTAGTAGGTTTCAGTAGGGCTTTTAGCTGGTGTATTTCTCTCAACAGTTCTTAGCGACGCAACTCCAAAAATACGACTTTCTACCTATGTTTTAGCCTCTTGTTGTCTTACTAAATGCTAATTGTATTCTCCTTATGAGGTCGAACTCCCTTCTCCTTTCCTCTTCTCTGATCCCTTGCTAATGGGAGTCGAATATAATTTCCCCTAATGAGAGAGAGATCTGCCCTCTCATTTCCTCCACCTTCTCTTTTCTCTCTTATGTCACGATTTCCTCCCACTGTCCTTGCTACCAACGCAGTCAAATATTCATGACATTTGTCCTCCTTGCCTTGTAATGTTTTCCAAGGAAACATGGACCTGCATACTTATCTTGCAACCCAATTTAATTCTAAGAACTAGTCCATTAAAACGCACCAACCAACCTTTAATGGATAACATAACCAGTTCATATTTTTCTTGCAGCAAGGAAAGCTTGAACATCCCAAGAAAGAAACCTCCTCAGCCAACTAAGGATTGATATTTAAATCAACAATTCCCTCAAGTAATCTCCTACCTCAAGAAATGGAATCTGTGTCCCTCTCTCAACCTTTTAATTTATAAAATTATTTAAATTACGCACATAAGGATAAGCAATTTGGGTTGTTACAAACCCCTCCCCCTTGGGGGAACCTGCCCTTGGTGTTCAATGACACATATATAATTAGCATATTTGAAGAATAGGCATGTGGTTTCATGAAGATTTATAGACTCAAATATTTACAACATTTACAATGGTTAATGCATTTGCTTCAACCAACAAACATGATATGGTAATCATCCGAGTTTCGCTGCCAATTAAAAGTGTGATAAGTTTTAAGTCATAATGCAACCATTGGCCCTTTAGAATATTTTGATGCATTTGGAGGTGTTCAGTCCAACTTGGGTTGGTCTCTTTTCTTTCATTTTGAGCCCTTGGCCTCCTCAACGAATAGTTTGCAACTCATTGTTTCTGGGAACACCCCCCTTAATGTGCTTCTGGCCCCAATCAATCATGCTCATGACCCAAAAACCCAATTTTTTCATATTCTAGCCTTCCCTTCTTTGATTCTTAGTCCCTCGAGAAATTTGGTTACTCTTGTTCCATGCAGTCACTCACCTTCCAAGTACAACCATCCCCTTCTTTGTTTCTCATTCCCTCGGGCAATCCATCCCTTAGCAAGGATTCCTCGCAGCAAAAGGAGTTCAAATCCAAGGTACATCCTTGCCTTCAAAACTATCATACAATCATAGCATGATTCATGGTAATCGATAGGAAACATTGAGTGCTGGTGAATCAAAATGACTCTATTCTCCAAATCTTTTACTGATGTACTACTACATGTTTCCATTCTTTTGTTATTGCTCCCATCAATATTGCAGGTAGCTCCATTCACCCAACCAGTCCAATTCTATGCTCTCCTACATCATAACACATAAATTCCATCAGACTCATCATAATGGAATGCAATAAATTTGAATCGTACCTCATTAGTAGTCTATTCATGAGATGACTTGGAATTCTCCTTCACTTCCTATTATAGCAAACCAGGTTAGCTCATAACTCAAAATCATCACAAATTAGAATATTGAATTTAGATTCATAAAGAAAAAAATTCAAATTCCATGAAATATTGATACTTATATTGATTTGCTCCTTACTGCTTCCTTTACACACACTGGGTTGTGTTGAAGCCCCGAAAATCATGTCTACAACAAGGGGGATACCCACCTGGTCCGGACCTTGGTTAGCAGCTCCTTTTCCGTTTGGTATGGTGGGTCTGATTGGGGATATGGGACCAATTTCCCAATATGTGTGTGTGTGTGTGTTGAGAATTGATATTTCTTTCCTAGTGATTCCTAAGTAAAATGCTTTCTATTCTAAATCTGATCTAACAACATGCAATTGTACTCTAATAAATAGAAATATCTAATTCTAAACTAACCCGGGATGTAATCTTTCCGTTATGCGATCTAAAATGATTTCAAATGACAGTTGGTAATAAAGATCATTCAACTGCTATGAAAAAAGAATTCAATAAAGATAAACCATTTCATATAAAAAGTTAGATGAAACAGTTGTGAAAACATATCGCATAGTAAGCTACTCATATACTAAGCATAAATAAATAGCTATCACTGTACAAAAGTGCCAAATGACAATTCAAGCATTTAAGCATTCATATATAAATAACTGAACATGAATATCACCATAACACATAAGCAGAGACAGTTAAGAGATAGAAGTACCATTTCTAACTAGTTCTACTCATGAGCTCCAGTAATAATGATCTATTTATTCTTAATCCAACATCCACCAAGAGTACAAAAGTGCAACATCAGTAGTAGATATTAAACGCAGATATCAATAAATCTTGTTCCATTCATTCATGAAAACCTCATCGGAGGGTGCAAAAGTGCATGTTCTGAGGACAAGTTTTTGATAAATTTCTGGACCCTCTCTAAATGCATGAGAAGGGTTTAAATACTACTAACTAATTCTAAAAATAATTTATTACAAAAATGTAGGATGCGGTTTAAATGACCGTCCTCATTTCAGGAAAAAATAAAGCAAAATTAAAACTAAAACTGAATATAGAACTAAAACTACTAACTAACTATCTATGTATCTGTTCCTTGAAATCGCAAGCGTTCAACATTTGCTTGAGGAGAGTTGGTTGGCCGACTTCCGATTTTAGCTGTCCTGCGAAAACGGAATCGGTAAGAGCTGGCGCCATCTTCTCGATAGAATTGATGACACATTTGAGAGTCATGCACTGGTTGTGTGGTTTTACCAAGTATGCCTAGTAAGAATCCCAATTCAACTTGGTTAACCTTTGGATTGATTTTGCCTTTTCTTGAGCCTTCTATCTCCAGCTTGTTTGTAAATGTTGCACATTTGGTAGATATTTACATACCACTTGATGATATATCTAATAAATATTACTAGTTTTGAGTCCCAGTTTTACTTTCCGTCTTTAGCATTCTTTTCCTACAAATTTCCGCGCTTATAGATGACTGAGCAATTTGAGGCTTCCCATCTCGAGGGGTTTTGCCTGGCGATGCACGATCAGAAACTGCCTCCGTTTCTTGATCCAGGCTTCCTTGGTGCGATTTTTGCCTCTTGTGCGCTTTTTGCTAGAGGATATAAAGCTTAAATTTTGTGGAAAGAACGACTTATACGTTTTTGGTTTTGAACTTTGAATTCTCTATACGTGATATCAACACTATCTAGTATCCATTTAACCATGTTTGTATACAGGAGAGTTTTGGGTCTCGTCGCTATCATGTGTAAGAATGAACATGCTAGATCTGTAATAGATGCCTCAAAAGACCCGTGTGAGCCTGCAGTAGTCATAACCTCCATTACCTTGGGACCTTCTTCCTCAAGTAAACTATACATGCCTTCCCAAGTAGTAATACTGACATCTTTGTTACAAGTGGTATCTGTGTACAAGGGAGTCATATCTTTATCTTCAGAACTGGGAGATTTACCCTTCTTTCCCATAATATCTTGAACTCTGCTTTCTATACGTCTTAGCTCTTCGCTCCTGCAGTTTACAAATGTGGTGAGAACGATGATAAGAAAAGGTGACGGGAAAGCTTTAAATGCGGAAAATATATAAAATATATCACCTTATGTGAACTGGCTCCTTGATAAGATCAAAACCATATTTCATTAATGATTGCTAACTAACTCATTGATTAACATTAACGTGCATAACCGGGCCTCAGTTTATGGAAAAAACTTTCTCAAACAACGGGCCATGCAAATCTTCGATAAGGCGGTTTTGCGATTTGCTTCGCAATATCATACATCGCAGTATCGCAGATCGCAATATCGCAATATCGCCATATCGCCATATCACAAATCGCAGTTCCTTTACGTGTGGCAAGCATCCGTCAATGTGTTTTCTGCGAAATGCGATTCGCGAGATGCGCCATCGCATATCGGCGTTTTAAGGCACTTCAGCATAGGTGATGTTTAAGGCATGCGATGCGATGAGGGTTTTTCGATGCGTGATTTCGCATCACAATTTCGCATTTTTAGAATTCCGCTTGTGGGAAGGTATCCATTACCCTTTTTGTGATGCGACATGTTTTAAGGAGTGATTTTATTCTAACTTATCATAAAACTTAAGTCTTTTTAGATTTTTTGAGGGTATTCTCCTAAGTTTATGATAATAAGTTTTATTAAAAAAGGAAATACAAGCATTAATCAATTTTTTTAATTTTTGAATAAGGGTCCCCACTTATTTAGTATTAGTGATAACACTAAATAAGAAGGGGGGTTGTTGCTGGCCACAACAGGTTGTTAGCCCATATGGTAAGCACCTAGTGCCTTCTCTTCTCTTTGATCACGTACACACATCGGATTGGTTGCCAATCTGGCAAGCACCCTGTGCCATCTCGTCACTTTGACTATGTACACACACCAGATTGATTTCCAATCTAGCAAGCATCTAATGCCTTCTCTTCACTTTGACCATGTACACACACCACATTGGTTGCTAATATGGCAAGCATCTAGTGCCTTCTCTTCACTTTGACCATGTACACACTGGATTGGTTGCTAATTGTTAGGATATTCCGACACATAGGAAATAGTTAAGTTCAACTTGGTCTAGTATAGAGTTAGGTAAAGTGTGTTTCTTTACCGTTGTACATTTTGTAACTTACAATCCGACGGTCACGATATGTAGTGATCCGACGATTCACTCTCTCCTCGGTATTACCGACACTTGATCCGTGGCTTGACACCCAATTGGTCCATGAGTTCTATTTAAAGCGCATGGAGGGTCATTGTTCGGGTAATCCGTGCATGAGAGAAGCTTATGTAAATTTTCATTCTTTGATTAATAAATTGCCTGAAGTGGCCGCGTTGGCTCAGGCCGTGGACTGTTTCCCTCTTTGAGGGTTTTAACCATGTCAAAAATACTGGTGTATTGATTTGAGATCTGGTTGTGAGCGGTGTCCTTTTGGTGTTCTTTCTGAGGAACTTACCCTGTAAATTCCTACATGGTATCAGAGCTCTTTGAGGGCCGCGTCCGTTGGTGATCCAAATCTGAAGCCGGTAGAACTGCATGCGGCTGTCGTTTCCTAGATCTACTGTTTCTGACTGCTTTCGGGCCGAGAGGGCTGCTCTGTTGTGTTCGGAGCATCTGTTCCAGTGAGGAACCCCTTTTGTTTCACGTGAAAAGGTTTCCGGTAGCCCTATCTGCGTCATTTTTAAGATCTGGAGGTATACAGTGTTTATCTGCAGTTCACTGTTATTTTCTCTCTGGTTATTTCGGTTTCTGTTTATTTAGCTTTTTTTATTACCGGATCTATACCTTTCATTTCTGCGTATGCTCTTTGCCCTGCGACTCTGTGCGATCTGGGCAAATCAGAAACAGAAAGGAAGTTTTTTTTCTCATGCGTATGCTCGTTTCCCTACACCTTAGTGTGATCTTGGAAAATCAGAAACATTGAGAAAAATATTTAGTTTCCGGCTAAAGCTAACTTTGAGCCGTAAGGTTCGTTTTTCTTTGCATATTCGTGTTGGGTTTTGTGTTTTTGTTTTGTAGGAAAAAAGAGCTTTCTCAAGGCAAGCACGCAACCCAAGGCCCCCCCCCCTCTTTCTCTCTCTCTCAAATTTTCTGTATAGCTCAATTGGTTCAAAGCTATTTTAAGAGAGTAGAGGTCTTGGGTTCAAATCTCCATTTTGTGGGGGCGTTTTTTTTCATTCCCGCACATTCGCGCACTTTGTCGGCAACTTCAACAATTTTTTTTCAAAAAGCCATAACTTCTTCATCTGGAAGCCTTTTTCAAAGCCGTTTTTTTTAAAACAGCCTAATTTTTCGAGATATATCCATTGGAACACTTACTTTCAGCATCTTCAGCTTTAGTTTTTTTTTTTAAATGGAAAGTCCATGCCAAGTCATTCTTGACAGCACTAACTACTTCCAATGGATAGCCTACATGGAAGATTTACTTAGAAGTAAAGGTCTCTACAGAATAGCCACAGGCCAAGAGAAGAAACCAAAATATGAAGACAAGGCTGCAAAATGGGAAAATAGACAAGATCAAGCACGTGGTTTGATAGGGATGTCTATTTCTCCTGATCTTAGATTCCATATTGCAGAACTTGATACTCCTCATGAAGCATTGGAACAAATCACTAAAGTTTTTGGGATTAAAAATGAAATTAGAGCCCATCAACTTGAAAATGAGTTGCTTACATTGGATCCTAATAATTTTTCTTGCATTGAAGATTTCTTGTCCAAATTCAAGACCCTTAGATATCTCTTGGAAGGTGTTAAGGTTAAGAAAGAAGATAGTAACTTTATTTATTCCATCCTTACTAAGTTGGGACCAGCCTACTCTGTATTTGTTTCCACCTTCCATTCTACAAGGGAAGCTTTCATTTGTCAAGGAAAAGACTGCAAGGCCCCTTCCATTGACTCTTTTTGTGATTCTTTAATAAGAGAACAAGAAAAAATCTTACACCTTGGTCTTCTTAATCTTGGAAACTCTTCCAAGAAAGCGTTAGCCGCCCAGCAACAACCAAATTCAAAGAATCCTAAGAAGTCATATCCTAAAAAGAATGGTCCTAAACCAAACAAGGGTCCTAAGCAAACTCAGCCTCAAAATGAAATATCATTTCAGCAAAATGATAAGACCAATAAAAACAAATGGAAGAAGACTGATAGACATTGTAACTTTTGTAATCGAGATGGCCACTTAGAATATAAATGCTTTAAGAAGATGGAAGCCTTGGAAGCCACAATGAAGAAACATAACATCCATGTGGAGCATTCTTCAACTTCAACTTCAACTTCATCTTCAGGAATGGCACTTTCTGCATGTCGTTGTCAATCATCTCAGTCTGGTTATGCATTAAATGTATCTTCTTCTTCTCATTCTCATGAGTGGCTCATTGATTCTGGAGCCTCTTATCACATGGCCAAAAACAAAGCCATGTTTTCTTCTTTAAATGATTGTAACACCAAAAATATATATGTTGGTGATGATAGATCTCTTAATGTTGTAGGGACTGGAACTGTTCATCTAGACAATGGTCAGTTTAATGATGTATTATGTGTTCCAACCTTATCCTGCAACCTTCTATCTGTATATCAGATAACTCATTCAGGTGAAGGTAAAATTGTTGAATTTTCACCTCATGATGTTGTAATCAAGGATCTAAGAGATCCTAAACAGATTCTAGCTACTGGTATTGCTGATGATTCCACAAGGTTGTATAAGTTTCACAACTTTGGGTCATCAAATCTTCCCTCAGTATTTGTTGCTCATAATGATGAAGTGAGCAAACTTTGGCATGAGCGATTTGGTCACTTAAACTATCGCTCCCTTCAGCATCTATGTAAAGAAAATATGGTGACAGGTCTTCCTATGGTATCTTGCAGAGATGGTGTTTGTTCCGGATGTGTACTCGGAAAACATCATCGGGACAGTTTTGAAAAACGTGCTTCTTGGCACGCCTCAGCCCCTTTACAGCTTGTGCACAGTGATTTATGTGGTCCACTTCCTGTTGCTTCATTCTCTGGCTGCAAGTATTTCTTAACTTTCATTGATGATTTCTCCAGACGCACTTGGGTATACTTCTTAAAACTCAAGAGCGAAGTATTTAACACATTTTTGGCCTTCAAAGCCTTTGTTGAAAAACAATCTGGACATCAAATTCTTAAGCTAAGAACTGATAATGGTGGAGAATATGTTAAAAACACATTCATCAACTTTTGCACCGAAAATGGAATTCAAATGCAACATACTGTTCCATACACTCCACAACAAAATGGTGTAGCTGAAAGAAAAAATCTCACCTTAAAGGAAATGGCTAATTGTATGCTGCAATCTAAAGGACTCAGTCTTAGTTTTTGGGCCGAAGCAATTAATTGTGCAAATTATATAATCAATCGCACTCCTACTAAGGTTCCATTAAACCAGATGTAAGTCACTTTCGTGTTTTTGGAAGTGAAGCATGGGCCCATATTCCAGATGAAAAGCATAAAGCTTTAGAACCTAAGAGTGAGAAATGTACTTTTTTTGGATATTCTGAAGATGTAAAAGGTTATAGACTTATTCCATTTAAGTCCAAAAATGTTATCATTAGAAGAGATGTAAAATTTGAAGAAAATAAATCGGCCTGCGAGCCTAGTCCGGCGGATGTGCCACCTCTTCCTATCTCTTCTACTTTTGAAAACATTTCTTCTTCAGATGATGAAAGTGAGGATGGCAATCCTCCCCCACCTTCTCAGGATCCTCAACTTCCAAGATGGGTCCGTGCTACTCGGGATGCAGCAGGTGATCTTGCCGGAGATCCTACAGATCAGTGACGTACACGTTCTCAGTTTGAAAGAGCCTCTTCTTTACTGGCTCAAGCTCCAGTAAATCATGATCCTGACACTTTTGCAGAAGCTTCGGGCCATCCACATTGGGAAGCAGCTATGAATGAAGAATATCATTCATTGTTGGCAAATGATACATGGGATCTTGTTCCTCTACCAAAGGGACGCAAACTTGTTAGATGTAAATGGGTTTACAGAACCAAGTATGGACCAGATGGGAAAGTAGATAAACATAAAGCTCGTCTTGTTGCTAAGGGATTTTCACAGGTTGAAGGCATTGACTACACTGAAACCTTCTCCCCTGTTGCCAAAATGAACTCTATCCGCCTTGTTCTTTCCCTTGCTGCCTCTTTAAAATGGGAAGTCCATCAGATGGATGTTAAATCTGCCTTCTTGCATGGGGACTTGCATGAAGAAATCTATATGGAACAACCCATTGGCTTCATCCAAACAGACTCCAGCCTTGTATGTCGACTTAAGAAATCCCTTTATGGTCTCAAGCAAGCTCCTCGGGCTTGGTATGCCAAAATGGATAGCTTTCTTTTAGAATCTGGCTTTTCTAGGTGTTATTCTGACAATACTGTCTACACCAAGAAAGTGGGAAACTCTCTTATCATCCTTGTTCTTTATGTTGATGATCTTATTCTTACTGGTAGTGATCCCAACCTTATAAACCATGTGAAGTCCAGCCTTAAAAAGAAATTTGAAATGACAGACTTAGGACACTTACACTATTTTCTCGGTCTTCAAGTATTGCAATCCAAGGAGGGTATTTCCCTTTCCCAGTCCAAGTATGCTTGTGATATTCTTCGTCATTTTCACATGGAAGACTGTAAGCCAGCCCCTTCTCCCTTTCAGTCTGGAGTCAAACTTTCAGTCTCTTGTACTTCTCCTGAAGTTGATGCTACCTTATACCGTCAACTTGTAGGAAAACTCTTGTATTTAACCCATACTCGTCCTGACCTTTCCTTTGCTGTTGGCCTTGTTGCTCGTTTTATGCAAAACCCCCGTGAAAGTCATTGGAAAGCAGCTAAAAGAATACTTCGTTATGTTCGAGGTAAAGCACAGTTTGGGATTCATTACAGTGCCAAAGCAGCTCCTCTATTAGTTGGTTTCACTGATTCTGATTGGGCTGGTGACCCTGATGATCGGAAGTCTACTGCCGGTTATGTCTTCACTCTTGGTTCAGGACCTATTACATGGGCTTGTAAGAAACAGGCTGCCATTTCTCTTTCGTCAACAGAAGCAGAGTATCGTGGTGCCGTGGAAGCTAGTAAGGAAGCCTTGTGGCTTCGTCAGATCCTATCAGAGTTTGGCTTTGAGCAGCAGCATCCAACCACACTTTGGTGTGATAATCAAAGTGCCATTCAGCTATGCAAAGATCCAGTCCAGCATTAGCGCAGCAAACACATTGAACTACACATGCACTTCATCAGAAAGCTCATTCATGACCATGTTCTTGAAGTGCAATATTGTTCAACAGATGATCAGGTTGCAGACATCTTCACAAAGGCTCTCACAGAGGCGAAGTTCACTAAACTTCGATATATGCTTGGAGTTCAGGAAGTTGTCACTAAGGGGGGATAGGCTCTAGTGCCTCCTTCCTTCTCCTATTGTGTCATATTTGTAAATCCTTTAATCCTATCCCAAGTTGTTCTTAAGGGGGGATGTTAAGATATTCCGACACATAGGAAATAGTTAAGTTCAACTTGGTCTAGTATAGAGTTAGGTATAGGGTTAGGTAAAGTGTGTTTCTTTACCGTTGTACATTTTGTAACTTACAATCCGACGGTCACGATATGTAGTGATCCGACGGTTCACTCTCTCCTCGGTATTACCGACACTTGATCCGTGGCTTGACACCCAATTGGTCCATGAGTTCTATTTAAAGCGCATGGAGGGTCATTGTTCGGGTAATCCGTGCATGAGAGAAGCTTATGTAAATTTTCATTCTTTGATTAATAAATTGCCTGAAGTGGCCGCGTTGGCTCAGGCCGTGGACTGTTTCCCTCTTTGAGGGTTTTAACCACGTCAAAAATACTGGTGTATTGATTTGAGATCTGGTTGTGAGCGGTGTCCTTTTGGTGTTCTTTCTGAGGAACTTACCCTGTAAATTCCTACACTAATATGGCAAGTGTCTAGTGCCTTCTCTTCACTTTTGACCATGTACACAGACTAGATTGTTCCAATGCCTTCTCTTCTCTTCTCTTTGATCTTTGATTTCAAATTTTCTAAGTGACTCATCGGCCCCAAGATGAGCACTTAAGCCCAATCACTATCCTGTGATTATGGGGACTACCAAACTAGGTTGTCTTCTATCAACAGTAATATAGGTGTGTTTCACCCCTATGTAGGCCCAGGGAGTCCCATATATTCCTGTGTGTGGCACTACAAAATATAAGGCCCCAACCAGTCCCATACCTGTATGTTCTAAACATTTTTTCACATACATGACACACAAGCCCAGGTAGTCCCATACCCACTTGTCCTGAACACATAAACACAACACATAGGTCCAGACAATCCCACACCTGCCTGACCTGAACACATAAACACAACACACACATCTAGACAGTCCCATACCTGCCTGACCTAAACTCATTGCACAACACACACTTAATATACACATGGTACGACACAACGCACGTAATACAACTTTACCCTCCTCTCATGCACAACACATGCACATGTACAACAAAAGCACATGTCCACATAACATATCACATTACATAATACCACAAAAATTCAGAGACCACCTTGTCTCCATGCATGTGAACTAGGCCATACTGCCTCATTTGTTTTTCCCATGTTCTTAACCTTGACATGGGCACAATGTAAGAGTTATGTTCACATAATTATAATTTAGCAGAATTTTCTTTCTTCCCAACAAATTCCTCATCACAGTGGGAATCTTTTCGTGCCATGCATATCATCAATTAAATTTTGAGCAGTCATCTTTTCATTCGACTGGCCTCTAATAGTTCTGTCAGACACAATGGCATTTTCATATATATATATATATATATATATAGTCAAAGTGCACATGCAAATATAGTCATGGGTTAAGAGAAATCCATTATGGGAACTTTCCTAGCTACACATATCTTTGTCCATTATTCTCATGGACTCAACTAGCTGATTAAGTTGTTGTGTTACTTAATCATGGCCACAATAGCCATTAGCATGTGCCAAGTAAATCTAGATTTTAGATGACTCCCTGATTATGGCCAAGCATGCATTACGTAACCCTTTCACTCTGCTATTGTTTTCATTTTTACGTAGTATTCTATTCATGTCCATTTCCCAAAAACATTCCATTTTTCTTGGAACTTTACACAACATGTTTCTCCTCCATTCTTATCAATCACTGCCCTTTTCAGAATTCTGCGACCTTCCTTCCATTCCCACCTCTTTATTGTAAGATCCCCAACCCTGCAATTCAAAATTTGAAAATTGAAACCAATGCAAGAGGAAGAACACATGTAGTTATTGAGAAAGGTCATGAAGTTCACAACAACAGGGATACACAAAACCACAAGCAAAACAACCTCATAAACAATACCAAAATAACATGATAACCAAGATCAAAACCAGCATGATAACTAAAACCAAACACTAGCATGACCATGCACAAGTCTAAAACCAAAATGATATCAATCCATGAGGTCGATAAATTAAAGCCACAACATACAAGCATAAAATAAATAGTACACAAAAATCAACTCAATCTCCATGAGTCTCACATCCATGGCACTCTCAGCGATTATACAATGCACATAGGTATGCGTGTATGTTGGGTGCTATAAGGTGTCTTTAAAAACTTCTAATTGCCTCACATTAATCATCAACCTGGGTACGTCTCTCTGTTCCAAGAGTGTACACAATATGTGCAAATGTTATACCTATGGAGAGTAATGAATTGAGATAATTTTTTAAATTCAATACAAGAGTAAACCGATTAAATCATAAATCTCAAGCTTTGTAACTTCAGGGAAAATAATCTATCTAAGCATCAAAACTCAACCTTAATCAGAACCAAGACTCAATCTTAATCAAGATATTCTAATCGCAATCGCATCAACTGAGTGCACTGTAGTAATAACAGAGCTCTTCTAGATGATTCTAAACTACTGCGGAGAAATAAATCATTCAATTCAATCAATAACGCTTCTATCTTTTAATGAACCGGAAATAACTCTCTCCCAATGATTAATTCAATCCACAACATAAGTAAATGACATCGATTGGCATAATTAAGAAGCAATGAAATACATACACAAATTCCACACCAATGAAAGTAAATCGTATGTAAAACTGTAAAGCAGAGTAATTAAACTTGCGGAAAAGAAAAAGTAAAAACACAAGGAACAACAATGGAATCCACTAGTGACCGGGCCCAAGCCAGTAGCGAACACTGCCTAACTACTTCAGAATATCACGAGGGAACAACAACTCAATTCATGTATTAATCATTGAATTCAAATGTCATTACAACGCGTTGTCTTCAAAATTACACTTCGTATATATGAAATTACTCCTTTCAAAAGGGCGAGAAGTTCCCTTTTTATAATCAAGAAGTAAAAGAGATAAATGCGATCCCTCAGGATCAGGAGATCCTGAGGGATTCACAACTAAATTCTATTATCAGACAACATTTCAACTTGCGCTGATCCTCTTGATTTATTCCTTGATTTGTCTGCATAAGACACGCTCCTTTTCCTCTGTTTAGCATTTGTTGTTCAATCTTCTGAACAACAGTTGTTCCCTTTGCCAATTTCTACATAAAAACAATGAAAGTTAGCTTTGCTTAGTCGAACCGTATCAAAAGCAATTTTATTCATTTCTCATCAAAGTTTTATCAACATCTTACTATATCAGGGCACAAATGCATAAAGAAAGAAGGAAAAAGACAGTGTAATCAAGAGTAAACTTATACCCATTGTACGACCCAACATACTCCCCTGCTTACCTTGTTTCATGTCCTCATGAAAAACAAGTAGTTCCTATGTAGTGCAGTTAGAGAGTAAGCTGGAAAACTTGTTTCTTTATCAGACCTAAAACCGTGTTGTTGTATCAAACTAGCAAAGGTTGTTTCTTCCTGTCCTTTAGGCAACTCATAGTCAGAACGATATCCTTCAGGAGGGTACCAAATAATAGGGCTCCTGTATCGACATCCCAACCAATATGGTCCTTCTTTTAGGATAATATTGTTGTATGTGACCAAATGGCCTGCAACAGCTTTGAAGTTCCTGTAATTAAATGGTTCTCTTTTCTTGACACTATTAGTTGAGATTTTCCATCTCATCTTGGATGCAATCAAAGACCTTTCCTGAATGGAGAGGAAATATGCCCTTCCTGTTTGCACGATTTCCTTATGTATAGGCCCCAAAGTTTTAATTACACCCTCCTGTGTCATAAGCCTTTTGTGCTTAATAAACAGTTGCAAAGGGTGAGTAGGCTTGTTTCTTACCCATAAATCCATTTCATATTCTTTTCTCTGGAAAGAGTTATAGGCCTTAAACGACTTAAGTTGATTAACTGCAAAGGAAATAAAAGCTTGAAACTGGACATCCCCAACAAAAAGGCTAGGATTCTTATCTACCTCTTCTTCTAATACAAAATTATGTAAATAAAATTCATAAAGAATTCATTGAACTTTTACCCCATGTTCTTTACAGCAACTTATAAATTCTTTAGTTTTTTTTAATTCTTTTGGTTTGCCAGCCTTTACGGCTTTAATCTTCAATAATAAGTATCTTCCCAATAGAAATAGGGCATAGTTCGTAGCAGGAGACCTGCAAGATAAGACATCCGAATATAGCGAGAAAATGGTGTCAATCTAATCCATGACCTTGTCCAGCTTAGTCTTTACCTTCTTCAGCCTTTCTTCCACCTGCCTAAACCTAGCAAAAGTTTCGTCCTCTGTTATAGTCAACTGTCTGAATTTCTTTTGCAACTCCTGATAATTCTGCAGAGGAACTGTCCCCTTCCTACATTTCTTTAAAGCAAGTTGGGATAAGAACCTTCCAAAGAATAGGTTCACTGCTCGAAGGGGTGTCCCTGAATTTTTCTTCAGTTTGAGTGCTTGTGCTGTGAGAGGGTATGCTTTTGGCCTGAATTCTCTTATTATGAGAGGACCAACCCTCCGTTTGAGTTCTTTTATTGTGGGAGGACCAACCCTCCATCTGAACAATTGTATCCATTAAGTCTACATGCAAATTTGTTTGAGTGGCTACCGTTTGAGTAAAAATAGGCTCAGTCTAGGTTTTAGTTGCCCTGCCCTCACATATTTTTGTTTGTGTGGCCACCGTGACTACCTCAGGAGTAGTGCTCTGGGCTTCTCTATTTGCAATTTCATTCAAGTTCTAACGTAGCCTTCTAACTGTCTTCTGGAGCTTTTGGTATTTCTTCCTCAACTTCTTTAGTTTTGTTTCAACTACCCGCTTTTTCTGAGGTGCCTTTTTTGTAAGAACGGGTTTGTCAATACCCTCTGTATCTAAGGATTCTTGGTGCTCGTCATGGGTGTGATCCAATATAATTGTGTCGCCAAACTGGTTATCAAATTTGGGAATAATTTCTATGCTCGCTCCCTCTTCCTGGTCTGCAACTTCTGGAGAAGGCAGAATTTCTGTATGACCAGAATCTCCTGAGGATTGTGCTTCCATAAGGTTAAGATCGAGTGATCCTCCAGGTTGCATGTATGCATTCAAATTTTCCAGGATCTGTGCCATCCCTTCATCAAAATCCTACAAAAGATCATCTTGGGGGTTCATAGGTGGGGTCTGAGGAGGTCTTGCTTCATTTCCTGGTTCATCATCAAAATGTTGTACTCCCTCTTGTTCTGAGTCCGACTTATGTTCTTCCTCAGGTTCTTGTTCTGAATTGGCTTCTTCTTCAGGTTCTAATTCAGAATGATGTTCTATCCCTTGTTCAGGTTTAGAATTGTACTCTTTCTTGGGCTCAGGCTCTGAGTTATCCTTTTCTTCTGGTTTTGGCTCAGAATTGCAGTGTTCCTCTGGTTTCGACTTAGAGTCCTATACACTAATTGGTCTGGATGGCTTCGCAGGTTGTTCGGCACTACCCTGAGGATTTACAAACATCCTCTAGGCTAGTTTTAACCTTGCACACCACCTACACTTATGGGATTCAATTTTTGAGTGAGCAGTCCTTTTCCTCTTCGGAACAGGGCTTTGCTAGCTCATTTCCAAGATTGCAGAGTTTTGGATTACAGGGTCTTGACTAATCTCTAGGGGCACTATGAGACCATCCCAAGTTAATTTTTGTTGAACAATATTATGGCTAACAATTAGTCTAATCAAACCATGGTGGCTAACTACAGTTTCAGGGTGCCTAGCCCGTCTTATTGTATCAGTGGTATCATGAAGCAATGAATTCAAGAAAGATGGCAAGTTAACAGTGAGCTTTTGTTTTAAAACAGCTAAGAGTTTGAGTTGTCGTGGTCTTACCACATCTCTTCAGCCATCACATGTAATGTACCTCTAGACAACACTTGCCAACTCATGCCATGGTTCCCCCAGAGAAGATGGTTGGATGCGCTTGCCTTTTCTAGTTAATTCCTCGCCTACATCTCTAAAATTCTCCATTGCGTATTCCAACATTACATGTTTTTTAGGCCATAGGGTTCCTTCCGCTGGCAGCCCAGATACTTAAGCTATCACAGCTTCTCATACTATGATTCTTCTTCCTTTCACCATGGGCTTCCCATTCCGTAAATGATGTAAGAATTTGGTAGCAACTTCACTGTTAGGGGCCTGAATCCTGGTGAAGTATGACATCCATCCTGTGCGTACCAGAATCTCCCTGGCTCTGTTCGAAATTTCCAATACTAAAGGTTCTCAGCGCACTGATTTTCCACCCATAATGCTTGAATTCTTCCTACAATTTCAGAAATATTAACAGGCAAGAAAAACGCAACAGGGAACAACAATAGCAAGAAACACACAACAGAGAACAACAATGGTGAGATAGAACAACAAGTAGATGTAATGGCTAAGTTTCATTACGCAACATTTCCATGAGAATTAATATTATTAATTCGAGGACTATCATATTGCCACATGTAGTTTAATCATGGGATACTGTAGCAACGTATGAAATCCAATAAAATAAATATAGCACATGCAAGGGTGTAATGGGAGTCCTCCCCCTCCTTCAAATGAGAGGTCGCCTACGACCGAATAGACAGGGATGTGTTGTTCTAACAGCAAGGAAAGAGGGTGAAGGGTACGACAGTAAATGAGATAGAGTATGCATATCAATGACGAGACGACAAGAGGTATGGTTATAATGCGAGTGGAGTGTAAAAAGGTAGTTATGAAATAAAATATAAGATGCTTTGGGTTGATGATAGGTTATGCGAAAAAGGACAACAATATGGAAAAAAGATGCTCTGCTGACGGTATCTTAGCTGGGAATGATACGATTAATCAAAAACATTATCTCATGCATAAACGTTCTAATAAAATTAAGGAAATAATTTCTACGAAAAAGAAAGAATAAGAAGAGGGTATTATAATGATTATTGACATTAAAATATCACTTCAATACCATAAGCAGAGCCTCTACTGCCAGCAGGCGTCCATAGCCTCAACAGGGTTTCTTTTTAACCCTTATGAGCCAAGATCCTCAATTTATAAGTGGAAAATTCCATTGTTGTTCTAAAGAAGAGATCAGTGTGCTAGCGTGGTAACCAGATGACCACATTGCCATTCACTGGGATGTAGCAAAAGTGATCAGGCCGGCTCATGATGAGACCTCCTGTTCCAAGGATATTCTAGTTGTCCAATGGATCATAACCCTGGTGTGGTGGCCATAGTGGGAATGCCACTTTGCTACAACCTTATGAACATGGTAGGTTGGCTCTTAATGAGACCCCCTATCCTCTATCTGCAAACAAAATTTTGCTATTGTTACATATTTTTATGATAAATAGAGGGAGGCTCAATACTCCTTAAGAGCAGGGATGGTGGAAAAAGTTGAATATGTCAATAGAAAAAAATATACCCATAGTCTTATTTATTATAGACAGAGAAATTTATAACCAGGAGAAGTAGAACCAGCATGGTATTCAAGATGATCCATCAATATCAGGTACAATAGAAGATAATGCAGTAGAGTAGTATATAAATAATTGTGTCCCTTTTCTTGAAAAGAATCTATCATCAAGAGGTTGTCCTGTTAAAGACCATAACGTTAATAGTATTAACTCCCTTCGATATGATCCATACTTCTTGCCCTCATGAAAGTAGTGTACTTCCTACCATGAAAATAAAACAAAATGGGGTTGAGATAAGCTAAGAGCAATCACACAAAAGGAAAAGAAGTGTTGTTCAATAGATTGAACAGGAACATAATCGCAAGAAAAAGTGTTGTTCAAAAGTTTGAACAACAGTTCCAAATACACAAAAAGTGATGTTGAATAACAAAAATAAAAAGGTGTTGTTCAAAAGTTTGAACAACAACACACAGAAGAAAAGTGTTTTTCAAAAGCTTGAACAACAAAAATACACAAAAAAAAGGTGTTGTTCAAAAGTTTGAACAACAACTGTTCAAAAGTTTGAACAATAAAGACACGCAAAAAAAGTGATGTTTGAAAGTTTGAATAGCAAAAAATGTGCGAAAAAGTGTTGTTCAAAAGTTTGAATAGCAAAAAATGTGCGAAAAAGTGTTGTTCAAAAGTTTGAATAACAAAAAAATGCGCGAAAAAAGTGATGTTCAAAAGTTTGAACAACAAAAACACAAAGAAAAGCGCTGTTCAAAAGTTTGAACAACAAAAATGCGGAAAAAGTGTTGTTCAAAAGTTTGAACAACAAAAACTCGAAGAAAAGTGCTGTTCAAAAGTTTGAACATCAAAAATGCGGAAAAAAATGTTGTTCAAAAGTTTGAACAAAAACTGTTCAAAAGTATGAATAGCAAAAACATGAAGAAAAGTGCTATTCAAAAGTTTGAACAGCAAAAAATGCGCGAAAAAGTGTTGTTCAAAATTTTGAACAATAGTTGTTCAAAAGTTTGAACAACAAAAACTCGAAGAAAAGTGTTGTTCAGAAGTTTAAACAACAAAAATACGGAAAAAAGTGTTGTTCAAAAGTTTGAACAACAGTTGTTCAAAAGTTTGAATAGAAAAAACACGAAGAAAAGTGTTGTTCAAAAGTTTGAACAACAAAAAATGCGCGAAAAAGTGTTGTTCAAAAGTTTGAACAACAACTGTTAAAAAGTTTGAACAACAGTTGTTCAAAAGTTTGAACAACAAAAAATCGAAGAAAAATGTTGTTCAAAAGTTTGAACAGCAAAAATGCGAAAAAAAAGTGTTGTTCAAAAGTTTGAATAGCAGTTGTTGAAAAGTTTGAATAGCAAAAAAAGGAAGAAAAGTGTTGTTCAAAAGTTTGAACATCAAAAAATGTGTGAAAAAGTGTTGTTCAAAAGTTTGAACAACAACTGTTCAAAAGTTTGAACAGCAAAAACTCGAAGAAAAGTGTTGTTCAAAAGTTTGAACAACAAAAATGCAGAAAAAAGTGTTGTTCAAAATTTTGAACAACAAAAACACGAAGAAAAGTGTTGTTCAAAAGTTTGAACAACAAAAAATGCACGAAAAAGTGTTGTTCAAAAGTTTGAATAGCAAAAACTCGAAGAAAAGTGTTGTTCAAAAGTTTGAACAACAAAAATGTGAAAAAAAATGATGTTCAAAAATTTGAACAACAGTTGTTCAAAAGCTTGAACAACAAAGACATGGAGAAAAGTGTTATTCAAAAGTTTGAACAGCAAAAAAATGCGCGAAAAAGTTGTTGGCATTATGACACAGGTGTTGTCCTTGATGGCAACTCACTCAGATAACAGATCACAGTACAACAGGTTAATAGCACAGAGTTACAGATCAGACTTCAAAGAATGAAGAAAGAGAGGTATACACATGCTCACCATTGGCCAAGCCGCATATACATGCGGGTTCACTGTATACAAGTCGCGTATACGTACACACGCACTTTCACAAAAGGAAAAGTGCGTATACCTTGGAAAACTAAGTTTTTGGTCCGAAGTATTTGGTCCATGGTATTTTGATCCATGGTATTGGTCCAAGGTATCGGGTCCGAGGTATTGACCCTAAGTATTTTGTCCAAGGTATTGGTCCTAAGTGGTTTTGGTCCATGGTATTGAGAAAGGACTAAAACTATAAAAGGAGGAGAAGATCACTAGGCCAAGGTGTGCAAGCATCGAATATCTGATGAAGTGTGAGATTTAATATGCAGGTTATTGGCTTATGGTGTTGTGCTTGATCTAAACCAAGGATGAACCTTAGCATTTGATGAAAGATAAGATCTAATGATGTATCAGGATCTTAAGGCTTGAAGTGAATTATCTTTATGTGGTTTGATCATGAATCTGAATAATTGATGCATGCTGTAGTCTGTAAATATGATGATTTGGGTATGACTGAAGTTTGGAATTGTTGTAATGTTCAAATCATCATTTACAGATCTGTACGTAGGTTCACTTTAAAAAAGGAGTGTATAAATGCAGGTTCTACATATCAAAGCAGTGTATACATCAAAAATTTAATTTGCAGATCTGTACACTGGTTCACTTTGAGGAAAGCGCGTATGCACGCAGGTTCAACACATGAAAGTAGCGTATACCTTATAAAATATATTTTAGTTGCTTCTGTTTGCTGTTGTAGTGTTCTGGGTTCTGGCTTGGGTTCTAGTTACTGAATTTTGGTGACAGCATTCTGAATGATCAGATTGATGGGTTGTCACAGTGATTGATTGATTTGGTTGTGGTTGGTTCAAAAGGAGATTGGTTGATGCAAATATATTTGATGATTGAATGATGTTGTTGATGGATCCAGTCTGAAAATTTATGAAATGTGGTCCCTGGAAGAAAAGAGAAGGTTGTAGCCTTCTGTAGGCCGGCACCTACATACTAGTAAACATATCAACTGGTACAAGAGCCAGGGAGTTGTAGCCTTCTGGAGGTAGAAGCCTGCGTACTGGTATAAAACTGCACCAGTACAAAAATTGTAAAGAGAATTTTCTTATTATTAAAATAAGACAGAGACGATTGTAGCAGGTGGTTTTCACCCACATTGGGTTTCCACCCTATATCTTGGTGTTTAGGGTTTAGGGTGATGCTTTATTATGCTTTTACTACACTGTCTAATGAATTCCTGATACACTGATTAAAGTTCACTACATGATAATTTGGGTAAATCAAAAGATCTTTGCATATACGTTAGTTTCATTAAGTATAGTTGCATATACGCGCTAGTTCACTAAGCTGAAGTAGCGTATACAAATCAGTTTTGAAAATTAAATTATTGATCTAATAATATTGATTCACCCCCCATCTCAGTATTATTTCCAACAATTGGTATTAGAGCAGGTCCTTCAGAAGAAGTTTGATCGCTTGAAGGTAGATCCCTCATCATGAGTAATCAAGAAAATGGGGGATCCATCAGACCACCAATCTTTGATGGGAGCAACTTCGTTTATTGGAAGGTAAGAACCACAACCTATCTTCAATCTCTTGGAATAGATGTCTGGAAAATCGTGGAAGGAGGATATACATTTCCATCAGCGATTCCTATAGATACAACAGGTAAAAAGCAATATGAAACCAATGCCAAGGCTTTCAATACATTATTGGGAAGTCTGTCGCAATCAGAGTTTTTCAAAGTTATGCAGCTCAAATTAGCCAAAGAAATATGGGACAAATCGTTCTAAGCTACAAAGGAAACTCTCAGGTAAAACGTGTTAAACTGCAAGCTCTCATAATTCAATATGAAACTCTCAAGATGCACAATGATGAAAGTATAGCTAGTTACTTATTACGTATAGATGAGGTTGTTAATTGCATGAAGAATTTGGGTGAAGAGATAAAGGAAGTCAACTTAGTTGAAAAAGTTTTAAGATCCTTATCTGTGAAATTTGAATCACAAGTATTTGCCATAGAATAAAAGCAAGATCTACAGACTATTACTATGACATAGCTTCATGGAATCTTAACTGCCTTTGAGATGAGAAAATGAGGTCCATCAGATATGAGAGAAGCCACATTTAAAGCTTCAGCAAAAGGAAAAGAAGAACTCAATGAATCATGACATATTTTAGAAGAAGAAGAGGAAGTAAACTTTGTCAAGAAGCTTCAATGGGGTTTCGGAAGATTCAGAGGTAAACTACCTTTCAAATGTTTTGCCTGTGGTAGAGTCGATCATTATGCTGCCAAATGTCCTCATAAAGATAAATATGATAAAGGGAAGGAATCTGCAAAATGGAATAGAAAACAAAGTGTAAGTAAAAAGAGCTACTATACTCATGAAGATAGTGATGGTTTATCAAATAGTGATGAAGATGAAAATAGTAATGACTATAGATTTTTGATGGCTTATGAAGATGATGACTTTTTGGATGCTTTAGATGAAGATGACCATTATGAAGAAATCTCTAAACTCGAAATCTATTTAGAAGAAAAGAATATGATTATAGATACCTTGACATACCAACTTGCTGAAAGAGAAAAACAAAATAAAACTAGAATGTGAAATTGTGGGTCTAAGAAATGATCTTGAGAAAACAAAAGCTCTCAATCTTAGGTTTCCTAAGGAATCAAAAACCTGAAATGAAATTATCAAAGTGCAGCGTTCTCCTCTGATAAAGACAGGTCTTGGATATACTGAAGAAGCATCTCAATCACAGAAGCCGTCAACCTCCACTAAAAGCTATCTTGATGCAACAACGAGCAGTGAACAGTTTGACAATCGCCAACAAAGGCATAAAGTAGATCACCAGGTAAATTAGGTTCAATTTACTTCAAGGATGAACAAAAGCCACAATCAACCATAGGTAAATCGTACTCAATTTGCTTCAAAGACAAATATCAATAGAAACTACAATCACTAGGTCAGTAGATTCGATAATTGCAGGAACTTCTTTAATGGTCAATGTTTCTCATGTCATAATTTTGGACACAAAGCTACTCAATGTGTTGCTTACGAAACCATCATGACTAGAGAAGCACAAAATCAAAGGAACGTGAAAGGGATCAAGAAAAGTTCCTATAATAACTTTTCTCTTCTTGAAAGTGAAATAGAATGCTCAATCTGTAACAACTTTGGCCATGAAGAATCTGAATGCAGGAGTAAATTTCGGCAAATATCTCAAAAGGAGAAAACTCCATTAAATCCCAAAATATGGAGAAAGAAAGAACCGCGAACAGAAAGATGTGGTATAGCCTTGCATGCAGAAGGACAAGAAAACTAGTGGTGCATCGACAATGGATGCTCAAAACACATGACAAGTGACAAAGAAAAACTACACTCATATAATGCCTTAGAAAAGGAAAAGAGTGTCTCATTTGGAAACGACACTCCTGCTGTCATAAATGATAAAGGCTCTGTTTTCTTGAAAGAAAAAGTTAAAGTTGGGAATGTTATGTATGTTGATGGCTTAAAGCATAACCTGTTGAGCGTGAGTCAAATGTGTGATCAAGGAAATGAAATAGTGTTTTGATCATTTGATGGATGTGTTGTTTGTGAGCTTGATACAGTGGAAGCCGTGATCAAAGGTACAAGAACTCCAAACAACCTATACATACTCAAGGGAGAACAAAAACAATGATATCTAAGTAAAAATAATGAAAACTGACTATGGCACAGAAGATTGGGGCATCTAAGCTTTTCTCAAATAAGAAAAGCATGCAGATTCCAAGCTGTTCATGATCTTCCAGATATCAACATTCCTGAAAATACTATATGAAAATCATGTCAATTTGGTAAGCAAACCAGATCTCACTTCATCGAAAAGGAGGGGTCAGCTAGTAAGCCTCTTGAACTTGTTCAAACTGATTTATGTGGACCATCAAGGAAAAATTCATCTCGTGGAGAAGAATACTTTATAGTATTCATTGATGATTTTTCCAAAATGTGTTGGATAGGTCTTCTAAAGCATAAAGATGAAGCATTTGAAAAGTTCAAAGCCTTCAAAGCTTTGGTTGAAAATGAATCAGATCACAAAATCAAACGTCTCAGATCTGATCGAGGAGGGGAATTTACCTCGGATGAATTCTTTGACTTTTGTGGACAACATGGAATAAAAAGGAAGTTCTCCACTACAAGGACTCCTCAGCAAAATGGAGTGGTAGAAAGGATGAACAGAACTGTTCAACAAATGGCTCATGCTATGCTAGATGAATCTGGAACTCCTGCAACCTTCTGGGGTGAAGCTGCATTTGCCGCCATCACTATTCTCAACCAAGCAAATATTCAGTTAAACAACACTCAAACTCCACATGAACTTTGGTATGTTAAAACTCCCACTGTAAAATACTTCGAAGTTTTTGGAAGCAAATGTTACATCAAAAGGACTGATGAAAAACTTGGTAAGTTTGAACCCAGAGCAAATGAAGGTATTCTTCTTGGATACTCTTCCCGAAGTAAAGGATATAAATGTTATAATAAAAGACTTGGGAAAATTATTGAAAGTATTGATGTTGTGGTTGATTAAGCATGAAAAAATCCAAAACAGATAAAACCCGAAGGTTATGACAATGAAGAAGATGAGGAACATTTTCCAACATCAAATCACACTGATTCTGAAGAAGAAACCAATGAGGCACCAGAGAAGAGATAACGATAGAAGAAAAGACTATGTCCAGGTATGTTTAGAAAAATCATCTGAAAACTCAAATTTTAGGGGAAAAAGGGGCAGGTGTGCACACAAGAAGAACCATTGCTGAAGCCTCAAGCTATCTAGCATTACTATCTTCCGCCGAACCTCAAAATGTAAATGAAGCATGCAAAGATGAATGTTGGGTCAAGGCCATGAATGAAGAACTTGAGCAAATTGAAAAGAATAATACTTGGGCATTAGTTCCTAGACCTCATGATAAGAATATCATAGGAACTAAATGGATATTCAAAAGAAAGCTGAACGAAAATGGAGAGCCAGACTTGTTTGTAAAGGATATGCTCAACAAGAAGGTATAGATTTTTAAGAAACTTTTGCACCTATTGCTAGACATGAAGCCATAAGAATGTTTCTTGCCCTTTCTAGTTTTCAGAAATTCAAAAGTATACCAAATGGATGTAAAATCTGCCTTTCCTAATGGAGACTTAGAAGAAGAAGTCTATATTGAACAACTGGAAGGATTCATACTTGGAAATGATGCAAAACTTGTATGCAAACTCAGAAAAGCTCTCTATGGTCTAAAACAGGCTCCAAGGGCATGGTATTACCGTCTTGACAAATATCTCCACCAACAGGGTTTTTCAAAGGGGTTAGCAGATAGCAATGTATATGCAAAGATGGACACTGATAAATTGCTAATATTTGTTGTGTATGTTGATGATATCATTTTTAGTAGCAATGAAGAATCCATGAGTCAGAATTTTGCCTCAGTAATGCAACAAGAATTTGAAATGTCCTTGCTTGGTGAGCTTACCTACTTTCTTGGTCTACAAGTTCAACAAAATAAATATGGTATTTTTCTTTCACAAACTAAATATCTCAAACAGATCCTAAAAAAGTATGGCATGGAAGATTCTAAACCAGTATGTACCCCAATGGTAACAGGATGCAATCTTAGCTCAAATGATGAATCAACAACAGTACATCAACCAATTTACAAATCCATGATTGGCAATCTGCTTTATCTAACAGGTACCCGATCGGACACCATGCATGCAGTGGGAATAGTTGGAAGATCCCAAGCAAATATTAAGGAAACACACCTTCAGGTAGTCAAGGATTTTCAAATATTTTCAAGGAACACAGAACTTTGGTTTATGGTATCCTAGAGATACAAATCTTACACTTCATGCATATACAAATGCAGATTGGGCAGGAAGTGTTGATGACAGAAAAAGCACTAGTGGTGGTGCATTCTATATGGGTTCTAGGTTAATGTCTTGGTTCAGCAAGAAACAAAGTTCAATTGCATTATCTACAGCTGAAGCAAAATACGTGGCTGTTGCATCTTGCTGCACACAACTACTTTGGATGATGCAAACATTGCAAGACATTCAGATCACATGTACTCCACCCATCTCCATTCTATGTGATAATATAAGTGCCATCAGTATTTCAAAGAATCCAGTCATGCACTCCAAGACCAAGCACATACCCATCAAATATCATTTTCTACGTGAACAAGTGCTTGAACAAAAGGTCAAATTGGAGTATGTTCCCTCCAAAGAACAGGTTGCTGATATATTCACTAAACCACTACCCAGAGAGACATTTGAATATCTCAAACAAAAGCTGGGAGTAGTTGCTGCATCATCCTGCTGTTAAATCCTATCTTCTTTAGAGAAAGGTGGTTATACGTGAGTTTCATGAAGTGTACTCGCGTATATACGCTGGTTTCTGTGGGTATAATCGCATATATGTTGGTTTGAGGAAAAGCAGTGGGCCAGACTCAGGAGAAAGGGGTTTGATATGGTTCAGTGAATTATCTGCTCTATTTGATGATGGTTACAGTCTGTTGATGACATGTGGAAATATGTTGGCTCTCATAATTTTTTGACAACTTGATGTATATCTTATTGATGATGATGCCTTGATAGCTCTTTTGATATATGAAATGATTAGGTCTGACAGTGAACATCTGACACAGGTTCAGGGGGAGCATATGCTTCTAATAATGCATTGTTGGCATTATCTTAGAAGATCTCGGTGCAGATTTTGTTTCACGTGGAACAGGTTTAGGGGGAGAACATGGTTGTTGGTCTGGATGCTGATTGATAGATGATGCTGATGATAGTTGTTGATGACTATCATGGTCTTGTTTAAGATATTTGGTCTCTGTTATATTTTTCATGTATATCTTTTAATGTAACGTTCATGAAAAAGACCTAATTTGTAACCCCATTATGCATGGGATGGATGATGTAACGTTTCTTCTTTTTAACATTTATAAACAATTGATATATCCCCACTTGGTTGGGAGATGGATGTATGTATGAGTCATTGGTGATAGGAAGGCCATTTGTGATGTATGTATAGAGTCATGTTCTTCTTTTCGAACATCTTTTTGCAGACCTTGCTTGTGCTTAGGGGGAGCATGGACTCGATCATACGAGCTCAATCAACACACTTCATCATATCAGATAATTTCAGCAGGTACTTAGGGGGAGCATGACCCTTTGCCCTTGATGGAAAAGGGGGAGAGTGACTTGGTGTTGCCATCAAGTCCAAAGGGGGAGATTGTTGGCATTATGACACAGGTGTTGTCCTTGATGGCAACTCACTCAGATAACAGATCATAGTATAGCAAGTTAACAACACAAAGTTACAGATAAGACTTCACAGAATGAAGAAAGAGAGGTATATGCAAGTTCACCATTGGCCAAGCCGCGTATACACACGGGTTCACTGTATACAAGTCACGTTTACGTACAAACACACTTTCATAAAAGGAAAAGCGCGTATACCTTAGAAAACTAATTTTTTGGCCCGAAGTATTTGGTCCATGGTATTTTGATCCATGGTATTGGTCCAAGGTATTGGTCCTAAATGGTTTTGGTTCATGGTATTGAGAAAGGCCTAAAACTATAAAAGGAGGAGAAGATCATTAGGCCAAGGTGTGCAAGCATCGAATATCTGATGAATTGTGAGATCTAATATGCAGGTTATTGGCTTATCGTGTTGTGCTTGATCTGAACCAAGGATGAAGCTTAGCGTTTGATGAAGGATAAGATCTAATGATGTATCAGGATCTTAAGGCTTGAAGTGATTTATCTCTATGTGGTTTGATCATGAATCTGAATAAGTAGTGCATGTTGTAGTATGTAAATATGATGATTTGGGTATGACTGAAGTTTGGAATTGTTGTAATGTTTAAATCATCATTTACAGATCTATATGCAGGTTCACTTTAGAAATTGAGCGTATACATGCAGGTTCTGCATACCAAAGCAGCGTATACATCATAAATTTGATTTGCAGATCTGTACGTTGGTTCGCTTTGAGGAAAGTGCGTATGCACGCAGGTTCGATACATGAAAGTAGCGTATACCTTATAAAATATGTTTTAGTTGCTTCTGTTTACTGTTGCAACGTTCTGGGTTATGGCTTGGGTTCTGGTTATTGAATTCTGGTGACAACATTCTGAATGATGAAATTGATGGGTTGTCATAGTGATTGATTGATTCGGTTGTGGTTGGTTCAAAAGGAGATTGATTGATGCAGATTTTGATAATTGAATGATGTTGTTGATGGATCTAGTCTGAAAATTTATGAAACATGGTCCCTGGAAGAAAAGAGAAGGTTGTAGCCTTCTGTAGGCTGGCACCTACGTACTAGTAAACATATTAGCTAGTACAAGAGCCAGGGGGTTGTAGCTCCCTTCCAGTAGAAGCTGGAGAATGAGAGAAGGTTGTAGCCTTCTGCAGGTAGAAGCCTGCGTACCGGTATAAGACTGTACCAGTACAAAAATTGTAAATAGAATTTTCTTATTAATAAAAGAAGACAGAGACAATTGCAGCAGGTGGTTTTCACCCACATTGGGTTTCCACCTTATATCTTAGTGTTTATGTGTGTTGCTTATGTGTGATGCTTTATTCTACTTTTACTGCATTGTCTAATGAATTCCTGATACATTGACTAAAGTTCACTACATGATAATTTGGGTAAATCAAAAGATCTCTGCATATACGCCGGTTTCATTAAGTGCAGTTGCGTATACACGCTAGTTCACTGCGCTGAAGTAGCATATACAAATCAATTTTTAAAATTAAATTATTGATCTGATAATACTGATTCACCCCCCTCTCAGTATTATTTCCAACAAAAGTGTTGTTCAAAAGTTTGAACAACAAAAAAAATGCGCAAAAAAATGTTGTTCAAAAGTTTGAACAAGAAAAAAATGCGCGAAAAAGTGTTGTTCAAAAGTTTGAACAGCAAAAACTTGAAGAAAAGTTTTGTTCAAAAGTTCGAACAACAAAACATGCACGAAAAAGTGTTATTCAAAAGTTTGAACATCAAAAAAACTCGAAGAAAAGTGTTGTTCGAAAGTTTAAACAACAAAAATGCAGAAAAAAGTGTTGTTCAAAAGTTTGAACAACGTTTGTTCAAAAGTTTGAACAACAGAAAAAGAAAAAAATAAATAAGAAAGGAAAGAAAATCAAATCAGCAATCATATTTACATATTTTACAATGAAGAAATAACTTTTATCATCATGAAGCTGCCGAGGGATTGCCCTCTTCAGCTAAAACTTGCATGGTGGGGTCCTCACGTATCTGCTGGTAGAAAGATTCTCTGGTAAGTGGTTTTTGGTAGAGGCGTACCCGATGCCCATTTGCTTTAAAAGAAGAACCAAACCCATCAATGGTGGCCAACGTAAGGGTGCCATTGTCATGTACTTTCTTTATTTCATAAGGGTCTAGCCATTTAGTCTGCAGCTTGCCCGGGAAGTCTTGGAACCTGGAATCATATAAGTGCCCAGTCGCCCTCATGAAATGTATTTTTCTTAATAAGGGCATCGTGCCATTTGACTCTTTGATGTTGAATAAGTGCAATATGTTGTAGAGCCAATAATAGAATTTCATCTAATTTGTTCATTTGATGTAACCTGTTAACCTGGGCTTCAGTTAAGTCCAGTCCTACCTCTTGGGCTGTCCTTAGTGTTTGTATTTCAAACTCTATGGGGAAAATGGGTTCCTTACCAAATACCAGCTGATATGGAGAGTATCTAGTAGTGTTTCTCTAAGTTGTGCGATATGCCCATAAGGCCTCTGGTAGTCGAGTAGTCCAGTCTTGTCTATGCAATGAGACTGTCTTCGTTAGAATAGCTTTGATAACTTTGTTGGTGCGCTCTACCTGCCCATTCGCCTGTGGGTGATACAGAGAGGTAATTTTGTGTGTAATGTGATGATTTTTCAGTGTAGCAGTAATCTTGTGACCCACGAATTATGGCCCCCCATTAGTAATCACTTCTCTGGGTAAACCATACCGCACAAAAATTTCGAAAAGAAATCTAATAACAGTTTGCTATGTTGCTCTTGGTAACGCTACTGCTTCCACCCACTTAGTTACATATTCTGTTGCAACCAATATATACAATTTTTGGTTGGATGATGGTTTGATCAGTCCAACGAAATCTAATGCCCAACGCTCAAAAGGTTCTATCACCAGATGTGGATGCAGGGGCATTTCATCATATTGCCCAGGGTGACCCATCCTTTGGCAACTATCGCATGTTTGAACAAATTTCTTAGCATCCTTAAAAATAGTGGGCCAATAGTAGCCCATTCGTAGAATTTTATGTCCAATTCTGCAGTTTGCAAAGTGTCCACCGCAAGGTCCTTCATGGAAAGCTTTTAAGATATCATAAATTTCGTCCTCCCTAATGCACTTGCGGATGTGCATGTCAACTCCTGTGTGGAAAAGATATCCTCCAATCCAGGAGAAATGAGTGTTGCGCTGCACAATCAATTTCCTTTCTCTGGATGTCAGATGTTTGGGAAATTTTCCCACTGCTAAGTAATTCACCACATCTGCATACCATGGTGTTTTTATGGCCACAACAAACAAATGTTCATCCGGGAACTGATCCTCCACCGCCACTATATCGTTGTTCTTGGTACTCAGGAGAGGAAGTCTGCCACAAGGTTCTCCTTCCCTAGTCGATCCCTTATAGTTATGTCAAATTCCTACAAAAGTAGTAACCAACGTGTCACTCTTCCATTTGTGATAGGTTTGTTGGCTAAATATTTAATAGCAGAGTGGTCAGTATACAAAAAGACAAGATATCCAGTTATATAGTGTCTAAATTTGTTTATAGCATAAATAACAGCTAGAAACTCTTTTTCTGTGACTATATAGTTCAACTTAGCAGGAGTTAGGTTTTTGCTGATGTAATATATAACGTAGGGTTTCTTGTCTTCTTCTTGGCCAAGAACAACTCCAATAGCTGTATCTGATGCGTCTGATGAAATCTGGAAAGGTATATCCCAGTTTGGCCCTCGTAATACTGGTGCTATTGATACTAACCGTTTAAGATCTGTGAAGGCAGTGTCACATTTATCAGTCCATATAAAATCAACATTCCCTATCAAGACATATAAAGGTGCAACAATCTACGAAAAATTATTTATAAATCTATGATAATATCCAGCAAATCCCAAAAAACTACATACCTTTGTTTGAGTTCAGAGAGTAGCTAATAAAAGGATTACCTGTATCTTTGCTGAATCTACCTGAATTCCAGCTGCTGAAATGTAATGACCCAGAATCAGGCCCTCTCATCATCATATGACATTTCTCATGACTCAAGTATAGCCTAGTAGCAATACACCATTCTAGGACTTTCTCCAATGTCTGTAATGCTTGATCAAAATCATCCCCATAGGGTGTAAAATCGTCCATGTACATCTCCAATCCTTCATTTATCAAGTCTGCGAAAATATTGAGTATGGCTCTTTGGAATGTAGCAGGTGAGTTGCATAATCCAAAAGGCAATACTCTATAAGCAAATCTTCCCCACGGGCAGGTAAAAGTAGTTTTATCCTAGTCTTCAGGGGCAATCTGAATTTGGTTGTAGCCACTGAAGCCATCCAGGAAAGAGAAGAATTTCTTCCTTGCCAGTGTATCTAGGACCTGATCGATAAATGGAAGGGGAAAATGGTCTTTTTGTGTTGCTTTGTTGAGTTCTCTGTAGTCAACGCATATCCTCCATTTTCCATTCTTTTTTGGGACAATGACTAATGGGGAGACCCATTTACTGTCAGATATAGGATAAATAAAATTCACATCTAATAATTTTTGAAGTTCTTCTTTCACAATATCCTTTAGATGAGGATTTAATCTATGCTGCGGTTGTCGAATGGGTCTTGCATCCTTTTCAGTGTAGATGTGGTGCATGCATAACTGAGGGTCAATCCCTTTCATGTCTGGGTAGTCCCATGCAAAAGCCCCTTTGTATTCCTTAAGGACTTGGATAAGTTTATGTTGTTGGTCACTACTCAGATGACTGTTGATGTTCAGGATCTTCCTTGGCTCGATTTCGGTAGGTTTTCTATTATAGACAATGGTTGTTGTATTGGTTGGTCATTGATATCTCTCAGGGAATATTCTTCAATTCATTGTCAAGGACTGCTTTAATCATGTGACATCTCAAATTAGATACCGTAGCAGGGTGATTGATAAACGTATTAATGACATCATCTTCCGTTTGGTTTTTGAAATCAAGGGCATCTGCACAGTCAATGGTGAACGAATATTTTCTGTTAAATATGTTACAGGTTGTTTCCGAGTTTTTACAATGGTTAGGCTTGGCTGAGCGGGTTATGGTCATACTGCTTGTCTGACAGCTGATATAAGCATCAACAGTTGCTAGCCAAGGCCTTCCTAATATTAAGAGATGTCCATCTAGCCAGTTCCTAGGGTTAATAATCAAAAAATCTGCCAGATATTCCCAAGTGCCTACAGAAACCATCACATCCAGTAATGTTCCTTCTGGCTTAATGACTGAGCAGTCAGCAAGTTCCAACAAAGTAGTTGTTGATTCCAAGGCTGTGATGCCAAGAATTTCACAAGTTGTTGTTGTGAGAATGTTAATGGCTGCCCCTAAATCGACTAAAGCATTGGGAAAAGAGCGGCCATTTATCTAGACTGTGACAATGGGGTTTCTCGGGTCTTCATATTTTACAGGTGTCTCTTTGCCTAGTAATAAATCAGACAAAGTCCCAACAACATGGACAGTTGGGGTTATTTTTTTTTTCCTCACAGACTTCTTTATACACAATTCTTTAATAGTTTTAACATATATCGGAATGTCTTGAATAGCCTGGAGGAGGGGTATTTTTATACAGATATTCTTGAGTTCACCCAGAAGATCAAAATCAGGATATTCAATTGGTCAAGGTATTATCAATCTTTTTGGGAATGGGGGAGAAGAAGTTATGATTTGCTCAGGATCCTTTTGCCTGACTATATCTTCTCCCTGCATTGTTTGTTGGCTATCTACAGTCGAAGGCTTATCCGGATATGTCTCTTTGGTTTTAGGTTGCAGATTTTTATCCTCATCTGGGGTAATTATGCATCTAGATCTTAACTTAAGTTCATTACATTCTCTTGACTCAACTTCAGGGTCCAGACTCTCAATAATTTGTACTGACTGGATGGGTCTGTTGTTAGGATTTGGATTTGGTTGGGCTGGGAGTTGTGGCCGTATATTAGATTGAGGATTTTGCTGCAATGTGTAAGGTGCTAGTAAGGTTGGTTGAGATGGAGGAACTGTTCTAGTAGGTTGGTTTGTGGATCGTTGCCAATTCGGTTGCCAGTTCTGATTTTGTGAGGTAGAAGGGGACCATTGCAAGGGATAGGGGTTACTCTGCCAGAATGGTGGAGGATAAGAGGAATTTGACCAATTTGATTGATTGGGCCATGATGGCATAGAAAAGGCTTGAGGTGGCCAATTAGAGAAGGGTGGTTAGTTCTACCATGTTATCCCTAGATACTGCTGAGAATTATAATGTGAGGAAGGAAAGAACGAAGAAGGGTCTGTAGGCATACTTGTCGGTCATGCTTGCCATTGATGGCGCTGGTTCATTAGATATACTGGTTCCACTTCCTCCTCAGCTTCCTTGAAGACTTATTTTAACCCAGGAAGCGATGGACAACTTTCCGTAGTATGATCCTTAGTGCAAATGGCGCGTGTTTGTATCATATCTAGCGAACATTCTCTTCTTCCTACATCGTGGACAGAAAAGAGCTAGGTTCTGTTCTACTTCGACCTGTTTCTGTTTGGCTTGGATGATATCCAATTGTGTTGTCAGGGTCCCTAAGATATCAGTCTTGAAATCTTCGAGCAAATTACCAATTTCAACTCGTGTAATGCTTCCTTTTGAGGTTCTATTATCTCTAGTGATCGCATCGTACCTGGTTAGTTTCAGCCTTGTACAACCTCTGGAACACCTAATACACAATTGTACAATATTGTTAAAATCCTCTTGATAAATATCCCCTTTCCCCATTAAGTTTAATGTTTCTACCCATTGGTCTTTCATACTTTTAATCACTGTGGTTTTAAGAACTTCAGGGGGTAGATTTGCATAAGGAGATCTTTGCAGATTATATTGAAAATGTTCTACATATTCTTCAAGAGTCTCGTTAGTCTTAGCTACCATTTGAAAGATTTCATCCTTTAGTTCTCTACTTCGGCAAAAATCTTGATATTTTTTCAGAAAGGCTGTTTTCATTTGTTCCCAGTCGTTAATGGTACCTCCACCAAGTCCCACAAACCAACGCAGAGTTGCTCCCTTCAGAGTAGAAGGAAACAACTTCAATTTCTGGGGGTCAGTAGTGTAATCATAACCTCTACATAAAACATCAAATTCAAAAAGGAATGCATCGGGATCCTTTGAAGTTAGCCCATGAAAGGTAGGAATATTCTGTAGCGGGATGGCTTTCATGGGAGCATTGACAACTGTGTCAATGATAGGATATTGTAGTGTAGAGGTTTGAGGCTGTCGCTGATTATTGGCCATTTGGTAAAAAATATGCCAATACTCTTTAGGGATTTCCGGAGCTAGAGATTTGTTCCTGGGAGCGCTAGAAGAGACTTGTAAAATGATTTTAACAACACTTGCTTGGTCTGGAATATTGGGGGTCCTCTGTTCAACCGTCGTTTGAGGATATTTGGGTTCTGATAATTTAGTACTACCTATTTCTCCTCCTCCTTCAGGGAGGTTTCAAGAATTCCATTCCTGTAAAGGGCTAAACTACAAATTTTCAGTATTCTGAAAACTCTGTTCAGACCCTTTAGTTCTGTTGTGAATCTCAATGTTAGCTAGAGATGGTGATCCTGCAGCCTGAAGGGTTACAGTAGGATTTATTGTGGAAATGATTTGGGGTCCTACTAATGTCTGAGACTCAACTTTTCTTATGATTTCATCAATGAAGGTTGATCGTCCAAGGGTCACCGGTCCCTTGGATTTTTTGGATTTGGATGGAGGAATTATATATTTTTCTGCTCTTTTCTTCTTAGTCATTCATACAAAAATAAAAACATTCATTTCTACTTGAATTCCTAAGGAATTTTCGCTGAAAAGCGGGCAAGGGAGCAAGCACTTTACTTACTCATACGCAAGTTCTTACCTTCCGTTTTTAATACCCAATTCTTTCACAACAAATAAACATCAAATTTCTATTTCTACTTTCAATTCCTACCTAATTGTGTTAAAAAGCGGGCGAGGGAGCAAGCACTTTACTTACCCGTACGCAGGTTCTTACCTTCTATTTTTAATACCCAATTCTTTCCCAGCAGCAACTATCAAACATACATCACTCTTCTGTGAAATGGCAACACTCTCCCTAGCAACGACGCCAAAATGTTGGGTGCTATAAGGTGTCTTTAAAAACTCCTAATTGCCTCACATTAATCATCAACCTGGGTACGTCTTTCTGTTCCAAGAGTGTACACAATATGTGCACATGCTATATCTATGGAGAGTAATGAATTGAGATTTTTTATTAAATTCAATATAAGAGTAAACATATTAAATCATAAATCTCAAGCTTTGTAACTTCGGGGAAAATAATCTATCAAAGCATCAAAACTCAACCTTAATCAGAACCAAGACTCAATCTTAATCAAGAGATTCTAATCGCAATCACATCAACTGAGTGCACTGTAGAAATAACAGAGCTCTTCTAGCTGATTCTAAACTATAGTGGAGAAATAAAGCATTCAATTCAATCAATAACGCTTCTATCTTTTAATCAACCAGAAATAAATCTCTCCTAATGATTAATTCAATCCACAACATAAGTAAATGAAATCGATTGGCAGAATTAAGAAGCAATGAAATACATTCACGAATTCCACACCAATGAAAGTAAATCATCTGTAAAACTGTAAATCAGATTAATTAAACTTGCGTAAAGGAAAAGTAAAAACACAAGGAACAAAAGTGGAATCCACCAGTGACTGAGCCCAAGCCGCTAGCAAACACTTCCTAACTACTTCAGAATATCACGAGGGAACAACAACTCAATTCATGTATTAATCATTGAATTCAAATGTAATTACAATGCAATGTCTTCTTCAAAATTACACTTTGTATATATGAAATTACTCCTTTCAAAAGGGCAAGAAGTTCCCTTTTTATAATCAATAAGTAAAAGAGATAAATGCGATCCATCGGGATCAAGAGATCCTGAGGGATTCACAACTAAATGCTATTATTAGACAACATTTCAACTTGTATTGATCCTCTTGATCTATTCCTTGATTCATTCGCATAAGACACACTCCTTTTCCTCTGTTTAGCATTTGCTATTCAATCTTCTGAACAATAGTTGTTACCTTTGCCAGTTTCTACATAAAAACAACGAAAGTTAGCTTTGTTTAGTCGAACCGTATCAAAAGCAATTTTATTCGTTTCTCATCAAAGTTTTATCAACATCTTACTATATCAAGGCACAAATGCATAAAGAAAGAAGGAAAAGATAGTGTAATCAAGAGTAAACTTATACCCATTGTACGGCCCAACAGTGTACATATACATATTCATGCACCAAAATTAGTTCAAGGCTTCTTAACAAGGCTCACAACAACCTTGAAGTCCTACATTCCCCAAAATTTCATATGGGACCCTTTTCAACACATATATATATATATATATATATATATATATATATATAGACACACACACACACACACATATATATATACATGTCAAGGAGCTAGAGGAATGCCCTTTACTCCTCCTTGTTGTCCTTCATTGTTGTTGTGTGTCCTTATCGCTTGTAGGGGATATTTGATTTTTGTTTCTTCCCATGGGGACAATCCCTTTTCCGATGTTCTTACCCATAGTTCCAATAGGAGAACATCTACTTCTCCCTTTTAGCTTCATGAGTCCTCTTCCTGCCATTACCATTCTTCCTTCTTGAGGATTCAGCGTGGCATGTCATCTCTCCTAGTTGCTTTTGCAGCACAACCTCCCACTCAACCAGTTATTGTTGTTTCTTGGTGATTTTCTAAGTTTTTCCCTACAAATATTTAGCTCATCTTCTAATTCCTTGAGCTCAACCTCTAGATTCCTAAAGGTTTTTTTCCTTTGAAGGGATGTCCCTCTTCCTCATTCTTGATGGACTTGGTCTACATCTTGTTGCACAATTCCACGATACATGTTTCCTTTCACTGCCACTGTAGAATTTTGATGTGTTACAACATACACTCATCTATTAGTTCATAAAATAAATTAACAACACATATGTCAATTTTCATCTTTACCATGTTAGTCCAAGTGTCTAATCCTGCAGATGTCACACATTCCTAAGATCATCATCAACCACGTATCATAAACCAGGGCACCAGTTATCACATACATAAGCTTGTTTTCAAAATTTAGCAATGCATGTGTATTAATATTATTCACAATCATCATCATGCCAAAGCAAACATTAGAGTTAAAGCTTTGACCCATACCAACAACACTATTTAATATCATCCTCTTCTCTTGAGGCCACACTATTGTTTTAATCAACTTTGAACACAAGAAGAATTCAACCCTCTTGTCAAGGTCAATGATAGCCATGGCATCTGCAACTTCAAAGGGCCAATCATAAAAATCTCATGTTATATTAACATTTATCATACTTAAAATTTTCATCTTCACACAGATGCATTATAGGACCTACATGCAACTCAAGTTAGCACATTTCATAACATTGTCCTGGTCAGCATGCACTCTACTCATGCAACTATTTAATAACTAACCATGATCTTTGTTGTTATAATAAATACTTGCAACCAAGTATTTATCAATCGCTTGAATCCTAAAAGTTGTACAACATCATACCTCTAATCTCTTGAGGCACTATACCATATATGGGCCATTGGACGTTCCCATCCAATTTAGCATATCTATACATCTATATGTATATAAATTCAGTAGTAGCAACCATGCTAAGCGACACAAGAAATCACAGGATCATGAAAGTGTTCCCATAATACATCCATCATAAGGCTACACTTAGCATTCACTTGCACAAGTAAGCAAACAACATAAGCAAACAATCATTAAGCATATCACTCTCTAGCAAGCTACTGATCATGCATCCATAAGGTCCACACAAAACCTATACCTTTGAGTTTATATAGTTCCAATATGACAAGAAAGGCGTTTACCCCTGATGAAAAAACACCACTAATAAACATAATAACCATTTCATCATATAGAAATAGTCAACCTCCACCGGGGTCCTTGCCATATGCCAACCAAGTCATGGAACTCTCACATCCTAATTAACTAGCATACACATAAATGCAAACTTTCATAATTATACACAATGCAAGCAACACAAGGAGTTTTTCCAAGGTCCCTTGCATCATATTAATAGTCACATACATATCTTCCCAAGCACACAAAGGCTCGCCATAATCATTTACAATCATCTTTTAACACCTAAACATTTATTTTTTATATATATATTTTTTTAAAATCATCATGAAAACCCCTTTTTTGGGAATTTTGTTGTCACTTACCCATGAGAGAGCCAATCCAGTCCAAGTGTTGAACCTGGATGCTCTTATACCATCTGTAACATCCACATCTTACCCCATGGGGTGGTTTCCACTGTTAATTCGACCCTTTTTGTGGTGTCAAAAGAGTGGGATAACTTACATTATCTTTTTTTTTCTTAATTACATAGAAGTATAAATATATATATAGTTTAATTACCGTATATATATACCCCACCAATATTACATTCCACTATTGTTCTTGACATTCCAGGAATCCAATGGCCCTCGTCCATTGGCACTCCTAATCCATGGTTGAGTCAAGCTTAGCATGCCAAACATTATTTTGACAAGGGGGGTAGTGCAATCATAGTTCCAACCTCTAGGGTCATTGCGTTGGGTTGACCTGTCAGGTGGGTCTGCCCCCTGACCAATGGTGGACCAACTAGGCTTACACACCTCCCCAAGTGACCATCCTTGTGTCATCCCACTTGTCTTATCTCCGTGCTGACATTCTTGCCGCCTTTTATGCCTCTGGGGTGAGACCTCCAGGCCTATGTGGACTGGTGGGTCTCACCTCCACACATCGTCACACCTGATTGGCTCACTTGGACACGATGGAACGTCATCCCGTCGCTTGCTACCCAGACACTCTTTTTACACACCCCTCTTCCGCTTCCAGGATACGGTCTCTGGGCAACATGATTAGTGGGCCACACCCCCAGCCAATGGCATAACCACCAGGTTAGCATGGCTACCAGCTCATCTTGACTGAAATCATCCCACTCCTTTACTTGTGCATGCTCACAATTCTTCTAGGATTGAACCATTGGGTTGCGTTCTCCTGTGGGGCACCACCTCCCACCAATGACATGATCACTAGGGTTGTGTGTCATCCAACTCATCCCAGCTGACGTCATCCCGGTGGATCCCACTGTTGTGAAAAATAAACCTATGGGGTACTAGCAACACATCATCTATCATATCCAATGGAAATACAAGGGAAATATCAACTACCAATTTGTGGATGCCACGTCAAGGGTTTGGAATTTGAACAAATGATAAGGTTAGGCCAAAATTAGCTTATAATTTTAGGGATCCACCCTTCCTACGCTAAAACACCTAATTACATTCGATCTCTTCCATGGCCCAACCATAGGAAACCTTGTCATCCTTAAGCGATGCACCCAATTTGTATTTCAATGAGTATCATGAGAGCTTGCTCGAGCTCTTCATCAATTACCTTGCACAGATCATTTCGGCAATGACTCTACCACATAAGTTCTGCAATCATCAAGATCGACATCAATGCTTCGTGATGTCGACGGTGGCTTATTGGCCCACAGTCATTCCCTATTCATGGACAGGGAATTCCATGCATGGCCACGCTAATAGATTTATGGTCGCACTCTATTAGGGGTTCGTAGTGAGCTCCTGAAAAGCCTCCACCTCGCCTACAACACACCGAGGGTTCCATGCCCCAAGGCATGCCTACAAACAACTCCATGATGCTACGTATGGGCTTCCAGGGACTAGCCAGCAATGCCAGAAAGCTCATCGAAGACCTACAGTTAGCAAAAAATGCAAGGTTGACTAAGACTTCATGCAAGGGTTTTAGGCTATCCATGTGCTAAGAAGAGGAAATATCTCCCTCAACGTTAATGCAACGCCATTTTTGTAGATTCATAGGCTTGTAAGTAGGTCGGCTCATAGTATAAATATACACACAAACCTTGGCAAGCAGGTCGTCTCCCTTGTAATCCTTTTATATTAATGGAAAGGATTTTTAAGCCCAATGTTTCCTGACTCCAACCCAGATTGTCATGGGCCATTCCACTGCTTGTAGCATGTCATAATAGTTTGGGTGTTATTTACATATATGTTGTTAACAATATAGGACATAATTCCAAATCTAGGTTATAACATAATCCCTTTTATCATGTAAAGCATTACACATTTTTTCTTATGTATATGCATCATGAATATCCCAACAAGCATTTCACATAACACTTCATTCCTAATCCAGAAGCACACGTTTTCTCAAGCGGTTTATCAACATCATTCATCTAAGAGATGCAATATATATATATATATATATATATATAGATATATATATATATATATATAATTTCATCACAACTATAAGTGACATTTCCACAGAGAGATGCAACTACATTTTCACTAATTAATAGCACTGTTGCAGTCCAGAAATCCATAGCCATTCCAAACCAGAGATGCATACATTTATTTGAGAATAAGAAGAATAAGAGAACTTATCTTAACCATACAGAAGTGTGCCAATTTGGAGTGGGAATCTAAATCTCCACCCAACCATAGACAAGCTACAACCACTATTACTTGTAGTTGTCACTCATGAGCCAAATTCCAAAGCTTGAAGTGGAGTGCTTTCATTCATCTCAGATATGAAATATATATATAATTTCATCACAACTATAAGTGACATTTCCACATAGAGATGCAACCACATTTTCACTAATTAATAGCAATGTTGCAGTTCAGAAATCCATAACCATTCCAAACCAGAAATGTATATATTTATTTGAGAATAAGAAGAATAAGAGCACTTATCTTAACCATACAGGAGTGTGCGAACTGAGAGTGGGACTCTAACTCTACACCCAACCATAGAAAAGTTACAAACACTATTACTTGTAGTTTTCACTCTCGAGCCAAATTCCAAAGCTTGAAGTGGAGTGCTTTGAGAGGGAAATATTCAACAACTACATACCTGAGCCAGAGCACCACTAGGCCACCCTGCCTTTGTCCTCAAGGAAAGACACTGCTCTTTATGATGTTTTTCCCAGTAGCTTTTGATAGGGATTTTATCTAGTGTATTTATCTCCTCAAAGCTCAATGATGCAACTCCAAAAATCTTGCTTTTTACCTCTGCTTTAGCCTCTTATTGTCTTGTTGAATGCTAATTGTATGCCCCTTATGAGGTCGAACTCCCTTCTCTTTTCCTGTGCTCTTCTACCTTGCTAATGGCAGTTGAATATAATCAATAGAATGAGATCTCATCTACCCTCTCCTTTCCTCCACCGTCTCTTTTCTCTCCCGCATAGTGATTTCCTCCCACTGTCCTAGCTACCAGCGTAATCAAATATTCATAACTTATGTCCTCCTTACCTTGTAATTTTTTCCAAGGCATCATGGACCTGCGTAATTCTCTTGTAGGCCAATTTAATTATGAGAACCAGTCTATTAAAACAAACCAACCATCCTTTAATGGCTGACATAACCAGTTTAGGTTTTTCCTGCAGCAAGGAAACCATGAACATCCTAAGAAAGCAACCTCCACAACCAACCAATGATTGATATTTAAATCAACAATTCCCTCAAGTAATGGAATCTTTGTTCCTCTCTCAGCTTTTTAATTTATAAAAGTATTTACATTGCGTACATAAGGATTAGCAATTTGGGTTGTTACAATCATCTTAGATGTTTCTAGTAACTATTTCTTCATGCCCAAAATTAAATTAACATTGCTTCCTATAATGATTAGGTTATCTACATACAATACAACAATTAATTTCTGACAAAATACCATGATTTGATTCACAATGTTTGAAATTAAGATTGAGGGAAAGGTGGTCTATCTTCTTATACCATGCCTTGGGGGTCTATTTCAAACCATACAAGGATTTCTTCTTTGGGAATGCAAAATTATTATCCTTCTCAAAGTCAAGGCACTGATCCATATACATATCTTCATTGAGATCAACATGTGCCTCCCATCCAAAGTGATTAGCAAGTGAAAGAATCAATTAAATATTGTTCATATTTGCAACCATGGAAAAGGTCTTAATATAGTTGTTTCCTTCTTGCTAAGAAAACCCCTTAGAAACCAAGTGATCCATATCTATTTTAACAATGCCTTCAAATGTAATTAGGTCTTGTAGACCCGTTGACATTTTACTACATTCTTCCATTGTAATGAAGTAACTAAATCTTATGTGTCATTCTTTATTAAGTAATTTCTTTCATCAATCATATAATTTTCTCATTCAAGTCTACCATGTGCATTTGCACATTCTTTTAGATCGCATACCTTTAGATCGTTCGCCTAAGAGAAAGAACATTGTGTTGTTTTTTACTTCTAGTTTTTCTTGAGGCAAAGATATCTCCTACATCAGCTCCAACAACTTCAATTCCCTTGGTCACTCATTTGGGAATTCAAGCCCCAATTTCTGAAGTTGTTCATGCACTAATATCATCATTTTTGGATTGAATAGAGGTCACAAATGTTGTAGTTGGTTACATTGTGGAAGGTCAATTATAGGTTGATTCAGGGAAAGAAGTTGATTGACTAATTTGTGGTCTTGTGAAGTAGTCACTTGATTGATAATTACCTATGATTTCTAAAGGATCACTACTTAACAAGCCAAAAGATAATTCAATAGATGACAATTTAGATCTTCTCATCAAATACATCATCTTTTCTATAGATAATATCTTATTTTGATAATGTTAAACAACTTGTAGGCCTTCAACTCTTCAAAGTATCCCATCATGATAGAAGCATGCCAATTTGCATCTAGTTCTTCCATCTAGAATATGATCCCATAGTATGCATCCAAAGGTTCTAAGATGCCCAATCAAAGGCTTCCTTCTGCTCCCTTTATTAACTAGAGTCATATCCCATATAGCTTTAGTTAGAATTAGATTTAACAAATAGTTTGAGCAATAGACAACTTTTACACCAAACTTGGGTGATAGACCTTTGGCTCAAATCAAACAATATGCTATTCCTACCAAATTTCGATTATTTCTTTCAACAATTCCATTCTTATTGAGGTGTGTGCATATACCAAGAGTGCTATCCTAACTTGCCTACTTGGGTACTTAGTAGTTTGTTAACTAATGTATGATTCCATCTTCTTCAAATAAGGTCCATTAGATAGTTAGTGGGTAGTTGCTTATTTTGAAAATGGTTTTCTTTATTAACTAAGGCCCACTATGGGGTCGATATCCATTAATGATGGGACCACAAACAATTACGATTTTCACTATTAAGAAGCTATTTATGGAGCTAGAAAGATATGAAATATTTTGTGAACTATTGTTATTGTATATGGAAGTTTGGTCATAGAAAGTTAATCCATTTAAGAGGCCATGAATATTTCTCATTATTTTTAGATATTTAATATATGTATTATATTCTACAAGTTGAATCTTATTTTCTCTTCATAGTTAATTTCTTTGAATATTGTTTAAGTTTTTTTTAATTTTTGTTGGTTAAGTACATTGTAAGCAGTATTAGAGCTCTTTCCCAAGCTAGAATGTGTTTGAATTTTATATGGAAGAAATCATGCTAGTGTTGTATTTCAATTTATTTAAATAACACATGTCTATGCTTTGACAGACAAATATGTGATTGTGGAAGAGTGGAAGTAGGAAGTACAAGTGACATCACTTGGTTGGAAACCATTGTAACCCCTATTGGTACCCTTCATGTAGTACTACATTAAACAAAACTTATATATGGATTTGTCTTCCACGTGCCCTCCAATGTCTCAAAAGTCCCATAGGTGCACCTATAACTACCTCTGCATAATTTTTTTAGGCATTTTGTTACTATAGTACATTGAGAATGACATTGAGGGAAATCACTCTATACTACCGAGGAATCAAGTGGTATGGCTAAGTGGAAGGTCTAACCTCCTTAGTACCTTGAGAGATTGGGTAACATACTATTGTTGGAAACCTACATGTATATTAGAGAGTTATAATACCCTTTATCTTGAGGACTTCAAAAGCCCTATCCTTTAAAATGCAAGCCACAAAATTTCTATATAAAGTGGACTATCCATAATTTGGGGATTTCATTACTATAGTAACACTTAAACATGAGAAATAGCCCTACCAAATTTTGGATCTTGACAACACCCTTGTGAGGGATGTATGTTAAGACTCCTTGTGTGGCACTGATTACAATAGTACCACTCTCAAGTAACAATTTTTCAATGGACCTTGCCATACAATTATTGGTGACTTGTCTTAAAATACTTCTTGTGACATGCTAATCACATTGACATAAATATGGTAATATTATTTTGTGGACTTGAGACTACATGATTGGAGCTAGATACTAATAGATGGACGACTAGGTTGCATTAATAAAAAAAAGTGGTTAAAACTATTAATAAACAACTAACAGAACAAAAGGATCAACTCCATGATTTCCACCTCACTATGAATAAGATTTCATAATGAATTGCCAAATTAGAAGGGAAGACAGATCATCAAGTTAATCTTTCCCAAGAACAAACCCCATAGATGTGGGGACTCACAATATAACACCCTTTCTTGATAACACTAGATGGCACCACTTTCCTAAAGAATATATGAATAAGTTTGAAAAGACCAACCCCATTGGTTTGGCTACCTAGATGGAACAATATTTCTCCTTATATGAAATCACTATTGATATGATGAAACTTTAGGCGAGGGTATTATACCTCGATTATAAATGATGACAATAAGATAAGAAAACCTATAAAGGTTACAATGCCTGGAGCTCATTAGTGAAAGCCACCTATTCTTGTTTTGAAAGAGATAGTCACTATTTAGGTAGGTTGACCAAGTTGCACCTAATAAACACAGTTGAAGACTATATAACAACTTCTCAACAACTAGCAATTTACATAGAATGTTTGATTGATTTTTTTCTTTAAGAATGCTTCAATCAATGGTCTTAAGGAAGAAATAGGAATACATGTCATGATGAATTATATATTTATGTGGTTAGAGGCCTCTTGGAAAGCTATTGAAGCACATATGGTGGAAAATTATTAATTTTAGGCAACAATGGTATGTTTTATGCTTTAGAGAAATTTTACTTCAATTTCTTTATGAGCCTAATATCAATTTCAGTTTAGCAATCACATAAACATGTAAGTGAAATGTTGATAGAACATAAACATAAATAGTAGAAGACAAGCCAAGACAAGAGGACACAAGATGCAACACCGGCCAGGGACAAACCCCAATGTGGGGAAACCCTTGATCAAATCTTCTTTTAGCATTCAATAGTTCAGCAGAGAGAGATAATATAATTTAAAAATTCTGATAATTTATAATAGCAGCAAAAGACCCCTAACCAAAAAAGTCAACGCTGGTCAACAGGGAAGATTTCTTCCAAATTCAGCTCGGTCAAAACTAGTCAACTTTGGCCTCCAACAGCAAGTCTAATCAACCCAAAAAAATTCAAAAAGGTCTAGTCAAAACTGGTCAACAAAAGTCAACCCTATGGCCAACCCTAGTACAATCAACACTAGTCAAACTAGAGGTCAAAATGCCTCGATTCTTGTGCCCAAATCTACATCCTATTGTGACAGAATTCCTCCACCCAAAATCGCACCAAATATGGTCAACGTTGGTCAATGTAGACCAAAAAAAGCCTTTGAAATTTTCGGTCAAACTCGATCAACACTGAAACAGAAAATGACCGTCATTTCCTTTGCACGTGTGGAGAGAGAAGCTGCTCAAAATTCCATACCCAATCAGATGAGGAGAGAGAGATGTGTGAAATGAGTGATGTCCAAATGAGGATGAGGTGTCATGTATTTATAGGCTAACGTTGAGGATGAATAGACGTGATTGTTGGGCTTCTAAGCCTACATGAGTTTGCTAGCCGACCTTGACAATTTCTCCATAATCAAAATAAATTCATAACTTCATTTGTCCATGTCAGAATGGGATGATCTTTAGATCAATCCTACACCTATCAGAGAGAGGAATCCAAGAAAAATATCACCTGTCATAAATAATATGACCCATGTGGAGTTTGGCCCTAGTTTCCAATTTTAGCACTCCCTCTCAACTAGGGAGAACCCCACCTGCTAATACATCTGCCAATCTGTACTATCTTTTCCATCAATGCACTGCTCTGCTCTGCTTTGCTGAACTATGAAGAAGAAGAAGTGATCGAGAATGTATCATACCATTCTCTACTGACTTGAAGTCAGTCCCAATCAAAAGAGAGTGTCTCATACCACTCTCATAGATCCGAAGTCAATTCCAATCAAAATAGAGTGTCTCATACCACTCTTACTGACCCAAAGTCAGTTCCCATTGATCCCAGATCAATATCGAACATCCTAGCATAGGGAGTACGGTAGTACACGATGCGTCCATCGGTAGTACTATGGTCCCTATCCTCATTTCCCTACTCATTGGCCAGATGAGAGGAACTTCCCATGAGTCCCAAACTGCATGGGTAGGATATCTCGGCAAGAGAAGGATGAACCACTCATCCTGCTCACATGTTGCCAAGGGATATCATAGGGGAAGGATGAACCACTCACCCTATACACAACAAACCACTAGGGGAACACTGAACCACTCACCCGATGGTTGCTCACCGCTCCAAGAAGTACCCCAAGCCCCCCGAGCTCCCAGAGTTCAATCTCCATCTCATACAAGACCCTCGTAAGAGGGTCTCTCCATGACTCCAAGCCGTTCTCGGAAGGCCAAGAATTTGACCTTCCCTAGGGGATTTATTAGAATATCGACGACCTTCTCATCAGTCCTAATGTGATGGAGCCTTATTACTCCTTGTTGTACCATATCCTTGATAAAGCAGTACCTGATATATATATATGCTCAGAGCGATCATGAAACACGAGATTCTATGATAATCAGATCCCACTCTGGTTGTTGCAGAGGATCATGGTAGCACATGTCCAAACATCTCACTAAAGAGCTTCCTCAACCAGATAGCTTCGTAGGAGACCATACTAGTAGCTATGTATTCGGCCTCTGTGGTGCTCAAGGCAATCGATTTATTCTTCCTGATCATCCAGGATATCAAAGAAAAACCCAAAGAGAAACAACATCCAGAATTTCTCTTGCGATCCACCACACTGCCAACCCAATCAACATAAGAATAACCATGCAACCTCATATTTTCAACAGTGTATCTCAGTCCATGAGTGATTGTGCCCCAAAGATATCTCAGAAGATTCTTGGCAGCAATCCAATGTATATGATGAGGCTCAACCATGTATTGGCTTAATGTGTTAACTGCAAAACATATATCCAGACGGGAGTTCACCAAGAACATCAATGCTCCTATGAGTTGATGACACTTAGAAGAATTTCCCAATTCAGGTCAAACAACACTACCACATAACTTCTTAAAGTTAAGTTCCATCGTAGTAGTCAAAGGCTTGCAATCCACCATCCCAAATCTTTCCAAAATCTTCACAACATATTTTCCTTGAGACAGGAAAATTTCACCTGGCTTTTGCCAGACCTCCAACCCTAGAAAATAGAGCATTAGTCATAGGTCCTTCATCTCAAATTCAGAAGCCAACTCCCTCTTGCATTTATGAATGAGAGGGTCTGCACCTATCAAAAAGAGGTCATCCACATAGAGTACCAGAATGAGAGGTTTATCATTTTCAACCTTAAAGTAAAGGTTCATATCGACTTCACTTCTAGCAAATACCAACTTCATCAGATAGTTATTGATCCTCTCATACTGAGCGTGAGGTGCTTGCTTCAATCCATAGAGAGATTTCTTCAACCTGCATACATGAGATTCCCGATCATGAACTTCAAACCCCTTGGGTTGTTCCACATAGACTTCCTCTTTGTTTGAACCATGGAAGAAGGCAGTCTTGAAATCCATCTGATGTAGGTTCCATCCTTGCAAGGTAGTTGTTTCCTAATCGAGTAGATGGTGGTGTATCGGGAAACAGCTACAAATATCTCATTGTATCTACACCTTCCTTTTGAGAGAAACCTTAAGCAACAAAGCTCCATGCTTGATTTTGTAGAGCCACTTAGAAGTGACAACAGATTTGTTCTGGGGTCTAGGGACCACATCCCAGACATTATTCTTCATAATTAACTCTTATTCTTCATTCATAACATCCTTCCATATTTGTTGCTTCACTACTTCTATGAATGATGAAGGCTCATTTTGAATGATAGTGCTCATGGCGGTCAAATATCCTTGATACATGTTCAACTTCTTGCTTTCATGGAAAGTTCCCCTTCATGCAATGTTCTTCTCAATATCTTCGAGAGTCTCCCTAATCCACAAGGGTCTCCTCTTGGAGGAGGAAGGCTCAGGAGAGAGTGGATCAATAGGATCCATAGGTTCATCAACATCAGACATCGTTTCGTCCTCTTTTTCACCTTGATTTCCGGTGTCATCTTCTTTTCCCTTCCTTAGGATATGAAGGTTGTTGATCTTCCTGAGGGCCATATCTTTGTCGAAGGTAACATCATGACTTATCTCAACTTCCTTTTGACCAGCCACATAAATTCTATATCCCTTAAAATTTTCACTATAGCCCACAAAGGTTCCTCTCTTCCCAGATGCACCCAATTTGCTTCTTTTCTCTTTCGGCACATGAAAATATACCGGGCTTCCAAAAATTCTAAAATGAGAGACATCGGGTTTCTTACCAGTGAACATTTATTCGGGAGTCTTGGAGTCCAATGCTTGATGAGGGCATCGGTTTTGAACATACACGATGATATTTGCAACTTCAGCCCATAGAAACTTCAGAAGGCCTTGATCATGAAGCATGGCACAAACAACTTCTACAATAGAGCGATTCTTCCTTTCAACCACACCACTTTGCTCAGGAGTGTATGGCTTTGTAGTTTCCCTCTTAATGCCAGCTTCTCTGCAATAATCTTGGATTCATTGGATTCATACTTGGTCCCATTAACAGTCCTCAATATCCTGATTTTCTTCTCGAATTGATTTTCAATCAAGGCTTTGAAATGTCAGAACTAGGTGAACACTTCATCCTTCTTCTTTAAGAAGTAGATCCAGGTCTTGCGAGAATAATCATCCACAAAGGTGAGATAATATAAGTATCCTCCCAAGGAGTTTATGGGCATCAAACCATAGATGTCAGAGTGGATCAATTGCAATATGTTTATGGTCTTTCTATTACTTGAGGGGAATGATCCCCTTGTAATTTTTCCTTTGGCACATCCTGGACATACACCTTCATGCTCTACTTTGAATTCGGGCATACATGTTACCATCTGTCTCACATTGGGTAGGGCCTTATAATGAATATGGGCGAACCTCCGGTGCCATAGTTTAGATTGTAGAGATGTGTCGCAAGACATGGCTGCTAATGGACTTCCTCCAACTTGATACAAAGTGTCAACCCTAAACCCAAGAGTAAAATCATCCTTGAAATTTCTTTTCCAAACACGTACCTTTCCATAGATAAAAGCCACCTTGAATCCTTTATCTTCCATTGCTGAAATGGACACCAGGTTCTTCTTGAGATCGGGTACATAAAGTACTTCTTGTACATGAATAGTGTTACCTTGATTCAATTGAAGGGTAACATTCCCTACTCCCTTCATGGGATAAGTGGCATTGTCTCCAAGGATGATCTCCAAGTTTGTCTCCTTTTCTATCAGATTAGAGAGGGATTCCTTGTATCTGGAGAAGTTCCTTGAGGCACCACTATCAATCAACCAATTTCCCAAAGTGTCCGAAGGAGAGGTAGTAGAGGGCCAATATAAGATAGTACTCTTTTTTCTTATTGTTAACAACATTGGATTCATCATACCTAGAGTTCCTTGATTTCTTGGAGGGTCGACCATTTCGTTGATGTCCCGCATTCCTTTTTCCTTTTCCATTGGACCTACCATTCCTTTGATCGTTGTTGTTGAAGTTTTCCCTAGAGTTGTTATGATAGTCATCATCTTGAGGTGTATCCCTTCTATTAGGACACTCCCTTGCATAGGGGCCAAAATTATTGCAAAAAAAGAATCTTCCCTTCCATTAGGGTATTTTTGAGGTCTAAAATGGGCCTCCTAAGGAAGATTAAAATAATAGTGCAAATAATAAAATAAGGTTAGATTACATCATCAAATTTTAGAGGGAAAAAAGACAAAAGTATTTTTTCAACTCGTATTTTCAACTTATCTCCGTATGGGTTTACTCAAATTTCGAGTGGAAACACTCATTGGATGCAGAATTTGATTCCTCATCCAAGGAGTATCCATGTTGCAAACTTTTGATGGACCCTGCTGCTTGAAAAATGAGAAATACATGAAAAACATGATTGGAATCATGTTTTTTCATGTATTTCTCATTTTTCGTGTAGTAGGGTCCATTGAAAGTATGCAACATGGGTAATCATTGGATGAGGAATAAAATTTTGCATCCAATGAGTACTCTTGCTCGAAATTTGAGTAAAAACTTACGGAGATAAGTTGAAAATACGAGTTGAAAAGGTAGTTTTATTATTTTATTGTTTTTTAATCTTTGTACTTTTTAACTCCAAAAATGGTGAATCATCCCCCATGGTTGAAATAATCATCTTAAATCCTATTGGTACTTATATAATTTATTTTGGTTGTACATTTTTCTTAGGAGGCCCATTTTAGACCTCAAAAATCCCCTAATGCTTCCATTTTTGAATCCCGGTCTTCCTTGACTTTGCTTCTTTGAACTTGCATTGTTCTTCCTCTTGGCATGAGCAGAGAATGTAGTGGGGTTTATTCTATTAGAAGGCATTTCTTGCTCCACCATTCTTGTTTCTTCTTGAATGCATCTCGACATCAATTCATCAAACCCTGGAATTCAATCATTGTTGAGTATAGTGGTTCTAAATACATACCACTCAGGTGGGAGTCCTCCAAGGGTGGTGAGAGTAAGTTCTCTATTAGGAATTACTTCTCCAATCGAGAGTAGAAATTCTTGATCTTAGTAATCCTCAAGAAATAGGATTGAATGTCCTCGTCCTTACCCTTCTTAATATCCTTCAACTTATTCTTGAGAAAGAGAATTTGATTAACATTACTAACCTTGAACATGTCGAACAACCTAGCGTATATCTCCTTGGAGGTATTCAATTCAAAGATATAGGCCACCAGATGCTTGTCAATGGAATCCTTGATAATCTTCTTCGCTTTGAATTCAGCCTTATCGTACTTCGTCTTTGCAGCAACCGACACATTTGAAGGAGGCTCAGGGATTTTACCCTACACATAATCCATCACTTCCTTCTCTTCCAAGTTCAAATGAAGAGACATCTTCCATCCATGATAGTTAGATTTATCATGGAGCTTGTCTTCAGTCAGGAAGTAGGATGAAGAACCCATTGAGTCTTTTGTCCTTGTCCAACTATCTTTGATGACTTCTCTTTCACTCTTGCTTAGGCTTTGTCTTCACCTCAACTCAAATTCCATATTAATTTTAGGCAACAATGGTATGTTCTATGCTTTACAGCAATTTTACTTCAATTTCTTTATGAGCCCAATACCAATTTCAATTTAGCAATCACATAAACATGTAAGTAAAATGCTGATAGAACATAAACATAAACAATAGAAGACAAGCCAATACAAGAGGATACAAGATGTGGCACCAGCCAGGGACAAACCCGAATGTGGGGAAATCCTTGATCAAATCTTCTTTTAGACTTCAGTAGTTCAACGGAGAGAGATAGTACAATTTATAAATTCTGATAATTTATAACAGCAACAAAAGAGCCCTAACCAGAAAAGTCAATGTTGGTCAACAGGGCAGATTTCTTCCTTAATTAAGCTCGGTGAAACCTAGTCAACTTCGACCTCCAACATCAAGTCTAATCAGCCCAAAATAGTCCGAAAAAGTCCAGTCAAAATTGGTCAACAAAAGTCAACCCTATGGCCAGCCCTAGTACAGTTAACGCTGGTCAAACTGGAGGTCAGATTGCCTTGGTTCTTGTGCCCAGATCTGCAGCTTGAAAGGACATAATTCCTCCACCTAAAATTGCACCAAAATAGGTCAATTCTTGGTCAACATAGGCTAAAAACAACCTCTGAAATTTTTGTCAAACCTAGTCAACGCTGAAACAGAAAATGACTGTCCTTTCCTTTGCATGTGTGGAGAGAGAAGTTGCCCAGAAATCCGTACCCAATCAGATGAGGGGAGAGAGATGTGTGAAGATGAGTGATGTCCAAATGAGGATGAGGCATCATGTATTTATAGGCTAACGTTGAGGATGAATAGACGTGACTGTTGGGCTTTTGAGCCTACATGAGTTAGATGGCCAACCTTGATATTTTGTCCATAATCAAAATAAATTCATAACTTAATTTGTACATGTCATAATGGGATGACCTTTAGATCAATCCTACACCTATCGGAGAGAGGAATCCAAGAAAAATATCAGCTGTTATAAATAAGATGACTCATGTGGAGTTTGGCCCTAGTTTCCAATTTTAACAAAAATGCACATGTTAAAAGGTTATCTTTTCCTTCTCACCCTTGCCCTCCTATGGTATATACTACTACCTCCCCAATTTTTATGCCTTGAGGGTCCATAAGTTATCTTAGGAATAAATTATTGAGAACCAACACCACTAACTTTGTTATAATTGTGATGAGAATCTTTTTAAGGGGCATAAATGCAAATAATAAAAGTTCTTTCAAAAGGATGAGTCCCAACCTAGTCACCCCAAGGACTTTCTTGGGGAAGCTCACCACCATCTAGAAGTCAAGGACACGTCATCTCCTCTTCATGACAACCCCATCTCATAGCCACCTCAAGAGGAATCCTTAATTTTCACTCCATGCTTTATTAGGCTTGTCATCTACTCATACCTTGAAGTTTACGAGCTACATAAAAATAGGAAGGTGATTATTTAATTATAGTGGTAGTACCCACAATTATATTCATAGGTGAGTGGCAGAGGAAACCCATGGTTGTGTCCATGCAATGCATGGTTTTCAAATTGTGATAGACAATGGACTTAATGAAATGTGTTGGAAAATAAAAGAAGGTGAAACTTTAACTTGGGAAATATTAACTCAATTCAAACTTGTTTTTTATTAAAATGGGTAGTTGTGAAGTAGTACTTGGAATAGAATGATTATGGGCATTGAGAACAATTACCATGTAATTTTAAGAATTATATATGATCTTTAATAAAGGTGGAAATAAACATACCCTCAAAGGGCTTAAGTGTGGCTCCTTGGGGATTATAAATTCTTATCGTATGGAGAAACTATTGAAGAGCGAACACTTTAGCATTATTGAAAAATTCAATGCCACATAAATGATGCATAAGCCCCCCCTAGAAAGTTCACTCTGATTTACAATTGGCCATATCTAAACAACATGGATTTTAAATTCCACGTTGCTTACCCTCATTACATGGTGAGCATGACCATTTTCCCTCGATTCCAAGTCATCAACCATCAAATGTGCACCCACCTAGATGTCCTTTTTCCGAAAAGAATGAAATTGAAAAGATTTAGGAACTATTAATGCCAAAGTCATTCGACCAAGTATGAGCACTTACTGCTCCCCTATGCTCGTGGTATTAGATATGGGAGATAATTTATGTATGTGCCTTAATTTTCATGTTATCAAAGTGTTGACCATCAAAGAGAAATTTCTTATCCCCATTACTGATGATCTCTTGGACTAGCTTCATAGTGCTACATTCTTCACTAAATTAGATCTTTGGTCAAGATACTACTAGATACAAATGAAGGAGGTGAACTCTATTGGGCATGGAATCCCGCCACTGCATGTTTTGGGGCTCAAAGCCCAAGCTTTGAGTAATATTGTTGTAAAAACTCCGCGAATTGCGGGCGCGAAGCGCGAATTGTATGTTAGAGTCATAGGGTTGTCTGCCCTAAGTTTTGAATGTAGTGTCAGCCTACCAGATTGTATAAATAGAGTGAGGCTCTAAATTGTAAAGTAGTTAGGAATGAAGGAAGTAGAAAAACGGATGGAGTTAAGAAGATAGCGAGTATAGAGCAAGAGTCTAGTATCTTGGGTCGTAGTAGTAGGAAGAGGCTCTGCAGCTGAGTGTGCAGAGGCCTAGTAGAGTCCGCAGCTGAGTGCATAGACCCTTGCAACTTAGTGCGCGAGGTGGAGTCAAGTCTGTAACCAAGGAAGAAGAATAATAAAGAGAAGTTTTATCTGAATTTTGTGTATCCGTTCTTATGTTATTACATGTTTGATATCAAGTGCAATTATACTGTTTAATTATTGCGCACTTTTGTATGAATGGTGAATATTGTTAAGTATAAATGACAACATACAAATAAGATAAGTAATCAACTAATATCGGGTTTCTAGTAAGGATTTGGGTAATAATGTGGATCGAGCCCCGAGTAGCGCTGCGTGAAGGCAGAATCGTAGGCTGCGAGGTACTGATAGGTGCGTGTAGCGACGTGCATGCAGGGTCAAACCGTGGACCACCGAAAATCATTAGACATCTCTAGGGTGCGGAAACCTGGTTTTAGCACCCTCCCATACTACTTCGGGTGAGATCTCAGTCCGCGCTCTGTGGACTGTTGTCAAAAGGGCCAGTGATACCGGGATTTGTTTGGCTAAATCACCTCTGAACTTGGGTCAGGCCCCTATAAGCCGACAAACTCCCTAAGAAAACTTTCCACATGCATGAAAGCCATTATAAGTTTTTAGTGATGTTTTTCCATACGCTTCGTCCACCTTTTAGAGATTCAAGAACAATATTTTGTTGGTCCTCATGCAATTTTGTTCTTGTATTCTTTGATGATAACCTGATTGATAATAAAACCTAAAAAGCACATGTGGTGCATGTTGATAAAGCCCTCCAACTCCCCATGACCACTAATTGTTCCTTAAGTATTCCAAATGTACTTTCGGCATTTTAGAGGTTGAATAATTTAGACACATTATCAATTAGGATGTGGTACAAGTGGATCCCAAGAAAATTGAGGCGATGTAAGATTAGCCACTTGTGTGATTGATTTATTTCATAAAATTCTGAATCATAATTGAAGTGAGAACAATATAATATAATAAATTAATTTGTAGTTCTAATTACGCTGAAGGTGTTTATCCCTGCCGGATTTCGCTATGCAAAGATTGTTCACTCCAGAGAATCAAAATCCCTCATTTTCGTCCTCCTTCGTCGAGTAAGAAAATTACATGTGGAAATAGTTTTGCGCTTGTCCTCTTGCTTGATCACAGATGGTGGGCACGTTTTTGGTGGCCAAGTCATACCATGATCCTCTTCGTAGATGGGACTATACACGAGAACATTCTCCATTGTCTCATCAGAAGCTAATCCTCACCGAGAAGTAAGTAACAAAGGAGTGGAGCAATCGAGTGACAACAATGGAAGTGGATTTCAGAATAAAAAGAGATACGCGACCAATATTTTGAAGTTTTTTTCTTGGTGGCACTTCTATTGTGGCTTCTGCGACGACTGCTTAGGCTTCTTACGATATTCACTGATTTATGTCCGTGAATTCAACTCTTACAGTGTAGCCATCTTAATGGAAATGCATGAAGCTTTGTGTGACGAGGCAAAATGCATCAATATTTTCCATCTCTGTTTGTTACGGTATTCTTTAATTATTTCGCTGTTGAATTTGTACTCTTACGACGTTATTTCAAGTTATTTTAATGGAAAAGAATGAAACTTTGTATGAAGAGGCAAAATCCATAAATATTTTCTATTTAAACCCAAATCCCACTATATAGTGAACAATGCAGCTTCAAAGTCTAAAAAATAGTGCTATTATGATCAACACTAACAGAGTGAGGTTGAACAAGAAAACAATGCTATAGGCAACCAAGACTAAAAGCATGAGGTTCAATAAGCCTCAAATCTTTTAAAGAATGCCTTTGAACAAGAAAACAATGCTATAGGCAACCAAGACTAAAAGCATGAGGTTCAATAAGCCTCAAATCTTTTAAAGAATGCCTTAGAGTTTCGTTTCGACAACTTCTTGCGAGGAAGGGAGATCAGAAAGAAAGGGCGCGCAGCTGCGCGTTTGATTGGGGATTTTAGGAACTCCATAAAGTATTGTCAAGTGTTCGCAGAAATTTGTATCATGGGTTTGAAGGTCCATTCATGATATGGATTTCGTCACAACCGACACTTCAATTTTTTGCCGTGTGAATCTGTTCTTGCCTTGTTGAGATTTGGACATTACTTTGCACCTCTTGGTGCTATTGCTAGTTATAATTAGAGTGGAATGAAAGGTTTGAATATATTAATATGATAAATTAATTTAAATGTTACAATTTTAATTCAATTTATTTTAAGTATATCTAACTTATTGTAATTTTTTTTTATTATAAATACATATAAAAGAGGATAAATAATATCAACATAATTTTAATGTGTGTTAAGATCATTAGATACCATATATTTAATAATAAATTATCTATATCTATTGTTAAGGAATTATATAATTACAATGTATTTGTTGATATAAATTAAATGACTACTAAACGCACATAGACATTAATTCATAGTAGGTATAAAGACACTTACTCATGATATGTATCTTGTATTGTTAAAATTTAAAAAAAATATATAAAAATGAGCTAAATTTTAAATTTATTTTTAGGCCGATAGGCCTTCCTTTGGAACAGACTCTTTCGTCGTTCCTTTGGCTCTCCTGCTGACACCTGGCATCGGATTCTGAATGGGTCTTCTCTTCCTCGTACTGACACGTCGCATCGATTTCTGAATGCCATAACCAGGGGTTTTCCGCATCGGATTCTGAATGCCATAACCAGGGGTTTTCCAGTCTCCTGCAGCTACCGTCAGAATAGGGCGGGACAGTTCTGCGAGGGAGTGGTTCTGCGAGGGAATGGCGGGTCGTGTTAACTTCCTGCACTTATCTTCCACCTTGAACCTGTTGACGGTTTGTTTTCCAGATTGTTCGACTGCACTTATCTTCCACCTTGAACCTGTTCACGGTTTGTTTTTCACTTTGTTCGACAGCCTCACGCCCTGAAGACAGTCCTCAGATTTTGCAAGCGCAAGGATTAGCTGCAAGTTTAGCCGTGACAGAGGTGATCGCTCCAGGCAAGTTTTCAAACCTATTCTTGATATGAAGGTGCTTATTATGTCTTCACAAATTCTCAGTTCTTCATGGACGTGTTTCTTCTTCTCTGTCCCGCTGTCTTTCATAACTTGTAACGCCAGGGTAATTCTTTTAGTAGTAAGTCAGCAAATTCCGAGTAAATGAGTGTACGCCCGTTCTTTAGTCAGTTGAAACGGTTCCCTGAGATGTATGCCCTTTCCCAATACAGCTGTGTGCAGATACGCGAATGGTTTGACTACCGGAATCACACTTGCATAGTCAGTATTCTGTAGTAGTTTATATCTCCGTTTATTTTTTTCCTTAGCGCCCAAGGCTATTCTCTGTTATGTATATGGTTGTTAGTGTGTTTAAGATTGTTGATGGATGCAAAAACAGGTCTTTGAGAAGCTTGGCCCAAGCTTATATGATTTCCTACGCAAAAACGGTTACAGCCCATTTCCCATTGATCTTGTACGGGAGGTTGGAAGGCAACTGTTGGAATCTGTAGCATGTGTGTAGACGATACTCGCACTTATATCTTTGCATTTGCAGTGCGAGGGCTTAAACATATAGTTTAATGTTATAGTGAATGACTGTCTGCTGCTATTAACTAGATTGCTTAGTTGGTCATGATATATCACAATTTATAACAGTGGACTGGGCCTTTACAAGGGCACTAACAACATTATCCAGGATTTTCTTCTCCTAATATTACCAATGATCTGTGGCAGATATGCATGAGTTGAAACTCATTCACACGGATTTAAAGCCTGAAAATACACTTTTTGTTTCTTCAGATTCTGTGAAGGTTCCAGATTGCAAGGTTAGATTGCTGGTGTGTTGTTTGCGATTGAGATTGCAATAGTTGGCATAATAATATCATTTAGTTTCAGCTGATTTTTCGCTGATATTAGGACCGGTTTCGGCGTTTTTCAGTGGATTGATGTAGTTTCAAGGTCAGAGTCTGTGTTTACAGGGGACTGAGTTTCTTTCTGGGGTCACGTCCTACAAGTTATTGTGTTTTCCCTCACCCATGAATGAGTTTCGCGTTCAAATTCTTCTCATTGGCTCATAAATGTTCTTGTACAGAAGGATGTCCCTCATTGATTCTTCGAGATGATCTTTTTGTTATCTGCTCTTTTCAGTTATGATGATCTTTGCATGATGCCTTTCACCTTTAGATTTATTTCATGTTTCAATTCATGTATTCATGTGCTTTTGCCTTGCTTATTGATCCATTTGAAATGGTGCTTCCATTGACAGGTGGTCTGCTTCTCCTATACTGATACTTACAGTTGTGTGAATTTGTTATTTTATATCAAACATCCAACTTCCACTATAGTATCTGTTCACTGTGCATGATTTCTGTTATTTTCATGGTCTTCTCATGGGGTTGGAATAACAATCAGTTGATCTTCATGAATTCATTTCTGTTTTCTCATTTAAACTCTTTAGTTCATTTGCCTGTATTGTTTCATGAATATGAACAATTTCTATTTACAAATGTTCTCTCTTCTACGAAAGGGTGCAGTTGGAAAGCCATGTCCTGAGGCATGAATGCGTAGCTTTATCCCCAAAGGTTGAATGCTTAATACAAGTTATATTCTTTGTTGAATCCCATATTCAAATCCCAAGGGATACACTGAGGATATAATCAATGTAGCCCCCTAAATGATTAACTTCCAGTCACAGTTACTGAGGGTAAACTCTGATCTGTCTAGCAAAATAGCAGGTACCAGTTCACATAATGCCAAGTGTATCTAGGGGTTCAACAGGTTATGTAGTTTGCTTGGCATATATGTTGCCCATGCAATTATTAATGTGCAGATGCACAGTGATCAGGATACAAAATCTGAGTAGGCTCCTATCTATGTGTCAACAGTATCTGGGATTTTGTTAATTTATGTTGGAAATCATCATTGCAGCTGCAATGATATCCTCTGTGACTTTTGGGGACTCAAGGAGCAGTGTTGAACTAGCTGCCCAGTGATACCATTCCACACCACGAGAGATTAATTTTGAAAGCACTTGATTGGAAAAAAAATAACAATTTCAAAGCTATTGATTGAAAACTCTGGATTGGATTATAGAAAGAGGCACAGAAATGGACTAAAAACATAGCACAAAATCCCCAGGACAGGGAGCTGCCGCCTCCTAACCAACATTTTTTCAGTATCAAAACCACCTGAGAATATGCTTCCATTACCTAACAATGCCAAAACAGAGACATAGACATGAAATCATCTCGATTTTTGAACAGAAGCATTTACATCTCTCTCTATATATATGAATATATATAAAGATTTATAACACCATTGAACATTTAGTACAGTTTCCATCCCTTCTGCAAAGTTGCATACCAGTGACAACAATGGCCTTCACATCATTTCTCCTCATTGCTTTGTCATATTTTTCTTTTATTGCTTTGTCATATTTTTCTTTCAAGCCTGCAAGAATTGTAAATAAAACCAATTGAATGGTTACTACAGATATTAATTTAAATGGTAACACATATGCTAATGCATTACTTACACCCACATATCAACACACAAATGCGTATGTCATTAAGCCTTCTCTTTCAATGAACATAAAATTATGACGTAGTCAACTACTTACTAGACAGTAATATGATGAATTTGGTAAGGTTGACCTATGATTTCGAATTGGTATGTGCAAATTAGTAGGCCTTGTAGGATTGGTTTGCATTTTATAATCATTTTAATTTGACCTTATCTGTCCTATCCTCATATGGCAGAGCTGATATCAGTTTGTCTTTACTGCTGAAGCATTTCTCAGTTTCAATTTGCCTACTGGTTTCTCCTCATTGCTTTGTCATATTTTTCTTTCATTGCTTTGTCATATTTTTCTTTCAAGCCTGCAAGAATTGTAAATAAAACCAATTGAATGGTTACTACAGATATTAATTTAAATGGTAACACAAATGCTAATGCATTACTTACACCCAGATATCAACACACAAATGCGTATGTCATTAAGCCTTCTCTTTCAATGAACATAAAATTATGACGTAGTCAACTACTTACTAGACAGTAATATGATGAATTTGGTAAGGTTGACCTATGATTTCGAATTGGTATGTGCAAATTAGTAGGCCTTGGAGGATTGGTTTGCATTTTATAATCATTTTAATTTGACCTTATCTGTCCTATCCTCATATGGCAGAGCTGATATCAGTTTGCTTTGGGAAAAAGCCATGATGCCCTTTATTTCCAGCCACAGCACAGTTTCTTTACTGCTGAAGCATTTCTCAGTTTCAATTTGCCTACTGGTGCATGTGATGCTGTTTGCAAGGCATAGGAAAATAAACCTTTTCTGCCACTCCCATGCCATTGCTGACTTGTTGTGGCCCAGCAACAACAGCAACATCAAATAAACCAACAACAACAACTGCAGGGATCTGCAGCACAACAACCCATAAGCTGGATTCCTAAGGTGATCGATATCTCAGATGTAAAATGAGACCAGAAAGCATGCAAAAATGGGGATTAAAAAAAATGTCACGCAATGGTTTCAAAAACATCAAAAAATGCTGTTGGAGTCTAGATGTTGAGGCTCCTAAGTCTGTTGCAGACTCAGCAAATACTCTCAAGAACTCCCATATGAGAGCAGTCAGACCTGATTCAGGTCTGACCCGAGTTTCAGCAAAAGAATTGAAAGTTGGGAAAAAAGCGCAAAGGGGAAAAGAGTCCTGTACACAGAAGATCTCCAAGTCACTTGAATGGCTTCATTAACCTCAGTTACCAGTTAGCACCCCACTCAAAGCACTGAACCCCTAGATACACTTGGCATCATGTGAACTGGTACCTGCTATTTTATTAGCCAGATCAGAGTTTACCCTCAGTAACTGTGACTGGAAGTTAATCATTTAGGGGGCTACATTGATTATATCCTCATTTTATCCCTTGGGATTTGAATATGGGATTCAACAAAGAATATAACTTGTATTAAGCATTCAACCTTTGGGGATAAAGCTACGAATTCATGCCTCAGGACATATAGAAATTGTTCATATTCATGAAACAATGAAGGCAAATGAACTAAAGAGTTTAACCCAAGCTTTCAGTGCTTTGAGTGGGGTGCTAACTACTAACTTAGGTTAATGAAGCCATTCAAGTGACTTGGAGATCTTCTGTGTACATCATCCATAGAGAGATTATTATACGCATATGAGGACGCTTCAAACCATTCTGTGGGTTTTCACAGGTTATGTAGCTTGCCTGGCATATATGTTGCCCATGCAATTATTAATGTGCAGATGCACAGTGATCAGGATACAAAATCTGAGTAGGCTCGTATCTATGTCTCAACATTATCTGGGATTTTGTTTGTTTATGTTGGAAATCATACCCTGTGCTGAAAGAGCTCACTTTATTCTAGCAATAGCAGCTTTTTAGCCCATTCTCGCCCTTGTAACACACATGTCGCTGTTTTTTACTTGCCAAAAGTTCCAGATGGCATAAAATGTACCAACAGTAACAAATAAATGGCACTCCTGGCTTCCTCTCTTACTAACCTGCAGTGATGAAGAGCATAGATGTCAGAAAGTAGTACATTTGAAGAGCTAATAAAGGTTATATTCCAGCCCAACGGTCCTGTAAGGTTCAATTGCTACATGGTATGAAGTTGAAGTTATTCTTTGTGTACCGTATAAGGCATCCTTTAAATATCAACGTTTCCTTCACAAAATATATGTTTCCCCTCTTCTTCAATTAACAAAGGCCCCGCAACCTCCTCTTCTCATCAAGCATGTGCAATATTTATGTCTTCATCAAATCACACAGGCATCTGTCGGAAGCATACAATAAACTGCTGTTAGAGCATGTGAGCAAAGCATTTCCCTATTCTTCAGAGATGTAGTTGTCTTCTGCCTTGGCTGGACTGTATCTAGGGTTTCATTTAGTCATCATTTAAAGATGCATTAGTCTCTCGGAGGCTGTCGAAATCCAGGATCTCTTCTCCAACTGGGATGTATGCTCAATACTTGCCCATACCTTTGCCATATCTTTTTTAATGTTTTGGATTTGCTTCCTTCACCCACATGTGGTTGTTCTTGCATGTTTTGATGTTTTCTTGGCATTCTGATGGGGTTCATTTTCACTTCCCTGTGCCAATCATTCTCAGGATGCTATCTATTTCTTTAGGTGGTTGATTACCTCCTCAAAGCACTTCACTAATACAAACTACCCCTGTTTCATGTTGGATGATATCCTTCCTGTCCACACACACAATAGAAACAAATTTCTAAAAATGCAAAGTGCGGTAGATAAGATGATACTTTTTTTAACAGATATCTAAATCTAGCTTTTAAATCTCAAGGAAGTAAAAGTTCACACCTCATTTGGGTTCATTGTTTCAATATTATTTCTATGAACCCTTCTAAAGCATCAAGTGCTTCAATCGAAATGTTCACGTACCCCCTAAAGTGAATAATCTACCTTCCCCTTCTTCATCAACAAAAAAAAACTCTGCTTCGTCATCCTCTGCAACCAGGCTTTGGCTGTGAGTATGGTGTGGACTTTGTTATGGGAAGTGGCCCTTATGATGTTAGCTGCAAATGCACACATAACTTTTGCTGGAATGTAGGTTTCTTTTATCCCGTTTTTTTTTTTTGATAATTTTGGTGACAAACCTTTGTTTTCTATCAAAGTTGCTTTTGTTATAGTTAAATTTACTTACATGAAAGCAAACACATATACTGATTTTTGATTGAATTAAATACAGTGCTGTGAGGAAGCTCACCGCCCAGTAGACTGTGAAACAGTTGAAAAGTGGATCTTGAAGAACAGTGCAGAATCAGAGAACATGAACTGGTAAGTAAAGGATATTTAATGGTAGTTGTCTTTTGTTCCTGTCTTGTCCATTCGCTTCTCATTTCTGGCGTCAGCACTATGATTTCTGATTCTATTTATGTCATGTTTTATTGGCCTCTGGAAACCTGTGCTTTTTGGCATTGTATATGTTGAATTATGTGTCTGAAAGAGATTTTTTTTTTATTGAACTAGGATCATTCAGATGTTTCCATTGCCTGAGTTAAATAATTGACTACCTTCCTGGCTGATTGGGGTCATTTAGGATTATTTACATTGCTGCTAGGTCTTGTATATTTTTCTCATGTGACTGCCTGCAAGATACTTATGAGTGGTTTCCCAGAGGAAAAATCTATTGAGGTGAGCATGAACCATTCATATGTATTTACAGAGAAGTTGACTGCTAGTATCAACTGTTACACTTACCCAGATTATTTATTGCTTGCTTAGAAAAATATTTATTCTATTTGGATTGGAAGTAAGCAATTACATTCCCAGATTACTATAATTGGATTAGAAGGTGTTCTTACTCACGTGCCCTCTTTTAGTTTTGCTTACTCACATGCCCTCTTTTAGTTTCGCTTATTTCTCTGAAATATGTATGTTTTTAGTTCTTTATTTAGACTGATACTCCTGATTGGTTATGCAAGTAAGCTTGTCTTTTGTTTGATAACTTGTCTTGTTCTTATTACAAGATTTTTTTTTAAAAGCATGGTGTTTCCTTAGGATATTGGCAAATTCAAAGCCTTGCCCAAAGTGTAAACGACCAATTCCTCTTTTAGTTTTGCTTACGCACATATTCTCTCTTTTAGTTTTGCTTATTTCTCTGAAATATGTATGTTTTTAGTTCTTTATTTAGACTCATACTCCTGATTGGTTATGCAAGTAAGCTTGTCTTTTGTTTGATAACTTGTCTTGTTCTTATCACAAGTTTTTTTTCTAAAAGCATGGTGTTTTCTCAGGATATTGGCAAATTCAAAGCCTTGACCAAAGTGTAAACGGCCAATTGAGAAAAATCAAGGCTGTATGCATATTACTTGTACACCTCCATGTAAATTCGAATTTTGCTGGTAAGTAAATGCTGAAGCATTTTTGGCATTAGAAGCTTTTGTTAATCATATTTTGTTCTTTTTCATCTATCATGTTTTGGAAATAATTATGAAATTACTCACGTTGTCTCATATTGGGACCCTTGTCAGATTTTGGTCTCTCATACTGTCTGCCCCACTAATTGATATTTTTGCTGGTACTAAAATTTAACATACCCACATGTGTTTTCCAATACCTTTCTTTATCCCAAATAGTGTGGGTTTCAGTGCCAATAGAGTAGATTAAGTTCCATCATGGTTTCATCTATTTATTGCCACTTTCTAGTACATTTTGGTAATGAATTCATTTATTGATGAGTAAGAAATAACCAGATGAAAACCTTGTTTTCCCTATTCGTAAAGTTCTAAGGTAATTAAAAGGAGATACTTGTTAGGTTTCTTAAATTTAATGTGGCAACATTTAGTCACTTAGTTTTATTCAGAGTTTGCAGATGATCGGTAATTTATTATGCATGGCTGATTGGTACTTCCTTTTCCCCTTCTTTGCAGGGGAAAGCTACAGATCTATACTGTCTATGGCTTCCACAGTGCAACCATGGGGGCAACAATTTCTCCTTACCCGGGAAGTGAACCAGGTCATTCTTGTGGCCATGTTTCCTCTTAGTCGCCAGGCTTCTCCATCGCTTACCTCGCATTTTCTCGTTCCTTTACACAGGGCAATTAAAACAAAAAGTAGATTCTTTGGTTCAAATTTCTTTGGAGATTTGATCAAACATTGAAATTTCAGAAGTTGGGTTTATTGTGCATATGAAATGGCATGTGTTCATGCTTTTGAAATTTTACTCAGAGAAAAGAAAAGATGGATTTAGTATTGCATATGAATGAGATGTATTCTTCGTATATGCTTGGTCATCTATAGAGGTTTCTTGATTTTGGGTAATTAACTTAACCTCTTGATTTTGTCTAAAATGAAATAAGGCATTCAATGTGTTCCTGAAAAGTAATTGCATAATGCTCCAGTCCAAGAAAACAAGGTTTTCCACAAACCAATTAACTCTTCTAGAAAAGTTCAACAATTCCAATTTAATAATCCTATCGGCCTCTCTTTGTACCTTTTGGGACAATTGCTAGTAAATAATTACTATTAATAATTATTAAAAAAATTAATATATGAGTTAAACATGTATTGTATTTAAAAATGATGTAACTAGCTTATCTATATAAATTAAATGGCTAGTAAATACAAATAGACATCAAAACAATTATTTCATGATACATCTCACATTGCCAAGATTAGAAATAAAAATAAAAATAAACTAAATTTTAGAGAAAAATTAAATTAAAGGTAGTCTAGCTTTTCAAAGTCTAGAAACTGTGGTTTGTCATAAAAGGACTGCAACCTTGGCCTATCAACCAAAGTTATCAGGAAATGATCATAGACTAATATGAAAACTTTATGGCTTTTTGGGTTGAGGAGGAAATTCCTCCAATATTTGCATGACTTCCCTTAAGTTGATCAACTTTTCTCCATCTTCTTGGACAAAGTCCTTAATTCTCGTGTGCCTTGTTTTTCCATCTTTCTTGACCATATGGGGGGTATCTTTGAAAGATTACATACGAACTCCTTAATGGGGATTTGGAGAACTTGAACCCTATTGAGCATTATCTGTTTGAAGGTCTTGCATGGGTTGCAAATATTTATTGAGGCAAACCTTTAGCAGAGCAATCATGCATGGAACATCTAGATCCATGTCTTCTAGGAGGTCATTAGTCTGATCCTCTTTCATTATTGAGCTAGTTGGCTCCTTGGGTAGATAATTTTGTAGATTGCCTTCTAAATTCTTTTTCTCAGGCTTTGTTGGTGGCGAAAAAGACTTGGTAATACCTCCAACAAGTGATTGGGGGACTCATTGATTAGCTTTTTGTGTCCATGTCTCATCCAGAAAGGAGAGAGATGTGAACCTATTCCCAAACATGGGTTATGACTAGAATTTGTGGCTCCCCGAGGTCATAATTCCTTGTCCTTTGGGGGGATTTTCCAAAACCCTCTTGCTCTTTATAAGTTGATTTATCTGTTGGTAAATCCTTTGCAATCATAGGACAATATCTATAAAGATTTCCATATTCATGACAACACTTCATCTAAATGGGACATTTTCATAATTCAATGTTTGTTGCCAAAGATTATCCTGATAATAACTGTCTATTGAAGCTAGAAGAGGTTACAAAAAATTCATATAGACACAAATCCTTGAATAGGATGTGTATCTCTCTCTATCAGTTGCCCCAAAAACCTTAAGGATTTCTTTCTCTCAATATTTCTTTGGAAGAGAAAAGAGTGGAACGCATATTGGGGTAGCAATGAAATCTTCCTTCTTAGGATTGTACCACTCTTTCCAAATAGCCCAACATTATTAGAAAAGTAATAATAATAATAAGGTCACGACCAAGACAGACACCAAATTGGTGTATGAGACCCCCTTGTTTCTGGGACAAGGGACGCATCTCCGCACAATGATTTGACTACTAAATTCTATGAAGGCATACATACTACCCCCTCTGGCTTTGAACTTGTGGCCTCTTAGGAGGAAATACATGCTCTTAACCATAAGGCCGTTCTTCAAAAACCCTCATTCTATCTTTCAAGTTAGAAAAAAATACTATGAAAAACCCTTTTTCTCCTAGTTCTAGATCTATTTGTCCCTTGATGTTCTATTTATTTTAGAGACTTTTTAGAGGGCCATAATTTGACGAAACTTATAGATCAAAGCATGATTTGGCATATATTGACATAATTTGAAATCATGTTAGATCTGAGCTCATACTTTGGATCTTGCATTGCTTTTAGCAGGAAATGCCCTTGAATTTTAATTTGCCAGAATGCTGCAAGCAATGGTTTCTCTAAGTGACGAAAATTTCCATTACCTCCAACTGAGCTTTGAAAAGGATGCAAATGATGAGGAATTTGGGAGAGATTGCAACATAGGATGCAAATTATGAGAACTTTGGGAGAGATTGCAACATTCTTATGAACTCTCCCAAAACTAGCCATGAAAGACTATACAGAAGAAACCCTTTACTAAAAATTAAATTATTATTACTATTATTACTTATGAAAACAATTAACATATAAGTTAAACATTTATACATTAAAAAAGTATGTAACAAGATTCTTAACCATGAAGATTCACCCCACTTTATCATGAAGATTCTTTATTTGTAAGTACGATTTGTTATAAAACCATGGGCCAATATTATGGATTACTAATACCACATGCTAAAAGAATCACAACTCATGTTCATATGACACAAGTTCAAATAATTATCAACCTTTAACAAGTAAAACATAGTAAAACAACAATAACAAATAAGATTTCAATGTCATAAATAAGTTCACTATCATAGATAAAAGCCTAATGGAAATTGAATTTGACTCTTGTGGATATGGCAATTTTTTTAACTAAATTAAAAATCATTGAGATAAATTTAAACCCTTTATTCCTAACTATTATTAAAATATCTCAATACTTATTATCCACTTAATAATTATTGGTAATTAAATTAAAATTTTATAATTACTATTACAAAACAAATACACAATGTGTAAATTCTAATCTATTTTATTGTTATAAAATATTATATTTTTTTATTAAAGTAATATACATGACAATGCATGCCTCTACATGTTTTTGTTTTGTTTTGTTTTAATCTTCAACGGGTTATAGTTTCCTTGGGTTCAATTTTTTTTTTTTTTTTTCCTTCAATAGGTTATAGCTTCTCTTAGTTTTCAGTTTTGACGACTTTTTAAATTTTTGTCTGTGATATATACATGATAGTCACTACATTTTGGTATGAAGTGTTGTTATGGTTTACTCTATTTTGGTATTTTTGCTTGCTATTGGAGATGTATTTACGCAACTCAGCTTCTGGGTGGAATGTTTGTACCTTTTGATAAGCTTACTTATTTTGCATATGCCTGCGTTTCTTCATGAATACACTCCTAAAGTGTATATACAAAATGTAGTCTTTATAATTTAATTATGAATGAAATTACATTTCTTTTTCTTCCTTAAAAAAAGGAAATATACATTTTATTTATTTATTGGTTTAACCCATAAAAGTTTTGAACTTTGAATTTCATGGTTTACAAAATACTTCTTAACACAATGATTGACAATTAAACTTCACCAATAAACTAAAATATGCATATATTATAAAATAATATTTTATAAATATTTGTAAATAATATTTTGATATTATATTTTCCAATAATTTATATCAATATCAAATTTCATTTCATAACAATTTTTATATCGTACTAACACAACCACACTAAAAATATTAATGTGGTTGATATAGCACAAGACTTCATTTATATTTACCATTGATAAGTATGTAACAATAGAAATAATAATACAAAAAAAAACTATTACAATAAAAATATTATTATCATCATTATAACTAATAATAATTATTTCTATATAGTAAAATTTAATATTGCATATGATTTATTATTATTTAATTTTAAATTATGTGATATAAATATCCTATAAGAGACAAACTTTTATATATATATATATATATATATATATGAGAAAAACTTAGCATTAGCTACTAGTAAATCATTGAGGTCTATGACTTGTTCTCCTCTCCATAAATCAAGTCACAACAATAGATTTGAACCTTAGATCTCTCAATAAACTAATTTATATGTATATAGATATGTATTTAAGAAAAATTTAATAGTAGTTACTAGTAATCTTTGAAGTCTATGACTTGTTCTCCTCTCCATAAACCAATTCACAACAATAGATTTGAACCTTGGATCTCTCAATTTTTGTCAACTCACATTACTTTAATCAACAATTAAATTACCTATAAAACAAATATATAATTTTTATTATATTATAATTATTATATTTATAAAATAAATGAATAAATTAAAAATTTAAATATATTATAATTATTATATCAATAACCCGGATGCGGGTGAAATCCAAGAACATTAATGGTAATCCAACAGACCACCGACGCTTGAACCTGCCAGACGGTGGGTAGCGCTCTGTTCCAGGCTCCCCTGAGACGAATGCAGGCCAGCCTGCACGTAGCATTAAATGGCCCCTCAGGCCAAGATTCGAACGCAGTTGGAAATAATATGGAGCCTCGTGAACCCTCTGTTTATCCTCCTTCCCTCAACATCTGTTCGCCTCAGGTTGGAAATTCTCGCAACAGAACTACCACGGGGAGCTGATGTTGGCTTCTTTAGTGTATTGACCTCGGAAATGGGCTCCATTACTCCCATTCCAGGCACTGCCCTCTGAATCCTGCACATGAGTCCTCTGTTCACAACCTGTTCTCCTTCCAGGCCTCTTGTCCAACTGAATTGCAGTCCAACCACCTTGATATGTTTCGCCATCACATGAGGAGTCGCAGAGAAGGCACCCGCAGTGGCAGCGCTCGCCCACAAGCAGCACAGAGCTCTATTCCCGCCTCTCCCCCTCATTCCCATGAGAATTCGCCTCCTCCCAGTTTGCCTCACAGACAATTTCCCCATACGCGCAGTGGACGGGAGCAAGGGTTGGTCCCAATGGCTGCGCACAGTGATTTCTGGCTCCACACTGCAATTTCTCCTCTGCATCCCAGCGCTGTCCCTCACTCGACCCAGTTCAGGTTCCAGAGTAGCCTGAACAGGCCCATCATTACAACCAATGTGACCATAGTTTTCTCTGAAGAAAATGAGCAGAATAGTGCTCAGGCAAGAAATTCTGAAGCGCCATCTCAAGAGGAGAGAACTCAGGGAGTGGGTCGTGGTTATGAGAAATGCCCGAAGGATGATAGCAGGGGAGTAAGGCATGGCCATCTGCATGGTGAAGGAATTCGTGTTGGTGACATTCATCAAATTGGTGGTAGCTTAGCCGAAGCTTCAATTACGATGGATTTAGCTGCCAGTTCGAGCGGCACCCAACATGCAAGGGAGCCTCCATATGGCGCAGCGGAAGGCGATGTGGCGGAGGAGGATGAAGGCTGGGACTGGTACGCTTGCCTCATTGTCGAGGAGACACCTGACCAGGATGATAACAAATGACACCACGTGGCATCCGTTGCCACCCATGCGCCAACTCAGACTTCTGATGCTGACGGGTTTGGTCCATTTACTTGTTGTTTTTGCTGTTTGTATGAACGATAAGCGGGTTTGTCATTTTGCAGTCACATCAGGTGGTGCTGTGTTGAATCTTCTTCTGGTTTTTGCCTTAAAACATGGGTCCAGGTCTTATGCATGGTTTTCCTTTAGTAACGGTCTTGGGATATATGTATGGTCTTTTTGCCATGTCAAACTGGTTTCCCCAAATCTGGGGCAGTTTAGACCTTCTTGATGAACTTCAGTGACAACGGTTGAGGCGGGGCCTCTTTGTAATTATATTTTTGTTTTTATTAATAGAATTAGTCTTACATAGAAAAAAAATTATCATATTAATAAAATAAATTAATGAATAATTCCGGTGGAAAAAGTAAAATAAATTGATGAATAATTCTTGGAGAAAAACAAATAAAATTATTTTTTGGAAAAAATAAAATAAATTGATAAATAATTCTTGGAGAAAAAATAAAATAAATTATTTTTCAAAAAAAAAAAAATTATACTTCGAGAAAAAATAATATAAATTATTTTTCGAGAAAAAATAAAATGAATTAATAAATTAAAAATTTAACTATATTAGTCCAATATAACCTAGCAAAATTGTAAAAAATAGTTCAAATGGTGAGGAATTACGATAACATCATCGATAATGATTTTCCCCATCTCAGATTATATTCATATATTTATATGATATTTAAGTTTTAATATTATCCAGCTTTTTCCTTACTAAAAAAACATCATCGATAATGAGGCGTAATGCCTGAGTTTGATAGGTTTTGCCACCTTCAGAAAAAAAAAAATGCCATGTAATAGGTACTTTTTTTTTTTTTTTTAATTTCAGCTTTTAACTAAAATAGCATGCTCCAAGAAAGACCAACATCCAAACAATCCATGAAAAAGACACGGTAAGGAGAAGCTAACGCTAACCAACACTATAAATGACGAGCCCAAATTCTAACGAGGTCTAGGTCTGTATAGGGTATAATAAACATGTTTAATAAAGTGTTAAGCAACCGTTAAGATGGTTAAGCAAAATCCCCGCAATTTACAGCTGCCCAATATAAAAAGCAAGAGAGGTTCTCTACGCCATGTGCATAATTTTCTTACGTGTCTGGCTGATTTGCAAAGTCAAACACGGCATGGTGACAATTAAAGTGCCTAATACGCCATGTCTGAGGCTTTGTCAAGTTGTAAGTTGTCCACCGACAGGACAAATTTGCTGGGAGAGCAAAATCGGTTGGAATATGGTGTCTTTTTTTTATTTTTATTTTATAAATGTTTGACTTTTGTTTTGATGGAAATAAATTTAATACCATAAAAATTTATAAATATCTGAATTTTAAATACTGAAATTTCCAAAATAATTTATAAATATTTAAATTTTAAACACTGAAATTTCCAAAATAATTTAAAGAATTTTACCAAAAATCTAACCAAATTTTGTATTATTTTGAGAACAAATTTAGTTACGGGATTATTGGAAGGTTGGGCCAGCTAATCATCAATTTGAATTGGAAAAAAGATTGAATTACAAAAAAACTAAAAACAAAAGACTAATTTCTCTAAAATCCGGGCAGTAATTCATTGAAATGACAAGTTTTATGGGTAACCTTTGTACAATAAAAGTACCCTAGAGGTTTTCCTGGGTGCTGAATCCATATACATAGTTAAAAAACTAGTTTAAATAACACAAATCAAAATTTCACCACAAATTTTTCCACCAAATTCTGACACTCTAAACTCCAAAAAATAGTACTAAAAACAACTCCCTAATCTCTTTAGTGACAAGTTTGATGAGTAACCTCTGCACAATAAAATTACCCTAGAAATTTTCCAAGGGCTGAATCAATATACACAATTACAAAACTAATTTAAATAATACAAATCAAAATTTCACCACAATTTTTTCCACCCAATTTTAACTCTCTAAACTCCAAAAAATAACACTAAAAACAACTCCCTAATTTCCTTTGGATTACGCGCTTTTCCTATGCCGAGAGGTCCATCAAAAAGTGTTTTTTCCACTTTGTCTGAGTTGGATGTGAATGGCTACTTTGTTTCGTTAAAGCTTTGAAATACGAGAACCGCTCACTCCACGATGAAGAAAGTTGCCTTTCTCGAAGCGACTGCCTTCAGGAAAATAAAGAGGAATTTGGCAGAAGTGCAGTTCTCGGATGTGGCGTCAGATAATGATTCAAGCTGTCATGTTATAAATCTTAGTTGTATATATTCTGGAGACATTTTTAGTGGCTGCAAGTCTCTTCTACAGGCTGTGTATGGTTATGCTGATAAATTGTTAAAATCCAGCCACACACCACTCAGTTCTGTAGAGATCCAAAGCTATCTACTACGATGTACAACGGAACTAACACAAACAAATCATGTGTTCCATTTGTTGGCCCACTTTCTCTATGTTACAATACTTCTTTATAAATTGTGTTGATATTGGTAACTTACCACAACCAAATTAAACAAAAGGCCGCTATGCTACAAATTTGAATCCTTTTCTTACCTGCTGTGCTAGAGTAGGTTAGGTTCTTTGTCTTACATGCTCTGTTAATTCCAGCGCTTTCGTTGTCCAATTGTAAAAGCTTCGGAGACCACGGCCTCCTTTCCACAGCCATTTTCACGATTGCCTCCTCAGTCCTGTAGCATAGTCAGTGGCACGCACGGAAGCTGGTTGGAGGGTCTGGTATCGGATTGAAGGCGTCAGATTACATCACGAAAGATTTTTGTTAAAGATAGAAGGCTTTACAAGAGCCTCGCAGCTTTCAATTGCGTTTTACACCAAGATTTGTGTTGACGAGGGTTCGATTTCCGTCATTTTTCAACCATAAATTCGATCCGCTAACTAGTTTTTCTTTGGTCGCGTGGACGGATTGTTGCTTCTTGCAGGTATTTTCACTAACATTAAGCTCAGATTTTCGGATTTTGATGGTTTTCGATGTACTTTGGCCTGAACTGTAAAATTGGGCTCCGCCGGGTTCGATCCTTGGACCGGTAATTTTGGCTAGTTTCCGTGAGCTTTTGATTGAATGCTTTGTTTTAGAATTCGTGCATTTAACCTTTATTACCAGAGATTTTTTGAAGAATATGGTGCGAGCTGCAACGTCTGAAGCTACTCTGTTGGCCGACAATTTTTGCAGGGATAAATTTGTTTATTTTCCAAAGCAACATTTTCATTCTTCGTTTTAAAATCATTCAATGCACTCTGTTAAACGCAGTGACTTAGGTATCATCCTTCGAGGAATTGAAACTGGAAATGTCCCAGGATATCATTCATTATGGAATTGAACCTGGCAATGTCCTAAGATATCATTCTTTATGGAATTGAACCCGGAGCAGTGGTGGAAATGAATTTGGATCAATGATGAAATGCTCCCAACAATTAGGGAAATTAGTCGAAGATGCAGAAAATTAATTTATTCATACGATCTTTGAGAACGAGTATCAAGTTGTTGGTGAACAAGTAGAGCGTCTCTGGTTCAAAGCAAGCCTGGCAGTTTTCCGCTCTACGTCAGCGAACAGGCCTTACTTAATCGAGGTTCTATTTCACGATCTAAGCTAAAGCATGTCTATGTGGCCTGGTAAATTAACGCGCTTTTAAATGATTTAAACTCCCGGCTCTTAGTTTCCACCAGGTGACGATCATCGGGCATTATTTAGTGTGCGGCCTGCATTGAATGCACGGTTGATATCTTTTCCAGCATTGGACGCTGTAGCAGCCGTGATAAGGTTAGAGGCCATTTGATTTAGCACAAACACATTAATGTGTCTTGGGTGAACTAACCTTTGCTTCGGTTCCATAGATACTGATTGCTGTCTTAAAGTGACCTTTAATTTAAATCAAGGTACCAGGAGTAAGGTAGAGCAAATTGTTTGATCAATGAGAGCTTTGGCACCAAGAATGAAATTGCTGTCTGATCTCTCTCAGTTGTATACCGTTAGCTTTAATGTACCCTGCATATCTTCCTCTTCTGTAAAAGAAAATTAAATCTGTTGGCTCATGACCAAATTTACCTTCGAAAAGCCACACGGCCGGCCTTTTTTAAGGTACGGTATTATCAGGTTTGCTCTTGCGTTTATAGAGGTTATCGTATGATCTTTACCTATCTAAGAACCTCTTTTAGCACATTGATGAACAAGAGCAATGGCGAAGTAGCACGTATAACTACTAGCAAGCCCAGAATAGTAGAAAACTCCCTGCTCTGTCACAGGCATCCATTCAGGGGTTAGATCCATAGGATCCATATGCATTCAATCCCGAAATATAAATTAGGAAACTTTGCTGTTGGGTTCCTGTAAGTATTTGTTACCATTACTCCGAAGGGTTTCTTTTATACTTTGGGAGAATTGGGGGAGCTTACGCAATGTCCTTAAGCCCGGAATAAATCGTCTGGTTGGCTTCAGCTTTCAAAATCCTAGCAATTACATAGTTGACTTTATCCTTGATAAAAATCTGCATGTGATAGGAGTAACTCTGTGCGAAGTAGCCCTTAATGAGAGGGCTTGTGAGGAATGACCCTCAGGCCTATAACACTTCTATTTGAATACATGAATGCCCGAAGCTAGTAATGCTACGAATTTCCTATGCTCATGACAAAGTGACTGGCTATGGTCGCGAGGTTTAAGAGATTGTCAACGTATGCAAATAAATTTACGGAGATAGGAGTGATATGAGTCTGTCAGGAGTTAAGGAGTTTTGGTTGGTGTTTGGAATTGACTTGTGTTTAAATTTTTAAAAATTTTATTTATAGTAAAAAGATACCAATAATATAAAAACAAGTCCCATGACCAATTCTGACTTGTAAAATTTTAGTGTTTAAAATTTATTTACAATAATTCCAACCGTGTTAATAGAGTTAAATAGAGTCTTGATACAACCCGCAGACCTCTATTCTATTTGCAAGTGATTCACCGTGGATGCAGTATTCATAATGCTTAAAGGTTTGTCTTATCTTCCCGCAGTACATGACAAAAATGAAGACTACACGCCATTTTAGAAACGAATTGTGTAATGCAAGTTATTCCATTCTGATAAATGATTAAAATAATAACTTTATAGATTATATAAAGCATGAGTGAAACATTCGTTTAGATGAGCTAGATGTGTTGGAGGGACATCCAATACGATCATGGCGTATAATCGAAGTATCGGCGTTTTATATGTTTCACTCAAATGGTAGTTTCATTGTTATAGATCCATAATTGTTACCATATGATATTATATGGTTAAAATTGCAATTTTAGGGTTTCTATTCTATAATACATAGGGTTGAGAAAAATATCATTAATTTGTATGGTTGTTTATATATATAAAAATAAATAATTATATTTATATTGTATTTAAGTTGAGTTAGTTTTAATATTTTTTTTTAATTAAGTTGAGTTTAGTGAAATGTTATTATGAGAATTGTGAGATATATTTTGAGATAGTTGAACTTGGAGTTGTTTGTAGTGTGATTTTTTGGAATTTGTGGGAAAATTTGAGGTGAAATCTTGATTTGTGTTATTTAAACTAGTTTTTTCACTGTATATGGATTCCGCACCATGAAAAACCCCTAGGGCAGTTCTATTGTGCAGAGTTTACTCATAAATCTTGTGATTTCAATGAATTCTTGCCGGCTTTTAGAGAAATTAGACCAGAAAAATCCACTAGAAAAACTTCCAAAAAGTCGCACTAAAGACAACTCCCAATTTTTTTAAAAGTGGTTCTCATCTTTAATCTTTCAAAAAAGTTTGAATTTCAGATTTGGTGGTGACCAAACATTAGCCAAACTAACTGGTTATATTGTATTACCCTAAACCTTAGTAAGGACTAAACTCTAGTGAAACTAACTTGTTATATTGTCTTAAGCTAAACCCTAGTGGGGTTTTAATTATGATTATATTGTTTAAGTTAGGTTAGTCTTTCATTTTTTTAGTAATTAGATTGAGTCTAGTGGGATGCTATTACGAGGATTGTGAGATGCCCTTTGCGATAGTTGAATTTCCCCTAAAATGGCTTTCATCCTCAATCTCTCCAGAAGAGATTTGAATATGAGATTTAGTGGTGACTAAACCCTAATGAAACTAACTAATCTACACCCCATAGATGGACTAACTAATCTACACCTCGTAGATAGGCTAGTGCATGTTAAATGAAAAAAGAAATTGTTTATAAATACTATTATGAAAATTGTAATTTATTTAACACTTTAATGTTGTTATCAAAATTGTGATTTGCTGAATAATAAAATACCATCGCCAAAATTATGATTTTCCCCATTAAAACACTGTTACCAAAATTATAATCTACATAATAATAAATTATTATCAAAAAAGTTATATAATACTTAACGCAATTAACTCTCCCGTTCACATTTCCTCCTCATAATAGTTTAACCCAAAATTTAATAAAATCTAAACACCAAACGACCTGATCTACCCCTCAAAAGTCAGTTACGAGTCTCACGAAGGTTGTAAGGGTATTCGTAGACAATGGACCATTGGTAGATCCTTGCGACAACACGCGAGCCTGTATTCTATTTTGCAGTTATATTCCGTCTTTATAATGCTTACAGGTCAGTGTTATCTTGACACAGTATATGACAAAAATGAAAAGAAGGCGATACGCCATTTGTAAAGCCCATATTCTGTATTGCAAGTTATTCACAAATATATATATATATATATATATATTTTTTTTTAACGATAACTTTATAGATTATATTAGACATAAAACATTGGACCAAGTAAAGACAATCTATTCGACCATGACGTATGCTCCAAGATTGATAGCCTCTAATATATAATGTGGAGGAATAGATTATTATTAATGCATGAACTATGTTGCTAGGTGGTTGTCTTATTCTATAATTATATGCGGCAAGACGGGCATTTAGATTAATAATGTGTGTACTATGTTGCTGGGTGGTAGTATTATTCTATAATAATAATAATTATATGGCAAGACGGGGATTTCCCCTATGTATCAAATGATTCATACTGCAATAAAGTAAGAGTCTTTCGTCACCTTATGCAAGCCGAGACCGTTACTTCAAAGTTCAAACTGCAAAAGGTGACAGCAATGTAGCTGGACTTTCCACATGTATAGATAACGACCAGCAGCATGCTACCGAAACTGTTTAAATCATTTTTTCAAAGGCGTAATGATATGTTATTTAAATGAGAATTTAACCAGGTGTCAGCATATAGATTTCAAGAAGGGAAAAAAATCCTAATAATTAATTGATAACCATTCGTAACAACCAGGCTTGCATATTAATTAAATTATAAGCAATCTTTCACAAAGTCAACACAAAATGACAATTTAAAGTGACAATGTAGCTAGACGTTTACTTGTATAGATACGGAGAACTAGCGTACTACTAATGATGCTCAAATGGGATGTCTGACCAGGTCAGCACATACATCTTCATCTTCAGGGAGGAAAAAGTTCGAATAATTAAATAATGAAGTTGTATATACTATGATTTTTCGGACTTTTCAAGTCTCAGAATATGTGGGAAGAATTTGAGGTGAAATTTTGATTTGTGGTATTTAAATTAGTTTTTTATTGTAAATATAAATTCAACACTCAAAAATCCCTAAAACACTTATTAATAAATAATAATAATTTATTATTTATTTTTTTATTTTTTATATTTCGAGTTTTGTATTAATTTTTGTTATTTTATAATATTTTAAAAATTGTTTATTTCAATTAATTTTAAATATTTATTTTTAATTTTTTTAATATTAATATTATTATTTATTTATTTATTTTAAATAAGTTATGATATTTTGAGTTGTTTTTTTGTTTAGATTTAGTGGTATTTCTTTTGGGATATATTTATGTTTTTATTTATTTATTTAATTTTTGTTGTGGTTTGATTTGTAGTTTTGTTAAGAGTTTTTGGTTGTTTAATTCTACTATTGTGGTTTAAATTATTTGAATAATGTTTATGCTGGTTAATTATAATTTATTTATTATTTATTATTTTTATAAAATTAATAAGTAGATAGACTCAACATTTTTCTATCATAAATTTAACAGAAATTATAATTCCAATTTATTAATGAGAATTTTGATTATGGAATTTTGTTCTTAGAGGTTTTGGTCTATTTTTCAATAAACATTATCTTCATAATTTTAGGAATTTTTTTTTATTAGTGAAATTTTTTTTTATGTGAAAAATAGATCCATATAGCATAGTCTAACTATTAGAGGATTTTGACTTTTTTTCTTTTTCCTTTTTGCTATTTTCTAGTCCATTTTGTTGAAGATTTTTAGAATAATAAGTCCAATGAATGCCTCAGAGATTTTTTGAAGAAATTGAATCTATTTATACATTACTTTTTAAACAATAAAAATCCATAATCTATTTTTTATTTTTTTTATCAAATTTTAATCCAAAAAAAATAACTAACTCTCTATTATTAAAACTTCAATCTACTTCTTTTGAAATTTTATATTCTAAATTGATTACATAAGGATTCAAATCCCTTTGAAATTATCACATAAAATGTAAACTTTATTAATAATTATAACATTTTTAAAATGATTCTATAAAATATATTTAATAACATTCAATCTTACATTATATGATCTATATAGATTTAATAATTTAGAAAGTATGTTAATTTTTAATTTTAAATATTTAATTATTAGTTTTGGAGAAATAATTAAAAAATAAATGCTATATTAGATAAATTATCTTTTAATATTTTACAAATCTAAAATTAAAATGAGTTTACATTATTATTATTATTATTTTTTAATTTATTTCTTTTTTATATAAAATTACTTCAAATTTTTATTTTTATATATATATATATATATTTATATAAAAATATTTTAATTTTTGGGTGGAGAATATATCTTAAAATTGCTTTTGCTTGATTAAGAGATTGTTTTCGTTAGATGTAAGGAAATAGGGTAGGCCAAGACTCAAAAGCATGTGGCACTAGTAAAAACCTCTCCGCGTAGACCAAGACTCAAAATCATGTGGCACGAGTGAAAACCTCTCTGCTTAGCCCAAGACTCAAAAGCATGTGGCAAGAGTGAAAACCTCCCCCCGTAGCCCAAGATTCAAAAGCATGTGGCATGAGTGAAAACCTCTCTGCATAGCCCAAGACTCAAAAGCATGTGGAGGAGTGAAAACCTCTCCCAGTAGCCCAAGACTCAAAAGCATGTGCCATGAATGAAAACCTCTCCTCTTACAGGTTCACATGTAAGGAAACATGGTAGCATGTAAGGAAACAAGGTAGCCCAAGATTGAGAAGCATGCATGTGGTAGGGGTAAAAACCTTTCCCTTTATGGTCCACAAATGGATAATTCCAAATAACTCGATTTTCCTTGAATAACATTGATTAATCAACTTGCATTCCAACATAGCAATTAGTAATAATTATCCCAATATAAATTTGACAATTAAATTATAATAAGTTTTCCACCATTAAAAAATATTATTTTTTATTTTTTAAGAATTAATTAATTTTAACACATAAATTATAATAATTTTTTTTTTTTTTTTTTAAATTAATTAATTTTAACACATATAATCACAATAACAGCTTAGTAAGCCGCCCCCATGGATACCGATTTTCTACGATCCTTAACTTTCATTTGAGCTTCATCTCCACATCCATAACACACACACACGAGGAAAATATATTTATCAATCTCTTTCCCTTCATTTGTGCTTACCCTAACAGCTTTACAGGTATTGAAAATCTCACAAATTATCTTTAATTGTGATGTTTTTAACGATGTTAGAAAGCTGACATCTGGACATTCACATAGCAAAATAGTTCAATATATATTGTAGCAGTGAAACTATTTCTAGCGTCGTGGAGGTTAAAATTAATTTATCTCATTCTACCTCTCTGAGAAATCTCTTTCTTAGAGCAGGCAAACAATCCAGCTGGAATGACTAATGACGAGTCATACCTCTGAATACTATTCCAGACGGCGCGAACCACTCTCAGACGGACAGGTAAGTATGCACTACATTGACATGTGGGCTTAGCATATCCGAAAATCCCAGATCGCCTCGACTGAAACTAATCCCGATAAAACGTTCAGCCTACCGAACAATTGTTATGGCTGAAAACTCGTATTGGCGAGATCCGACGGCCATTTTGGCCTTGGGGCCCGAAATGGAATAACTAACAGACATCCGAGAGATTATCGGAATTCCATAAAACAAAAAATTGAAGGTGCCTGGAGCTGGAATTTGATCTAATATATTTTATGGTTGGGGCGGATTTAAAAGTTGCCGCAACATGGTCGGATTCCCTGAACTTTCGATATCAAATTTTTACCGAAAAGGTCACTTTATATTAAAAATTACCTTACCCCGTTTATCGATTGATGTCAAATTTGTCCCTCCAAAAAGGCCTTTTTCTTTTAAAGAAGAACTGACTCCGTTTAAATTGCTCTTGCCCCTCATAATTTTAAATTGCGCCAACTGCCGCCGACTTCCCCAAGCCCACTCGACGCGGAATATTACAGCAATCATTTTCACTGTTTTCTCTGGTAGCACCGTCTCGCTGACGGAAGCTGCTTTCTCCGTCCATTAGCATTCCTGCACGTTGAGAGAAGTTCCGACCATTAAGGCTAAAAAGAAGCCCCTGCTAGCTGGAAAGTGAATTGTGCACAAAATTAGGGTACTTGACGTGATTTCAGGTGGCGATCGATAACTAAGTATATGATTTTGAGTGCGACCCTCTACTTCAGAAGAGAGGACATTCAGATTGACAAAGATTAATACGAGCCTTGCGGCTTTAAATATCACATTCACGTCTAGATTGTGCTGCTGAGGGTTCGACTTCCGTCTTCATGTGTTGCGAAATTGCTCAGGCAATTTTAATCAATAAATTGGCTGGTCAACTGATTTTTCCTCTATTGCCTCAGCGGTTTCTTGCTTGCTGCAGGTATTTTGGTATTTTTAGTTAGATTGAGTTTTAAAATCCCGATATTAAAGGTTTTTCATGTTCTTTGCTTTGAACTGCAATTTTTTGGCTACCGATGATTTTCTTTTGAAGACTATAGGGTGTAATTACTGAAGACTTAATTTGCGTTTCCTGAGTCTGCAGTATTTTTCCTATTCCAATGCAGTATTTTGTTTATGCCAATGATTTGAGTGCCTGGTTTAAAGCGAGGTTGGTGTTTTTCCGTACTCCATTAGCTAGATCAAACATCATTGCCTTTGATTAATAGATGTTCTGTGATCACAATTTCAGTTAAGTTACACGTGAATTCTGTATATATATTCTATTGTTGATTTTATATTATTTCTGGCCAGTCAATGCACTTCCTTAACATTCTCCTCCTCGTGCTTCGGATGCATTTCATCATCAGTGCAATTAGGTTTGATTACTCTATGCTGCCTCTTCTAAATGTTACTACATCAGTCTTAAAGGAATCACAGCCAGATCGGATACAAGTTAGCCACACTATAAAGGCAGTATAATGTTATGTTTATCAAAATTGCATCTCCAGCTTTAGTTCGGGCCTTAAAATTTGGGGACCAGAATCTGCTATTTGGCTTCCCCTCGATATTCATATGAAATTAATGACGCCTTATTCAGTAGATATCTCTTAACACTATGCACATTTGAAATGTATGAAAATACCATGTCAGAAGTGATTCAGAATCGGATCAATCCTCAGATACCTCTTAATACTATGCACATTTGAAATGTATCAAAATACCATGTCAGAAGTGATTCACAATGGGATCAATCCTCAAAATATAGTTGGGATCAATCATATATTTATCATAGACTCACTTTAATTATGGATTTATCATTAAGGTTGATTTATTTTTAAATTTAAACTCTTAGGTGGTTTTTTTTTATTAATATTAAAAGGTAGAAAGTAAGACATCAATTTTATTTATTTATTTATTTTTCAATTTAGTTTACTATCATCACATAAGTGACACATTTCTTCCACCTTTGGTTGTAATAACAACTTCCTATCAAAGCAAATATATAATGAATTTCACTAAAATAGATGCATGCTCCACGTCCTCTCCCTTCTTTAACTTTTCACTTCCCTTTTTTCTCTACCATTTAAATGAGTGTTTATAAACATTGAAGTTGGTAGAGACTGTAGAGGTAGGACTTAGTGTATCCATCTCCATAGGCTATAGTCCTCCATAAAGAGATAAAAACCCAAAATATCTATTGTGGGCAAATTTTGGGTCAGTTGGGCAAAAAAACCCAAAATTGGAGTTTTGAGTATGGTTCACTCAATCAATTAAAAAAGATGAAACCCTTAGAAAGTCTATAAATAGAAGAGGCTTGAATTCATTTTGGAGCATCAAATGTGAATCATTTCATCTATTTTGAGCATTGGCTCTAATGGTTTTAAGACCCCTTTTTTCCTTTGTTAATTTCAATGGTGAAAGATCCCACCCTATTTGACTTTTCTTTCTTTCTCCCTGTTCTGGCACAAGAAGTCCTTTGAAGGGATAATCATTTTTTGGAGAGTTTTATCTACAAACAACGAGGTTTTCTCTCTTTTTGTTTGGGCCAAGGACAATTGGAGGGCAACGAAGTCTACTTGTATTATGTCTGACTCGAAAACATGGACTGAAGTAAAACGAAATCACTTGGTGATTTGATCTTGTTTTGGGCACAACATTCTTGAAGTTTTTTCATTGGCACAAAAATTCTCTTCTAACAGACGACGAAGTTGTGGGATGATTTTGGTATTAACACATATTAAAGTATCCAAAAACCAAGCTCAGTTTAACCCTTGCTCTGGCCAGGACGCCCCTTTAAACAAGGTTCGAATATCTTCAATGAGGGTAGCGAAGCACAGTTTCGAACCCTGCAATTATTCAGAGACAGATTAAGAATTTTTGGAATGATATCCTCTTAAAACTAGCGAGAGGAAGTAATCAAAAGCCTAGATGTGGTACATGTTGGTTCTTGATTGCGATTTGTGAATTCAACACTAATCTGGATTGAATGCGAAGAGTTACTTCAAAGGGAACGTGGTCTTCGTGCTTCAACAAGAATCACTTCTTGTCACAGGAAGGGCTTGTGATCCCTCAATAGAGTTGAGTTGCACAATGTGTTCTTCCAAAAATCTGAAATCAACCCCTCCTGAAGATTGTGGTGAAAAATCACAGAATTTAAAGTCGCTAAACCAGACCCCGACATGGAAAACGAATTAGGAGGACTAAATCTGTTTAGAGTTTTGGAATCATCAGTTAGAAAGAATTTTAGAATTCTTGATTACGTTTTTGTAGCATCAAATATGTTCTAGCCATGAAATTGTTGGAGAGGAGAATACATGAGATCTCCAAGACCCAGAAATCGTTTATGGAAATTCCACCTAGAAGTGACTTAATTAGTATTAATTAAGTCAAGGTGAGAATCATCTACAAACTCACACAGATTGATTCCAAGATGATCCTAGTCATCGATTAAGTTTTAATCTTGTTCGTTGGTGCCCCAACAGTGGATTATAAAAGGAAGTCGATGGGAACTTGGAGAATACACTTGAGATCACTAGAAATTTGATTTCTTTGGCAGATCGATTTCCAGAGTAACAACAGTCAGTTGCCGGAGAGCCAGAGATTGAAGCAATGAGGGGCAGTGACAGTGAGTTCGGATGAAGCTTTCCAGATCCAAAGAGGTAGCAACAAGAGGGTCGAGTTATTCCCAGTGAGGTAGCATAGATGACTGCGCAGTTGCTTCAAATTGACAGTTTGATTTGCTGGAGAGAAATTCATTCTCAGATCCAGAGGTTGGGTAAAGGTTCCAGAGTGCCGAAGAGATGATTTCCTCAGCAGAGGCAGTCAAAACGACTTCATTAGAGAATGGTTGGAGGCTTGACGTCAAAGAGACTGCGCAGAGCAGTGCAGAGGCTGATGCAGAGGCTTCAGGAGGTCTGGTTTTCTGAAGGGAGGGTGTGTCGAGATTCCTTGTGGAGGAAGGGTAATTCCCTTCAATAATTTTGCCCAGATATTCTTGTTGTTTGGATTGCTATTTGGGCATCCATAGATGTACTCAGATTTTCATTGCTGCATAATAAAATAAAACCCTCATTTGCTACACTAGTTTTCCCGCATTGGGTTTTTCCAAGGACTTTTGTCCAAAAACAATGGTGTTATTTTTTGTGTGTGTGCTAGTATTTTCTCAGTTCCAATGCTATTTATTTTTCGTAGTTGTATTTGTGAAGGTTGCAGTGTGTTTATTTTGATGTTGTTGTAGCAATACACTGAATAATTAATTTATCAGTTAGGAGAAATAATACCAGTTGGTGCAATAGGATTCCATATTGGAATTTTCACATGGTATCAAAGCGTGATTGATTAGCTGGAGAGCTTAGAAGTGAAAGAAGGAATTTCACTATTTAGTAAGAGCAATAGGCTGAAATTCCCAGGGGTAGTGCAGTGCATTACCAGGCAGGCCAGTTTGCTTGAGGAAGTTCAATTTTTCAGAGAGGTAGAAAAGTTCGAATTTCCAGATTGAGTGATTCTAGCATGCAGAGGGAGTAACTCAGATTTCTTGTTGGGAAAATTTCTAGCTAGATGCAGAGAGTTTTTTAGCATTTCACTGGAGCAAAACCAACGTTGGGTGGAAGAGAAAAGCACACAGTAGAGGGAAAATTTTCCTCAGGGAACTTCGAGTCTCAGAAGTTTGAATTTCCAGTTGCAAATTGGCAGTAACAACTTGCAGGATCACACATTCCAGAAGGGAGTGTGAGTAGCAAAGTAGTAAGCGAGCACATGGAAAGAGGGAGTTTTTGACATTATCAGAGATGGCCACAACAGGACTTAGAGATCAGGATAGGTTGGATGGCTCCTCCAACTATGTCATTTGTAAGGCTAGGATGTCCTTCCTGTTGGATGAATATGGCCTAGAGCTCTATATAGACAGCATTGTGGCAATTCCCCAGGATGTGGATTAGTTGAAGGAATACAATAAGGAGATGGCGCATGCGAAGAGGTTGATCCTGGATGGAATCTAGGACCATATAGTCTCACACATAACTGGCAAGGATATTGCCAAAGAGGTGTGGGATGCTCTCGCCATGCTATATCAGGGCACTTCCGAGCAGCGGAAGATGTTCCTGGAGGAGAATACTCAAAGTAGTAAGCGAGCACAGGGAAAGAGGGAGTTTTTGACATTATCAGAGATGGCCACAACAGGACTTAGAGATCAGGATAGGTTGGATGGCTCCTCCAACTATGTCATTTGTAAGGATAGGATGTCCTTCCTGTTGGATGAATATGGCCTAGATCTCTATATAGACAACATTGTGGCAATTCCCCAGGATGTGGATTAGCTGAAGGAATACAATAAGGAGATGGCGCGTGTGAAGAGGTTGATCCTGGATGGAATCTAGGACCATATAGTCTCACACATAGCTGGCAAGGATATTGCCAAAGAAGTGTGGGATGCTCTTGCCATGCTATATCAGGGCACTTCCGAGTAGCGGAAGATGTTCCTGGAGGAGAAGCTGATATGTATCAGGATGCAAAAGGGGGAAGGCATAGATCCCTTCCTCACCAGGATTCAGGAGGTTCGGGACCAGCTTGCAGCTGTTGGGGTAGTGCCTCAACCAACAGAGTTAGTGGGATTGACACTAAATAGTGTCTCTGAGGAGTGGCAAGTATTTGTCCAAAGCATATTGGGCAGAGACAAGCTACTAGAGTGGGACAGGATATGGGCTAATCTATAGCAGAAAGAGTTGAGGCAAGCTTTGCTAAAGAGCTCCATCAACAACAACAGTAGCAGCGGACCGAAGGTGGTGAAGGAGGAGGAGGAGAATGTGGCCCTTGCATCAAAGGATCCTAGTCAGGGGCAGGGGGAACAAAGAAAGAAGAAGAGTGACCTGTCAAAGGTCAAATGCTTTAGGTTTGGTGAGCTTGGTCATTACAGCATGTAGTGTCCTCTCAGGAAGGACATCTTGGAGAATTAGGACCAGCAGGCAGCTTCTGCAAAAATCGATCGCTGTCCTCCAGATTGGAGGAAGACTTCGCGATGTTCGCAAATATACCTCCAAGAGTAAGGTGGGGAGATTTGGTACTGTAGTCCTAGAGAACTGCAGAGATTGGGCAGGGTGCTTGAGGAGTCCACCTCATGGATCATTACTTGGCTACAGGGGCCCACAGTATTCACTAACAAGATGGATCATTGGCAATTGATGTAGTCAGAGATCGAGTGATAGTTGCGGAGACTAGTAGCAGCCAGATGCTGGGAGCGCAGTGCAGAGCTGGTAACCATGTAGATGGCATAGTGCAGAGTCAACAACAACGCAGATTCCTTAGTGACAATGCAGATGCTAGTAGCAATTAGAGACTCAGGAGACAAATGCATCATACTGAACATAGTTGATTCAGTATTTTGGATGCTTTTCAATTGCAAATGTCGCAATTGTAGCAACAACACATGAGAGGTAGTTGCAGTGCAAATGCAGAGTTGGCAGGAGTATGGCAGTGTCAGCAGCAACACAAATGCAACATCAAATTTGCGTAGTAGTTGGTGGGAAGCAACAACCAAACATCAATAGTGTGACAAGAAATGATACAGAGAGAGAGTGTTGTGGTAGGGTGTGTAGCACTAGAGCACTTTCCTTGCTAAGAGGGAGTGTTAATTTTTGTAGCATCAGATGTGTTTTAGCCATGAAATTTGGCGGAGAGGGTATAATACATGAGATATCCAAGACCCAGAAATAGTTTCTAGAAATTCTACCTAGAAGTGACTTAATTAGATTATTAACCAATTTTTTTAAATGTTTCCTAAGTCTAAACTTAAGAAAACTGGTTAATTAATCAATATTAACTATGTGAAGGTGAGAATCATCTAGAAACTCACACAGATCGAATCCAAGACGATCTTAGCCATCGATTAAGTTTTAATCTTGGTCGTTGGTGCCCCAACATTGAATTAGAAGAGGAAGTCGATGGACACTTGGAGAATACACATGAGATCACCATAAATTCGATTTCCTTGGCAGATTGATTTCTAGAGTAGCAGCAGTCAGCTGTTGGAGAGACAAAGATCGAAGTAGTGAGTGAGGGGCAGGGACAGTGAGTCCGAAGGAAGTTTTCCAGATCCGGAGAGGCAGCAACAAGAGGGACGAGTTATTCCCAGTTATTCTGAGTTATTCGACTTGCTTAATGGAGGCCACTTTATGAGTTCAATTTGGTTGGATGCTACACACATGTCTCTTCATCTCTCCACTTGGAATTCGATTTCCTTTTTGGGATCTTCTCCATGTCCATTTGTCACTTGGTTGCTACATTGGGATTTTCTCCCACTTCTCTGTATAATAGAGATTTGTGCTCTTACTTTGGATCATCATTACTAGCTATTGTGCTTGCGGAAACTTTGGTGCCTTGTACACTTTTTCAGAAATTGAAATAAAAGACTTTGGGGGCCTCGTTCATGAGTTGTTGTTCATTTGAAGTATGATGATTGGTTGACTATTGGTATAATTTCTTTTTCTCGTGCTTTGATTTATGTTATTTCCATATGCTCTTGTAAATTTGTTAATGTAAAGTTATCTTGCATTGACAATTGATTTAGAAGTATGCTCTAGGTGTAGAAATCTCTAGTTATTTTCCAATAAATTTCTAGAGTTTTCTTATCATTGCTTATTTGCTAGATCTATATGGGACTAATGTTTGATTGAAGTGTTGTAGAGGAAAAATCTTATTGGGATCAAATATCAAGCGTGAGGGGAAGTCTTTGGAGAGACCAACCCACTCTTGACACATTCTCTAAGGAGCTCTCATTGGTTCTTTGAGTTTCCATAGTTTTATCTTATAAAGTGTTTTTTTTTGGTAGGGGTTTTCTTGGACATAGCTTGTATAGAAGCAAAATATTTCTAAATTTAAATATCTTTAAAAAATTGTGTTTTCATTGATTTTATTTAGCTAGTTGGGAGCATTTTCCAAACTAGGCAATTGATGGGGTTCACTCCCATCACTTGATTTGGTTTTGTACACTATTTTGTATCATACTTGTTCATTTTACATGCTCTCTCTACACTAATTGTGTCTTGGTTTTGCAGCCCATAGTTGGAGTTTTGATAATAAGTGCCTTGAGGAAAGACCATTGAAACTCTAACTATTTTTCTTGTAGAACCTCTCAAGCATTCAAGATTCATTCTAAGGAGGTCGTAGACACTAGAAACAGATGCAAAGAAGGCTAGGCCATGGGCTTTTTGGAGCTTGTAATTTTCTAATTTTAGAAGGACTTCATTGGCCTTTGAGCTTACTGTTACCCACCATTTTGTGGGTAATATCCCTAGGATATTTTTTTTCTCCAAGATGGTCCTCAGTCGGCAGCCAAAAACTAGCTCATTGTGCTATTTCTCTACCACCTGAGCCAACCATGTGGTCCTTCGCCCATCTGCCATGATCATATGTTTGAAGGTGGGCCTCCCAAACTTAAAGGTATGCCTTGTCATTTGGAAATTGAGTATTGTAGTTTGCTTATCATGGACATTTCTGGGCATGGATTAATGGGGGGATTCAACAAAAAGAATGGGCTAGGTATGTGCTCTTGTCCCCTAGACCCCTTTAAGTTATTAACCTTGGATTCTAGTCTTGTGGGATCTCTTTTACTGACCATTTGGCTCTAGGGATGGTATTTCATGGGAAACTCCAATTTTGGTTGCGTGGTTCCGCTTATTTATTCGCTTATATTACCGTCTTTCCATTCATTATTACCCTATTCATCATTTCTCCCACCTGGGTCCACATCCCTCCATTGGGTCCACATAGGGTTATCACGCTCCTTCCCCTTTCCCACATCTTGGGTCATGGCCTGGAATGAAGGTCGGAGGTTGATGTAGCGAAAAAGAAAGATAAAAGCATACATGACCACATTCAATAGGAAAATGTACCACAAAATGCAAAATATGGTCGGGACAAACACATTTAGCACATGGGAAAAAGCCAATACATCAGTTCTACCCCATTATCATGGCCATCACCCTGGTTCGTACAGGATATATGAAACTCCTTCATCATATAGGAACCCATGATTGTCCCAACCCCTGGTGGCCAATGCACCACCCCACCTTAAAAAGGGGTATTCACTGCTATATCTTATGCATCATGCTCTCACCCCTTGAGCCTTGAGTAGTTAATCAAATAAAATCATAAAAAGGCAAAAGGCATATAAAGAAGGATGGAAAAATTAAGGTCGGGGCACTTCATGTACCACGATTGTTCCCTCCTATACATTATAAACTCAAGTGTGGGCTTCCCTCTTATTAGTTACCCTTGTACCCCAAGATGTGACCCAGGGCTGCCCCTTCTCATCCCTACTTCATTCACCTATCCGTCACATGCCACCACCTTTTGAAGGATGTACCCTGACTATATCATCCCTTTAGAAGTAGAAACCACCTAATAGGATTGTTGGTTAACCCCATTTGGAGTTTAGGAGACATTGACACATCCCGAAGCCCATTATGGAATGACAGGCCACTATGAAGTCCCCACCTGTGGTCCATGATTTGGTAAACCCATTTACTTGATTTCTCTAATGATTTGTTGTACTAGAAGGCTAGGGGATGCATTGGATCTTATGTAGGATTGCAGATGGTCTCCATTTTGGGTTTGGTCTCCCTATACGGGGTCTTAATCCTCTAGAGGGCTACACTGGCACATGTAGGGTGAGCGTTGAGAGCCATGGGCCTCCATAACAACGGACAACACTCCATGGATCCCCACAACCATTCATATATTTTTCGTGGTTCACTTATTGGATGAGGAAGATGCACCTAATCCATCATGCCCAATTGGCCCCAGATTTGCACCATACACTTGGTAGATGATCCAGGACTTGCATGATGGTGTGGCATCACCTACACCATCATCATAGCCCTTGCAGGTGATCTACAGGCATCTTTGATTTGTTTGGAGACCCATGAGGACACTTGTGTGCCCTCACATGCCATTTGGGGCACCACAGGTTATTACAGGGGGCCAACCCTTTGTCCGCTACTTTTGAGGGTCCTATTCTTCATTGTGGTACCCATGGACCTCATTAGGCCTCTTAGAGGGCCCTACGACATGCATAAATTATTATTTGACCTCTTGAGAGGTTTACTTCTTCATTTATGAGCTAGTTTGGTCGGCTTGTAACTAAAAGTTGAGTTATTAGAACATTATTTTATTTTTGGGGCTTATGTAGGCCAAAGAGGCTAATTCAAACTCCCAAGTTGTGTATAAATACAAGTGAGATGAGCTCATTTTCTCATCATCACTTTGGATTGGATCTTTTCTCTTTCGAGAATTTCACACTTTTTCTAGAGGATGAATTGGAGGTTTATGGATGAATTGTGATGTGTGGATATTGGTCTATCTTCTCTTGGAGTTTCTCTTTTGTCAATTGTGAATGGTTGGATATATTCTGTTACATGTAAGTACATGCTTTTAATGTTATTGTTGTTTTACTTTGTCATATACATTGGAATGGGATTTTCACTGTTCTAGGGCTAATTGCAGCATGCATTTGTTGTTTAAAATTGTGGAATTTTGTCTCTATTATAACATCTCTCAATGCATGGGCCATGTAATATGAATGAAATCTCCTAGGGGTAATTCTATCAAATAATTTGACCTTGATAAGCCATTTCCTTTGCACATCGAAGTATAAAAGTTGCAAAATTCCTTCTCCTTGACCAAGAAGGCTAGAAAAGTGGTCTTGAGGCCTCCTTGACTGGGAATCAAGAAATCCTACTCATATTCATCATAGACTCTGTTGACCACTACATGTCAATGACTCATAGCAGTACACCCCCTTCTTTCTCAAAAGGGATAGCGCTTGATCAATGTGTCTATGCCATTCGACTATCATCATCAACCTAATCATGTTATATTGTTAACCCAGTCTGCATGTGTAAATTGTAAATAATCCTTGCAGATCCGTGTCATGTATGTAATTGCCTAGGTAAACCTAATTTTCTGGTGATGATCTACATTCCAGAATGTTTTTTGTTTCACCGATCCATGATCGGCAGAGTTTTCCTTCAGCCTTACCCTAAAGCCGGAATGGATTTTGTCATTAGAATCTTATGTGAGTCCTAGTGTGTTAGATCGAGTCTATGTAAAAATGATTTGGGAATAATCCTAACTATTTGGTTAGGTTATTTTATTACAAATTGCTTGATTTGCTAGATTACGTTTGTGTCGCGGAACTGGGTAGTCTATGGGGGTCTATATCAAATGGGTTTTCCCCCTTGAGATGTAAAAAAAAAAATCATGTGTAAAATGTCTAGATGGTTAAAAAAATACTTTGTCCCCTCATAAGTCCTAGGTCCTTGGTAAATTTAAATTTTCCAAAGGCTAAATTCGAGGGTCCTTTAAAAAATTAAATTTTAAAATGTCTAGGGACTAAGGTTAGTTGATTATTTTGCTAAATTTTATGCCCTTGGTCCCTAGGGTTAAGTCAAAGTCAAAATTTTGAGGAAATTAATTCAAAAGTTTAATTTTTGAATTAATTAAAATGCATTTAATTGATAATTTCGAATTTCCTCAGTAATTTAAAATTTCGACGGATGAGATTAAAAGAAATTTTAATCCTCATCAATGGTCGAGATTACTTTGACAAGGATCACTCAAACTAGCCATTGGAAGATTTGTCTTTAAATAGGAGGTCAGTTTTCAGTTGAGATCATTCGATCTTCGAGTCGTGCGTTAAGTGAAAGCTCTCTTGTAATCGTTTTTCATGTGCAATAAAGAAAGACTTTGGGGTTAATTTCTGTTGGTGTTACTCTTTTTGGAAATGTTGTAAGATGTTTTATTTTCATGCATAAATTTCCTTTCAGCCATTGATAATAGCTTTATGAAGAGTGATTTAAGCACAGGTATCTTGTTTGATCATTGGGGTTTCAATGGTAGTTTAAATTCTGAATATAATGGCAGGTATCTCCATTAAATTTGACTTTTATTGTCGTTTTCTCTCTCTATGTTAATGGTTGAATTGAGTTGTGCACAAAATTTTTGATTTTGAGATCGTCAGGCATTCGGGGAATTTTTCAGTTGGACCAGCCAACTCCCTATCAACATTTTTTGAAGGGCCCAGCTTGATTGAATCCCAGCTTGTCATTAGAACTTCCATTGTTGATGCATGAAGGGTTTTCTTTGAAGCACCTCACTTTAAACTTAAAAAAAAAATGGCTGCTTAGACCCTTTAGCTTATGAATACTGTAATTATTTAGTTGGTCTTTGGGGTTTTAGTTTCATCATTGCATATATTGTTTATGGGTGTTTTGTTTTTGCCATTGCAGGTACAGATCTGAAAGGGAATTCTTGTTTGAAGCCATATCTAGGCCATAGAGGGTAAGATTTGGCCTCAGAATCAGCTCTTGCAGGGGTATTTATTTCAGATCTGGAAACTTTTTTGTGGGATTTTCATCTGGAAATTCTGAAGCGGAAGAATATCACTTTAATCACAAATTTTTGAGAAAATTTTTGAGGGTTTACTAGCCTTTGGTTGTGTTTTTCTTTCTCGGGAAAATTTTGAAATTTTTTTGATTGCTCCTTGGGGTCTGTTTAGGCAGAATTATTTTCAAATTTGTTTCAAGGGTTTTTTGCCTCGGATTTATCCCTAGCCGTTGGCTATCCCCTCCTCTCATTGTTACCAGAACAACAATTCTCCTCGCAGTTGCATCCTTATGTTATTGCTCCTTTTCAAAGCCTTCAACGCAGCCATTGCCATTCCTTATACGCTGTTCTCGCACTCATCAACTCGCAAGATGGCAGCCTCACGTGCTAACTCTGCATCCCTCCATTCTGCTGCATGCATATCCAAATCCTTCACGCAGCTCTTCGTTGCCCAGCATCCATCTGCAAGGAAATCGCAACTCCCTTTCATCGTTGCTGCTCTGCGTCTACCTGCACAAGCAAACTCAAAGACATCGAAACCCTTATCACACTGCTAACTCCTCCACCTGCGCGCTGCCTATCTGCAACATTCATTGTTCTCCACGCTACCTTCACACAACTCCTCGCTGCCCAGCATCCAACTGCAAGGGAATCGCTGCCCTGCCATTACCCATCGCTCCAACTCTTTCAAAAACTTGCACACTATCTCCTCATCGCTTTTATTCATTCCTGCTAAACCCTCACGCATAGCTCTCATTCTCCACGGTTTTCTTTCCATAGCTGCCAGACCCACACGCATAATCCCAATTTGTCATTCCCTTAACGCTGCTAAGACCCTCACGCAATCTCCTGCTCATCGAAGCCCTGAGCTGCTCCACGCTTTTCTCTGCGTGCTCATTGAACTTGCAAACATACAACAGATCGACTTCCATCTCTCTTTTTGTTTATATTTATGTATGCCACTTAGTTTAGGGTTTTGATAGATCATTTAAAATTTCGATTTTCATTTTTTTTAAAAGGTTAAGTCCGACTTTTCATTCGACTCATGTCTTATTTTTTTTATTTCAATAGTTCGATTTTGTTTTGTTTTGATTATATTTTTCATTGTTTTATTAAAATCATAAAAACCCCCTTAAAATATATATATATATATATATATATATATATTGATTTCATTTTTGGGGCTTAAAAAAAAATAATAATAATTCTTAAATCTTTTTTGATTTATTTCAATGATATTTAGTCTTACTAAAACATATCGAGAAATTCACCTAAGGAATTGTCAAATTTAAATTTTGGTGTCTTTTTTTTTGTGCTAAGGTTAAATTTGACAGAAATTTTTTGTGGTATTCGTCATAGTTAAATGTGCTTGAACTCTTATATTTGAAGATTAACTATTGAGGGTTGTGAAATTTTTCTGGATTTGGTTCTCTAAGCATACATCTTTTAGTTTTGGGGTTAAAAGTGATGAAGCATTAGCTTCTAAATTTCGTGGTTATTTAAAGTATTTGATCTTTTGAAATTTAATTGCTAGAATTTTGTGCATCTTTTGAATATCTTGCATCTGGTGAAATTAATCATTGCTTGGATTATTTAATGCTCATTGCATGTTAGTTATTTTACAAATATTTTCAAGCGATTGTTAAAGAAGTTTATCGTGGAATTATATCTTTGTTTCCTAAGCAACAGCAAGCAAACCAATTACTTGATTTTCATTTCATCTAACAAGATCATTAACTCCATAAGGCACTGGTATTAATCATTTAAACTCTAATCAATCTTAAGTATTGCTAAGCCTTAATCAAGTATTTGATTGCCTCGTTGTGTCTCCCGAGCCAGTTGATTCCCAGCTGGTTCTTCTTCATCCCATAGGGTCTACCCCCCTTAGTTTGCTGTAGGGATAGAGCTTAAACGGCGAGATCGGGGATCAGGGTGACATCCCCCGATCTGAGCGTTGTTGCGGTGTTTAGACACTATGTGCGACAACAGACTCCATTCTCTCAAAGACTAAGACATTGATCTACCAAAAGGTGGTCACCAAAAATCACATTCTTTCACCTTCTTCCAAGTCTAGCCAAGTTGGGGCACCTAGGGCATCAATTTCCCAACACGCTAGCCCTCCAAAAAGTTCGATCTCCTAGGGTCTCTTGTGTTGGTGTTTCCTCAAGGTCTCCTCCAATTTTGAAGCCATTCTGATGGTGGAGTTCAGAAAAAAATCCAAGCCCTAGCTTTGGGCTCAAACTTTGCCTTAGCATCGCCACCTTGTCTGGGGTAAGAACATCATTGGTTTCTTTCCTCATTCCCCCTATCCTAGATCAGGTCCACTTGGTCCCGTGTGGTCCCACTCCTTTGAAAAGACAATCCTTCAAGAACCATCTTGGATATCGATTACAAAAAGGATTTTAGGGATTAAGAAGTTCCTTAATAAGACATATCCCATAAACCTAACCCTTGAATCCTCCTTTCCTTTCCCTAGAATACATTGTACCTTGCTTAGAAAGCTAGCAAGCTCCATCCTTCAAGCTCTTTTGGGAAAGGGATTATTTGGGTCACTCATATCCATTCATTGTTTTATCCCTCATCGACGACTCCAGAATACACTGGGTCTCTTCCCATCAGTGAAAGTCCGTAAATAGAAGGGAGCTTTAACTGAGGTGACAGTGGGCTAAGTCTCCATTTGTTGCCCTTAGTCTAGCATTTTCCCTTTAGGTTCCTTGTTAGTTTGAGCGGTAACAGACTACAGTTACCATAGTTTGGGGGGATATTCTATCTTTTTCTAGATCTCATCTTGTACAAATCTCCTTCATCTTTTGGGCATCCCTCTAAGAGGCTTTTACATCATTGTAACAAGTTAATAAAAGGCTTATTTTTCTTGTGGGAGCTTGGGTTTTAACTTTTACCCAAACCATCATTTCTCCTTATTTAGGAGGAATTTTGTGTGGGTGGATTAACTTTGCGTTTCAATCTTTCCATTTGCATATTTTAAAATTAACACTTTACTATCACATTTTGCTTTTCTAAGTTGGATTTTGCTACAAGTTTTCATTTGATGCTTTGTATTTTATTTTTGCTTTGAAAGTACAAGTTGACATTTTAGAGCGACTAGTTTCTCACATGCAAGTATCTCAATTTGTGTAGCAAGTTTAATTTAGTTGTTTAACATTTGCTCTCTTTACAATTTGCCTCACTATAGGCTCATTTGTGGTTTTTCTCATTTATTTTCAAAGCACACTTTACAAGCAAGCATTCACTCTTAGCTTCATCTCATTTTCAATTGCTATAAGTTTATTGTTTATTGGCATTTACTTGGAGCAATTTACAATTTCATTTACTTATGAAGTTTATGTTTATAGGTCTTGTACAATTTTGAGAGAAACTTTTCAAGTTATATCATTGTGATCTCTTCCATTTACTTGAGGCATTTCCTTTTACAAGCACTAGTAAACCTACTTGCATTTCATTTAGGCATTTTAGTTTAGTTTTCATCTCTACTTAATTAACTTCCAAGCATAAACTTGGTTGATAGACATCATAGGGCAAAGTTTTTCTTAGAGAATTGTTCCAACTGGTACGAAGTAAGGTAAAGGTGTGTGACCTTGTAGTTATGGAGGTGGCTTGTCCCCTTGTAGGAATGAAGGCACACACTGGCTTGTAAGGCTGAGGGGAAGGGTATCATTAATGACACCTTCGTGTCCTCAACCCTTCTTCCTTACAGTCACCCCAATTTTTACCTGTTGGCAAGAGTTTAAAAAGACCTCTCACTTAGAATAGGCATTTAGTCTAAAATTAATCAAGATAATGGCATCTAACCTTAGTTAAGTGCGTCTCATCTTAACCTACTTTACTTTCAAGGTGTTTTACTTGCAATTTATTTATATGCTTGTCATGATGAAAATGTCTTGAATTGATCATTTTGAAATATTTCGTTGAGCAAGTACAATATCCTTTTTTGCAAGTAAAGTTTCAGCTTATTTCATATTGCAAGTTATTTTACATTGCTTCTTTACATGCTTTAGAATCGTGAATGATTATATTTTGAAAGCATTTCATTTTGAGCAAAGTGTTTATTATTTTGAAGCAATCCTGAAGGCACTGGTTTACAAGCTTATCTTTCATTGATATGTTGGTGATTATTGAAAGCATCTTTTATTTCATGTCTTATATTGTTCATAATATTTGTTGAAACTTGCTCATAATCTTAAAATAATCCAATTGACTTTAACTTCTCCAAAACCTCACATCAATTTTCACTTAGCTTTTCATTTAGGGACCTTAGCTTGCCTACGAGAGAGCTTAAACAAAGAGAGTTGGGAATAGGTAACAGCCCCATGTCTTGATTTTGCCACCAACCACACCTTGTGGGGTTAAGGGCTTTTCTCACTAACTTAGGTGTGTGTGCAAGGCAGCAACAATAGAACCCTACATTGAATTTGGAACCCATTTGGAGACCCTTGACATAACTGTGTTTTTATGTTTTTTATGTGTACTCAATAATGAACTTGCTGCAGGATTTTTTTACTGTTTCAATAAAAAATTTGCAAATAAATCTAACCATATTATTGCTATTTTAAATTTGCCAAATTTTGGGGGTGTTGTTGTTCCTTGCAGTATTATAGAGTCAGTTGTAGGGATTTGATCCTTGGATATTCTTTAAATACAAATTTACAAATAAATCTGGCCATAAATTTAGTTTTTTTAATTTTACAAAATGTGGAGTGCTGTTGTTTCACATAGTTTTATACGTTCACAGTTTTCTTAACAAGGATATTATCGGGCTAAGGCTTCCATGCAGTGGTCTTCTAGCAATGCTAGATTTATTGTGTTAAATATAGCATAGGTTGTGGTTATGACTGATGCTAGATTTTCATTTGTGATTAATCCTTTCATTATTATGTCACAAATTAAGATGACACAAGTTGAATCTGTACAGATTCTCGTGTATACATCAATATGGAGTCAACTGAAATCACCAGTTCATCTGGAAGAGCATCACATGAAAATCTACCCCTATTACTGCAGCGTATATCATCTGAAACAACTTCTGTATTTGATAATTGTGATTATGACATTGAAAACCCTTCGCAAGCAATTGCCAAGGAAACATCGAAATCTCCTCTAGAATTAACTTCTCCATTGGTAAGGCAATCCTGCAAATATGTTTCTTATGCTTAATTTTCTTGAAGACTACAATTTTTTAACATATTTTTAGTAATTCTGCACTAATAATGTTATGTTTGATTTACAGAGAATTTCTGATGAAGCAGCTGCAATCCAAAGCATGTCTAAAACTGTCCATCCTCCATTGCAACCAAGTTCACCTGCTATACTAGGCAATCCTCTTCATTCTCATGTAATTTCAATTAGTATGCCATCTTCACCTGCCAAATTTCAGATGGAGCAAGCAAAGAAGGTCTCTTTTCAACCTCAGAAAGTTGGTGAAGATCCAGAGGGGCCAATAGCACAAAATTCTTTGAATACATCCTTCAACTTTGCTAGAAAAAAATCACGGAAACAAGCAAAGTCATTTTCACAACCCATACCCACAGGAAACTCATATGCTGAAGCAATGGCCAGTGGAGACATTCCTAATGCCCCTGATAATAGAAGTGGTGGTGGTAACAAAGTGAAGGACAGAAACTATGCCTATTTTAAGACAAGATCTGGAAAGCTTGAACATCAGCTTTCTCGCTTTCGTGGTAAGCCTCAAGAAAGAGATAGTGAAGCAATTAACCCAGGAGAGCATGAGATTGAATCTTTGCCTGCTGGACGCTACTTTGATGCTCTACAGGGTCCTGAGTTGGAGATTCTTCGGGTAAGCTAATAGTCTTAATTTTTCTTGAAAGTAAACTTCTTTATCCAGTGCCATGATGCCATCCATATCAAGTAGTCCAGAATTTCCTTGCTTATCATATATTGCTAGAAATCTTTCCATGGACTGCAATGTTATAACTTATTTTCTTTCAAGGGCATATTAACAAAGTTTATCACAATTATTGTGTAATTCTCAACACTCCACTTGGACAATATGTTGAAGGATTCATATGGTTGTTTTATTGCTTGCTCTGAGGAGAAAGAGAGAGGGTTATGAAAAACCCAATTTGAAGAGAGAGGGTGATAATGAATGAATGCCTTTTTTATTGGTCTTATAGGCCTTAAAATACCACTGAGTTAGAGATACCAGCCATCAAAGTATATAATTTTGTCTCTTACAAGAAACAGTAGATCCAAACCCTTTCCTTATTTGGAGGAAATGGTAATGAAACCTTCAACGTAACGATTTCAACTTACAAATGAGACCAAGAACAAAAATGAGTGCTAACATTAAATATGTAATCATTTGTCTGCTTTGCAAATTGCTGCCATTTGTATCCCATGTAATGCCTTTCTAAGATTCCCCAACTGTTGGTTGTATCAGGCTTGTGAAATGCCATTTAAATGTCTGGTGTAGTTTAACTTTTTGTGGTGTTTCTCCAGTGTTGGTTCTGGCTTGTTCTTAACAGGATACAGATATGGATCTGCCATATTTTTGAGAAGCGGGGATCCAGATACAGTGGGGAAACACCAAGTACAGAAAATATAAATACATTATTATAATTAAAAAATTAGAGTTAAGAATCAAAACCATTCAGGAATGGCAATAAGTTATATCCAAAAAGGAGTGTTCTCATGCATATTAATATTAGCTATCCATGTGGCAGAACTAATAATTTTATATGTAATAACAGTCATTGATAATTGATAAATTTGAAGACCATTTCTGCATGAGCAGGAAGCAGGTCATAAGATCATTTTTATGAGCCACATCCACATGTGCATACCAGTAGTGAATAAAATGGTTTTCTTGAAGGCTATGGCAGGACTAAATAATTGTGTCGGTGAAGTATGCAACAGCTTAGCACATAAGGATAGATCAGACCTTGATAAAAGATCTTGACCATAATTAGATATCAATCCTTAAGAGAAAACCTTGATAGATCAAACCTTCACAGTGGACATTAACAATAATGATAGATTGAATTTTAAGAGCAGACCTTGATGCAGCAGACCATGAGAGCAGACCTTGATAGATCAGATTTTGAGAGTAGATCTTGACATAAGGGTAGATCAGACCTTGACTAGGAATGGGCTTCAAGATTTTAGCCTATAGGCGTTTAGGCTTTTTTGGAGTTTTTGATAAAAATTAAAGTTTTTGGGGATTGGTGAGTTAAAAAAACACAGGGAGTTTGGGGATCTGTTTCAACATTTCAGGTTCTGTTTCATTTTCCATAGGATCTGTTCCATTGGCTCAGAATCCATTTTTTTCTCCACGAGCTCTTCTTCGAGTACATATCTTGGTGGATCTGGACCTGTTGATCCTATGGACAGGGTTGGCGGATCAGGTAGACGCAAAGTTTGTTGCATTTCACAAAAATGAACTCTTTTATAGGGTTGCTTTCATTGCATACCTGTTAATTCTTGCATTGCAACAAATATCAACATGTATTCATTATGGTTAATCTAGTACAGGTATTTATGAATCTCTGGCTTGGATTATTATCTGTGTGGATGTTTGAATAAAATTGTATGAAATGAATTAGTGTTTCTAATTTTGTCATTACATGCAATTTTTTTTCAACTATGAAGTTTCTTGGGTAATCTTCCTCACTCTTCCTTGGAATCTTTAATCTCCTTTACTTTTAGGTTCACTTCATTGTACATACTTGCCAGGGTTTTGCTCTACTGCTTTAGCTTGTACAGATTGTGCTATTTTCTTCTTTTCTCTTCAACAGTTGATTCAAGACCTTTTTTTTTCTCCTTCCTATTAAAATTATGATTTTAATGCTGTTAGTCTGCTATATGATAGTTCAAGGGACTTGTACCGTTATGTAATATTAGTTCTCTTCTGCATCTATCCTATTAGAAATTAGCTTGTGATTAACTTGTTGCTCACCTAATGGAATTCCGTACAAGGTGCAAAACATGATGATTTCTTTTAACTTTAAACAAATACAAAATCTAAGACTTTTGCATGAAGTAATCAGAGTTATTTGCAATATCCACCATGAGTGTTATTAGCAACCGAACTTTTAATTTAAGGAAGTGGGCCCTCTTTCATACCACTTGGGGCCTGATGAAGTTTATAGGAGAGATAAAATTTCTAGTTCCATGATAGATGAACTTTGAAGATTATATTCTAAGTTTATGAATCAAATGATTTGCATCATAGTTGAAAAAAACACTGATTTTTGGTAACATCACAAAAAATCTTGACGTGAAATTTTAAATGCAAAATTGCCAGCAAAAAATCACGATTTTTAAAAAAGCCGGAAATCTCAGTTTTTAGAAAATATCGACAAAATTTGTGCTTTTTTTGCCATGACAGAAAAAATTGGCGATTGCAATTTTCAGTTCTATATAGGCGATTGGGGATTTTTTGGGTTATTTTTCTTTGCAGCTGTCAGGGAATGAGAGGAAAGGGGCTTACCAACATTATCAACCAGTGTTAGAGGGCCAAACTGTGAAAATTCCTAGACTTGAAGGAACCCCTATTGCAGCAAGTCTGAATCTACTTCACCTACTTGGTTTTAAATTACTTTCATCAAGTTATTCTTCTGAATACTAAAGCAAATTACTTCTGCAACCTACACTAATTAAATGTTTGATCTCATGAAACAAAAAACAGAGCAAAGAACAAGATACATAGGAAACACTTATTTTTGGACACAATAGTCCCCGGAAAAATCCAATGCGGGAAACCGGTGTAGCAGTTCTGAGGGTTTATTTATTATGCAGGAGAAATATCTGAACACAAATCTAGGATGCTCATATAGAAATCTTTTACAGAGAAAATATTGGTAGAAAATCTGAGTGAGTTTTACCTCACTTCACCTGTGGAATTTCGGCTGATCCGCACAAGGTTGGCTAACCTCTTCTACTTCTGTGTTGTCCTTGCGTAGTCCTTGCATTAGCTATCCCGGTTGTTTTCGCAGATCCCATCAGTTCCGGCTGTCCCTGTCAGTTCTTGATTTTGCGTGACAGGCAACTTTTCTGCTCTGCGCTGGCCCTTTTGGCTCTACGTCAGGATTGTGTGGGCAGAGACTGGCCCAATGTCAACTCTCTTGGTTTCTGCATTGCCTCTTTGCAAGGTCTCTCTGCCTCTCTGTTAGTGTTCTTCGGAAAGTCCTCTCGGATTCTCACTGCCCCTTTGCTGCAGAATGATTACTTAGTTCGAATTCTCAACTTCCTAGCCCTAGAAACTGAACTCTAGATCAATTCTCTCTCTCTCTCTCTGTATTTCCAAATGAACCCCAAGCCTCCATTTTATATTTTTCCTATCGAGTCTTCAACGGCCAAGATTAAGTCTCTAATCAATGACTAAGATTAAAACATGACTTGATCCGCCTTCTAGATCATTCTCACCCATATTTTGATTAATACCCATTGATATTTTAATTTCCCCAAGTTTAGACTTAGGAACCCCATTAAAAATATTAATTATTTTAATAAAATACAATTTGGGTGGAATTTCACCGAACGGTTTCTGGGTTCTTTAGAACTCATGTGCCTTAGCCTCTCCACCAATTTTCAAGGCTAGAGCACTTCCGATGCTACTAAAAACTAGCACAAACCATTGTCTTCATTACCATCAAAGGTTTTTTTTTATTGGAGCAGAGATCAAGACCTATGTGTCTAAGGTGTTAATATTCTCAGATCCCAGGTATTTCTTCAAATTCCACCCTATTAACTAGCTTTTTTCTGGCTTTATGTAGGGTTTTCAAAATCCATATTTGCTTGCCTCTTATTATCATTTTTCATGGATCAAAGAAAAATATAGATGTTTGTTTCTTTTTAAGTAGCAAGTTATTTTTCCCCTTTCCAGCAGTGTCTATAAACACTGCCTCTTATCATCCTTTTTCATGGCTTATAGAACAATCTAGAGGTCTGTTTTTTACCAGAAAACTCTTTTTTTCCAACAGTTTTTGATGTTCATTTTCTTTTTCCCTAGGTTTGGAGTTGGAAGTTAAGTATTGCCTTGCCAATATGCTGAAACCTTTGAACTCATTTTGGCATTGTGGTGAATCTTAAGATGGGATTAATTGACAAAAAAATGCCCTTGTAAACTATGTAGCCAGCAAATGACAAGGGATTGGCTGGTAGAAGCACTGCTTTAAAAAAATTCCTAGGGCATGATGTTGGGATTTGTGGTGCATCAAACCTAGAGACTACGTTAGGTGCCCATGATGCTAGCTATGAAAAGAATAAAAAGAGGGAAGAGGTAGCTGCTACCAAAGTTGAACTTGTCGCTGATGAAGTGGCTAGATCCTCAAGAATCACAAGAAAATTTAGGACTTAGGGCAATGGGAGGGACTCGATGGATTCACCTTTTGTGAGGGCTTGACCGTTCTTTGTTCCAACTTCCTAGAACTGAACATGGGGCACAACTTTCCATCTATTTAGTGGTTGAAAAAAAGAATTAAGAAGCCAAATGTGTTTGGTGAGGTGTCTTTTTTGGATTGGCATACCTTGGAGCATCACAAAGACCAATCCATTTTTTGTTAATTTTAAGCAACAATCGTATGTTCTATGCTTTAGAGCAATTTTACTTCAATTTATTTATTAGCCCAATATCTATATTTAGTTTAGCAATCACATCAACACGATAGTAAAATGCATATAGAACATAAACATAAACAGTAGAAGACAAGCCAAGACAAGAGGAAGATGTGGCACAAGCCAAGTATAAACCCCAATGTGGGGAAACCCGTGATCAATTCTTCTTTTAGTCTTCAATAGTTCAACAGAGAGAGAAATAGTACAATTTACAAATTTGATAATTTATGACAGCAGGAAAAGAGCCCTAACTAGAAAAGTTAGTGCTCGTCAATAGGGCAGATTTGACCCTCAACAATTCGGTCAACTTCGGCCCCCAAACAACAAGATGAAAAAAACCCTCAAAACAGTCAAATTCAACCCAGTCAAAGTATGGTCAAACAGTCAACCTGCGGTCAATCCTAACGATAGTCAATGCTGGTCAAACAATCAACGGATTGCCTCGATTTTTGTGCCCAGAAATGTGGCCTGCCCAAACCGAAATTGCTCACCCAAAATCACAGTCAAAGATGGTCAATGCAGCCCAAAAACCTCTAAAAAATTCAGTCAAACCTGGTCAACGCTAAAACATAAAATTGTCCTTCCTTTCCTTCGCACGTGTGGAGAGAGATATTGCCTAGAAATGCATACCCAATTAGATGAGGAGAGAGAGATGTGTGAAGATGAGTGTGTCCAAATGAGGATGAGGCATCATGTCTTTATAGCAAACGTTGAGGATGAATATATGTGACTGTTGGGCTAGGCCAAAAAATCAGGATTTCATGATAAAATCGGTATGTTTGGGATGTTTGCACACTGATTGATAGATGGTTTCATAATGGGATGGGAAACTTAATTGGGGCCCATGTCCATCAGAGGAGCATATTGACAACCATAGATGATGTGTTGAGAGCCATGGGACTCTGGACAATTGTGGAGCATCATTTGTATCCATGGGCACCTTCAGTACCCACATAGCTCCTTCACTTTTCCCTATATCAGTTATGGAATGATGCACCTAGACTACCATGCCCTCAGTCGTCTTAGCAGTACCTCAGGGTCAGGCAGTTGATCTAGGGCCCATATGAGGTTTGTCTCCTACCTTGAGAAATGGGAGGGCTAGCACCATCTTCATTTCCCTCAATGTTGGAGCAGGTTCAAGCATTCACACCACCAAGAGACCCATGAGACCTGTTACCGCTCAAACTAGTAGGGGACCTAAAGGGGATGCTATGTGAATGTCTGGGAACATATAGTTGTCAACGCAACACCTGTGGGCGTCAATATGATCATCTGGTGGAGTTGGGCCGCAATTAAGTTGCCCAGTCCATAATGAAACTGCCTTCTAATCACACACAATATCCAATGCTACAACTCATATCAACGGGAACATTTAATCATGTTTTGCATCTAAGTGAACCAAGCTTGCAAGTAATGGGCAATGTGACACTTCATACAAGGTTTCTCTTCCAAAATTAGGGCCTTAGTCATGTAATGGAGTTACCTCCCTAGGTAGGAGTGGTTGATGAATGACCCTATTAGGAATTTCCAACCCACAAAGGGAAGTGACATGTTCTCAGTCCTCCCTTCAATCGATAGGTGTCATGTGAATAATGATGGAACGGAGGGAAAGGGGTCTCAGGGCCAAATGCCATTGGCTAAGGGGTAGCAGTGATGAGGAATTCCACATTCTGGGCATACAAATGTGAGGAGGGAGAAATCGTGGATGCATGAGTTACTCCGACCCTTGTTTTTCCACCCCTCTTATTGCCTTTTGTTTTTTCTTGTATCACTGCCTAAAGCTCTAGGAAATGAGAGCATGCTTTGAATGATGTGTAGCAATGGTTACCCCCTTAGTGGTGGGATAGTTCATTGCCCACCAAAGGTTGGGACATTCAAGGGTTCCTTTCCATGATGTGGTAGGGCAACATTGGCCCTAGGAACCAAGTGATGGCCATAATGATAAGGGGTAGAGCTCATGCTTGGCTTTTGCCCACGTGCTAATGTTAGTGTCCTGACCATCCTTTGCATTTTATAATTTTCTTACTTTTGTTTCTTGCTTGTGGCCATGATATGCTCTTTTCTTTTTCCTTTAGCTGCATCAACTTCTCGGGGAAACATTTCCAAGCTTGACCCAGATATGTGGAAAATGGGAGGGGATGTGCTAAATCCCAATGGACCCATGGTCAGGTGGACTTGGAGAAGGGAGGTGGAATAATGGCTCTTAATGTACGAAGGGGAGTGATAAGTATGGAAAAGGGATAAATGGAACACACTATCTCGATCATGGATTCCCAAGTAGTGCCCCTTCCTAAAGTGGTAGGCCACTAGGGGTGGTCCCATCGGACTAGGATAGAAAATTAACCCCCTATTTAAGGTGAGGGAACAAGACCATGGCTAAACCCCTTCTTCTTCCAAGTCACTCCATAATTCATGCCAAAATGCCCAAACGCTGTTAGTTTTTGATGGTTGGGTAGCATCAAACAGGTGTTCTAGTCTCAAATTTGGTTAGAGAGGCTAAGAAACACTAGAACTCAAGAACCCAAAAAAAGTTTCAGGTGAAAACACCTAGAGATGGCTTTATTAAGTTAATTAGTCAATAATTAAATATTTCCTAAGTCTAACTTAGGAAAAATGATTAATTAACAGGAATTAATCGACTTAGAGATGATCTTAGCCGTTGATGAGGATTTAATCATGGTCATTGGTGAGTCAACGAGAGATTATAAGAGGAGGTCGATGGGGTTGGAGCAAGAGAGACCAGAGTAGGGAATTTCCTTGGCAGATTGAGCTACCCAGGTGCAGAGGTCAAGGAGGGAGAAAAGTTCGAGCCAGAGGGGACGTAGAGTCAGTGAGGGGTAGAGACAGTGAATTTGAAGGAAGCTTTCCAGTTCTGGAGAGGTAGCAGCAAGAGGCCGAGTTATTCCACTAGAGGCTGCGCATGCAACTTCAAAGTGGTAGATTGATTTAGTTGAGCAGGAGGTCGATTCAACTTCCAGAGGCCAGGTAAATTTTCCAAAGGGCCAGAGGATCACTTTCAATAGTAGCAACAGGCAAGACATCATACTCAAAGGTAGATTCCAAGAGTGCGAGTTACAGGTTGCACAACATTTGTGCAGAGGCCTGCGCAGGGGTTTTGGACGGCTAGTTTTTCTGAGTGGTGTTATGCCGGGATCGCTAGTGGAGGAAGGAAAATTCCCTGAATAATTTTGCCAAATATTCTTGTTGAGGATTGCCAAGTTTTGGCATCTAGATTTTACTCAGATTTTCATTGCTTCGTAATAATAAAATTCCCATTTGCCACTCCGGTTTTCCTAGGGGCAATTGTCCAAAAATAACAATGTCATTTTTATTGTGTGTGTGCTCTATATTTCTCAATTCCAACATTTTATTTTCCGTAGTGTTTTTATTTGTTAAGAAGTGTGATTTATTCATTGTTTGTCGTAGCAAATAAACTGCATAATTAATAAGTTAGAAGAATAAATTTCCAGTTGCTGCAATTTAAGGAAAATTTCACAAATGCAAACAAGCATAAGCACTCGATTGCATAATGAATAAAGTACCTTTTGATCAGAATCCCACCTTCCAACATTTGCTCTTGACAAATGGGCAAGGAGCCATATCACTAATGCAGATAGTTGAGATACGAATGACACATCACATCAGATACAAGGTGGCTCTCAGGGGTTGTAGCTGCTGGTTGGACGAAATAATAGGAGAAGAGTTTCTCCTAGGGGTCACCCACTTTTGGTGGGTAACAATTCTCAATCACTTTTGGATTTTATGGAAACAAGAACATTCATTGCCTGTAATCTTCTTAGTGTGGAATGAGGAATTGGATGTTGATAATAAAGCAATGTTAAAGCTACTAGAGGTAGCAACGTATATAAAGGGGAGGGACTACATGGTCAAAGTAGTGGATTCGGGTTGGTTTCAACATAGTTCACAGGATATTAGTAGAGGCATGCCCTATGCACAATTATTGCTAAGTGATATCATGAGTCTGGGTAAATGTACATATTGAGAAGGAAGAAATAAGATGTGGTTTTATATTGTTGCCTTGCCATACTTATGTCATACTTTGTTGGGCTGAATGGAATATTATCATACTTCTATTGATCCATGGATGGGATAAAGATAATATGGTAAAGTGTATGGGATAGCATGTAGTTGGTTTGTGTTTTATAGGGGGAGAATGTGAGGGTAGTTTCCATTCCCTCAAATTAACAAAGATGTATGACCCAAATAGAAGAAAATGGACTTTCATTTCCAACTTGAGCAGTTTTATTAGAATGACATGGCTCCAATATAGTTTTTTGACTTAGGGGAAAATGGCATTGCTCATATATTCATTCATAATCAAAAGAATGTTAACTTGCAAATAGTATTTTTGTAAGTTTATTAATTAAATTACATGTTTCAGTGGGTGCATTCTCGATAGAAGATAACACCCTCATAAAGTTGGCTTCATGGAGGATCATAGTTTTTGATCTTCATCCATGTGGGCATTGTGGAAATATATTCATCTTCTCACCTAGTATTTGATTAGGGGGAATTGATATAAGCGATCGACAATAATGCTTCTAGTTTTGAAGCTCTATTAATCAAGCATGTACAGGCAAGCTTGAGCGATGGATAAAACCAGAGCCTCAAGCCTAAGCTAGAGACAAAGTTGTAGCTAGAGAAAAGCCACGAGTGTGATTTAGTTTGTGGTCATCTTCAAATCGACATTTGTTTGTGATCGTCTTCAAATCACCATTTGCAAGCACTTCAGTTAGTAGAAGACATTAACTTCCAGTTAAATTAGGAAATGTTTCAGGAAATGTGGAGCCTTAGAGCTAAGTTTCACATTTTGCGGTCATGTTCAAACCACCATCAGTTTGTGGTCATCTTCAAATCGCGACTTGTGAGCACTTCCAATCAGCAGAAGATATAAACTTCTAGCCAAATTTGGGAACGTCATAGGAACTAGTGAGCATTAAAGTCGAGTTCCAGAGTTGGTGGTCAGTCTTAAACCACCATTTAGTGGAAAACTTTGGCTTATGCTAGCCATTGGTAGCTGTCCATCGCTCTGCTTAAAATCACATACACCCCTTCGGATTAAGGGTGGAATGTTAGACACCTAATCTGTTAGGGTTCTCGTGTAGAATTATTTACCACTTCAACTATGAAATTACAATCCAATCATATTAGAAAGCGTTAGCCGAATTTAAGAAATAATCTACACATGTCCTTTCTTTTGCACTTTGAAAATGTATTCGAAGTTTCCCACCATCTCACATGCAACCCACAAAATGCTATAAATTGAATTCTCATTGTGCAAAGGCACCATATATCTGTTTCCATTTGCCGCACACAGAAGAAAAGGCGCCATATATCTATTTAGTAGTGTATGAGTTATGGGGAAAACTCGTTAAAGGACTGATAAATTCAAGGAGCTTGGTATATACATCGTTTCATAAGAAATATTGAAGAATTTATGCCAGCATTGTCAGTGGGCATATTAAATCCAGAGAAAAAGAAAAGAAAAGAGAGAATTTCTATTTTGGCAATACTGTGGTGTGAGGAGTTAAAAGAAGTTGTGTGATTGCACCCAACAAAAGGGGGAGCAACCAGAGGTAGTTTCGAGTACTGTGCACGTGCCTTTCTTGCCATCGTAGTCCACAATTCCTGTGGCTAATTTCGGAAGTTGGTTTTCTGTTTCATGGCCCTCTTATTCAGACTTAAATAAGATGATGGATTTCTACTATGCGAGGTAGATCATCCTAGATGTTTTTCATCCTACACAAGTTTGTGAGTGATCTAGTCCTGTACAATGCAGTCGAGCCACGTTCCCAACCGAAACCATACTTGAAATGTCTGAATCTGCACTAGTCACACTCCCGAAATACTCCAAAGTACCCGCGGATGCTCTCGATGGTTTTGGAGCGTTTTGTACGTGCTCCCAAGTTCCCGTGAGCGCGGGACCGTGGGATACATGCTCTCCAATGGCTAGGAGCAGTACCCGTGTAACATAGGAGAAAACCCAACAATCTTTTCTTGAGGAGAAATTGTCTTTTTAGCAAGGTTTACAAATCAAAAACTTGTCTAGAAATATGTGCCAACATTACAAGTCAAATCACTAGTCAAACTTGGTCAAACAATTGTTCGTCAACATTGGTCAAGCTAGTCAAAAGTCAACTAAAAAATCTACGATCAAACCCTTATTCTTTAGTCAAACTCGAATGTTTGGCTGGTCAAACTAGTCTACAGTCAAACTCTCACATGCGGCTTGGTCAAACTAGTTTGTGTTCAAACTCGCATGTGCATCCTAGTCAAGTCAGGTCTGCGGTCGAGCTTACGCACGTGCGGCCTGCGGTCAACCCTTCACACATATGGATCGGTCAACTTGATCAAATCCTCACATGTGCGGCTTGGTCAAATTCGATTAAAGCTCTTCTCTCTTCACACATGCAATCTTCAAGAGAGAGATAAAATCATGAAGGAAAGATGAACACATTTCTCCTTAGCTAAAATTTCTCCTCCACTAGAAAATATGAATGATCTTGCTATGTTGATGAGTGTCTTCTCACATGCATGTCTATTTATATAGAGCTCTATTGTTGAGTGGAGACCCAGTAAGAAACCCCTCATTACAAGGAATCCATTCACTTGTTGAGTCTACATTACAACTCAACATTAGACTAGAATTGTTTATTCCACTGGTGGGTAAAAACCCCATTAAATAAATAAATCAACCCCACTCTTAAAAAGTAAACCACTCCATCCCGGAGCAGGCAATGTGAGTACCTTGGGCCAATCTCCTCAAGTCGAACACTAAGGCTAATGGGAGAAATAATCCCTTGGGCCATTCACCCCTAGCCAAATCAGCATGGCCCCATGGGTGAATGTATCATTCTTCCCTAGTCAAATCAGCATGATCTGGTGGGAGAAAGTTTGCCCGATATTGCAAAAACATCAACACTATTGGCTTGTAGGGTCCATTTCAGGGTTTGGTTTTTTCAGTGGTTTGGGGCTCAAAAAATTTCAATGCTTGTTTATGGAAATACATACACTTTTTTAAGTCAAAATTTTGTGTACATAGTTTGTAGCCTCTCGACGTTGTTCTACACTTTGAGAACTTTCCAAGATCACCTCAATCAAAGTTCGTATGAGGAAGTTATTCTTCTTACATGTTGACCTATGCTTTTGATCCCCATGGAATTGAGTGGATGCCATGTTAGCTCCCATTATTCACACGTGGAATTTCAAGAAGACTCTAGAGGGTGTAAAACCCCAGGCATAATTACGAGTTGAGTTATGCAAAAGCTGTAACCTAACCCTAGATGGCTATCAAGACATGTTAACATTGAACCACTTTGAAAGGAAGGGGTTCCATTCTTGTTGTATTAATTCATTGTTCCATAGTTGAGAAAAAACAAGGGAATGTGATATTGGAGCAAAATAAAGTAGATGACCTTGTATTAGCCATATAGGCCATAATGTCAATGGTGACTCCATTGTGAGTTCAAATTTCTTTATATTTGCATTTCAAATCTAAGAAGCAAAGAACAAAGCATAGTCCTCACCTTTTGGTTATGTTTTGTATTGGGTTTCCCATTGTACATCTTTTGTTCACTTTATGGATGGCGTGGTATTTATCTTAGCTTCTTTTATTTTAGTCTCAATTTATTTCAATATTTTGAGGGTTAAGCTGCTAATATTAAATCTTAATCTAAAGTAAAAAACCACATAACACAGAGTTTGTAGAAACTTGTAAGAGTTGTTGTGACGAATTGTTCTAATGGAATATCCATAACAATTTACAACTCATATTTGTGTTAGAGAAGTTTTCTTTGGGGTTTTTGTGGGAAATTATAGGATCCAGAAATTGTCTTAAAGAAAGAAGTTTCAAACCCTATCCATGGAAAATGACTACAAGTAAGAATCCAAGGGATGGCTCAATGGAGAGATTCAAAACTAGAATTACAAGTCGTTGACATCTCTTATAACATGACAATTCTCATGGCAACTATATAGAGCAAGTTTGACATTTCAGGGAGTTTGGTAGCTCTAACTTGGAAGCCGTCTTATTTGGGGAATTTGGAGAGAAATAAGACCCAAAAAAGGAGTTGAAATAAGAGATAGAGAAAGAGAGACCAAGTTCTAGCATCACCTCTTCCCAATGCCTACTCAAAGTGGAAGTAGAAGTGGACATCAAACCCTATCAAGCTGTTAAGTTGAATTAATGACTGCAATAATTAGAAGTTTGTTTCAATGTTCATAACATGGGATTGGAGTAAAATATATCATTTTCCTGATTGAAGTTTGGGGGTGATTCCCAAATTTGGTGAAAGCACCCGAAGATGCTTAGGATGGAGGGTAATCCCATAGTAACTAGTGGCATGTGTTTAAAACCCGTGTTAAGTCCTACTTCTATTGTATTGAGTACAAATAAGACCAATGGATCCATTGGAATTACTTTTGACAAAAGCCAGGGTAAAATGTAGACAAATACAACACCGAGTTCATAAAACAAGCCATCATTAAGGGAATTTTGAGGTCTAAAATGAGCCTCATAAAATAATAGAATAAATTTATGAATTTTTAAAGAAAAATAAAAGAAACTACTTTTTAATGTATTTTTGACTTATCTCCTTATTACTCAAATGTCAAGTGTAGACACTCGTTGGATGCATAGTTAAATTCCACATCCAACGAGTACCCACTTTGCATACTTAAGAGTAGACCTATATCGGAAAAAAATAGAATACATGAAAAAAGCTTGCTCAATGCACTCTTTTCATGTATTCTCAATTTTTTTCGATGCAGGTCTACTCAGAACTATGTAGAGTGGGTACTTGTTGGATGTAGAATTTAATTCATTAAACTTGTAAGGAGATAAGCCAAAAACGAAATTAAAAAAGTATTTTTCTTCTTTTCCCTCCAAAAATATTTACCTCAAAATTCCCCTAATGTATGTTGGGAATATCTGCCAAGAACCTGAATGTACTCCTTTAGTATCTAGATGGCTTGCATAGTCATTTAAGGAGGAAAGTGACGCTATTTAAACCTAGGATTGTTGATGAGGCTTGTGTCCTAGCACAATACTTGGAACTAGACATGAAGAAAGGACAATCAAATGGTTCCAAATAGAAAGATCACCAAAGAATTTCGAAGGAGGGAAAGAAGAAGTGAAAAGGAAAGAATAAGAAGATAGTAGTCGCTACATACTAGTGCAAGGAAACATGGAACCACTGCAACCATTGAAATATTGATTGTCATACCAAAGATAAGTGTTGGAAGTTGCATCCAAAGCTGAATCCAAATATTTGCAAGAAGGAAGCCAAGAAGAATAACGTGCTAGTAGTGGATGTAGGCAACTAGGTAGAGCATAGTTTAGACATAGATAAAAATATTGTTTACACTACAATGCTAAAAGATTTGATCCTATGTTTTCCACATCCCAAGGAAGAGAATGAGACGACTTGACTCTTCAATATGAGGATCTTGGTCAAGAAAACAAAGGTGGATTCTTTATTCGTTTCTATTTCATAGGCCAACCTCATAACAAAGGATAAGGTTAGAAATCTTGGATTAGAATTTAATGACGTCCTTGCCCATACTCATTGGGTTGGGTAAAGAAGGACGCAAAGCTCAAGCCCATTAAGAAATGTAAGATTAAATATATTATAATGCAAACCACATGAAATAAAGGTAGATGTGATAAAACTTATTGTGTGTCATGTAGTGTTTGGAAGCCCCTACATGTACATGAGGGATGCACTTGTAGTGAATAAAGAAAACCAAAATTACTTGATCAAGGTTGGGAAGTCCTTAGTCGTCATTGTACAAAAAGTGAAATCCAACCAAATTAAGAAACTAGCCAACTTAAGTGGGAAGTTTGTTTTGTATTGATCTTTTCAAGACAAAATCAACAAGGATGTAAATGGGGTCAAAGTAAAGACTTCCTTGGAGGAATGTTCAAAGGAGAAAACACACTAGTTCGAGGAGAGAAGTGCTTTAAGAGCCTAAAGGTTACCACCTAAGATGGAAGTGGAGAACGAGTTATAATTGTTTCCTAACACCCGATTTCCAAACATAGGGTAGTACAAATAGTGCATATTGGAAATAGATGAAGTAAAGAAATAGTTGCAAAAATTGTTGGAGTGGGGGATAATTCGAGCAAGTGCCTCTACTTGTAGGTCACCTATCATCATAGTGCCTAAGAAAGACGGGCCATGGAGTATGTGTATCAAATACAAATCTCTAAATAAGATCACCCTCAAGAATTGATACCATCTGCCTAAGATTGACGACTTGCTAGCTCATTTGTAGCATGCCAAGCTCTTCACCAAGTTGGATCTCAAATTGGGATATCACCAGGTATGGGTAAAAGAAGAAGACACCTAGAAGATCGTCTTCAAGGTGAGGCAATTCTTATATGAATGTTTGTTAATGCATATTGGTCTATGTAATGCACCAATGAAATTTATGTGTTTGATGGATGATGTATTGTGCCTTTTTATATATACATTTTTAAAAGTGTACTTAGATGATATGTACTTGGGAAAAGCATATCTCACATCTCACGCAGGTGTTAAAGACCTCAAAAAAGCATCATTTTTTGGAAAACCTTTAGAAGTGTAAATTTTCCTAGTAGTCCTTGGGGTACTTGGAGTGTGTGATTGATGGAGGGGAACTCAAGATTGATTCTGTGAAGATGGAGGCCACAATCAAGTGACCAAATTCTATCAATGTCACTAAAGTTAGGAGTCTTGCGGTGGTAACATAGTACCTTTGGAAGTTTATAGCATCCTTTTCAACTATAATTGCACCACGTCATGCCATAATAGCTAACAATAAGAGCTTCAATTGAGGAAAGAATTGGCAAAAGACTTTTGAATAGTTGAGATGAAATATTTGTCCAACACCAGTTATTGCATTTCCCAATTTGTAGAAGTCCTTCGAAGTGGATATGGTTGTAAGAAGATATGCTATGGGAGCAATATTGTTATGCTTTGGTTTAGGTTGTTAAGAAATGGAAGCACTATTTTACGGGCAAGGAAATGATCATCCACATCAATCATTAGTCACTAGATATTTGCAGGCCTAGAGTACGCTTCAACAAATAACACACTACAATGCATGGGATTTTTAGTAATTTCATCTTATCATGAAATATAATAAGGATAGTACTAATAAGTTGGCAAACATGCTTTCAAGGTTGTTGATAGACAAGATCATAACTTTGGGTACTCTTATGTGCATGGATACTTTCACTCATGATACATGCAAAGATGAATACACAAAAGATGAGGAATTCAAGGATGTGTTTCAGCATCTACAAGGTCAAGTTCATGTATAAGAATGTGATATCAAGGTTGACTATCATCTCTAGGATGGGTTCTTGCAGAAGTTAGATACGCTTTGTGTTCCTAAAGGAGAAAGATCGCAACTTATTAGAGAGGTTCACACCTCTAAAGTTGTGAGACATTTTAGTGTTGGGATAATTGTGGCCAACTTATGGAAGTATGTGTATTGGTCTTTAACAAGGTTGCACGAAACGGGGAAACGGGTACGAGTTTCCGAAACGGGAAGCGATACGAAACGCGACCTCCCCAAATTTTGGAAACGGGGAAACACGAATATATATATATATATATATATATATATATATATATATTAGGAATTTAAGAAATATGTGCAATCATAAAGCATATATGATACATTCTAATTTATTACATTATGATAAAATTGTCAATTGTCAATGCATAGACTATAAGTATCTAAATTTACATCACATTTACTCATGAATAATCACATAATGAAAATAGAAATATCCAAAATCAGCCACGAGAAATTTCTAATTTTTTGTCTCGTGGTTGATTGGGAGTCTCCTCCTACATAGTCGAATGACCTTAGTGCTCTTGATTAAATACAAGTTTCATACCCTAGTACCCTACATTCTCTTGATTATTGGGAGTCTCCCCTGCATAGAGGGCTTTGTTCTCTCGATTAAATACAAGTTCCATACCCTAGTACATGATAAAATCCAATGGAAACATTGAAATCCCCCCAATCCTGAAATCCTGAAAAACAGATAAGTCTGCTGGATTTTGAGTAAGATCTAAAATTCTACTTTCTCCATATGAAATCCAATGACGGCGAAACCACTCTCAAACATCCTGAGTCATTTCATGGTAATGTTAAAAATTTAAGTAAAAGGATGAAAATGAAAAATAAAGGAGAATAACATTACCATGAACTACATATCAACACTAGGGCAAACAAATGTAAGAGATCTACATTAGAAAAAATTAAAATTAAAAAACAAATGTTTTTTTGGGGGAAACGTGGCCTGTACGGCCTGGAAATGCGTTTTCGGCCGTACGGCCACGTTTCCGTTTCGGGAAACGTGGCTGTACGGCCAGAAACGCGTTTCCAGGCCGTACGGTACGGGGAAACACGTTTCGTTTTGTTTCCCCTGGCGAAACGCCCCCTAGGGCCACGTTTCCTGCAACTTAGGTCTTTAATGTGAGAAGGTGTAGCTTGGTTTATTAGAGGATGCATACTTTGTTGTACTAGCCAACCTAATATTAGGAAGTAAAGGTTATACCTTTCCTTAGATGTATCTACTAGACCATGGGAGAGCATCCACATGGATTTTGTGGGTATTTTGCCAAGAACTAGAAAGGGACTTGACAATTTATTTGTGGTAGTTGACTGGTTTAATAAGATTTTCATTTTAATGCCCTCTAAATAGCTCGTTAATGGGCAAGATGCATAAGTCATGTTCTTTAAAACAATCTTGGTCCACATTGGGATGTTGATAAATCTAACGGGAAATGATTATAGAGATTTGTCTTTACTTGATAACTGCTTGTGATGCCTTTTAAGTTTTTACTTATTATCTTTGTTATTTATTATTATATGTGTGTATCATCAAACAACTACGAAAACAAGAAGAACAAGAACACAGAATATAGGCTGCAAGCCAGGGCCAAAACCTCTCCACTTGAGAGGAAAACCCGCAAATCCCTTATCTTCCTTATAGATTCTTCAATTGACGAATTCCAAGACTTTAAGACTGACTTCAGAACCCTCCAAGACCAAGACCAACCTCTCCGAATGATGTGCTAACCTTGATCTTGTCAAACCCAGTCAAATTTCTTCTAGTAGCACTTCTTTGACCTCCTACAGAGATTTCGGCTTCCACTACAGATCTAAAATTTTGGCCCCCAAACAATTGTTGCTGCCACACATGTGAGCTTCGATTTGCCTTCTGAGCCCTCCTTTGACCTTTGTACTTTAGGAGTATGAGGATTACCCTTGGTGACCTTTGCTTGACCTACTTATCTCCTTTTCTCCAAGATCAAACTTGAAGATAGAAACCCTAGGTCTTGCTGCACAAACCCTAGTTCTCCTTAACACGTGTGAGAGAGAGAAATAACTCAAACAAAGATATTCTTTGTCCTCTTCCTTCTTTGCTACCTTCTTCTTGCTTCTTCTTCACTGGAAAGAGAGATGAGTGAATGTGTCTCAAGGAGGACGAGTTCCTTCCTATATATAGGCTCTTCAAGGTGGATGTGGCTCTTCCTTTTAGGCCAACTTGCCAGCTGCCAGGACGACTTGGTCTTGGAGGGTATCTAGACACTTTTTAAGACAAAACTAATTTTCTTTACAAGTTATAATGTGCCGATGGGATCTTCAACTTATGACAATGACTCTTTTGACTTCTTGACCTATAAAATAAAAGACCTTGAGCATGAAACCTATGCTCCAAAATAATAACAATAATTTTTCTTTCATTCTACACTTTACAAGAATCAAAAGTACATTTCGTCTATATGAAGACCGAACCTAGTTACACATTTTTCAACGCTCCCTCTTAATTAAGGAGGTATTTGTATATGTTTCATGGACATTTTCAATCTGAAGAGATCTCATAAGAAGATTCAGATTGGTAACCTATCTGTAATAGCATCATATCAACCAACATTGTCACATAACAAGGCCTTGACTAACAACTCTATCTCTCCACAAGATCAGAGCACAAGGCTGGCAAGACCAATGATTTATAGATACCATCATTATTGTCTCTCAAGGTACATACTCCACCGGGTGTTCAGAGAGTATGACCTTCTTTGGACTATTCTTTTCTTTGATAGCCAGTGCTCAAAGAATATCGCTCCATAACTGCTCTCATCTTGGATGCCCTATCACATCCTCAGAGAGTATCGGATGCCAAATGTTTATCCAATCCTCCATTTTGTCTTCCCAAGTGAAGACAAGAATGTTGTGCCTATCTCTCCCTCTCAACTAGGGAGGATATATCAACTAAACCGAGTTTTTCTCTCCAATACACAAGCTTCTTATTAGGAAGAGATTTTATCAATATGTCAGCTACCCGTTCATCAGTGGAGATACACTATAGTTGCAATACACCATCTTGTACTAGATTCTGAATATAGTGATACTTGTTGTTGATATGCTTTGTCTTTCCATGAAATACTGGGTCTTCAGACAATCGTATACAATTGTTGTTATCACAATGTATCACTGTAGGGTCCATGGGTCCAGCAAATAGGTCAGATAACAACTTCCTTAACCAGACCGCTTCTCTGCTTACTTCACATGTTGTAATATACTTAGCCTCAGCGCTACTCAAAGTAACGGTATCTTGCTTTCTTCTCATCCATGAGACCATGGAGGATCCCAAACTAAAACATCCCCCTGTAGTGCTCCTTCCATCTTGCTCAGTGCCTCCCCAGTCGGAATTTGTATACCCAATTATTTGGACATCATTCCTTCTATCATACTTTAGGCAGTAGTGGATGGTTCCTCGTAGATATCTCAGAATACGTTTTGCTGCTATCCAATGATCATGCTTCAGCTCCACTTGGAATTGATTGGGAACATGTACTGCGAAGCATATGTCTGGTCGAGTATTCACCAAGTACATTAGTGAGCTAATCAATTGTCTATTCTTGGAAGGATCTACTGAGCTCGATTCAAAACTCCTTAGTCTTTTCAAGTTTGTAATCATCGAAGTTGTCACTGGTTTGCAATCCATCATGTCAAACCTCTCCAACATCTTGATCACATACTTCCCTTGACCCAGATTAATGTCATCAGGTCCTTGCCAAACTTCTAGTCCCAAGTAGTAATGCATCATCCCTAGATCCTTCATGTCAAATTCTGCTGCTAATTGCTTCTTACATTCTTCAATTCAACCTTCTACACCTGTCAAGAGAAGATCATCTACATACAAAAGAATGATTACCGGTTCACCCTTCACAACCTTAATATAAGGTTCGGATCAACATTACTCTTCGTGCAACCTAACCTTTATAGGTATGAGGCCATATAATGCTTTCTTCAATCTACAAACATATGCCTTTTTGTCTTTAAATTCAAATCCCAAGGGTTTATCTATATAGACTTCCTCATCAATTGTGCCATTCAGAAATGCAGTCTTGACATCCATTTGGTGGATGTTTCATCCCATTAATATTGCGAAAGAGACCAACGAACATATAGTTGTATACCTTGCTGTCGGAGCAAGTGTCTCTTCATAGTCGATGCCTTCAAGTTGAGAGAAACTCCTAGCCACAAATATTGCCTTATACTTGTCAATACTTCCATCTGCTGCATGTTTGAGCTTATAGATCCATTTGGAAGTTACCACATATTTGTCATCGAGCCTAGGCATGATCTCCCACACTCCATTCTTCATGATAGGTTGATATTCTTCATTCATGGCATCCTTCCATTCTTGATGGTTGACAACTTCTTCAAAAGTGGATGTCTCTTCTTCTATTAGTTTTGTCATGTAGGCTACATACCCAAAATATTGTTTGGGCTTCTTGCTTTCCCTGAATGAGCTATGAGTTTCTCCATGACCTTTTACATCAAGTAGTGTTGACTCAACCAATTAGGTCTCTTTCTTGATTCGGGGATGACCACAGGTTGAATAGGTTCATTGGGACATTCATCTTCATGGGGAGATTTTTCTTCTTCCCTATCAACTTGCTCTTCAAACACTGGAAGTTATTCATCATTGGGGTCCATGGGAAGTTCCTTTAATTTCTTGAATGCAATACTTTCATCAAATATGACATCTCGATTGATTTCTATACAGTGTCCTTCCTTTATGTAGATTCTCTAGGCCTTAGAGGAGTTGTTGTAGCCAATGAATGCTCCTCTCATGCTTGATGGATCCAACTTCTTTCTTTTGTCCTTCAGTATATGAATATATACATGATAACCAAAGATTCAGAGATGATCTACAGTTGGTTTCTTCCGAGTGAATACTTCTTCGGGAGTTTTGTTATCTAGTCACTTGTGGGGACTTTGATTTTGAATATAGACAACTGTCTTCGTGGATTCTCCCCACAAAAACTTCAGTAGATCTTGATCTTGATCATGCAACATTGCTTTTACACTATTTTCAATGGATCGGTTCTTTCGCTCTGCAACTCCATTTTGTTCTGGATTATATGGGATTGCCAACTCCCTCTTAATCCCAAATTCCTTACAGAAATCTATAATTTCCTTGGATGTATGCTCTCCTCCATTATCAGATCTTTGTTAGGATATTCCGACACATAGGATATAGTTAAGTTCAACTTGGTCTAGTATAGAGTTAGGTAAAGTGTGTTTCTTTACCGTTGTACAAATCCGACGGTCACGATATGTAGTGATCCGACGGTTCACTCTCACCTCGGTATTACCGACACTTGATCCGTGGCTTGACACCCGATTGGTCCATGAGTTCTATTTAAAGCGCATGGAGGGTCATTGTTCGGGTAATCCGTGCATGAGAGAAGCTTATGTAAATTTTCATTCTTTGATTAATAAATTGCCTGTAGCACCCACGTTGGGACAGGCCGTGGACTGTTTCCCTCCTTGCACTTTGAGGGTTTTAACCACGTCAAAAATACTGGTGTATTGATTTGAGATCTGGTTGTGAGCGGTGTCCTTTTGGTGTTCTTTCTGAGGAACTTACCCTGTAAATTCCTACATGGTATCAGAGCTATTTGAGGGCCGCGTCCGTTGGTGATCCAAATCTGAAGTCGGTAGAACTGCATGCGGCTGTCGTTTCCTAGATCTGCTGTTTCTGACTGCTTTCGGGCCGAGAGGACTGCTCTGTTGCGTTCGGAGCATCTGTTCCAGTGAGGAACCCCTTTCGTTTCACGCGAAAAGGTTTCTGGTAGCCCTAGCTGCGTCATTTTTCAGATCGGGAGGTATACAATGTTTTTTTTGCAGTTTACTGTTATTTTCTCTCTGCTTATTTCGGTCTCAGTTTATTTAGCCTTTTTTTTTAACCGGATCTATACCTTTCATTTCTGCGTATGCTCTTTGCCCTGCGACTCTGTGCGATCTGGGCAAATCAGAAACAGAAAGGAAGGATTTTTCTCATGCGTATGCTCTTTTCCCTGCACCTTAGTGTGATCTCGGAAAATCAGAAACATTGAGAAAAATATTTAGTTTTTCGGCTAAAGCTAACTGTTTAAAAATTTCTAGTTTTTTGGCTAAAGCTAACTTCGAGCCGCAAGGTTCGTTTTTTCTTTGCATATTCGTGTTGGGTTTTGTAGGGAAAAAGAGCTTTCTCAAGGCAAGCACGCAAACCGAGGCCCCCCCCCTCTCTCTCTCTCAAATTTTTTGTATAGATCAATTGGTTCAAAGCTATTTTAAGAGAGTAGAGGTCTTGGGTTCAAGTCTCCATTTTGTGGGGGCGGATTTTTTCATTCGCGCACTTTGCTGGCAACGTCAACAATTTTTTTTCAAAAAGCCATAACTTCTTCATCCGGAAGCCTTTTTCAGAGCCGTTTTTTTTAAAACCGCCTATTTTTTCGAGATCTATCCATTGGAACACTTACTTTCAGCATCTTCAGCTTTAGTTTTTAAAAAAAATGGAAAGTCCATGCCAAGTCATTCTTGACAGCACTAACTACTTCCAATGGGTAGCCTACATGGAAGATTTACTTAGAAGTAAAGGTCTCTACAGAATAGCCACAGACCAAGAGAAGAAACCAAAAGATGAAGACAAGGCTGCAAAATGGGAAAATAGACAAGATCAAGCACGTGGTTTGATAGGGATGTCTATTTCTCCTGATCTTAGATTCCACATTGCAGAACTTGAGACTCCTCATGAAGCATTAGAAAAACTCGCTAAAGTTTTTGGGATTAAAAATGAAATTAGAGCCCATCAACTTGAAAATGAGCTGCTTACTTTGGATCCTAATAATTTTTCTTGCATTGAAGATTTCTTGTCCAAATTCAAGACCCTTAGATATCTCTTGGAAGGTGTTAAAGTTAAGAAAGAAGATGGTAACCTTATTTATTCCATCCTTACTAAGTTGGGACCAGCCTACTCTGTATTTGTTTCCACTTTCCATTCTACAAGGGAAGCTTTCATTTGTCAAGGACAAGAATACAAGGCCCCTTCCTTTGACTCCTTTTGTGATTCCTTAATAAGAGAACAAGAAAAACTCTTACACCTTGGTCTTCTTAATCTTGGAAACTCTTCCACGAAAGCGTTAGCCGCCCAACAGCAACCAAATTCAAAGAATCCTAAGAAGTCATATCCTCAAAAGAATGGTCCTAAACCATCTCAGCCTCAAAATGAAAGATCATTTCAGCAAAATGATAAGACCAATAAAAACAAATGGAAGAAGACTGATAGACATTGTAACTTTTGTAATCGAGATGGCCACTTAGAATCTAAATGCTTTAAGAAGATGGAAGCCTTGGAAGCCGCAATGAAGAAACATAACATCCATGTGGAGCCTACTTCAACTTCAACTTCCGGAATGGCACTTTTGCATGTCATTGTCAATCATCTCAGTTTGGTTATGCATTAAATGTATCTTCTTCTTCTTCTCATTCTCATGAGTGGCTCATTGATTCTGGAGCCTCTTGTCACATGGCCAAAAACCAAGCCATGTTTTCTTCTTTAAATGATTGTAACACCAAAAATATATATGTTGGTGATGATAGATCTCTTAATGTTGTAGGGACTGGAACTGTTCATCTAGACAATGGTCAGCTTAATGATGTATTATGTGTTCCAACCTTCTATCTGTCTATCAGATAACTCATTCAGGTGAAGGTAAAATTGTTGAATTTTCACCTCATGATGTTGTAATCAAGGATCTAAAAGATCCTAAACAGATTCTAGCTACTGGTCTTGCTGATGATTCCAAAAGGTTGTATAAGTTTCACAACTTTGGGTCATCAAATCTTCCCTCAGTATTTGTTGCTCATAATGATGAAGTGAGCAAACTTTGGCATGAGCGATTTGGTCACTTAAACTATCGCTCCCTTCAGCATCTATGTAAAGAAAATATGGTGACAGGTCTTCCTATGGTATCTTGCAGAGATGGTGTTTGTTCCGGATGTGTACTCGGAAAACATCATCGGGACAGTTTTGACAAACGTGCCTCTTGGCACGCCTCAGCCCCTTTACAGCTTGTGCACAGTGATTTATGTGGTCCTCTTCCTGTTGCTTCATTCTCTGGCTGCAAGTACTTCTTAACTTTCATTGATGATTTCTCCAGACGCACTTGGGTATACTTCTTAAAACTCAAGAGCGAAGTATTTAACACCTTTTTGGCCTTCAAAGCCTTTGTTGAAAAACAATCTGGACATCAAATTCTTAAGCTAAGAACTGATAATGGTGGAGAATATGTTAAAAACACATTCATCAACTTTTGCACCGAAAATGGAATTCAAATGCAACATACTGTTCCATACACTCCACAACAAAATGGTGTAGCTGAAAGGAAAAATCGCACCTTAAAGGAAATGGCTAATTGTATGCTGCAATCTAAAGGACTCAGTCTTAGTTTTTGGGCCGAAGCAATTAATTGTGCAAATTATATAATCAATCGCACTCCTACTAAGGTTCTAGAGAATATCACTCCAGAAGAAGCTTGGAGTTCCATTAAACCAGATGTAAGTCACTTTCGTGTGTTTGGAAGTGAAGCATGGGCCCATATTCCAGATGAAAAGCATAAAGCTTTAGAACCTAAGAGTGAGAAATGTACTTTTGTTGGATATTCTGAAGATGTAAAAGGTTATAGACTTATTCCATTTAAGTCCAAAAATGTTATCATTAGAAGAGATGTAAAATTTGATGAAAATAAATCGGCCTGCGAGCCTAGTCCGGCGGATGTGCCACCTCTTCCTATCTCTTCTACTTTTGAAAACATTTCTTCTTCAGATGATGAAAGCGAGGATGATAATCCTCCCCCACCTTCTCAGGATCCTCAACTTCCAAGATGGGTCGTGCTACTCGGGATGCAGCAGGTGATCTTGCCGGTGATCCTACAGATCAGCGACGTACACGTTCTCAGTTTGAAAGAGCCTCTTCTTTACTGGCTCAAGCTCCAGTAAATCATGATCCTGACACTTTTGCAGAAGCTTCAGGCCATCCACATTGGGAAGCAGCTATGAATGAAGAATATCATTCATTGATGACAAATGATACATGGGATCTTGTTCCTCTACCAAAGGGACGCAAACTTGTTAGATGTAAATGGGTTTACAGAACCAAGTATGGACCAGATGGGAAAGTTGATAAACATAAAGCTCGTCTCGTTGCTAAGGGCTTTTCACAGGTTGAAGGCATTGACTACACTGAAACCTTCTCCCCTGTTGCCAAAATGAACTCTATCCGCCTTGTTCTTTCCCTTGCTGCCTCTTTAAAATGGGAAGTCCATCAGATGGATGTTAAATCTGCCTTCTTGCATGGGGACTTGCAGAAAGAAATCTATATGGAACAACCCATTGGCTTCATACAAACAGACTCCAGCCTTGTTTTTCGACTTAAGAAATCCCTTTATGGCCTCAAGCAAGCTCCTCGGGCTTGGTATGCCAAAATGGATAGCTTTCTTTTAGAATCTGGCTTTTCTAGGTGTCATTCTGACAATACTGTCTACACCAAGAAAGTGGGCAACTCTCTTATCATCCTTGTTCTTTATGTTGATGATCTTATTCTTACTGATAGTGATCCCAACCTTATAAACCATGTGAAGTCCAGCCTTAAAAAGAAATTTGAAATGACAGACTTAGGACACTTACACTATTTTCTCGGTCTTCAAGTCTTGCAATCCCAAGAGGGTATTTTCCTTTCCTAGTCCAAGTATGCTTGTGATATTCTTCGTCATTTTCACATGGAAGACTGTAAGCCAACCCCTTCTCCCTTTCAGTCTGGAGTCAAACTTTCAGTCTCTTGTACTTCTCCTGAAGTTGATGCTACCTTATACCGTCAACTTGTCGGAAAACTCTTGTATTTAACCCATACTCGTCCTGATCTTTCCTTCGCTGTTGGCCTTGTTGCTCGTTTTATGCAAAACCCCCGTGAAAGTCATTGGAAAGCAGCTAAAAGAATACTTCGTTATGTTCGAGGTACAGTACAGTTTGGGATTCATTACAGTGCCAAAGCAACTCCTCTGTTAGTTGGTTTCACTGATTCTGATTGGGCTGGTGACCATGATGATCGGAAGTCTACTGCCGGTTATGTCTTCACTCTTGGTTCAGGACCTATTACATGGGCTTGTAAGAAACATGCTGCCATTTCTCTTTCGTCAGCAGAAGCAGAGTATCGTGGTGCCGTGGAAGCTAGTAAGGAAGCCTTGTGGCTTCGTCAGATCCTATCAGAGTTTGACTTTGAGCAGCAGCATCCAACCACACTTTGGTGTGATAATCAAAGTGCCATTCAGCTATGCAAAGATCCAGTCCAGCATTAGCGCAGCAAACACATTGAACTACACATGCACTTCATCAGAAAGCTCATTCATGACCATGTTCTTGAAGTGCAATATTGTCGAACAGATGATCAGGTTGCAGACATCTTCACAAAGGCTCTCACAGAGGCGAAGTTCACTAAACTTCGATATATGCTTGGAGTTCAGGAAGTTGTCACTAAGGGGGGATAGGCTCTAGTGCCTCCTTCCTTCTCCTATTGTGTCATATTTGTAAATCCTTCAATCCTATCCCAAGTTGTTCTTAAGGGGGGATGTTAGGATATTCTGACACATAGGATATAGTTAAGTTCAACTTGGTCTAGTATAGAGTTAGGTTAGAGTTAGGTAAAGTGTGTTTCTTTACCGTTGTACATTTTGTAACTTACAATCCGACGGTCACGATATGTAGTGATCCGACGGTTCACTTTCACCTCGGTATTACCGACACTTGATCCGTGGCTTGACACCCGATTGGTCCATGAGTTCTATTTAAAGCGCATGGAGGGTCATTGTTCGGGTAATCCGTGCATGAGAGAAGCTTATGCAAATTTTCATTCTTTGATTAATAAATTGCCTGTAGTACCCACGTTGGGACAGGCCGTGGACTGTTTCCCTCCTTGCACTTTGAGGGTTTTAACCACGTCAAAAATACTGGTGTATTGATTTGAGATCTGGTTGTGAGCGGTGTCCTTTTGGTGTTCTTTCTGAGGAACTTACCCTAAAAATTCCTACAATCTTAGTATCTTGATTTTCCTTTCTGTAAGGTTTTCTACTTCAACTTTGAATTCTTGAAATTTTGTAAATACTTTGTCCTTGGATTTCATCAAGTAAACCCAAGTTTTCCTTGAATGATCATCTATAAATGTGACATAATATAGATGACCTCCAAGTGATTTTGGAGTCATAGGACCACAAACATCAGAATGAATAAGATCCAAGATTTCTTTTGACTGTGAAGCACTGCTTCCAAATGGTCTCTTGGTATTCTTACCCAATGCACATCCTTTGCATACTCCTTCGTGATCTTCTTTCAATTCGGGGATTCCTTCTACTATAGAACTTAGAGTTGGAAGGATTTTGAAATGAAGATGGCCAAACCTTCTATGCCATAGTTCACATGGGCTGATTTCAATGTGAACCAAAGCTTGTGCAAGAGGAGATATCAACCTGTAAAGCCTTCCTTCACACATACCAATTACTCTAGCATTCTCTATGCTTGAGTTTTTACTCCATACTACAACTCTTCCATCAATGAAAGCTACTCTATCACCCTTATCTTCTAGACTTGAAATAGAAAGTAAGTTCTTATGCAAACCTGGAACAAATAGGATGTTGTTGAGATGAATGTTGCTTCCATTTTCCAGATCTATAGATGTAGATCCAATTCCTCTTATAGGATAGCTCTTATTATCTCCAAGTTCCACTGAGTAAGAATATTTTCCCTTTGATAATGTCTTCAGTTGTTTGTGATGACCAGTCATGTGTCTAGATGCACCACTATCGATTACCCAAATATTCTCGTCTTGGAATGTGCCAGTGAGTGCTGAGAAGAGTCCTTCATCCTTTGTCTTGGTTCCTTCCTTCTTTGTAGTGAATAGAAGATTCCATGCTTCCTTGATGCCTCTCTTGAGATGGCTTGCTACCTTTGAACACTTCTTGAGGAGTTTCCTCAATGCAATAGGGATATTCATAAGTCCCTTAGTTAAGCTTAGCTCTGATACCATGTTGAGAAATCTAAAGGGCAATGATTATAGAGATTTCTCTTTACTTGATAACTGCTTGTGATGCCTTTTTACTTATTAGCTTTGTTACTTATTATTATATGTTTGTATCATCAAACAACTACCAAAACAAGAAGAACAAGAACATAGAATATAGACTGCAAGCGAGGGCCAAAACCTCTCCACTTGAGAGGAAAACCCACAAATCACTTCTCTTCCTTATAGATTCTTCAATAGATGAATTCCAAGACCTTAAGTCTGACTTTAGAACCCTCCAAGACCAAAACCAAGACCAACCTCTCTAGATGATATACTAACCTTGATCTTGTCAAACCCGATCAAATCTCTTCCTGTAGCACTTCTTCAGCCTCCAGTTGCAGAAATTTCAACCTCTAATGCAGATCTGAAATTTCGGCCCCCCAACAGTTGCTGCTGCCACACGTGTGAACTTTGATCTGCCTTTTGAGCCCTCCTTTGACCTTCGCTTGAATTTCCCTCACTTCAAGAGTATGAGGATTACCCTTGGCTTCACTTGACCTACTTGTCTCCTTTTCTCCAAGATCAAACTTGAAGATAGAAACTATAGGTCTTGCTGCAGAAACCCTAGTTCTCCTTAGCATGTGTGAGACATAAATAACCCAAACAAGATATTATTCGTCCTCTTCCTTCTTCGCTGTCTTCTTCTTGCTTCTTCGCTAGAATGAGAGATGAGTGAATATGTCTGAAGGAGGACAAGTTCCCTCCTATATATAGGATCTTCAAGGTGGACAAGTTCCCTTCCTATATATAGGCTCTTCAAGGTGGACATGGCTCTTCCTTTTAGGCCGACATGGCCTTGGTAGGTATTTGGACACTTTTTGAGAAAAAATAATTTTCTCTACAAGTTACAAGTGCCTGATGGGGTCTTCAACTTATGACAATGAATCTTTTGACTTTTTGACCTAGGACAAACCCTAGAAGCACTCAATGGGTGCTTGAACTATAAAATAAAATACCTTGAGCATGAAATCCATGCTCCAAAATAATAATAATAATTTTTCTTTCATTTTACACTTTACAAGAATCAAAAGTACATTTCATCTATATGAAGACCAAACCTAGTTACACATTTTTCAACATGGGATACCAAGGAGAATAAACTCAAATAGAGATATTGAATTTCTCAGTGGCTTTTAGACTACTCTTTGGGAGAAGATGGATACCAAGTTCAAGAGATCAACAACTTTCCATTTGTAGATGGATGGGAAGACAAAGGTAGTGAATAGGAATTTGCTTTAGTGTTTAAGGGGTTACAACTAGAAGCATACGAGGACCTAGTATAAAAAATTGATTGATATTATGCACTCTTAAAATAGAGCAGTCCGCACATACAATAGTAAGTTCCTAATGTACTTTGTATATTTTCCACCTTTTCCTTTCGATGTTGTATATGGACATCAAGTAGGAGCAAGGGAAGGAACTATTGGTGAAGCATTAAATGCCTGATAGATTCATTGATAAGATTAGGTAGATCCATTTACAAGTACAAGAGACATTGAAGAAGTTACAAAAAGAGTTCAAGGCCTAGTATGACCAACATAGAATTGAGAAGGCATTCAAGGTAGGAGATAGTTTGGTTGCATTTGAATAAAGAAAGGCTTCAAGGTCTCGGTAAGAATATCAAGGATCTAGGACATGGCCCTTTTGAAGTGTTGGAGAAGGTAGGTGATAATACTTATAGACATAGTGTACCTCTATACATGTGCATTTACTTGGTAGTGAATGTGGAAGATCTGAAACTTTGAGCCTTCCATGTAAGACTAGGAAAACTAGTGAGCAAGTTTTACCTACCATTGAGGAATTGGCACCATAATTTTAGTTAGAGTTAGCAGAGGATACAATTCTGTAAACGTCCAAAACAACTAGACAAGGGAAACATAAACTTTGGTAGGTTGGGTCCAAAGGACAACTTCTAGGCAAGGTAAATGGTACTTTGGGGAGAAGGTAGAGGAAAAATTTCCTCATCTCTTTCAATAAAAGCTTTTGGGGACCAAAAGCTCCCAAAATGAGCAGTTATATTTTGTAATGGATCACTATTTATTTTTCATCTATTTTTGTAAATTTTGGGTGGAAAAATTGGAGCTATTGCTAGTTGACTTGTAGGGCCCATTTCAAGGGGAGGTGTATTGGTGATTAGGGTCCAAAAACTTTTGGAGCCTATTTCGGACATCAAATGGATTTTTTTTTCTCTCCCTGGGGAGGGTAATTCAAGACTCGATGTTCTATGCATTGAGAGATTTTCAATGGCGCAAAAATCACCTCAATGGGAGTTCATTAGTACATTATGCCTCCCCTAAAGTTGACTTGTGAAAATTTCAACTCTACTACTGAAATCCTATCGCAACAAATGGAAATTATTTTTCTAATTGTTAATTAAATTTAACAATTTATCTACTACAGAAAATATCAAATAATTCACACTGTAACCTTCACAAATAAAACTATGGAATAAAGTAACGCTCGAAACAGAGACAATCTTGCACAAACACATAAAATTTACGCAATTATTTTTAGACAAATGTCCTCAGAAAAAACCAACTTGGGAAAACTGTTGCAGTAGCTGAGGGTTTTATTATTATGCAGCAGTGAGAAATTTTGAGTACAATCTGGATGCTGAAAAGTGGCAATCCTATAGAGAAAATACTGGCAAAAATACTAGAGGGAAATTTACCCTCACTCCGGGGAATTCTGACTCTCAACTGCTACTGAAAAGAAAGTCATCCAACTGGGCCTACGCAGGCTCTACATCAACCTGATGTTGCTTGCCACACGTGCTTCCTGGATTGTCTGCTAATCAAGCCGTCCTTCCTGCTGCTGATTGGGAAAACTCTTTTCTAGCCCTATGGAATCTCTACCCAACCTTTGGAATTGAAAACGTCTTCCTTCCCAGCAAATTGAATTGCTTTCTTAAGGCTCTACGCCGCCTCTACGCAACTCTTGGAGAAATCTCGGCCTCTCTGCAAATGCACTCGCTGGATCTGGAAAAATTCCTCCAACCTCACTGTCTCTGCTTCGATCTCTGGATCTTTGGTAATTGCTACTGCTGCTTTTTGGAAATCGATTTGCCAAGGAAATCGAAATTCTCAAGTGTCATCTCCATCACCACATCCATCCCTTCTTATATCTTCCTGTTGGGAGTCCAACGGCCAAGATTAAATCCTAATCGATGGCTCAGATCATTTTTGGATCGATCCATCTGATTTTCTAGAGAATTCTCACCTTGACTTAATTAATTATGATTAATTAACCAGTTTTCCTAAGTTTAGACTTTGGAAATATTAAAAATATGTTAATAATCTAATTAAGCCATCTCTAGGTGGAATTTCAAGAAACGATTTTTGGGTTTTGTAGATCTCATGTATTCTAGCCCCTCCACCAAGTTTCGTGACTAGAACACATTTGATGCTACAAAAACTAACACTCCCTCTTAGCGAGGACTATGTTCCAGACTCTAGCGTTGCACATCCTGCCACAACACCCTATCTTCATACCACCTCCTATCACGTTGTTGCTGTCTAGACATACTGCCCACCAACCAATGCACAACTCTGATGCTGCATTTGTACCGTTGCCAACTCTGCATCTGCACTGCAACTCCATCTCATATGTTGTTGCAATTGCAACTACTGCAATTGACAAGCATCCAAAATACTTAATCAATTGTGTTTAGTATGATGCATTTGTCACCTGAGTCTCGGATTGCTACTAGCTACTGCACTGTCCACTGAAGAATCTGCACTTGTTGCCAACTTTGCACTGAGCCACCTGCTCTGCTGTCAACACTGGATTGTGCTCCTCATCGTTTGACTGCTACTAGTTTGCAACTGTCACTCTGAAATCTCACTGCATCATTGACACTGATCCATCCTGTTGTTGAATACTGTGGACCCCTACAGCTAGGCACTGATCCATGAGGTGGACTCCTCAAGGACCTTGCCCAACTTTGTAGCTCTCTGGGGCCACAACTCCAAGTCACCTCACCTCACTCTTGGTGGTATGTTTGCGAACATAGCAAACTCTTCCTTTATCCTAGAGGAAAGCTTGTCTTTTTTCGCGGATGTTTCCTACTGGTCTTGCTTCTCCTGCTTGTCTTCTTCTTGAGAGGAGACTGAGTACGGTATTGGCCAAACTCACCACATCTGAAGCACTAGACCTTTGACATGTCCTTCTTCTTTTTCTCCCCCTACCCCTGATTGTGACCCTTAGATGCTAGGGCCACATTCTCCTCCTTAACACCCTTCAATCCACTATTACTGCTGCTACTTATGGAGCTCTTTAACAGAGCTAGACTCAACTCCCCCTACTGCAAGTTGGACCACATCCTGTCCCATCTTGGTAGCGTGTCTCTGCCCAATATACTTTGGACAAAGACTTGCCAGTCCTTTGAGACACTATTTAGTGCCAACCGCACTAGCTTTGATGGTTGAGGCGCTGCCCCAATGGCTGAAAAATGATCTTGGACCTCTTGAATCCTGGTGAGGAAGGGATCTATGCCTTCTCCCTTCTGCATCCTGTTGCATCTCAGCTTTTCTTCCAGGAACATCTTCCGCTGCTCAGAAGTTCCCTGATATAGCTGGGCGAGAGCATCCCACATCTGTTTGGCAGTATCTTTGCTAGATATATGCGAGACTATATGGTCCCGAACTCTATCGAGGATCAACCGCTTTGCCTTCGCCACCTCCTTCCTATATTCCTTGAGCTAATATGCATCTTGGGGAATTGCTAACACATTATCTATATAGGCTTTCAAGCCATATTCATCTAGAAGGAAGGACATCCTCGCCTTCTAGATGACATAGTTGGAGGCTCCCTCCAACCTATCCTAATCTCTAAGTCCAGCTGTGGCCATCTCTGAATTTGTCAAAAACTGCCTCTTTCCCTCTGCTTGGTTGCTGCTTTGCTACTTGCACTCCCTCCTGGAATGCACAGATCTGATAGCTGTTATAGCCAATCTGCAACTGAAAATTCGAACTTCTGAGACTTGAAGTTCTGTGAGAGAAATTTTCCCTCTACTATGTGTGTTTTTCTCTTCCACTCGATGTTGATCTGCAACTGCAAACTATTGCAAAACCTTCTGCGTCCAACCAGAAACCTGCTCAATGAAAATCTGAGTTGTTGCTGCTCCCTCTAACTGCTGTAATCACTATCCTAGGCAACTCGACTTTTCTGCCAACTTGCAATTGAAAATTGAACCCTTGCCCTAGGAATTTGGCCTTCCTATATGGGTACTGTGCAACCTCTGATAATTTTGGCCTGCTACTCGCTCTAAACAGTGAAATTCTCTCCTTCACTTCTGAGCTTCCCAGTTGATCACTTACGCTCTGATACCATTTGAAAATTTTAACTCTACTGTTGAATCTTATTGCAACAACTAGAAATTATTTTTCTAATTGTTAATTAAATTTAACAATTTATCTGCTACGAAAAATATGAAATAATTCACACTACAACCTTCACAAATAAAACTGCGGAAGAAAATAGCGCTGGAAACTAAGAAAATCTAACACACACATAAAATTTACATAGTTATTTTGGACAAATGTCCCTGGAAAAAACCCACTTGGGAAAAATGGTGCAACAACTGAGGGTTTTATTATTATGCAACAATGAGAAATTCTGAGTACAATCTAGAAGCCAAAAATGGCAATCCTGCAGAGAAAATAATGGCAAAAAATACTAGAGGGAAATTTACCCTCACTCCAAGCAATTTCGACTCTCTACTGCTACTAAAAAGCAAGCCGTCCAATTGAGCCCGCACAGGCTCTGCGTCAATTTGATGCTGCTTGCCACACGTGCTGCCTGAATCGTATGCTAATCAAGCCATCTTGCTTACTGTTGATTGGGAAAGTTCTTCTCCGGCCCTCTGGAACCTCTGCCCGACCTCTGGAACTGAAAATGTCTTCCTTCCCAACAAATCAAACTGTCTTCTTGAGGCTTTGTGTTGCCTCTACGTAGCCTCCTTGAGAAATCTCGCCCTCTCTGCAAATGCACTTGTTGGATCTGGAAAACTTCCTCCAACCTCACTATCCCTGCCCCTCACTGTCTCTGCTTCGATCTCTGGCTCTCCGGCAACTGTTGTTGTTCTTTGGAAATCGTTCTGGCAAGGAAATCGAACTGCTCAAGTGTCATCTCCATCACCACATCGATCCCTTCTTATTTCTCCCTATTAGGACTCCAACAGCCAAGATAAAATCTTAATCGAAGGCTCAGAGCATTTCTGGATCGATCCGTGTGAGTTTCTAGAGAATTCTCACCTTGACTTAATTAATTCTAATTAATTAGCCAATTTTCCTATGTTTAGACTTAGGATACATTAAAATATAGGTTAATAATCTAATTAAGCAATCTCTAGGTGGAATTTCCAGAAATGATTTCTGGGTTTTGGAGATCTCATTTATTCTAGCCCCTCCACCAAGTTTCGTGACTAGAACAAAAACTAGCGAATTATGCTTTTGACCACCATGGTACCAAGTGGATGCCACGTTAGCTACCAATTTTCACACACACAGAGCTAGTCATCTAAAAGCTTTCAAGAAGATTTTGAAAGGTCCAAAACCCTAACCCTAGTTGGAAGTTGATGCATGTAAAAGCCTAACCCTAGTTGGGAGTTGATGCATGTAAAACCCCTAACCCTAGTTGGGAGTTGATGCATCTAAAACTGCTAACCCTAACCCTAGATGGCTATTAGGATGTGTTAAATATTGGGTTGCTAGGGAAGGAATGTTAGTTTGTGTAGCTCAAACAGGTGTTCTAGTCTCAGATTGTGTCTATGAGGCTAAGGAACACATCTCCAATATGCAGAAAATATTTCACAACAAAAGGCCTTGATTATGATTAATTAGCTAGTCTAAATTAGGGAATTCGCTTAATTAATCAGTGTTAATTGGGATAAATTGATTTTCCTCTAGAGACTTCCGAAAAAGTCATGAGAAAGGGTCAAGATGATCTTAGCCATCGATTGTGATTAGATCACGACCGTTGATTCATAAATGAGAGATTATAAGAGGAAATCGATGGGCACTTGGAGAACATATCAGTGAGAGATCAAGACATAGGATTGCAATGATAGCAAGGGCACAGATGCAGCGCAGGAGCATCATTAGAGTAAGATCAACATTGTTTGGAGACAAGATCGCTGGAGAAATTTATCACAGAGCTTTTCAAAGATAGTTGCAGATCGCTTTTTCTGTAGAGAGAGGCCGATTTTCTAGTGGTATGAATTGCTCTAGAAAGGAGTACGAATTACCCTAGTTGGCAGTGTGAATTTCTCCAGGAGGACAAGTTGTTGGAGCTAGAGGAGATTGTAGGAGAGATTGATTTGCACAAGAAAGTCGATTTTTCCAGTAGAGGTTCAAATCCAAAGGGAGGCTAAATTGTTTTTTCAGGAGTGTGAGTTTTACATGAGAGGGTTGCATGTGTGAGCAGATTAGGAGCTAGAGGGAGGCTAAATTGCTTCCAGGAGGATAGATTGACTTGCAAAAGTGGTAGAAATAATTTTTCGAAGGTTTTTTAATTTTTGGCAAACGATTTTGTAATTTCTCCATCACAGATTTTGCTAAAGAATAATAAAAATACTCATATGAAGAACTGTTTTTCCCCAAACTAGGGTTTTTCCAGGGATTCCGGACATTTGTCCAAAAATCTTGGTGTCCATTATTTGTGTGTGTGTGTGCAAAATTTTCTTAGTTCTCGTGGTTAATTATTTTATTGTGAAGTTGCAGTTGTGTTTTATTCAAAATTTGTTTCAAATAATTTGCACAAAACAAATAATCAATTGATAGGAGAATAATAACGAACTAACTGCAACAATATTTAAAATTTCACATGGTATCCAAGGGAAAAGGAGGATCTGCACAAGCGCATGAAGAGAAAAGGTGAGGGTTTTAACCTAGTTCAAGTTCTTTATGCTTTATTCTCCAGTTTATTTGAGTTTCTCCATATTTCCGGTTTTCCAGAGATGGCCAAAACAAGTTTGAAAGATCAGGACAGGTTGGATGGAACCTCCAACTTTGGTGTTTGGAAAGCCAGAATGACATTCCTATTAGATGAGTATGGACTAAAGGAATATGCAAAGAATGTTATTGCCGTACTGACAGATACACAACAATTGGAACCTATAAAAAGGAGAATGCCAAAACCAAGAGGATTATCCTTGATGGAGTCAAGGACCACATTGTTCCCCATATTGCAGAGAAGGACATGGGGAAGTAGATGTGGGATGCGATAGTAGAATTGTACCTGAATCCTACAAAAAACAGGAATTTGATTCTCAGAGAGACGCTGAGGACCATCAGGATCCAAAAGGGGGTGAAGATGTGATTTCCTACCTCACTAGAGTTCGACTTGCCAGAGATGAATTAGTTGCAGTTGGTGATAAGCCTAATGATGGTGAGCTAGTGCGAATAATACTAAATGGGTTTTCCAAGGAATGGAATGTGTTCGTCAAAGGGATCAATGGGTGAGAAACACTTCCAGGATGGGAACGCCTATGGATTGATTTCACTCTGTAGGAGCTTAGGCTCAACTTGGTTAATGATAGTAGCAGCAAAGTTTCAAAGGTTGAGAGGGAGTAGGAAACGTAGCCTTAACAGGAAAAGGAAAGGCGAAGAAGGGGTCCAACAAGGGATCTAGCTCAAAAGGAGAGAATAAGAAGAAGGACCTATCAAAGGTTAAGTGCTATGGCTGTCACGAGTTTGGCCACTATGTCAGCAATTGTCCTTATAGGAAGAAGTGCAAGAAGCAAGTAGTAGATTCAGCAGATGCAGACGAGCTCTCCAATAGGTTGGATAAGGAATTCACATTGATCACTTGCCTATTGTGAAAATTCCAATACCGGAACCCTATTGCAGCAACTAGTATTATTTCTCCTAATTGTTAATTAATTAACAATTTATTTGTTACGAAAAATATTGAAATAAACACACTACAACCTTCACAAACAAAATTTCCTCGGAAAAATAAAACACTGGAAGCTGAGAAACGCTAGCGCACACATAAAATTAACACAATTATTTTTGGATGAAAATCCATGGAAAAACCCAATGCAGGAAAACCGGTGGAACAGCTGAGGATTTTATTATTATGCAACAGTGAGAAATTCTGAGTATAACTAGATGTTGTAATCTGGCAATCCTACAGAGAAAAATGTTGGCAAAAATCTAGTGAGGAATTTCCTCACCCCACAGGCAATCCCCAACATAACTTGCCTTCAGAAACTCAACCCTCTGACCCTTTGTGTCAGCCTCTGCACTGCTTTGCGCAACCTTCTTGACGTTAAGCGTCTGACTGGTCTTTGATGAAGTCATTTTTCCCTTTGCTGACTGGAAAAATACTTCTCCGACACTTTGGGACTCCTTCCCGACCTCTGGAATTGAAGATGTCTTTCCCTCGTAGCAAATTGAACTTGCCTCTAGAAGCTACTGCGCAGCCCCTATGTTAGCTTCTTTGTTTCTTCTACCTCTTTGCAAATGCATTCACTGGATTTGGAATACTTCCTCCATCCTCACTGTCTCTGCCCCTCACACACTGCTCCGATCTCTAGCTCTCTCTGACAACTGACTGTTGCTACTTTGGAAAATCGATCTGCTAAGAAATCGAACTGCTCAAGTGTATTCTCCATCACCACATCGACCTCCTCTTATAATCCTTTGTAGGAGCACCAACGACCAAAATTAAAACATAATCGATGGCAAGGGTCATCTCTGGATCGATTCTTATGAGTTTCTAGATGATTCTTGCAATGACTTAATTAATATTGATTAATTAACCATATTCCCTAAGTTTAGACTTAGGAAATGTTTAAAAACTGGTTAATAATCTAATTAAGTCATTTCTAGGTGGATTTCCAGAAACGATTTTGGGGTTTTGGAGATCTCATGAATTCCAGTCTCTCCACCAAATTTCGTGGTTAGAACACATCCGATGCTACAAAAAATAACACTCCTATCTTAGCGAGGAATGTGTTCTAGTGTTGCACTCTTGCCACAACACCCTATCTCTGCATCATCTCCTGTCATGTTGCTGATGTCTAGCCATATTGCCCACCAACCACTGTGCAACTCTGATATATGTTGCATCTGTGCGACTGTTAATACTGTTGTACTGCTGCGAACAATGCATCTGCACTACAAGTCCCTCTCATCTATTGCTGCTGCAACTAAAAAGCATCTAAAACACTGACTCAATTGTTATCAGTATGATGCATCTATCTCCCGAGTCTCTGACTGTTACTAGCATCTACACTGTTACTGAAGAATCTGTGTTGCTGCTGAATCTGTGCTGCTCCTAACTCTGCACTGTGCCAATTGCACTGCTGCCAACTCTACACTGCGATCCCTAGAATTTGATTGCTGCTAGTCTACAACTGTGACTTTGGTGCTGACTGCATCAACTGCCACTGATCCATCTTGCTATTCAATACTGTGGGCCCCCGTAGCTAGATAATGATCCATGAGGTGGACTCCTCAAGGATCCTACTCAACTGCAGCGCTCTGGGGCTACGACACCAAGTCACCCCACCTCACTCCTGGAGGTATATCAACGAACATAGCGAAATCTTCCTCCAGCCTGGACAAAAGACTATCGATCTTTGCTGAAGCTGCCTACTAGTCCTGCTTCTCCTACTTGCCCTTCTTCTTGAGAGGACATTGGGTACTATAGTGATCGAGCTCACCACACCTAAAGCACTTGACCTTTGACAGGTTTTTCTTCTTCTTTTTCTGCTCCCCTTGTCCCTAACTGGGACCCTTAGATGCAAAGGCTACATTCTCCTCCTCCTTTACCATCTTCGATCCACTGCTGCTGCCACTTATGGAGCTCTTTAACGGAGCTTGCCTCAATTCCTCCTGCTGCAAATCGGCCCACATTCTATCCCAATATAGTAGCCTATCTCTGCCCAATATGCTTTGGACAAAGACTTGCCAATCCTCTAAGACGCTATTGAGTGCCAATCGCACTAGCTCCGTGGATTGAGGCACTGCCCCAACAACTAACAGCTGGTCTTGGACCTCCTGAATTCTAGTAAGGTAGGGGTCTATGCCTTCCCCTTTTTGCATCTGGATGAGTCTCAACTTCTCCTCTAGGTACATCTTCCATTGCTTGGAAGTACCTTGGTATAATGTGGAGAGAGCATCCCACATCTGTTTGGAAGTATCTTTGCCAACTATATGTGAGAAAATACGATCCCAGACTCCATCCAAGGTCAACTGCTTCGCCCACGCCATCTCTTTCTTGTATTCTTTTTGCTAATCTACATCTTGAGGAACCACCACTACAACATCAATATAGGTGTTCATGCCATATTCATCTAGAAGGAAGGACATCCTTGCCTTCTAGATGATGTAGTTGGAAGCTCCATCCAACCTGTCCTGATCACGAAGCCCAACAATGGCCATCTCAATGAACTGTCGAAAACTTCCTCTTTCCTTCTGCTCGGCTGTTGCTCTGCTACTCGCACTCCCTTATGGATTGAGAAGATCTGCTCACAACTACTATCAATTTGTAAGGAAAATGGAACATCTTGACACTAGAAATTCCTTGAGGAAAATTTTCCCTTTGTGTGATCTTCTCTCTTCCACCCCAATGTTGGTTTTCTTCATTGTACTGTTGCAAAACCCCTGCGTCCAGCCATATGTTTGCCTAATGAAAGAACTGAGATTCTCCCTCTACCTCTGGAATCACTTGATTTGGAAGGATCAAATTTTTCTGTCGCTCACTCAGAAAAAAACTAACCTTCTCAAGCAACTCGACCTCCTGGCAAAAATACTATGCTTCCCTTGGGAATTTCGGTCTAGTGCCCTTGCTGAGAAGTGAAATTCCTTTCCTTTGTGTGATCTTCTCTCTTCCACCCCAATGTTGGTTTTCTTCATTGTACTGTTGCAAAACCCCTGCGTCCAGCCATATGTTTGCCTAATGAAAGAACTGAGATTCTCCCTCTACCTCTGGAATCACTTGATTTGGAAGGATCAAATTTTTCTGTCGCTCACTCAGAAAAAAACTAACCTTCTCAAGCAACTCGACCTCCTGGCAAAAATACTATGCTTCCCTTGGGAATTTCGGTCTAGTGCCCTTGCTGAGAAGTGAAATTCCTTTCCTTTGTTTCTGAGCTCTCCAACTAACCAACTATGCTATGATACCATGTGAAAATTCCAATACTGGAATCCTATTGTAGTAACTGGTATTATTTCTTCTAATAGTTAATTAATTAACAATTTATATGCTACAACAAATATCAAAATAAACACATTGCAATCTTCACAAATGAAAATTCTGCAGAAATATAAAATGTTAGAAGTTGAGAAATGTTGGCACCCACACATAAAATAAACACAACTATTTTTGGACAAAAGTCCCCAAAAAAACCCAATGCAGGAAAATCCGTGCAACAACTGAGGGTTTTATTATTATGCAACTGTGAGAAATTTTGAGTACAACTGGATCCCGTAATCTGAAAATCCTACAGAGAAAAATACGAGCAAAAATCTAGCGAGGAATTTCCTCACCCCATAGGCAATCCCTGACACAACTTGCCTTCAGAAACTCGACTCTCTGATCCTCTGCATTAGCCTCTACACTGCTCTACATAGCCTGTTTGATGTCAATCATCTGGCTAGTCTTTGATGAATTTGTTCTGCCCTCTGCTGACTTGAAAAATGCTTCTCCGACACTCTAGGACTTCCTCTCGGCCTCTGGAATTGAAGATGTATTTCCCTCACAACAAATCGAATTTGCCTCTAGAAGCTACTGTGCAGCCCTTGCATCAGCTTCTCTGTGTCTCTTTTTCCTCTCTGCAAATGCACTCACTAAATCTGGAATACTTACTCCAGCCTCACTATCTCTGCCCCTCACACGCTGCTTCGATCTCTAGCTCTCTCCGACAACTGACTACTGCTACTCTAGAAAATCGATCTGCCAAGAAATCGAACTGCTCAAGTGTATTCTCCATCACCACATTGACCTCCTCTTATAATCCTCTATTGGAGCACCACCGACCAAGATTAAAACATAATCGATGGCTAGGATCATCTCTAGATCAATCTGTGTGAGTTTCTAGATGATTCCCGCCTTGACTTAATTAATACTAATTAGTTAACCATATTTCCTAAGTTTAGATTTAGTAAATATTTAAAAACTGGTTAATAATCTAAGTCATTTCTAAGCAAAATTTCTAGAAATGATTTCTGGGTTTTGGAGATCTCATGTTTTCTAGCCTCCACCAAATTTCGTGGCTAAAACACATCCAATGCTACAAAAACTAATACCTATCTAGCTCAACTTCACAGGGTGTCTGGTATATAGATAGTGGAGAATCATTCCATGTGATAGGAGTTAGAAAGTACTTCTCCAGCTATAAGGAGGAGGACATCAAATTCCATATTCAAATGGGAAACAAGTCCAAGTGCAACTCAGTTGCAAGAGGGGTTGTTCTAATTTAGAGGAGAATGGAAAGTTGATTCCTGTTCATGATGTGTTGCATGTGCTAAGCTTGGGGATGAACTTGATTTCCGCGTCCATCCTTTAGGAAAAAGGATATGATGTTATCTTTAAGGGGCAAAAGGTGTTGTTGAAGGACAAGGATTGGAGGTCACTTATAGCGATTGGGGTGAAGAAGGGCTAGTTGTACAAGTTGCAGATGGTCACTCCTAGGCACTAGTTAGCCATAGCAGTCTGAGCGACTAGGGGGAGCTATGCCATAGGAGGATGGGCCATATTCATCATAGAGCACTGAGATTGCTTCGTGAGACGGTGACAGGTGTTCCATAGGTGAGAATAGAGCATGATGATGTTTGTAGAGGATGGGTCTTGGGGAAGTTTGCGAAAGCAACTTTTCCAAGGAGTGAAAACATATCGCAAAGGATACTTGACTTAGTGCATTCAGATATATGTGGGGGCGATGCCAATGAAATCTCTCAGGGGATATGAGTACTTTGCAACTTTTATTGTTGATTTCTCTAGGAAGACCTAGATCTATTTCTTGAAGACCAAGGATCAAGAAAAATTTTAAGGATGGAAATATATCTTAAAGTTTAGAAACGTTGGCGAATCCCACTAGTCCATAATATGAAATCTATAAAATGTCTAGAGATATTTTTGTAAAAATATTCAAAAAAATAATATTTTTATATAGCCTATATATAATTTTTTTGCGATTTTTAGGTTAAAATAATTTCATTCTATAAAATTTGGGCGAATCATTTTTACAAAAAAATGGAAATTAGGGAATCTTTTTTTGGAAAAAGTCAGAAAATTAGCCCATGGGCGAATATTAGCCCCTAAAATTTTCCCTGCCAAGGATGAGGTCTCTAGTCGCTTTTAGGATTTTAAGGCTCTAGTGGAGAACGCGACCATAGTTATCGCAACCAGACCGATCATCGAACCAGTAAACCCGTCAAACTGGGAACTGGTCAGAACTAGACGGAAACCGTTAAACAAATTAGACCAAAAAACTAATTGAGCAAAAATACATAATATGTTCAAATTTTAAAGAAAACCATATTTATGCATGTGCATCCATATAAGTTCAAACCATTTATACATAAATATGAAAAATTTCTCATTTATATAGCAAGAGTGCATAATATGATAATACCAAAATAACACTTAGTGCAATACATGTCTAAAACAAAATACATCAAGATATAGGCTCTAAATGGCCTTTGAAGTCCAAAAATAAGCATAGTACTAAACTACAATACTATTAGTACTAAATTACTAATCATAATCAACATCCTCAACCTCCCCCTCGTCTTCATCCTTAGAATTAGCAGTAGTAGACTAAGGATATATAGTGAGATTTTGACTTGATTCCCCTGGCCCAAAGGTGGAGCTCAAAGTGGGTCCAAGACCATCCAAGAAAGATCTTCATTGTCAAATATTGGTTCCTGGGTTTCCATAACCCACTATGATGATGGATCAAAGTCATCCAAAGTTATGTTGCTTGATTCAGGTTTCTTGTTTAGCAACTAGTTTTGCCTCAACTTGAGGTTGTATTGAACATAAACCATGTCATTCAACCATTTTTGATCCAAACGGTTCCTTTTATTGGTGTGTATTCGCTAAAAAACACTCCAGTTCCATTCACACATCAACTAAGAAAAATATTAAAAAATAAAAAAATAATAAAAAATCGCTTGAATGTGCCCCATGCATGAGTTGTTAGGTGGCTGCACCGAATTGACCGGTTCGTTGTAGGTTCAGAAAAAATGGGCTGGTTCGAAAAAAATGGCCGGCCATTTGTGGTCCAAATTGGTTAGGGCTGAAAACGGTCAGATCGACCAATCCTAATAATGTGACATGCAAAAAGATCCAGACTCTTCTGTCAGACAATGGAGGTGAGTACACCAACAAAGAATTCTAGGAGTTCTATAACAGGGAAGGAATCAGGAGAGAGTGGACGATTCCTTACAAACCATAGCAAAATGGGGTTGCTAAAACTTGAAAGGAGGAACTGTTCTACTTCGGAGGCATCTAGGGTGATGTTGTATGACCAGGATCTCCCACGTTATTTATGGGAAGAGGCATGCAGTACGATGGTTTATATTCAGAACAAGGTCCCACATAGAGTGCTTGGCAAGATGACATCCGAGGAGCCATTCAAAGGGAAGAAGCCAAATATTAGTTACTTTAGGATATTTGGTTTCCTAGCATATTGTAACATTATAGGAGAGACACGTTCGAAGTTGGATCAAACTGTAGAGCGAGGTTACTTCATTGGGTACAACGAAACGTCTAAGGCATATGGGATCTTCATCCCAGGGCCAGGAGGATTATAGTCAGGCAGGATGTCAAGTTCATGGAAGACAAGGCATATAGGAGGTCTAGAGAATTGCCAACAGTTGAAGATTAGAGTGAGTAACAAGTAGAAGCTCCTAGAGTTGAGCAGTGGAATCAAGGGCAATAAAACACGAGTAGAGTCACAAGTATGAGCACTAGCTAAGGTGCAAGTGTTCTTGAGAACTCACAAAGCATGGAGTAGCAGATCATGGAGATGCATTAAGAGGATATAGAGGTGGATATTTCTAACTCCATTGTTGGTAGAAGGAATCGGGAGGTTCAACAGACACTCAGGGATGCTCAGGAGTTTGTCGGGACTCCTAGGATGGGCAGGAGAGAGCAGAGACAATCAGAGAGGTACATTGGTCATGGCGTTTGTCAATCAGTTGGTGGATAGCGAGCCTTCTAGCTATTAGAAGGCTGCACAACAATAGGTGTGGCGGGATGAAATGGTAGAGGAATATTCATCAATCATGCAGAATGATATGTGGGAGGTTGTACTGAGATCAATAGATAAAGTAGTGGTTGGATCACGTTGGATCTATAAGATCAAGCACGATGCAGATGGTAGCATCAAGAAATACAAAGCTAGGTTTGTGGCCAAGGGGTTCTCTCAGAGGGATGAAATAGATTATGAGGAAACATTTGCTCTTGTGGCCAAGTACACTTCTATATGAGTTATGATATCATTAGTAGCACAAATGGGATGGCAGATCCATCAGATGGATGTCAAGACCACGTTCCTAAATGGTGAAATGGAGGAGTTGTACATTGAACAACCAAAGGGATTTGTGGCATAAAGCAGAGAGACCCATGTGTGCAAGTTGAAGAGAGATTTGTACGGGCTCAAGCAAGCTCCCAGGGTGTGGTATGCGCGCATCGATTGGTACTTGCAGGGCATGGGCTTCCTGAAGAGTGAGGCGGACATGAAACTCTAGTATTCGGTGGTTGGTAGTGATATACTCATTCTTGTCCTATATGTGGACGACTTGTTCTTGACAGGTTCACTGGGGCTCATAGAGGAGTGCAACAGGGATCTTGCTTCTGAGTTCAAGATGAAGGATTTGTGGCTCATGCAATATTTTCTAGGCATGGAGGTATGAAAAACGGATGGTGAAATTTTCCTTGGACAAGGGAAACACTACATAGAGATCCTGAGGAGGTTTTGAATGGAGGATTGCAGATCCATGTCTACACCAATGATCACTAATTGGAGGAAGATAGATGCATCTAGGGAAAAGGATATAGACCGCACCTTGTACAGGCAGTTGATAGACTCTCTCATATATTTGGTCAACACCAGGCCCTAAGTAACCTGACACGGGGATTTGGGCTTCATCGGATACGAGGATTCGAGTTTCGGATTCAGTCATGTTGACCCCCCGGAACATGACACGTTATGTATTATTTTATATATATATATATATTAAAAATTAGATATTTCTTACACAAATTCTCATTAATGATGCATATTCATTGATTTCAAACATAGATCTTCATCTAGATGTAAGTTTTACTGTTTACAAAGTAAGTTAGTAACATTATAGCATGCATAGTACATACAAAATTAAAATATATGCCACATAAATGATAAATCAATGAATCATAAATTCTAAATTCATAAATGATAAATCATAATATATATTCAATTCATCAATGTTCAAATAGGAGAAAGACAAGATAGTAAGATAAAGACACTGACAATTGTAGTTTTCTCATTAAGTCATCAAAATCAAAATGTGTTACATAGGTAGTGCAATGCCAATGGAAAATAGAAATAGAAAATACAAAACAATTACAGGTATACAAGCCTCAAGGCAGTAGGTAGCCCATGACTCATGAGTCATCAATCCTCATAGTCATCATCAGAATCAACATCACTGCCCTCATCATCATGGTCACCACTACTCTCCTTTGCATCCTTCTCCTCCCTTATATCCATAGTCGTCTCTACATTTGCTGGTGTGGAGGATGAGCCCTTTACAATATCACCATCATCAAATCTAACAGGCTCTAGCACTGGATCATTGAGATCCATGTTGGCCAATGCCAACTCAACACTGCTGTCCAAACCCATATCATCAGGAAAGACATCCCACATCTTTGTCTTTCCCTTCAACCACTCTTCCCTCTGCCTGTAAATAAGACGAAGGTTGGTGTGCACATACACCATTGTCTCTGCCCTGGACTGCTCAAGCTTGCTCTTCTTAACACTATACAAATCCCATATGTGCTCCAATTCCTCTCACAACAAGAGGATGAAGTCACCTGAGAGAGGAGCCTCATGGTTAACTGCTGCAGAAGAGGGCTTGTTGCCCCATGATTTTCCCACCAAGAATAGGGCTTCTTAGACCCCCTGTCTCTAATCACATCATATCCTGCAAATCAACCGGTGCTAGTGGAAAACTCTGCAAAGGCATCCTCCACCTCATCAAGCAATGCTCTATCCTGAAAAACCTACCTAAATGCATATTTCCTCCCCTGTGATATTTCACCATCCATGTGAGGAGGGAATCTGCGGGAAGGTCCACCATTCAGCCACTCATGGCTGTAGTATTTTGGGTTCAATGAGTGAGCCAAACAATGTAAAGGTGTGCAATTCTTGTCCCATTTGCTGACAAGAATATCCTGTATAGTACCACAGAAGGCCTTTGGTGATGTCTCATACTCGGGGCACTCACTCTGTAAAATATTGCTCCTCACAGACTCAATCATGGAATCCTATCCTTCATAAACCTCTCCTAGGATGGGTTTGTTTGTATCTGCAAATCGAAGCAAAGAAATGATAGGGTCCATGATTTGAATAATTAGATCTACCCTCTCCCACTAAGCATCATCTAGCACTGTGTCCTTCACTCTTTTAGAGGCTAGTTGATTTGTCTTTCTCCAAAAGGACCAAAACTCTGAAATAACCATGGCCCAGAGAGCAGTCTTGACCTCCCTCAACCTCTTCAACATGATAAATGAAGAGGCAAACCGTGTATCAACAATCTTTAACAATGATAGATTGTTGTAATCCTTGTAGATAGTGAGGGCATTTGTATGATTTTGCACAAAGTTATGGATATGTTGTGGATCCTCAATAATGTTACCAATCCAAAGCACATAAGAAGCAATGGATTTCAGTGCTAAGTTCAATGAATGGACAATGCAAGGTGTCCAAAACACTTGTGGATATTTAGCTTCCACAATCATGCCAGTAGCCTTGCAAACAGGTGCATTATCTGTACTGATTTGCACACAAGAATCAACACTTACATCTTCAATAACTTTAATAAACAACTCACCCATAAATTGTGCATCCTTGTATTCTCCAAGTGTATCCACTGCTTTCAAGAAAACTGAACCATTCAAGGAAGACACCATGAAGTTGATGAGTGGGTGTCGTGTTGGATTTGTTCGCCCATCAGAAACAATGCTAACCCCAGATGTTGGCCATGATGCTTTAATAGGCTCAAGCATTTTTTGCACCTCTTTTTTTGCCTTCATCGACAATGTGGTTCTAAGCTTCTCTGAACCAGGAGGTACATACCATGATGGAGACCCATGAGTTAGAGCTCGACACATCTCAATAAATAGAGGTGAGCATGCAACATTAAAGATATGGAGTTTTGATAGAAAAAAGGCAATGGTGAGATCAAATTCTTCCTGTTTCTCTTTTTGAAAAATCTTGTCCATTGGATCAAGTGAAATTGCCTTTCTTTTTGCTGCTTGTCCCCCAATAGAACTCTCAAATGCAAATTTGGTGGTGCCTTTCCTAAAAAATTGAAGGGAGTCATCATTCTTGGTTTTTTTTTTAATTTTGCAGCCACATTTGCCATACCAACAATGAACTCTTTTTCCATTTCTTTCCTCTTTTGTAAAGAAACTTGTGTACAAGCTCGACCTTTCACACGGTAATATGTGCTTGTGAAAGTATTGTGGTAAAAATTGCATCTCCAATTCACATTGCGTCCTCCCTTCCCCTTGTTGCTTGGCCCATCTTCTCTTGTGACATATTTCCACAAGGGATATTTCTTAATGTTACCTTTAGGAGGAAGTCTTCCCTCAACATTACTTGCAGCAGACTGGTGATATTGGGGGGCGAGGGGCATCTCCAATGGGGACATTCTTCCCCTTCCTTTTCCCCCTACCTGCCTCCCTTGATTGAGCCATGAATTCTGTAAAAAAAAATAAACAAAACATGCACAAATTTGTAAAAGAAATGCATATACAAGCTGTTGTAATACAAATGCAAAAAAATAGAGAGGAAATGCACTTACCTGTTGCTTGAATATCCTTGAAAACGCTCCAAACCCTTGGCTGCTTGCTCCAAACTCCTCACAACAAACCCACATCTCAACTATTGCAAAAGAAATGACAACAAATGAGGGAAAAAAGAGTCATTTCCGCCCTTTATTGGCCGCGTGGGTCCCATAAATCCGGATTCGTGTCCGAATTTTGGGACACAATGTGTTCGATTGGGACACGATCCGGGTTTGATTGTGTCCCAATCGGACACAACGTGTCTAGAAATCCAGACACGATTTAGGTCGAATCGTTCCAGATTTGTAGGATTTAGACACATGGCCCTCTAAGAGTGAATCTGGTTTCAGAGACCAGACCAGATATAACCTATGCAGTAAAATCTCTTAGTCAGTTCATGGTGGAGCTGAAGAGAGTGCATTGGATGGAAGCAAAACATGTGCTGAGATATTTGCGCAACATTATCAAGTATGGGATCAGGTATGCTTGAGGTGATTGTGTTAGATTGGTTGGCTATACTGATGCAGACTGGGCAGCTAACACAGTGGACCGGAAAAACACTTCAGGGAGCTTCTTCAGCATGGGATTGGGAGGTGTTTCTTGGTACAATAGGAAGCAAAAGTTCATGGGACTGAGTTTTGCAGAGGAAGAGTACATACCAGCGAGCATGGCTACATGCGAGGCCATATGGTTTCAGAAGCTACTAGTAGCTTTGTTTGATTAGAGGATTGAGACAACATTGATACAGTGCGACAATCAGAGTTGCATTAGGTTGTCAGATAATCTAGTGTTTCATGATAGGTCCAAGCATATAGACATCAAATACCACTTTATCAGGGATTGTGTGCAACGTAGGATTGTTCAACTACAGTATATACCCATTGATGAGCAGATAGTAGGTATACTGACGAGGGCTTTGGGGAAGGTGAGATTCATCTTCTTCAGAGATAAGTTGGGTGTTATCCTGAACACCTTCCTCGCTAAGTGGGAGTGTCAGTTTGTGTAGCTCGAACATGTGCTCTAGTCTCAAATTGTGTCTATGAGGCTAAGGAACACATCTTCTCCAATACCCAAAAAAGGTATCACAGGAAAACACGTTGATTAGAATTAATTAGTCAGTCTAACTTAGGGAAATGGCTTAATTAATCAGTATTAATTGGGTAAATCAATTTTCCTTTAGATACTTTCGAAAAAGTCATGAGAAGAGGTCAAGATTATCTTAGCCATCGATTGTGATTAGATCATGGATGTTGATTCATCAATGAGAGATTATAAGAGGAAATAGATGGGCACTTGGAGAATAGATCAGTGGGAGATCAAGACATAGAATTGCAGTGATAGCAACGACATGGAGGCAACGGAGGGGCATCAACATAGTGAGATCAACAATGTTTAGAGACAGGATTGCCAAAGAAATTTATCACAAAGATTTTCAGAGATAGTTGGAGATCGATTTTTCTGTAGAGAGAGGCTGATTTTCCAGTGGTACGAATTGCTATATAGAGGGGTGCGAATTACCCTAGTTGGTAGTGTGAATTTCTCCAGGAGGACGAGTTGCTAGCGGTAGGAGAGGTTGCACGAGAGATTGATTTGCACAGGAAAGTTATTAATTTATGGTATGTTCTATGCTTAGAGCAATTTACTTTTCTTTCTTATTTTTATTGATAGATTAGCAATCACATGTGCATAAGTGCAGATAGAACATTAAACGATCAACATAAAACAAGCCAAGACAAGAGACACAAGATGTGGCAGCTAGCCAGGGACAAACCCCACAATGTGTGGGGAAACCCTTTGATCAAATCTTCTTTTATCTTCAATAATTCAGCAGAGAGAAATAGTACAATAAATCTGATTTATATCAGCAGTAACAAACCCTAGATCAGCAGCATCAACATTAGCGGCTTCATCATCAAAACTAGCGTAGTAGATATCTCACAAACCGACTGTCGGATCGGCTTGATTCCACCACTAAAAAATGCAGCCTTTAGAGGAGGTCCAGATGGACCTACAACACAGTTCAGAAGAGGAGGTTTGATGGTCAATGCTGGTCAAAGTTTGGATCTGCAGTTGCAGCTTCAGGTTTAGCAACTTCCTTCCACATGTGTGAGAGAGTCTCTTTTCTGCGCAGTAGAGAAGAGCCTCTTTTCTGTGTAGGAGAGAGAGAGAGATGTGATGAGATGAGTGAGTGCAAATGAGGAATAGTCCTCCTGTATTTATACACAACTATTGCTGTTTGAATAGATGCAACTGTTGGGCTTTTGAGCTTACATGAGTTGTAGGTCAGCTTGATATAATCAAAATAAATTCATATCTCCATAAATACTTATCGGAATCAGATGATATTTAGATCAATCCTACACCTCTCGATGAGAGGAATCTAATAGAAATATTATCAGCCATGAATAAGATGACCCACATGGAGTTTGGCCCTACTTGCCAATTTTAACAGTCCCTTTCAACTAGGGAGAAATCCATTTGCAATTTGTATGTCGGTCGCTACTATTTGTCCATCAAATGCACTGCCTTGTACAACTTGACCCCTGCGTTGCTCTGCTCTATCTTGCCTGTTATTCTTTGTCTTGTTCTGCCCTGTACTGATCTGTACTGCTCTGCTTTGTTTTGTTCTACTCTGCTTTTGTCCAAATTATGAAGAAGAAGACATGATCGAGGATGTATCATACTGACTCAAAGTCAGTCTTAGAGTATGTACCACTGGTTTTAGACCAGTCTCAATCAACTCAAAGTCAGCGTCATAGTGAGTACAACTCCTACCACTGGTCCCAGACCAGTATCATCCTCCACTGACTCAAAGTCAGTCTCAGAGTGCGTACCACTGGTCCCAGACGAGTCTCAACCGACCGAAGTCAGCATCATAGTAGGTACCACTCCTACCACTGGTCCCAGACCAGTATCACAGTCTAAGAGAGTGTACCACTGGTCCCAGACCAGTATCACAGTCTAAGAGAGTGTACCACTGGTCCCAGACCAGTCTCAACTGACCCGAAGTCAGCGTCATCGTATGTACCACTCTCACTGGTCCCAGACCAGTCCTGGACTGACCCGAGGTCAGTCTCAGAGTATGTACCACTGGTCCCAGACCAGTCTCAATCGACCCGAAGTCAGTGTCATAGTAGGTACAACTCCTACCACTGGTTCCAGACTAGTATCATTGATCCCAGATCAATGAAGGTCATCCTAGCGTAGGGAGTACGGTAGATACAACAATGCATCCTTCAGTACTACTATGGTCCCTAACTTCGTTTCCTTGCTCATTGATCAGATGATAGGTACTTCCCATGAGTCCTAGACTACATGGGTAGGATGCCTTGACAGGAGAACTTAATTATCCCCTCCTCACAAGAGAACTAATTATCCTGCTACACAATTGCCATGGAGAACACATCATCCAAGCCTCACAGGAGAACTAATCATCCTGCTACACAATCGCCATGGAGAACACATCATCCAGGCCTCACAGGAGAACCAATCATCCTGCTACATAGTCGTCATGGAGAACACATCATCCAGACCTCACAGGAGAACCAATCATCCTGCTACATAGTCGTCATGGGGTGTACATGTACACCACCAGGGGATGGTGAATCACCCTGTAGTCATCTGTCGCTCCAAGAAGTACCCCGCACCCCCCCGGAGCTCCCAGAGCTCAATGCATCATACAGGACCCTCATCGGAGGGTCTTTGAACAACACCTAGTTGTTCTCAGAAAGTCAGGAATTTGACTTTCCCTAGGGGATTTGTCAGAATGTTGGTGACTTGTTCATTTGTACTGATATGTTGGAGCCTTATAGCTCCCCGCTGCACCGTATCTTGAATATAGTGATACCTGATATCGATATGCTTGGATTGATCATGAAATATGGTATCCTATGACGAACAAATCCCACTCTGGTTGTCACATATGATCACAGTGGTATCCAATGTAAAACCAAATAGCTCACTGAAGAGCTTTCGCAACCAAACTGCCTCACAGGAGACCATGCTAGCAGCAATATATTCTTCTTCGGCGGTGCTCAAAGCCACCGACTTCTGCTTCCTACTCATCCAGGATATCGAAGTAGATCCTAAGGAGAAACAACACCCTGAAGTGCTCTTATGGTCCACCACACTGCTTGCCCAATTAGCATTCAAATAATCATGCAGTTTCATATTTCCGGCAGTGTATCTCAATCAATGAGAGATTGTGCCCTGAAGACATCTCAGAAGATTCTTGGCATCAATCTAGTGAGGCTCAACCAACTATGAGCTCACAATGCTAACTGCAAAACATATGTTCGGACGGAGGTTCACCAAGAACATCAACGCGAATGAGTTTATGAAGCTCAGAGGCATTTCCCAAATCTGGTCCGACATCACTGCCATATAACTTCTGAAAGTTAAGATCCTTGAGGTAGTCATAGGCTTGTAGTCCACCATATCGAATCTTTCCAATATCTTTACCACATATTTTCCTTGAGATAGGAAAATTTTTCCTGGCTTCTGCCACACTTCAAGTCCTAGGAAATAGTGTATTAGTCCTAGGTCCTTCACTTCAAATTCAGAAGCCAACTCCCTCTTACAATTGTGAATGAGAGGGTTTGCACCTGTTAGGAAGAGGTCATCCACATACAACACCAGTATGAGAGGTTTGTCATCTTCAACCTTAAAGTAAAGGTTAGGATCGACTTCACTCTTAATGAATCCTAGCTTCATCAAGTAGCTATCGATCCTCTCATACCATGCTCGGGGTGCTTGCTTCAGCCCATAGAGAGCTTTCTTCAACTTGCATACATGAGATTTTCGATCATAAATCTCAAATCCTTTGGGTTGCTCCACGTAGACCTCTTCTTTGATCGAACCATGCAAGAACACGGTCTTAACATCCATCTGATGTAGTTTCCATCTTTGTGAAGCCGCAAGGGCTATGATCGAGCAGATGGTGGTATTTCTGGCAACAGGTGCAAATATCTCGTCATACTCTTTTTCTTTTGGTTCCCTGGTGTCAGCTTCTAGAGAGCTCCTCACGGTGAACATTTCTTTAGGAGTCTTAGAACCCAATGCTTGATGAGGGCATCGGTTTTGTACATATACAGCGGTGTTTGCAGATTCAGCCCATAGAAACTTTGAAAGTCTTTGATCATGGAGCATGGCACGAACAACTTCCACAATCGTACATTATTCCTTTTTGCCACACCATTCTGTTCAGGAGTATATGGTGTAGTAGTCTCCCTCTTAATGCCGACGTCTTTACAAAAGTCATGAAACTCATTAGATTCATATTCAGTTCCATTATTAGTCCTTAAGATCTTGATCTTCTTTTCGGTTTGATTCTCGATCAAGGCTTAAGATGTGTCACAAGACATGACACCTACTGGACTTCCTCTGACTTGATATAATGAATCAACTCAAAACCCAAGAGTGAAGGCATTTTTAATATTATTTTTCCATGCACGTACCTTGCTATTGATGAAAGCCACCTTGTAGCCTTTGTCTTCCATTGTCGAAATGGACACCAGGTTCTTTTTGAGGTCAGGTACATATAATACATCCTGTAAGTGGATCATCTTACCTTGATTCAATTTAAGAGAGACATTGCCTACACCTTTCACGGGACATTTCATATTATCTCCAAGGACAATTTCCAGGTTAGTTTCTTTCTCTATCAAGTTATGGAGAACTTCTTTGTATCCAGTGAAGTGCCTTGAGGCACCACTATCAATGAGCCAAATTTCCATTGAGTCAGAAGGAGCAGAGGTAGATAGAGCAGTTGGTAGATAATATTCATCCTGCTTATTTTCAACAATGTTAGATTCATACCTGGAATTTCTAGCCTTCTTGAATGATTGTCCTCTTCCTTGACTTCCAACACTCCTTTTACCTTTGCTATTAGATTTGTCATTCCTTTGATAGTCATGAGAGGGATCTTGATCATCGTCCCGATGTGAGTCCTTCCTATTAGGGCACTCCCTTGCATAGTGACTTGCTTTATCGCAAATGTAACATCGTCCTTTTCTTCCACCCTTAGGTCCAGCCTTTCTTTTTTATTTAGTCCCAAAAGTGTTTCTTTTCTTAGCATGAGAAGAAAAGGCAGCAAGAGGACCTTTAGGCATGGGCATTTCTTGCTTTTCTACCCTTGTTTCTTCTTGGATGCATCTAGCCATTAATTCCTCGAAACCAGGAATTACATTATTGTTCAGAAGAGTAGTCCTGAACACGTACCATTCGGATAGAGTCGTGAGTGCCATTTCCCTATCAATAATAGTCTCCCCAATAGATAGGAGATCGTTCCTGATCTCGATGATTTTTAGGAAGTATGCTTGCATACTCTCATCTTTACCCTTCTTAATTTCCTTCAGCTTATTTCTAAGAAACAAAACTTGATTTGCATCATTAAATTTAAATAAACTCACCAGTCTATTGTAGATTTCCTTGGAGGTGTTCAGGTCAGAGATGTAGGCCACCAAGCGCTTGTCAATAGAGTCCCAGATGATCTTCTTTGCTTTGATTTCTCTAGTTTTCCATTTGTTCCTGGCAGCAGTGGATGCATTTGATGGAGGCTCAACAATATTGCCTCTCACATGGTCCAACACTCCTTGATCTTCTAGGATTAGATCAATAGACACCTTCCATATGTGATAGTCAGCTTTCTCACGGAGCTTGTCCTTGGCAGGAAAGAGTGATGAGGACCCCATAGTTCTTTTAGGATAGCCTTGCCAATCTTCTCTTCGGTGATTGCTCTTGCTCTTGCTCGGCTTTGTCTTCGCCTCAGCTCTAATACCATGTTAATTTATGGTATGTTCTATGCTTAGAGCAATTTACTTTTCTTTCTTATTTTTATTTATAGATTAGCAATCACATGTGCATAAGTAATGTGCAAATAGAACATTAAACGATCAGCAGAAAACAAGCCAAGACAAGAGACACAAGATGTGGCGGCTAGCCAGGGACAAACCCCACAATGTGTGGGGAAACATTTTGATCAAATCTTCTTTTATCTTCAATAATTTAGCAGAGAGATAGTACAATAAATATGATTTATATCAGCAGTAACAAACCCTAGATCAACAGCATTAGCATTAGCGGCTTCATCATCAAAACTAGGGCAATTGATATCTCGCAAACTGACCGTCAGATTGGCTTGATTCCACCACCAAAAAATGCGGCCTTCAGAGGAGGTCCAGATGGACCTACAGAGTAGTTCAGAAGAGGAGGTTTGATGGTCAACGTTGGTCAAAGTTTGGATTTGTAGTTGTTGCTTCAGGTTTAGAAGCTTCCTTCCACACGTGTGAGAGAGAGTCTCTTTTCTGCTCAATAGAGAAGAGCCTCTTTTCTGCGCAGGAGAGAGAGAGAGAGAGAGATGTGATGAGATGAGTGAGTGCAAATGAGGAAAAATCCTCCTGTATTTATACACAACTGTTGATGTTTGAATAGATGCGACTGTTGGGCTTTTGAGCCTACATGAGTTGTAGGTCGGCTTGATAATAATTCCATAATCAAAATAAATTCATGTCTCCATAAATACTTATCGGAATCGGATGATCTTTAGATCAATCCTACACCTCTCGACGAGAGGAATCTAATAAAAATATTATCAGCCATGAATAAGATGACCCACATGGAGTTTGGCCCTAGTTGCCAATTTTAACAAAAGTCAATTTTTCCAGTAGAGGTCGAAATCCGGAGGGAAGCTGAATTGTTTTCTTAGGAGTGCGAGTTTGCTAGAGGCAAGGCTGCATGTGTGAACAAATTAGGAGTCAGAGGGAGGCCGAATTGCTTCCAGGAGGATAGATCGACTTGCAAAAGTGGTAGAAATAATTTTTTGGATGTTTACTAATTTTTTCCAAACAATTTTGTAATTTCTTCATCACAGATATCGCTGAAGAAAAATAAAAATACTCATCTGCAGAACTAGTTTTCCCCACACTGGGGTTTTCCCAGGGATATTTGTCCAAAAATATTGGTGTTCATTATTTGTGTGTGTGTGCAAAATTTTCTCAGTTCCTGTGGTTAATTATTTTCTGTGAAGTTGCAGTTGTGTTTTATTCAATATTTTCAGCAAATAATTTGCAGAAGACAAATAATCAAATGATAGGAGAATAATAACCAGCTAGTTGCAACAATATTTAAATTTCACAAGGAAGTGGTTCCATTTTTATCGTATTGATTTACTATTCCATAGTTGATTAGAACAAGGGAGTAGGATAATAGAGTAGAATAGAGGAAGAAGTTGTAGAAATGATATAGGCCATAGTGTCAATGGAAACTCCCTAGAAAGTTCAACTTTCTTTCGACTTGTATTTCATATTTGAGAAAAAAGAGCTAGCCCTCTTTTTTTGGTTGGGTTTTCCAATATTGGGTTTCACAGTTTACATCTTGTGCTCTTTTTGTTTATGGTGTGGCATTTGTTTTAGCTTTTTGATTTCAATATTTTGAGCACCATGCTAATAATATTAAATCTTAATCTCAAGTAAAACATTGCATTACAAAGAGTTGGTACAAACTTATAAAATCTCTTGTGATGATCTATTCTGGTGGAATATCCATGATAGTTTACAGAATCCAGATCACTCCTGTGGGACACTTGGATGGTTAGGCATAGCCACCATAATAAAATTTAGTTTGTTGTAGTCATAGATCTTTGTGTGGGTTCCAAAATCGATATATCATGTCTTACATTGGTGAACTTCTAGGACTAGAGCCAACTCTTGTCTTTAGCCTTGGGGTTGGTTATTGCTTCATCTCGGATTAGAGTAGGCTGCACCAAGTTGGTTTACTAGTTCAACCAGTGTAATGTGTGGTAAGGTGCTTGGTTTCAGGCTGAATTTCAGTCTGGAAGTGCCTCTCCCAGGGGACACTTGGATGGTTGGGGATATCTGCCATATTAGAATTTTGTTTGTGGTAGTCATACATCTTTTGCTGGGTGCCCAAAATGATAATCTTATGCTGTACTTGTGATTTTGAACTTGAGAGTTTTTGCTGTTTAAGTTACATGTTAAAAATCCTAACAGATTTGGAATTTCTCTATAAACAAAAAGTGCATAATAGAGGATGAGAAAGGTCATATTATAATGTGTCAGAACACGGCCTACTTAAACTCTACTTATTTTGGTAAACAAAGTTATTTTAGGGCTTTCTTTGTAGAGTTGAATGTTCATGTGCACCTCATTGGCGTCTTGTTGGTGGGCCTACATCACACTAATATATTTAAGTTGGCCTATTTTCCTAATCAAATTTCTCTATTCTATGAATTTAAAATTCTGATTTGCTACATTAAAGATATACACGCTAATCATCTTTGACTTGAACCCCTTATTCAGAGATATAAGACTTCAGTTATTGTTAACATCAGTATATTTGATCTATTTAGCATGATGAATCGATAATTACTGGAATGAATGCCTAAAGCTTCATTATGTTCTCTATCATACAGTATGCTATAGAAACGTTAGGGATCAGAATGCTGCCTTTCCCAAGAGCAGTAGACAACATTGAGTTTATAACAGGCTTAATTGTTAATATAATGTATTTGATCTATTTAGTGATGAATATATAATTATTGGAATAAATGCCTAAAAGCTTCATTAATCTCAATCATGCAACACGAAACGTGAGGGATCAGGATGCTACCTATTCCAAGACTAGTTCAAGTTTATAACAAGCTTAAGGATAAAGAGCGATTCCCAAACTCTTTGTAGCATTGGATTCCCTATGTCCTTAAAGGGCAATACAGTACATTAAACGTGCAATTCGAAGTACTATGCATGTAATCTTAGAAGGAAGAAACCTTGATCAAGAGACAAATTGAAAATCGAAAACATTGTTTCTTATAGTGGTCACAGTGGTTTTTAATAAATGATTAAAGCAGGCTGTCTGAATTAGAATATTGCTTATATAAAGGCATGAAATGGATATGGAAAGGTGTAATAAAGATACCGATTATGGATTTGGGATTTTTTTGAAGATAAAATTTCATTCTGTTGAAGATAAAATTTCTTGGGACCCTGTTCATCTTAAGTAGCTTCATATGCAGAGGAATCTATTTTGTTAAAAGTCATTATAGATGGGAGTTTATTTTAAGGCATGGAAGTGCTGACTGAGCCTAACTAAAACCATTTCTTCCCAGAAAGACAAGGGTGAGGATGGAATCTGAGCTGTATGCAGGTTGGCTACTTGAACAAAATACCATTTAAGCAAGGTGCCTAGTGCCATTTTGAAAAGTCTAGTAGCATATTTCGTCAAAAATGGATCAAACAGTACTCTGGAGATTATGTGAAAATTGTTAGTGATCATTCTCATTGACTATTACAATTCTGTAGTTTTATTAATAATAAATATGGTAAATGCCAAAATGACAAATAAACAGAATATACAGGAGTGTTATCTTTTGTCACAATGAGAGAAATGTTAGGCATGTGAACAAAACAAGAAGCCTTTTATAGAGATAGTTATTGACTTTTATTCTTGTGGTTCCGCTTCTCTTGAATATGTGATCAGGTATGAGTTTTATTTTTGATATCTTTATTTTTTTTGCTGATTAGCTCTGCTACTGCACATTTTAACATACATAGTAAGTGTAATATGACCTCTATTCTAGGCATTTAATTGCATATATTTTACAATGCCAAGGAGACTCATTTTTGTATTATTAATTTTGATGAAGATCAGGATTCAGAGGAGTTGGTGCTTCCAACTGACAAACAGTGGCCGTTTCTTCTGCGATTTCCAATATCATGCTTTGGTATGTGTCTTGGTGTTGGCAGTCAAGCCATTCTCTGGAAAACACTTGCGCAAACCCCATCCATGGAGTTTTTACATGTTCCTGATATTATCAACTTGGTGCTGTGGTGTGTGGGTCTACTCACACAAATTACAGTTTTTGTGGTATATACATTGAAGTGCATATTTTACTTTGAAGCTGTTCGGCGTGAATATGATCATCCAGTAAGAGTGAATTTCTTCTTTGCACCATGGATAGCTTGTATGTTCTTAGCTATTGGGGTGCCACCACACGTAACAACTACTCTACATCCTGCTGTATGGTGTGTTTTTATGACCCCTATACTTTGTTTGGAACTAAAGATATACGGGCAGTGGATGTCAGGAGGTAGTAGAAGATTATCTAAAGTAGCTAATCCTTCAAACTATTTGGCAATAGTTGGAAACTTTGTTGGGGCATTGCTTGGAGCAACAACTGGATGGAAGGAGGGAGCTATTTTTTTCTTTGCCGTGGGGCTGGCCCATTACCTGGTACTTTTTGTGACACTGTACCAGAGATTACCCACAAATGAGGCTCTTCCGAAAGAGCTTCACCCTGTTTTTTTCTTATTTATAGCGGCTCCTAGTGTAGCATCTGTGGCTTGGGAAAAAATTCAAGGAGAATTTGGCTATGTTTCAAGGATCGCTTATTTCATCTCTCTTTTTCTGTATACTTCTCTGGTATGTACAAAACTTTTGTCTGTTAGTCGTGTATTTTATCAGGATTGCAGCTGCTTTAAGAAAAATTCCTCCTAAAAGCTAATATTTGTTTTTCTAAACATCAGGTGGTTCGACTTAATTTCTTTCGTGGATTCAGGTATTACATTTGCCATGTTTCATTTTTTGTACTGTGGAAGTTTTACCGACTATAGTTATGGCCTATTTTCTTTCACATGTTCTGTTATGCTGCTAACTCTTTAACTGTTATTCTGCCCTTATCTACAGATTTTCTATTGCTTGGTGGGCTTATACATTTCCTATGACTGGAGCTGCTGTTGCCACAATCAAATATTCAAATGAAGTCAGACACCCAATTACACAATCCTTAGCTGTGGCATTGTCCTTTATTGCATCTCTCACAGTGTTTAGTCTGCTGTTGACCACTATTCTGCATGCCTTCGTGTGGGGCACTCTCTTTCCCAATGATATTAGCATTGCAATTACACACAAAAAGCGCAAGACAAAGAAAAACAAGAAATTTGAAGGAGGCAAGAAGGATACTATACTATCTAAATTGTCTATCTAAATTGTCGAACAATTGAAGATTCTTTTAGTCCGGAGAAAAAATAGAGAATGTTCTTCAACACCAAAGGATCTCGGTTGATCTTTTAATTTCCCATTTGTTTAGTTGTTACCAGATGCAGGTTGCAGTGGCATGTAACCTTATGGTAAAATTGTGCCGGCAAATATTGCATGTGATATTTCAGATGATGCTACGACGTTCAAGGATGAACTCTGATGGAAAAATTGATCTTCACCTCTTGCACTTCTACTTACATATATCGATGTGAGAAGGCGCTCTGAAATAAGAGAGTTCCGAAGAAATCTGTAGGTCCTTTGAATAGTAGGCGATTTAATGATGGGTGGCTTGTCAATTATACAATTATGTTGAGGACACACTTGTGGATTTTCAGGGGATTCGTCCAACTGTTTGCGCTCGGTACGAAAACTCTGATTTCCCTCCTAGAAAGAGAAATATTGTAAGTATGTTGTTTCATGTTTCAACTCATGTGGATGGGAGTTGTTATTTCATATACAAATATTACAAATATTTTCTTTCTAAACATGGACTCTCTGCACTTTGGCATTGGCCAATTACAGAACTTGCTGGTATCGACATTAATATATTCTCTACGTTATAACAAATGAACTTTTTCGTTGTCATATATATTGATCAGTGGCTTTTTGTAAAAGCATTTAGAATGTCGAAATGAACCACCAATACATAAAATAACCATTTAAAAGGGCTTTAGGCATTTAAACTGAAAGGGTAAAAAGGTTTTATTTAAAATATAAAGCTTTATAAAAATAGGTAAATAAAATCATAGGATCTTAGTATATCGATTTGCAGGTAGTTAGATATACTGATATACTTGCAGGTAGATGGATGTACTCTTGGTGTTATAGTGACAGCTATGCCGATTGATCCTGAGTCTCCCATAGATTAGGACTGGCAGGTGGTTAAAAAAAAAGTAAACAAAATAGGATGGAACTTTATATAAAACTTCATACAATAGAAAGAGAAAATAGGATGAAACTTTATATATGGAAAGGAAAAGCAATATGTTATATTTATGATGAAAAATAATACTATTTGGATGGTGAAAAATTTAAATATTAGTATAGATCTATTTTTAATTCAGATCTTTATATATGGAAAGGAAAAACAATATGTTATATTCATAACGAAAAACAATACAATTCATTTAGGTTGTGAAAGATTTAGATACTAGTATAGGTCCATCTTAAATACGGATCTAATATGAGTTGAGAGGGATCCAATTTCTTGATGTGCAATTTTTTTATGAGTTATTTAAATGTTTTGTATAGTTATTTATTTTTGTTTTTAGATTTTTAAAATTTTTAAATTTTGGCCGCATAACAAAATTTCAACCTCGATGATGGACATTCGATGATGGACATCCTTACACATCGATGTAGAATGAGCCTGTCAGCCCAATCAAAAATAAATAATTGAGTGAAAGAAACAAAATAAAAGTAAACAATGCATCCAAGTTTCAATTAATTGAGCAAAAGAATTTTATGTTATAAAATAAAATAAAATAACAAAATTAAGTAAAATAAATAATATAAATAATATATAAATAATATAAATAAAATTAAATAAAATTTATTTTATGTTATAAAATAAATTAATCGAGCCAAAAAAAATTGAGATTGGTTTTTTAAAGTTTCAATTTGGGTTGAATTAGTGGAATAACAATACATCCAAATTTATGCAATAATGCTATCATAAATTAAGGTTTGAATTTTGAGAAGTTTGAAAATGTGATTTTTTTTCTTTTTTTTAGAAAATAAAAATCTGAAATTCTCAAGTGGAGAGGGATTAAAATTATGATATTTTTAAGCATGTAACATGGATATATATGTGTTTATGTGTGTGGATATACAGTTTATGGTTGTTGTAGAGATGTCAGGGCATGTGTCTGCACATATTAGTTATATTCTCTTGTGAACCTTTCTATTTGAGCAAAAGTGATTGAGAAAGTTGGACAATGTGGAAAGTTTCCATGAGTAGTGCGAGTCTGCGTGTTGTAGTGTAGATGTCGGGGAATGTGTCCTCACATATCAATTATATTCGCTTGTGAACTTTTCCATTTGGCCAAATGTGATTGAGAAAGTTTGACACTTGTGGAAGGCTTCCATGAAAGAGAATAAGGCCAAGTGTAAGAGTAAATCTACTTAGATTCTTCCCAAAAACACTAGTAGCAATTAATAACTGTAAATTTGTGTAATATTGTTGTGATCTAGGTATTTTCTTTTTCAAAAGCTATCTAAAATTTGTATTAAGAATATAAAATAAAATACAATCAAAGCTAACTATAAACAAGAGGCATAATAAATGAAAATGGTACTATTTTTCTTGAAAGTTTGAAGTATAGTTACCAAAACTTTTCCTAAAATAATTTTGCTTATGTAACTTCTAAATACATCCTGGTAGATATTTAACTAGACTAACAAAGCCAAACTAATATACCCATACATATAAAGCTAAGAAGAGATGACATGTGGTGCTAAGCCAAGAGTCCATGTGCTCGTTTTTGCTACTATTGGGGGACCTCCTCCTCCTATTCAATGTCTTCATTACGTAGGTTAAGGTTGGAGGAGGTGCCTTCAAATCCCCCCTTTTTTCCATCAAGAATAATCTCTCTCACTTTAGTTGGGTCATGCTTGACATCCTTTGGGTCTGTAACAATGATATCAATGCCATAGACAAATTTTAAAACAATTTCAAACATTTTGTCTATCAAATTTAGTTTGGAGAGAATTTCTAGCTATTCATGACCCATTCTTCTACAACTTGGGCTACGCAGGGTTTGCTAAGCTAGTATAGTTTTATTAGCCTATAAGTTTTGGTATCCATACTATGAGAGAACCCCATATTAAGTACCCAATAAATAAATTTAGGCTTAACTTGTTTATTGGTTGTTTTTTTCTTTTGCTCATGACCAAGTTCTCTATGTGAAGGACCTTAACCTTAACAATTCCAGGAAAGGGGTGCTTATAATTGGTCACATCGGTTGTGTCATATATGCTTGGGTGATATGACGAGGCGGCTAAGGTTTTAGAGGCTTTTTGCCTTTTTTCCCCTTTTAGCTCATTGTTTACTAGACTCTACACTAGTCTCACATTTGGGCTTTCAAAATTTTGGCCTCCATTATTGCTTGAATTGTCACACTTAGATAAGCAAGGGCAACACTTGGTACAAACAAAATGGAAACTTGGAAAGGGAACCACTATCACATAGGCTTCCCTTTCCCTATTCTTCTTAGGTGAACAAAAGTCACTTGAAGGAGGCTCTCCTTTAATAATAATCTTGCACTTTGACTTGCAAAGTACTAGAACAAAGGGGGGATGGCTCTTCTCTATTTGCCTACATGCATTTCATAAGAGAAATTTGCTTAATGGACGTGGAAACCCATCTAAGCGCTAAATTTGTTTGGGAGCATATTCATAAATGTATCTCTTGTAACTTTGAATAACAGGGCCTGGAACAACTCTAGATTGTGCTTCGATGAGGGAAAAGAGCTCAACTATGTCCTTATAAACATAGATTTACGAGTACTGTGAACAATTATTTACTTTACACATTTCTCATACACTTGAAAGGTAGATTTCATAAGTGCTTTTGGTTAGGAATCAATGCATAAACAAAACAAAGTTCTTTAAAGCACATAATGAAAGTATATCTCTAGGTGCAAAGAGGAGTAATCAACATACAAATATACTCCCAAAATAAGATAACAAATATTGGAGCAGAAGGTTGTTAAATACATACAAATTCTCATACGCGACTTTTGTTAAGCAGTTTTAATGCACCTTGGTACTTTTTTGGTTATATAAAAATTGTATGTAAGAGAAGGCTATTCTAAAAATAAGAGGTCATAAGCATAATTTCAAGTGCAATATTTCTTCTCTAAACTAAAAACACCACCAAAATTGAGAGGTTATTGTGAAGGTGTGAAGTACAGATTGCACACACATTTTGAGAAATAGTTAGGATGTATCCGAAAGCATAGACTCAAATTCATAGACATCACTATTACTCACACAAGTGGGTAATGCTTAGGGGAAATTATTTTCCTTGTTTGTTTAGCTTACTATCTAGTAGTGATATGATGACCTTGTTATCGCTGCTACAACACCCTCCAAGATTTTGGCCTACACCCAAATTTAAGAGCCTACTTTGATCTTGCATACTGTCGTCACACGCATTAAGACTTATTGCATGTGTTTTCTCTAAGTATTTTGCTCCCATTTGCGAGAAAATCAAAGTGTCGTATTTTCGCATGTCAAGTGTCACACATCACATGAAACCTAGTTTTGGTGGTTTTCTTGGGTAATATTTATGTAAATGAGTTGGTCTCACCATGTGAACATCTATCACACTCATTTCCGAAGTTTTAAGCATTGTCACACAAGTGTCCTCTCAGTCATCGCAAAGTGTATCTTTGGTGTCGCACTTGTTGTCGCAAAGATGTCACACTGAGGGAAGTATGTTGTTCATGTATTCTAGATGATCTATGTTGTGTCATCAAGTGTTCTAAGTGTGTGATCATAGTCAAGCCTTGTTACTATTCACATCAGCTTCGTGGATACCACACTTAGTCAAATTTGGAAAACTTCTCGACCAAGCAAATTAGCCTCATACATCCCTCCTAAATCACACATTGCATAGTCTCAGCCCTCAAGAAGCAACCTTTCCTCTTGGAAATGCGCAATGCACAGTTCATGCCTCCTAGCACTGCACACTACATAGTCTCAGTGCTCAAGCCTGGCCTTTGAGCTCCAAAACTACGCAATCTTTCGCTCTAGCCAAGCCTGAACTGCACATTGTGTGGTCTCAGTCTTCAAGCCCATTCCTTGAGCTCCTTAACTACGCAAGTGTGCAGTCACATGACATCCTTGTCCTTCCAACACTGTGAGGTGGGAAACTTCACTCATCAAGCCCTTAACTTGGCTCCCTGAGCTCCCCAACTGCACAATCATCAAGTCCAATCCAGCTTTAATTGCGCATTGTGTAGTCTCAAGGCTCATGCCTGAACCTTGACTTCTTTAGATGCACAATTGTGTAGTAATTAAGCCTCTCCCTTAGCCTGCCACTTGGTTTTGAATTAGTCGGTGGATCATCATGCAACATCTTAGACTAGGGGTTTATCGGACTCATGTGTCTTGTCATGAGTGAATTGAAAATACATGTACTATATCATAGTATGATAGGATGATGAAAAAAGGAAATGGAGAAGGGGAACATACTAGAAGATACCTATGTAGTTGAATATGCAAGCTGATCAATTAGGAGAAAGCAAAGGGACATCAGTTTGCTACACAACTCAAGACCTAACACTGAAGACTCCTCATCCCTAATCCATATGGAGGTGGAAAGAGATCAATCTCAAGAAGAAACACAACAAGAAACAACAAAGAATTACTTGACATTTCCATGTCATAATGCAGTCCATGTTATCAGGGTCATGTCATGTCATGAGTCATCATATACCACATCATCTTTGTGGATTATGTAAATTATTATTTGAAAATATATTGTAAAGTGGGAGTCCAAAGGACATGTACAAAATATGAGGAGTCATGTAAAATTAAAAAATTCACAGGTAAGTCAAACAGTCATGAGGGTAGTCAAAGAGTCACCAGGGAGGTGAAGTATCACCCCATTGGTTATATATACACCCTCATTGTACAAGAAAATGACTTTTCACCTTTGGCCCCTCCCACAAGACATTAGAAAGCTAAGCTAATTCTTTTGAGGAGCAAGTAGTGGCTCCAACACTCCATTATTGGAGCTAGTGGTGTTTGTTGTATACATGTGCCTTGGGACTTTTACTTAATATACTAAGCCTGATGGCTAGCATGTTCTTCATGCATGGATTATGAATATTTTTTAGATTGTTTTGTGAATTTTTATGATTCATGTTTGTTTGCACTTGCACTAAAGTAGTTGAACTATTTCGGTTATTTTAGTGCTTATCATATTGAGAATGTGTTGTAATGGTTGCAATGTCTCTCACATCTTTGTGGACTATTCTGCTGGATGTTAGACATATATTTCCTGTATGTGTGTGTCTCTACTAGATTGGTACTATTACCTCTCTTTTAGAGGCTCACTTTCTTCTTCCTTCCGCAGTAGAAGAACCTCAAGACACCTACAACCAAACACTCACTAGGCACACTCGCTTTTCGAAGGCACACATGTGTTCCTCTCTCTTTCTGATAGTTAGAGCCAAGACAAACCTCTAAGAAAATTCTAACCGAGCTATGTTCCAGATGGGGCTCGTAACCCAAACGGTGTGAGGTATAATTGGGACCACATATTGGGGAGACCCCTTGAATGTTGGCAATTCCAACACTGTTAACATTTATGGCACTAGGAGGGAAGCCAAATTTTTGTGGCTGATAACTCCACCCACCCTCATCATACTTCTTCCAATCAAGGCAACAATATTCCCATCACCTCCCCTACTCATATTCTTGAAGTTGGAGGATCTTCTCAACTTGATCTTGGACAGACATGTAAAATTCTTATGAGAAGAGCTGAGCCATTTGGCCTATAACCCATAAGTTTGCAAAGGCTATTGGATTAATCCCTGGAGTACACAATCTTCCTTATTTTCCAAAGAATAATGTAACCACTCCTACTGGGATAGTGGTTTCTATAGTCAAAGATTTGGTTCTTGCCACCCTTGAAGAGTTAGTAGAGACTATAGAAAACACAGAGAAATCAGAGCAACCTCCATCTTTTAATAGGGGTGACGAAGATATGTACTCTCAGACAACACTTTCCATGGGTTAGGCGGTTACGAAGAGGAGGAGGAAGATCCCTCAGATTCTGAAGAAGAGGAGGAGCACAAAGATGAAGATATGGCTGACTATTACCTGGATTGTATGTCTCAGGGCTCACTTTCTCTACTGGGTGTTTTGCACAATATGTCGAGGCACCCAGAAAAGTTGTTAATGAAGTACGACCCTAACAAAGTAGTCAAAGCGAAGGACCCATTGGACAACTTCTACCTACATATATAGATGCTTGAGGTATGGTATGATGATGTTGCATGTAGAATTTTTCCTTATACCTTATATGGCAGAGCAATTGTATGGTACCGCAGACTTCCTCCAAACTCAATCCAAAATTGAAAGGGGTTTAAAAAGTTGTTTCTTGAAAAGTTTTTTGATGACAAAACCTCAACCATGTTATTGAGAGAGTTGGGCAATTTGAAGATGGAGCAAAAAGAAAAGGTTAAAAATTTTAATCATAGGTTCAATTGCATATTGAACAAATTCCCCGCAAATAGGAAACCTCATGACTCCATCAACATTGATTACTAGAATTATGCCTTATCGACAAGAATCACGTAGTTCGTGAAGAGAAACTATTATAGTTGAGAAGGAATTTTGCGCAATTGGAGTCATTGTAGATGATGAACCATCGAAAGACCCCAAAGACATTGGTAAAAGGTCTCACGCCTCCTCAAGTAAGGACAAGGATAAAGTGGCTATAGATCTTGAAAGCTTGACCCAAACCATCAAGTCTCTATCCAATTAGTTGGCAAAGTTAAAACAAAGGTCAAGCGAGACCACCATTTGCAGCAAACCCCCTAAATTCAACTTCCTGAGAAGGGCTTCCAACTCTAGCAACAACAACAGTCATCCAACCAAGTATGCACAAAGCTCGAATGTTGTGCTGAATGTCAAGAGCATGGGCATGGATCAATATTGTTCTTTTCATCAAGAATATCATTCAGAAAATACATGCCCACAATGGAATCACAACATGAATGCTCTAGATGCACATATCATTGACATAGTACTTTCAGATGTGCAGATTGAGCCAACAGAAGAAAAGGAAGAAAATGTTGTGGATGAAGAAACTACGAGTGTCAGGATTGCAGTGAATGATTTTAGTTGTGTATTCGCAGCTGAAAAGAAAATTATCAAAGAACCACCACTAGTGAGGACCCAACTAAAAAGCAGAATAATCGATATAAGTTGAGAAGCCAAGGTCCAATTTCTGAACTAGAGTTGACCAAACATAAATTGAAAGAACACTTATTAAGGAATATCACACCATCTGTCAACTCAGCTCAAAACAATTAGAATAAGTATGGAACATTGCTACAGCAAAAACTACTTCCACAAACAATAAAAGCAAGTCTACTATTCTAGAAGTATTAGATAAATTCACTCCTCTAGACACTTCGACAATGCCCGTCACATTTGATTACAACATAGTCGAAGACATGAAGAAAGTTTGCGCTAATATTTCTATATTTGAACTTACAAGGATCACAACCTAGCGGAAACTGCTTGTCCAAGCTCTTGATTAGTCTTCCTTAGGTGATAACGCTTCTTCATATAAGGGATCTGGTAAGTCTTTTGGTCCCTTGGAATCCGTGCTTAATGCATTAACATTAACATTTCACACACTCTTCCCTCTGTTTTTATCAACATTTGAAATTTTTAATTACAATGTACATAATTGCTTAGTTGATTCCAGTGCATCTGTAAAGTAATGCCATTGTATGTAGCTAAGAAAATCAAGGCTAAATGGGATAAAGTAGATGCATAGATTATTCAGTTGGACAATAATTTTGTCTATGCTATTAGTGAACCCAGAAATGTTCTTATTCACTTATCATCTGATTACGAGCGAGTTCACCAATGCATAAAAATAATAATTGTGGACATCCCATAAGAATACGATGTATTGTTTAGTAGAGAGTATTCCAGCATATTACAGGGGTATTTTTCTACCAACTGATCACATTTATGGCTTCCATATAAGGGAAGGAATAACCAAATATGGGTAGACTCAGAACCTTACATGAAGCACATTGTCACACCCTTTGAGGGGAGGAATGAGCCAGTTCCTTTCGCAGATATAATATTTGGAAATTGCTTCTTGGATACTAACATAGGATGCTACCATGCTTATCCTTCCCCAATTCCACTAGACACATAGTTGGAACTCCTTCCTAGTTCAACTAGCACAAATGACCTTTGTATAGTAGATAGTAGTAGTACTAGTGTAGGGCATAGTTTTTTTGCATATGATGTTTGGGCTTTGTTTAATAACAGTTCTAAGATAGCAGAGGGATCTGGAGTTGGTTGTGTTTTGTTGAAGAATCTAGGGCAAAGTAGTGTAGTGTGATTCTTCGTTACTTGATAACAATTTGTGGAGTATTTTTACTTTTCCTTATTAAATTCTTCTTCTTCTTCTTCTTATTAGTGCATATGTGTGTACTTCATCAAACTGCTACCAAAACATAAAAACAAGAACACAAGATGTTGGCTCTCTGTTAGGGCCAAAACCTCTCTTCTCTTGAGAGGAAAACCCTTTAGTTAATTTCTCTTATTGAAGCTTCTAATGATCAATACCAAACCCTAGAACCCTGACAAGAGTATCCTCCAAGCATAAGTCAAGTCCTTTCTGCACCTTATTCCCCAACACTTCTTTAGGTAATTCTTCTCGCACTTCATCTTTGTCACTTCGTCTTCCTTATTCTGGCACTTTGTTCTTCTTTCAATTGTTGGTAAGTCTTGTTATAATTTCTCTACAGGACAAGCCTTTGATGAGAACCTTCCCGTATGAAAATTCCTTCACTTTATTAACCAAATGAGTTTCTTCTTCAAAGTGTAGGTGTAGACTGGATGTGACTCTCCAGCAACCCTAAATTCTCTCACGTGTGATGGTTTACTTGTTGTTGTAGCCTCTTTCCTTCTTCGCTTGAGTTCCCTTCCTCTTCGCTTGATTGGGAGGCCTTATAGGCCTTGTTTACTAGGCCAAAACAAATAGATATGTCACTATGATTTCCTGCTGTAATGAATGCAGGAAGACCCTTCCTTTCTCGCACGTGTGGCTGTGCTTGACTCTAGAAAAACTGTCCCTTTCACCTCAACTTCTTTCTCCCCTAGAAGACTTTTTTTTTTCCCTTTGTTGGCCTCTTTTCTGCACTAATTTCAGAGTGAAGTGAGTGCATTGAATTGGAGTGTAAAACCTCTATAAATAGAGGATCGTCCCTCCATTTAGGCCGACTAGAACACCAACTAGTCACCCTATTTTTAGGCTAACTTTGAGGGTTGTTTTGGAGGCTGATTTTTTGAGCAGACTTCAGATAGTTTCCATGGTGGTGTAGCATGCTTGAAGGATATTTTTATGATTCCATTGCATAGGAGTAGGCTTGAATTTGCTTGGAGGTTTCCCTTACATATTCATACATGGTGTAACATGCCTTCAACATTTCCTTTTGACTATTTGACTCACCTGTTTCACTTAAAATAGTGCTAGACCTATTTCAATGAGCAAGAAACTCATTGACATATATCATAAAAATAATATTTATTTTCTTGATTAAATACAAATATCAAAAGTACATTTATGAAGGCCGAACCTAGTTACATTTCCTTCAACACTCCCTCTTCACCAGGGAGGTATTCGTACAAAATTACAAGGTGTTTGGCTATTATAAATCTTGAAGAATTCACATAAGAGAAACTAGATTAGAAATCCATTTATTATAGGTACATACCCACCTGGGTGTTCTCTGAGTATGACCTTCTAGGACTATTTTTATCTTTGGTTCCCAACCCTTAAAGAATGTTGGCCCTCTTCCCTACTCATATTGGATGCCCTACACATCCTCAAAGAGTATTGGATTCCAGATGATTACCTAATCCTCCCATTCTTTATTCCCAAGTGAAGACAAGAATGTTGTGTCTATATTGTGTCTACATTTCCATTCAAGGCCTTCATCTAGACTTACAACTATTAGTCCTAGTCTATTGCATCACCCATGAAATGGAAAACACAATTGTCACTCCTTTGTAATAAGGGGTGATCCAAAACTCCCTCTTGATCAGGGATCTGTCAAAGCTCCCTCTTAACTAGGGACTCTTTCATTCATCAGCAACTTCTTCTTGGTGCATCCTTCAACTGCTTGATCTTCTTCCTTTCTTTGATGTCATGAAGTCTTTGTTCGAACTTCTTCACGGTAGCGCACCATCCATTGATCACTTTCCTCCCTAGTTTTTCATGTCATGCTTCCTTCATGGAAAGTGGCTTTTTTGTCATTCGTTAGGTTTTCTTGTCATCTTGGCTACTCTTTTGTCATCTTGTCCATGCTTTAGAATATTCTTCTTAGGGATGCTTCATTGTACTTGCAAGTTTACATGTTTTTACCTAGTAGCCTATCATGAGTTCATCCTGAATTGCTTCAACATTGTTTTTTGCTAGATGACTTCTTCGTCATGACATCTCTGTAGAGTAGAATCAATTATCTGCACCTTTTATATCTCCAAGGCCCTCATAGGTGTTAAGGGTCCTTTCTTCCTTTATCAGAGTTGTCTTGCCTTCTTTCGGGAGATATCTTCAAAGTATCTCGTGAGATAGTGATTCTCGGTGATCATGGTGTTCTTCCACATGCTTGATCTCTTTTTGCATTTGATTCTTATAATATAGATAGGTCAACCATCTAATACTTCTTGTGATAGCATTCATTCATTGCTTGCTTTTTGGACTTTTCAGAATTTCTTCTTGCTTCTTAGTCAACAATCTTACACTCCTTATGTGAGCATATTATTTTGTTGACCTTCATAGCATTGTAGTACATGTGTTTGAGAATTTCCTTGGTGAAAGAGATTCTTTCATACTTGATCATGTTATAGAACTATTCCCATGACTCAATAATATACAAATCATAACATGACTAACCTTTGATGTACACATACCTCATCTTGATTCTCCTTTGATCATCCTTTGGTGTGGCCCTTCTTGCTTCATCTTAGCTTGACTGCATATCATCCTTTTATTGAATCCCATGAATGGGATTCTCAATGAGACATCTGCTTTGGTCCATGAACCTTCTTTTCAAGATTCCATCATAGGATCTTAAAGATCCTTGCCTTGGGAATGTTTCCTTTCTTTTGATGATGGAGGTCTTCTAAGATTCTTAATCATGATCAATTTTTCTTTCATCATGGATAAAGTCTTATACTAGGTATGCTTCTTCTACATGAATGTCTTGAGCTATACCTGCCATGCTCCTATATTCTAGAAGATATTTCTACTCATGCATTTTTGTTCTTATCGTAAATGATACATCTTCATGAGTATCTAGAACTCTATGTACATCATGTTGCTAGATTCTAGAGGATGTTTCTTGCCATCCAATTTTAGCTTATTCCTACATGCTCCTATCCTACCCAAAACTTTGAAAGAATTATAAAAGTAAAGAGTTTGACCTAGTCATAGTAGAGATACAGAGGATCTTCCTTCTTCCTTCATCTCTTGAGTTATGTGAGATTCTTCCCTCTTCCTTCTGTTGTTGTTGTCCTTCTTAAGCTAAGGACAATTCCTTTTGTAGTGTCCATATTCTTGGCATCCAAAACATTGGATTTTGGACATGTCTTTGTTGTTTGTTCTTCATGGACCAAACTTGCCAAATTTACCCTTTCTCTTGGCCATGTTAGCAAATGATTTCTCCTTTGACCCCACATCTTCTTTTGCCTTGAGTTTGGTTTCCTCTGTCCTGCATAGAGACCACATTTCACTGAGAGTGGTTTCTTCCTTCTTGGCATATATGCTTTATGTGAAGTTGCTCCAATCCTCAGATAGATCATTGAGTACTACAATTGTCATTTTTCTATCAGACATGACTTACCCAATATCTTGAAGTTGATCTCGCATTTCAAAGATTTTCACGAAGTAGAGAGATATTCCTTACTTTGTTATCTTCATTTTCTATAATCCATTCCTTTTAGATATTACTTCTCCAGTGGTAGATACCAAGAATATCTCTACTAGCTTATCATAAATTTCTTTCGATGTCTCAAACTCGAATACATAAGGAATGAGATAACCTTTTATTGATTCTATTAGAATCTGTTGACAGTGCTAGACCCACCAACATGTCAAGGGAATCTCCCCGGTAAAAAGTCCCAATTAGACCTCACACCATTTGGTGTAGGAGTCCCAGTAGTGGGTCATATGTAATACCTTGACCACGATTTCTCATAGAGGCAAGTAAGATAACTCTATCAGTGGCAAGGGTATGACTGCTACAGTGAGTCAAGGAAGGTGCATGAGAGGTTTTAACACAGGTGGGTTGAGATGAGTACGCTCCTTGGAAACCTGTAATAGTACTTAGCTAGGAAGGGAACACACGAGCAGAGAGACATCACAAGCTAGAAAGAAAGTCAGCTAGAAATCCAAAGTGATGGTTAAAACAACAACACATGTGCAACAAGATTCATATAATTGCATACAAAACAGTTCATATGCAACTACGTAAGTTAAAAAACATACATTTCTACAACAACTGGAACAATCCAACTACAATAATAACATATGCATGAAAACGTGCTGGCTCTTATTATATAAAGAAGTGTAAGTTCCAATCATACAATACATCCATTTAAAATTGCTAGCCCCAACAGTGGAACATTACAACCACATCCACCTGTTCCTCCAAAGAGATCAAATAGCTCTGTGTAGTGGAGAAGCCAAGGCACGTTACAATATTGTCCAAGATTTCTCCAAGATCGTCTTATTGGAAGCTTGGCTGACCAAAAGCCTATATAATGAGTTATGACGGACTATTTATAGCAAAGGGTGGGGTGGCCCTTGACATTCCCCTTTGTGACTGTTCAACTACCCTCATGGCTCTTCACCTACTCTATGACTGTTACATCCACTATTGACCCTTGACATGACTTAACATTACAATGCACATGTACCCATGTGAACATAACTGGCTTGAGCAATTCAAACTAGACATCAATCTGACTTGGAAAACCATGGAAGTCCAACTCCTCAACATCTTCATGCTGATCGAAAATAACATACTAATGCCAAAATCATAGTCTTTGATGGTGTCCGTGTGTTCCGCAGTGACATCCATCAGAAACCTGACTCTTGCCTCCATAGCATCCAGGTACACTGCTTGAGCTCCTCTGTCCAACTCATATGAAAGCATGCGCATCATTGTCTTGAAGTTGGTCGGAGCAACAACATACTTGTGCATGATGTCTGCACTAATAGGCAAGTCTGGGCTAGTGGCGACGCACATCAACTAGTCGAAGTACGAGTCAAGCTCTAGTCAGACTTGTTTCTTTGTCTTCACCTGGGTGAGAGTCCCAAGTGACGGGATTGCATGTGTGCACACCACAACATCCATAATCTTGAATACTCGTGCATGGGAAGCATGTATGCTAGTGATGAATTGCTGGAGCTCTTTATAATTCTGGATTTGACTCTAGATACGTGCTTTCATCTTGACTGCTTTAACCCTCATCATCTCAGGAAAGTGAGGTGCAGATCCCTTGTACTTCATCGTCCATGCTTGCATGTCATTAACAACAACATGCAAGTTCATCAAGATACATGCTCTTCTAGCACATCATTGTTGCCATCCGTGGAGATGGATTGCCTTGTGCATGGTACCAAACTTGGAGTACAATGCTTGAATTATTGTGTCAAGGGTAAATACTTCACCTAATATTGCCTTCTTCAGTTTAGCTCGGGTGGACATTGTCACCAAGTATCCTTCTTGCTTGGCCATTTGTAGTTCCTTTTCCATTCGCTCATTCTCGGCTATCAGGGAGCAAACACTTGAGCTAGTGGCTTCGACATACACTCTCGTTGCATTGGCCAAGGAAGATGGATGTTTATGCACATCATTCATGATCACTTGTTCCTCAACTTGCGTAGGAGATGTATGATCCTTTGGAGTTGACATTGTGTGAGACTGCACAACTCTATGTTGGGATTCATCAAACGAGATGTTGTGGATCTCTTCTCCTCGACTGATCACCAAGGATCTCAGTGCCTCCTTGGTCATTTGAGACTTGCTCATCATCTGAATGCATTGAAGTGGGTGAGTCAACCCCTTTGTGGTGAGGCATGAGGTCGGTGTGCTATTCCAACTCCTGTTGCTCCATGTCTGCATCCAACTATTGAAGTTCTTGTTCTATCTCATGCGTGAAGTCTTTCCCCTGCGATGGTTCACCCTATTCACCTAATGCCAGCTGTTCTGATGAATCAACTACTTGTATTGGTGTTGCTTCGTTTGTTTGCACATGTTTCACCCCTTGCTATATATGTTGCTGTTGCACTTCCCTCTCCTATTTTCCTAGCTCTTGTTCCTTTCAAAGTCGCTCCCTCAACTCATGCAACTCCCTCTCTGCTTATTCCATTCTCTTCTTGTCCTTCTACCTTCGCGCAATTATCTTGTCGCGCTGCTGACTCTTTGCCTCTATAGGGATAACTACTTTCTATACAAGTGGATCTGCTCGAAACTTGCAGCTTTGCTTCTCCTCCATGAGATCAACAATTTTCCTCTTACCTTTGTTGTGCACTGGTATGCTTGCCTCTATTGCCACTGTTTCTACTGTTGGGGTTCTCCGTGATGTGGCTTCATGTTGCTTCATTAACCACTCCACAACAAAGATGAATTGTTCATTGGGTCTAGAGAAATAGTAGCAATACCTCCATTGGTCCTCCTCGGCCTAATGACATGCCCTGTGGATCCAGTTCAACTGAAATCTCGTGCAGTGATCTTTCACAATGCAATGTGGGTCATGCAGATTGTAGTTTCGGAGGTCGAATGGGTACTTATTCATCGGTTCTGTTTCAACATCCGCTTACTTGATATTCTAGATCTTATATAACCCAATCCACAACGGAAGAGTGGGCCAAGGTTCCTTCTTCTTCCGATGTTGTCTAGCTATCAATCCTGCCGAGATGTGATATGCTACTTCCTACATGACAAGTACATCCAAGGAAAACTTTGGAAGAACATGCGGAGGCTTCTCCACACTGAAAATTTAGATGAAATTTCTAGATGGTGAGGCATACGAATCTACAATACCTATCAATGCCTCCATTTCTTCCTTTGACATGCAGGGTGGATCCTGTTTGAATATCATCTTGTATCCTGGGGTGACAAAATGATCAGAAAGTCGTGTGATTACTCCTTTGAAGCTACATTCAGACAACAACTTGAAATATGTGTTCACAATAGTCTTTGCTAGTGACCATGCCCACTCCAAGCCTGGGAACTCCTGTTGGGCACAGACTGCATCTAAGATGTAGGCGGACATGTAAATATCTGCATGCATACCTCTAGGTAACTGTTGAGCCTTCGTTACTTGTTCCTTCAGCTGTTGAGCCAGTATGCTGGACCAATTACATGGTTTTCCTTCTTTAGCCAATTGGTCCAATGAAACCACCCAACTCTGTGGGAAGGTTTTCGTGCTTGCTTGGCCATACAATTGACAAGAAAATATGACCAAGTATTGGTATGCCTTCCTCAGTATATTTGTCTTGTAGATCTGGTTGGGTGTCAACCTGAATCAAGCTGGCTCCTTTACCCAATTCTTTAGAATGTCTCTAGAGTTAGCACAACTGTTGGGTAAGCTTAATGGAGTGTTCATGGTAGTAACGAGCTCTGACATATGATGCATCTCATCATATTCTCATTCCTATAAGATCGCAAGCTTCGTCCCACTGCCACTGCTCAAGGTCATCATCTGAAGATTAGTGTGAGAGACGATCTAGTGTATCATGTATGCAAATGGGGACACGAGATATCTGCATGCAATCTAGTACAAGCCAGACTTGGGAATGTTCACATACACCTGAAAGTCTTCGAGGTCTTCCCCAAAAGTTCCTACAAATGTTTCGTTTACCTCTTGTCACTCAGTTTGATTTCCTTGTCTAGATACAACTTTTTATCTTCATAGATCAGTAGACAAGAGGACACATGCTCAACTACAGTTCTAGCTGCGTTTCCATCAGTGTCCTGTGATCTTGTTCTCTTGGAATCCATTGAGACAGATGAACGCCTAAAAGATTTGGAGACAAGCAACATGTATGGCAAGAAATCTGCCAGTGGAAACAAAGCAAATTCGGGGAATGACACCACACATACCTGGGAAACTGATGGGCAAGATTGTGCAATTTCTTCTGGGGTGATTGGCTGCCGGAACTGATCAAAAGGAAGTTTGTGCTATCTGTTGGGATTGTGCAATAAGCAATTCCAGCTGGGAGTGACTACAGGCTCAGGGACTGCATTGAGCAATTTTTTGGGCCAACAGTCACTGTCCCTCAGAGATGTGAAAACCAGTCCTAGAGGACAATGCTGGTCAGAAATGCACATTTCGGTAGAGGAAGGCAGGGCCTTCCTTCCCCATATTGTGCAATGCAGTCTCAGTGAAGGTAGAGTCTAGGTCAAGGTTGACCCGACTCATTGATGGGAAACTGAAAACAAATAAGAAAGTGAATGCATGGTGACACTAAGTGAAAGAAGAAGTGATTGACAGTGCATGCAAACATGAATGAAAGATTCAACAAACAGATCAACATGCATGTGGGTTAAGTGATTCGCCAGTTCGGCGAACGTTCATGCAAAACAATTTCATGCATACGATAGCAATGAGATAGTAACGAAAAATGAAATAGATCTAGGAAAAGCTAGTATACATGTAAGCGAAAACAAGCATTCAAAGAAATCAAGTAAACAAAACTCACACAAGCGAATACACAAAAAGCGATAGAAATGCTGAAAAATACAAGTTCAGGCCACTTACCCATGAATATCTGAGCTGGATGTGTCGAGGAGTCCTAGATGAGCTGTGGGATGTTAGAGCTCCAAGCTCGATGTGGAAGAATGAACTTTGATGTGTTGAATAAATAATTTTGGGATTATGATGTGCATGCCACAAATCTAGGAAAAAGCGACACTTGGAGGGAAGTTTCTAAAACAACTTTGCATGTAACCTCCGACTGTTAAAAATAGCTCCCTGAATCATGGGATGCCTTTTGCACGTTTCCTTATTCTATTCCAGGAAAAAGCAAGTCATGCATGTATGCAAGTCAAGTTTCCTTGGTTCTAGGTGGAATTGGTCAACCAGATTTATCATGCCTGATTTAAGCTGCTCAACTGATTGAGAAAAATGTGCCTTTCTGGTTGGGAGCTGGGCTGGCTTCCCAAGAGATTTGTGCAATTTTTGGGCAAGCTGCTAACTGCTGCCCAGATTTTCCCAATTTCTAGGCTAAACAGCACTGTTGGAGAAATTTGGGAAATTCCTGTTGGGAGTGTTGACTGGAAAAATTGTGCAGTTCTAGAGCCCAGAAGGTTGCCAGACATGATTGTAAAATTTTTGGAGGGAAGGTTGGTTTCCATCCAGAAATTCACAATTTTCTTGGGGAAGCTGCTCATCCTGTAGCTAGACTAAGTTCGGGTGAGCATCATGTGAGGGGAATGCATCAAGATATGATCGACAGGCTGCCTTTGTGCAAGAAAAACAATGAAGCTTGTGAACTTGATGAAGAAAGGCAATCTGCTGTGAAAAGTTGGTAGGGAGGCTCCAAAACGAGCTAAGGAAAAAAAATTGAAGGGTGGTTGTAGCTGCTACAATAGAATCTGTTGAGCTCTTGTCTCATCCTTATTGTACTTGGCTAGGGCTTGAGTTTGTTACTTAGTAGGGATAGTGATATTCCCTTTGAAATGCTCTAGGAGTTGATTCTCCTTGAGTAGTCGATCAATCCTCTTCTTCTATGTAAGAAAGTTATTGGTACCCACCAATTTATTTCTTTCCTTGAAAAAAGGCATTGATATATATATTCATAATGGGACATGTACTTACTTGATATATTTTGAGATGTAATGGATTTACTTCTCCTTGAAGGCTTGATGTCTTGTCATCCATGGATCTTGATGTTCTTCAAGTTTCCTTCTCCAAGTGGACTTGATTGATGATGAGTCTATTTGCTTGAAGTCTTGTAGCTTGATGTAGGTCCTACTTCAATCTGTTCTTTTTTGTAGGCGCATTTAAGTAAGGCTCTTCTTATAGCTTCGCAGTCCTCCTTGATTAATGATGGATTGTAGACCCTTCTTATTCTTGAAGTGATTGAGACCTCTAGGCTTAATGTTTCAACTTTGTAGATGCTTCTCCCTGATGAGTGTTATTGAGTTTCCCATTCCTTTATGTGTCACCTTGGCTCTGATCCCATGTTGAAGAATCTAGAGAAAAGTAGTGTAGTGTGATTCTTCGTTACTTGATAACATTTTTTAGGGTATTTTTAGTTTTCTTTATTAGCTTATTATTATTCTTCTTATTATTAGTGCATATATGTGTACTTCATCAAACTACTACCAAAACAAGAACACAAGATGTTGGCTCTCTGTTAGGGCCAAAACCTCTCTTGTCTTGAGATGAAAACCCTTTAGTGAATTTCTCTTATTGAAGATTATAATGATCAGTGCCAAACCCTAGACCCCTGACAAGAGTATCAACCAAGCACAAGTCAAGTCCTTCCTTCTTTCTACACCTTATTCCTCGACACTTCTTCAAGTACTTTTTCCAGCACTTCATCTTCAGCACTTCTGGCACTTTGTTCTTCTTTTAATTGTTAGTAAGTCTTGTTATACTTTCTCTATAGGACAAGACTTTGATGAGAACCTTCCCATATGATGATTCCTTCACTTTATTAAGCAAATGATCTCCTTCTTCAAAGTGTAGGTGCAGATTGTATGTGATTGTCCAGTAGCCCTAAATTCTCACACGTGTGATGGTTTTCTTACTGTTGTAGCCTCTTTCCTTCTTTTCTTGAGTGCCCTTACTCTTCTCTTGATTGGGAGGCCTTATAGGCCTTGTTTACTAGCCCCAAATAGAGATATATGTCACTGCGATTTCTTGCAGTAATGGCTGCAGGCAGACCCTTCCTTTCTCACACATATGGCTGTGTTTGACTCTAGAAAAATAGTCCCTTTCACCTCGACTTCTTTCTCCCTCCCTTCGCTGCCCTAGAAGACTTATTTTTGTCCTTTATTTTTCCTCCTTTCTTCGCTAATTTCAGACTGAAGTGAGTGTGTTGAATTAGAGTGGATATCCTCTATAAATAGAGAAATGTCCCTCCATTTGGACCGACTAGTAACCTTGTTTGTAGGCCAACTTTGAGGGTTGTTTTGGAGGCTGATTTGTTGAGAATACTTCAGATAGTTTCCATGGTGGTGTAGCATGCTTGAAGGAGATTTTGATAATTTCATTTCATAGAAGTAGACTTGACTTTTTTAGAGGTTTTCCTTACATATTCATACATGGTGTAACATGCCATCAAGATTTCCTTTTGACTATTTGACTCAGCTATAGCACTTAAACTAGTGCTAGACCTATTTCAATGAGCAAGAAACTCATTGACATATATTATAAATATAATATTTCTTTTCTTGATTAAATACAAATATCAAAAGTACATTTATGAAGAATGAACCTAATTATGTTTCCGTCAACACACCCTCTTAACTAGGGAGTTATTCATACAACATTACAAGTTGTTTGGCTATTATCAATCTTGAAAAATTCACATAAGATAAATCAGATTAGCAATCCATCTATTATAGCATCATATCCATCAGCATTGTCATAATGCAAGGCCTTGAATAACTAACTCCATCTCTCTATGAGACCATGAGCTACAATGTTAGCAAGACCAATGATTTATAGACACCTTCATCATTGTCTCTCATGGTACATACCCACCCAGGTTTTCTCCGAGTATGACCTTCTAAGACTATTCTTATCGTAGGTTTCTAGCCCTAAGAGAATATCGATCCTCTTGTCTTAGATTCCCTACACATCCTCAAAGAGTATCAGCCAGATGATTACCTAATCCTCCCATTCTTTCTTCCCAAGTGAAGACAATAATGTTGTGTCTATCTTATGTCTACATTTCCATAAATGGCCTTCATCTAGATTTACAACTGTTAGTCCTGGTCTAGTGCATGACCCATGAAATGGAAAACACAATTGTCATTCCTTTGTAATTAGGGGTGATCCAAAACTCCCTCTTGATCAGGGATTTGTCAGAGCTACCTGTTAACTAGGGACTCTTTCATTCATTAACAACTTCTTTAGGTGTCCTTTAGTGGCTTGATCTTCTTCCTTTCTTTGATGTCATGAAGTATTTGTTCGAGCTTCTTCAAGGTAGGGCACCATCTAGCGATTACTTTCCTCCTTGGTTTGTCATGTCATGATTCCTTTGTGGAAAGTGCTTTCTTGTCATTTATTAGGTTTTATTGTCATCTTGGCTACTCTTTTGTCATCTTGTCCATGCTTCAGAATATTCTTCTCATGGATGCTTCCTTGTACTTGCAGGTTTACATGTTTTGACCTAGTAGCCCATCATGACTTCATCCTGATATTGCTTCAACATTTATTTTTCTTTTGTTTGATGGCTTCTTCATCACGACATCCATGTAGAGGAGAACTAGTTATCTGCACCCTTTATATCTCCAAGGCCTTCATAGGTGTCAAGGGTCCTTTCTTCCTTTATCGGAGTTGTCTTGCCTTATTTTGGGAGATATCTTCAAAGTATCTTGTCAGATAGTGATTCTTGGTGATCATGGTGTTCTTCCACATGCTTGATCTCTTTCTTCATTTGATTTTTCTCAGATAGATAGGTCAACTATCTAATGCTTCTTGTGAGAGCATTCCTTCATTGCTTTCGTTTTGGACTTGTCAGCATTTCTTCTTTCTTCATAGTCAACAATCTTACACTCCTTATGTGAGCATATTATTTTGTTGACCTTCATAGCATTGTAGTACATACCTTCGAGCATGTCCTTGGTGAAAGACATTCTTTAATACTTGATCATGTTATAGAACTATTCTCATGACTCAATAATATACAAATGATAAAATGACTAAACTTTGATGCATGCATACCTGATATTGATTCTCCTTTGATCATCCTTTGGTGTGGCCCTTCTTGCTTCATCTTAGCTTGCCTACATATCGTCCTTTTCTTGAATCCATGAATGGGATTCTTAATGAGACATCTACTTTGGTCCATGAACCTTCTTTTCAAGATTCCATCATAGGATATTAAAGATCCTTGCCTTGCAAATGTTTCCTTTATTTTGATGATGGAGGACCATCTTCTAAGATTATTAATCATGATCAATTTTTCTTTCATCGATCAATTTTTCTTTCATTGTGGATGAGGTCTTATACTAGGTATACTTCTTCTACATAAATTTCTTGAGCTATATCTACCATGCTCCTATATTCTAGAAGATATTTCTACTCATTTATTTTTGTTCTTATCGTAAATGCTACATCTTCATGAGTATCTAGAACTCTATGTACATCATGCTACTAGATTCTAGAGGATGTTTCTATCTATGCAATTTTAATTTATTCCTACATGCTCCTATCCTACACAAAACTTTGAAATATTAAGTGTTACACAGTAATTTGTCACTGTCTCCCTGTCAGTCTCCCTACTGTTTCATGAGTTCAAATTAATCATGCTCATGCTCTCTAATACTGCCAAATGGCCCACTTTGCCAAAGTTTTTCCCATCATCGCGATTGTTATTAAAATAACCGCGCTGACTCGCGCCTCATAATACAACGAATGCACTGCCAACGCGGAAGCACACGTGTTTCCCGCACTGGTCGAATTTCATGAACCAGCGCATCTTCTATTCATATTGGGTCGCACTGACATAACCTTCCCTATTATTCAAATGCGATGTCAGCGCTCCAGTTCATTTATACACCCGCGCTGATCTTGTTTGGGCGAGTTTGTTCTAACAGCTGGCCTTCCAGATGACTCCAGACCTGGTTGTTGGCCTTGTAAATGTCGCCCTCCTTTCTCTGGCATGTCTGTTTCGTCATTTGGGCCAGCTTTCTACGCAGCAAGGCCAACCCACTGCCTGTTTTAGTCATCCTTCTGGACAGGCTGGCCAACCTCAAGGTCAACCGACCATCCAGCCCGCTCAACCATCTGTTCCGCAAGGACAACCCTTGGTTGCTCAAGGACAACCTGGTACCCAGCAAGCACATCCTTCTGGGGAAACAGGTCCATCCCAAACCCAACCAGGCCAACCTTTCGACCAGATGGTCCAAGCCCAACCTGTTCAAGGACATCTTTCTGGGCCCCAAACTCAAATTGGTTATCAAATGCAAGGTGGGCCACGACCCCAACCTTCTTACCAAGTGCAGCCTTCTTATCAGGCTCAGTATGGAGCTCAGCAAATGTATGGGTACCAGCAACCCCAGGGGCAAACTCAGTTTACCCCTTATCAAAATTATCAACAGATGTAGGTCACTCCTTACCAGAATTATCAGTATGCTACACCTGCAGGTCAAGTTGCTAATCTATGGGGTGCTGGGGGGCAGACCCCGGGACAACTGTCTGCATATGGACAGAATCCGTATGGACAGAACCCCTACGGGCAAAATCCCTATGGGAAAAGCCCCTTCGGGCCGGGTCCATCTGGACAGAGTCCATGGGGGCAACCACCACCTGGTTGGAACCCTGGTACTACCTCTCTTCCACAGCCACAAATGTCCTTTAACCCTCAGTTGCCTTTCTTAGTGACGTTGGAACTTCCGGATGTGTCCAAGTTAACGAATGATCCCATTCTTCATAATCCGTATAGGCCACCAGTTCTGACTAAAATACCCGGTGATTGCCCAAAATTTGATGGCAAAGCTGGTGAAGACCCTCAAGCTCATGTCATGACCTATCACCTTTGGTGCTCATCGAATTCATGGCTTGATGACTCCATTCGGCTCCGCCTCTTTCAAAGAACTCTCACCGGCTCAGCCGCTAAGTGGTATATTAAGCTGAATCGCGGAACATTTCAAGATTTCAACTCGCTGGCTATGGCATTCCTAACTCATTTTCAGTTACCCATTTGGTATGAGACAGGGACACATCTCCTTACGTCTCTCAAACAGGACACAACTATGAATATATCTGATCATATACATGAATGGAGACGGCGTCGTCGCTTGATCAAATTTTGGATTCCTGATCAACTCCTGACCGATTGGTTCACAACTTCCTTTGTCCCTGCGATCGTGCGAGACATCGCCATGGGAGCTTGTGTAACTGAAGAGCAAGCTATCGCGCGTGCTCAGTACCTTGACTTAGTATACTCTCAGTCGGGTACTTTATATGATTATTTGCCAGATGCCCTGAGGCCTGGACAATCCAAGGCTCCGCAAAAACCATCTGTTGACGGAGTTATTGGCTCTGTAAACTCAACATCAAAGAAATCGCCTGCGAACCCTGGGAAGAAAAAACAGAACGCTTCTAATGGAAATGATTCTCAGGGCCAATCTAATTCTGGAAGTACCTCCGAGGTAAACTCCGTTCAGTCCACCATGGCGGATAAATCCTTGAAAGGGAAAGCCAAGAATAAATCCGAACAGCCCAAACAGGATTCCCCTAAGCCTCCACCCGAGGAAGCAGCCAAACGAAAACCTAAGTATCCTTGTCTTATCTGTGATGAGAATCACTACACTAAGGACTGCCCAAGGCAGTCCGAAGTTAGTCGATTATTGAAAGGTGCTCCTGGGACTCCTGCCGTGCTTAAAGAACCTTTCCCTTCCCAACAAACTCAAATGGTGGCAGACCCATCTCAACCCTCTTCCTCGTTTGGCTCTCAAGTGTTCATGGCTGGAACGATTCCCATCCATGTTTCTACTCGAGCAAAAGAATATCCTTCTCCTACCGGGAAAGAGCCGGAGATCCCCTCCAGTGCTCCTCCGTCCAGTTCTGGTCCTCTCCACATCGAAAGGCCCAGCACTGAGACGATCCCCCGACCCCCTCCGAAAGGTGTACTCCGGAAGTCGTCTTACAACCCTAATGCTCGTGCTACCCAGAATTATAGCATTTTTGAGGACTTAGCTCAGGCTCCGTCTGCTATGTCTGCTCTAGAAGTCCTCCAGAGCTGCCCCTCCCAGAGGAAGTCCTTGCTATCGGCTATCGGTGGCATAGACTCGGCTGATTCAGATTTGATTTCTTTCGATCTCGAGGGCTTTACACTGAGACTGCCTCACCAAGTCGCTTTCCTTATACAGGTCATCATCAATGGCAAAACCATTCATCGTACAGTCATTGATGAAGGTGCCTCAACTTGCATCATGTTTGTTGCTTGCTGGAAGGCTATTGGTTCTCCTACGTTGAGTCAGTCTCCTACGACGTTAGAAGCCTTTGATGGAAGAGAGTCCCGTCCTTACGGTATCCTCCAACGCTTGCCCATCTCTTTGGAAGGGAAGACGGTAGAAGTGGAGGTCGAAGTTGTCGACGCCAATCTTACCTACAACCTCCTCCTCGGACGTAGCTGGACATACGCCATGCAAGCCGTGGCTTCCTCCCTTTTCCATGTCATTCGTTTCCCTCACCAGGGGAAGATTGTCACGGTGGACCAGCTCTCCTTCTTCGCCTCCTCTTCTGAAGGTAACGTGCCATTTGTGGAGCATACCTCTAAGTTATTCGAGAGTGTGGGAGCCGTACTTTTCAAAGATCCCGCCCTAATGGGTATCTTTCCCCTTCCACCTTCGAATCTCGCCCCTATTAACATGATTTCCGTACGTTCTGATCCGTGGGTCCTTCCTCCCGCTAATCAGATAGACTCCTGGGGTGATATGATGCCGTTGAGTCCTGCCGAGCTCAACTACGTCGAAATCGTTGCTGCATCGGCTCCCCTTGCTGAACCTGCTCTTTCGGGCAGTGTTCCCGATTCATATGTTCATTTCCCTTGGCTAGGAGATGATGCTACTTCGGACCCATTAAAGGAAATATTTCCTTCCGATGAAGCCATCATAGAGACCATGTCTCTCGAAGAGCTCCCTTGGTCAGATCATCACCACCACTCTTCGTTTCTCCCTCCCCATCTGGAAATGATCGCATGTCTCGAGCGGTTTGCTTCGTGTATCCCATCCTCGCCCCTTCAAACACCTATTCAGCTTTACCAAGTATCTTCTGAGGGCAATATGGGGAACATTACGCAAACCCAACCTATCGACATCTCTGTGAAACCAGGGATTGTCGAGCACATTCATATTGGAGTCACTTGCACTCCAGAGGAAGTTCAACTCTACACTGACCTATTTCGCGAATTTCGTGATGTCTTTGCTTGGTCCTATGAAGAAATGCTTGGCATCGACCCTAGTATAGTAGTGCACGAGATACCTACGTATCTAGGTGCTAAGCCTGTTCGTCAGCGCTTACGCCCTGTGCACCCCCGAAAGGCCGCAGCCATCAAAGCAGAAGTCGAAAAGCTTCTCAAAGCTGGTTTCATTTACCCCATTCCACTGATGGATTGGGTTTCTAATATAGTCCCTATGAACAAAAAGCAGGGCACTATCCGCGTCTATGTTGATTACCGTGATATCAATCGTGCCTGTCCTAAGGATAACTTCCCTACACCCTTCATCGATCAGCTTATCGATGAGTGTGCAGGAAGCGAAATTTACTCGTTTATGGACGACTTCTCTGGATATAACCAGATCAACATTGCACCCGCTGATCAACATAAGACGGCTTTTATCTGTCCTTGGGGCACTTTTGCTTATAAGAAGCTCCCTTTCGGTCTAAAGAATGTCGGCGCTACATTCCAACGTGCAATGTCCTATGCCTTTCATGACATTCGTCACATTGTACAGCCATACCTAGATGACCTCCCAGCTCATTCATTCAAGCGTCAGGACCATCCCTCCCATCTTCGCGAAATTTTTCTCCGTTGTCGACACTACCGTATTAGGCTCAATCCTCATAAGTGTGTCTTCTGCATGGAATCATGCCGACTACTCGGGTTTATCATCTCCCGAGAAGGCATCTGTCTGGATCCCCTCAAAGTCGAGGCCATCCTGAATCTTCCTCCCCCTGCTTCTTTGCAGTAGTTGCAGAGCTTGCAGGGCAAAGCAAATTTCCTTAGACGATTCATTCTGAATTATGCCGAGGTGGCTAAGGGTTTCACACGATTATTGAAGCGAGACACACCCTTTCATTGGGATGCTATCGCTCAGGAGTCTTTCGAGTGACTCAAGGGCCTCCTTGTCTCTGCTCCATTATTAAGACCTTCGAACTACCACCGTGATTATACTCTCTATCTGGCTGCTGCCGATACCACTATCGGCATGGTTCTAGTGCAGGATGATGATGACGACAATGAGCACGTTATCTATTACCTTAGCCGCAACCTCTTGGATACAGAAACTCGCTACGCTTACGTCGAGAAGTTGGCATTGGCTGTTGTCTGCGTCGTCCAATGTTTCCGGCATTATATCCTGTTGCGCACCACGACTGTGATTTCTGACTGCAACCCAATGACGTACATTTTGTCGCGTCAGTTGCTCGGGGGCAAATCCTTGAAATGGATCGTAATCCTCAAAGAGTTTGACTTGGAATTTACTACTGCCAAGTCTAAGAAGTCTCTGGTCTTTGCTGAATTGCTCTGCTCTTTGCCATCTCCTTCTGCACCCTCTCTTTCGGAAGAGCATATCCCGGACGAAACGTTGTTTCTAATCAGCACCCTCGACCCTTGGTATGGGGACATCATAGTATATTTGCAGACATCTTCCTTCCGTCCCAATGTATCAAAAGATGCTCGACGAAGGATTCATCATCAATCTCAACCATATCGCATTATTGGCGATACCCTGTACCACCTCGGCGCTGATTTTGTTCTCCGTCGATGTTTGAATCTCGAGGAAGTTGAGCGAGTGTTGAATGACTGCCACTCTGGTGCTTGTGGCGGTCACATGTCCGGATATGCCACCGCCCAGAAAATCCTCCGTGCTGGTTATTTCTGGCCTTCTATCTTCAAGGATTGCATCCTTGCCGTCCGTTCATGCCATGACTGCCAGATCTACCACCGGAAAATGGGTGCACCTCCTGCACCACTGCACCCTGTTGTTACCGTAGGTCCTTTTGCCAAATGGGGCATCGATTATACATCCTGTAACCCTCGTTCGGCTGCGGGCGTGGGTATATCATTCTTGCCGTGGATTATTTCACCAAATGGGCCGAAGCGATGCCTACATTGAATGAAGACGGTCACACAGCGGCGCAGTTTTTGTTTAATCATGTCATTACATGGTTTGGAGTCCCTCAGGCTATCGTCACGGATCACGGAAAGCATTTCCGTAATCACATGATGACGGAACTAACGACCCAACTAGGCTTGTGTCAAGATAGTTCGACGCCATACTACCCTCAATCCAATGGCCAAGTTGAAGCTGTGAACAAAGTCTTGACCACAATGCTCCAACGTACCGTTGGTACACACAACTCTAATTGGCATCTAATGTTGTTCCCCGCCTTGTGGGCCTATCGGACCTCTGTGAAGGACGCCACCGGTTTCACCCTTTTCAGCTAGTTTATGGACTGGAGGCCACCCTTCCTATTGAATGTGAGATTCCTTCGTTAAAGTTAGCTGTCGAGTTGCTTCCCAACACTACTCCGGTGGAGGAACGGCTTCTTTATTTAGAATGGCTAGACGAGACCCGTCGCTTAGCTTCTCTAGCTATCGAAGCACAGAAGAAGAGAGTTAAGGCTCACTTCGACAATACCATTCAACCTCGTTCCTTTGTTGAGGGAGATCTAGTACTGCTCTATGATCAAGCTAAGGATAAGCTAGGGGCAGGTAAACTCGAACCCATGTGGCTAGGCCCCTATATTGTGAAGAGAGTTTTGCAGAAGGGGGCATATGAGCTGATTGACTACGAAGGAAATCCTCTCGATAAGCCCCGTAACAGGCTTTATTTGAAAACATACTATGCATGATTTCATGCACCTAGTTTGTACACACGTGTGTTTTTAGCAAGTGTGTTATGTGTGTATGATTTCACGTTTTTCTTTGGTGTGAAGGCGTGTTTGCCTCTTATTGTGTTTTCTGCTTCTTGGGCAGATGCCTAGTGCACCTTATGTTGGTTTCGCTGATGGTGCCTGTCGTAGCACTTGCTATTTGTCTTCTGCGGCGTGGGCGATCTATGATCCTCACGGAGAGTTGCTAGATCTTCAAGGTGTGTGCTTGGGTCGTACCACTAACAATGTTTCCGAATACAGTGCTGTAATTGAGTTATTAGCCGAAGCAGTTGATCTCGGCATTCGTGCATTGGTGGTGAACCTGGACTCTCAACTTGTCGTCCATCAACTCAACGAGCAATATTCCGTCAGAGACCAACGCATTCTAAGGTTGTATTTACGTGTAAGATTGTTAGAAAGGAATTTTGATTACATCACATATCAACATATTCCGAGACGATTAAACACATTAACTGATGCATTGGCAAACCATGTATTAGACAGACATTTGCGTAACAGATAAACATTATACAAGAAGACATAGAAAACATAATAAGACCATAGGATAAGCATATGTATATATATATATATATATATATATATATATATATATATATATATATATATATATATATATATCATAATGTTTTGCACCGTGTGCATCAAAAATAAAATCCTTTTCCAAGCATAGTTTGCATGTGTGTTGTCATGTGTGCTTTTAAGCTTGCGTAAAAAATTAAAATATGTGGGTCGTATGTTATGCAACTGATACATTAGATTACATTTGTGTTAGACATTTGCATAGCATATAAAAACATCATCACATGTAAAAGATCCATCCAAAATCGGTATATATATATATATATATCATGTGGCGCACCAAGGCGCTCAAAAATAAGTGTATATGTCTAGATAAGGCATGTGTTCTTAGTACATCTGAGACGCATGTCTCTAAAAAAACATAAGTAGGAAATAAGACCTAGATGTCTACTGTGGTGGGTTATGCTCTCTGTATACTATAGCCGCCTGTCAGGCGGAAAGAGTCGATTGTGCGGACACAACCAACCTCCCTAGGAGCCTAAGACTCTCTAGTGACAAACAAGACAAACAAGAGCAATCCTTCTCTAAACATGCATTTACTATACGGGAAATCAAGTGTTTAGATCCTACCTGTAATCCAACGCTGTTGTAGCAGTCCAACTCCGCTGATCCGGATGAGCTCCTCCTTCACTTTGAAACCTGCATACACTAACAATCAAACGATTAAATAGCACTTGATAATCTCATAGAATAAAACATATTTAACACATAGACCAAGGAGTACATGAAACAACTCATAAATAACAAGTTATTGAGAAGAATGGACTCATTTGTATTAATAGGTAACAAAAGGAACAAATACAACCTGAGCCTTGGTGTTGTGCAAGTCCCTCCCAGGGTCCATCAAGAGTTCTCCTTTACTTTGACAAAGCTCACCCACTTCCAAATAGAACAAGCAAAGATGGCAATCTCTCCTCACAAGCTTCTAAATGGGAGTCCTAATTCCTGCAACATTTACCCTTAGAAATGTATAGCTTTCAACCTCTTCTCCTTCTGGCCCAATGGCTGTATTTATAGTGCTCAAGAGGAAGTTAATCAGGTCCACCATCAATGGGATAATCCCCTCTTTGGATGGGATAGCTCCCTATTGATGGGATAAGTTCCTCTTTGGTAGGAGTGCATGAACCATCTGGAGGCGCTCAATACACGTCGAACAACCTTCTAGAATGCTCTAGAAATGACCACAAGTGACTTTTTAAAGATGAAACTTGCGCATTTTAACCTTTTCAGGGGGACGCACCTGCACCTTTACATACAGAGCGTCCAAAGACGCAGCTTTTGTGAACATTGGGTGCGTCCCCGCAGGTAAGTTTGAGAGAACCTGCGTCCCCAGAGATAAATACATTTAGAAAGACTTTCTCTCTTTTTAGGAGTTTGACATGGAGAGCAGAGGCATAAGACTTGCCTAAGAGGGTAGCATGACTGTTGATAGAGTCATCCTAACTGTAAATAGTCATGGTGACATTTTTTAGTGTAACAGATTTCCCCCTAAAGTGCGAAGCCTGAAATAGATTAGGGTTTTGTATTATCTAGGAAGGGTGAAGCGCTTTATCATTTCAAGGATTATCTCGTGGAGAGCCTGGTCAGAACCTGCAATTTTCAACACAAAATACATGTATAAGATTATATCATCACTGAGGTAGGCATTCCCATACTCAGATTAAAACTTTAACTACAGGAATGATCTTGCAGTACATCATAATCATAGACTTTTGTAGACACAGTATGGGCGCATCCATCTGTTTATGATTAGTCTACTTAGATAATGAATACAAAACTCCTCGCAGCCTGGATGGTGGAAACTAGATCCAGGGTCTTCATTTCTACTTTTCGAATTGGTACGATTCTAGCCATGCGAATAAATGAGTTGATGTCGAACATGGTAGAAACCACTTGATTACCAGTCGATGATGTAAACTGTTAACAAGCGTGAGAGAGACCACCAGTAATGTCAATGGTTCTCAAAGTACCCAGTACAATCCATGAGATGTGAATGAATGAGTTGATGTCGAACATTTCACGGAATCCTTTGATCGAAAGTCAATGATGTAAACTGACGTCAAAGGCGAGAAACCTGCCATTGATGCATGCAGACTTCAAGGTACTGACGATTTCTAAGTCATCTCTCTAGATAATGTGTTGATGTCGATAGAAAGCGACCCGTTGCAGGCAAGCCCGCAACACGAAATCATTGTTCAAGTTGAAGAAATGTTGCTGTAAAGACTGACTCAGGGATGGTCAAATGGATGACAAGTATTTTGCAGATGAAAGTTTTGCTTGCAGACCTCTTGAACACATAACGACACGACAGATGGCTTGGTGCTGAATAACTCAAAGTTAATCCCCGAAACCCGGCTGAAGACTTTCAAAGTGGTTTGATCAACTGTGAGGTAAAGGATTTCCCAACCCAGGTGAATGAAAAGTGTCGTGTTCAAGAGTGGTAATAAAGTTTCTTCTGAGACAAAAGGTAACAAATAGGCTCATTCTTCTCTCTTTTCCCCCACCATTTCTGGCAAGTACCTCTTTATTTTTAACAAGCTTGAGGAGGATAACATATGCTTGATTATAAGCTCATCCTTCGGATGAGTCCAACCTAGTTTTGATTCGAACCCTAGGAAGGAGTGGTTCGTTCCTGTTTGTAATTGAACAGGTCCTTTACTGTGAAATGTTTAACGAGCCCAGTATAGGAGAAACTCGGCGTTTTTCAATTTTAGAGAGTCTGAAAAACTTAAGAAGACTCCAAGTTGAACTTTTTCGTAGATTTGTGTCCCTCAAGCCCGAAAAAGTATAAAATAATACCTGGGGGAACCGCTTGATCTTGCGACCAAGGAGTACTTTCATAATTAGTGCCACTGACCTGAAAAGTAAAAAGCGATCAAGGACACGTCGTTTTATTTCCGTATCGAGTTTGAAACGACAAAAACCCGGCAATCTTTTCCTGATTTTACGGTCAGAAAAGAGCTATAAGGGGACCGTCTTTTAATTCCGTTTTAACGAGTGTAAAAGAAACGCTCGGCAATCTTTTCATTTTTTAGGAGTCAGAAAAGGGCTTAAAAGATGACTCTGATATTTTGGTTTGTGAAAAATGACAATTTTCCCTCTAAGTCCCTTTGTCCTGCACAAAAACAACACATTACTCATACCTGTTTAAGATAGGAAAAAATACATCGAAAAACATCCTTCCATGGTGAAAAATGAACAAATTCATCCAAAAAACCTATAAAAAGACTTTTTACAATATCATTTTTACCATTTTACTGTTGAGGTTGAAAAAAGGGCTTTTGGCAAGAAACTTCCCGTGGTCGCTGCGGAAAATCCGACCGTCAGAATCGAACGCCGTCTCTTCCAGGTATTTTACAACATCCTACTCTTCAATTTCATCCGATTAAAATTGTTTTTTAGGTTTTAGTTTTGTTTTTTGGGGGGGTTTAGGTTTCAAAATGCGCTCCTCGGTGGACGCAGGTGCCCTTCGGGTGACCTGCGTCCCCCGACTTTTTCCTATACAGGAAAATGGTCGGGGGACGCAGCCCACCTTCAGGCCAGCTGCGTCCGGACGCCCTGTGTTGTAAACGCGGGGTGCGTCCTCCGTGGAATGCGGAATTTGAAACCCCAATCCTCACAAAGAACCATTCAAATTTCCCCAAATTAATTCTAATCATTGTTTCTTGGTGTGTAGGGCACTCACCATGTTGGATTGGAGAGAAAGAGAGCACGAGGACGTTGATTTAGCTGCAATTGAACATCAACCTTCCATTGATGCCCTAAAAGCATGCGGGCTATATAAATACTGGGCCATACCTGGCATGAGGGCTCAGGTGAGATTCTTAGAATGGCTGGTTGAGAGATGGAACGTTCAAGAGCAATGCTTTTACATAGGAGGGCACCAGCTCGAGATAGAGCCCTCTGATGTATACTTTCTCACTGGCTTGCCAAATAGAGGTGAGCAACTCAATCTAGCCGGGACTAGGCCGGGTGGCCAATCCCTTGTTAGTCTCCGGGAAGATTGGTGCACACCCAATGCACACCATGCGAAAGGCGTGGAAATCAAACACATCTCTCTGCGTGAACTCAAAGTTATAGCTTTCACGGTTACCAGAATTTGCGGCGCAGCCGCTTTACACATTGCTTCCGGGTCCCAAATGCGGATGGCAATTGACTGTTACCAAGGCACCATTTTCAACTGGTGTGATGCTGTGTCGGCTAATATGAAGAGCCAACTGACTAAGGCAAAGAACGGACGACTGAAAACTTTTGGATATGGGCCTTTAGTCGTGAGCTTTGCCTTAGAGAGAGTTCCGATGCTGATCCCTCAGCAACTCACTGTTGATATCTTGGGTCCTCGGGAGCCAAAGCTGGTACGATGGGTTGCGGTGATGGCCCGGCATCCTGACGAGGGCGCGGCGGTTGTTCGATTCTCTGATAGTTATTTTCACTGGTTAGAGGACCAGGTTTTCTCGATCCAGGACTTTCCGTATGCCGGAGTAGATTTTCGAGGTGATCCGGACATGGTTCTTCCACAGGGAGAACAATGGGACGACAGAGGTACTTTATTTTTCACAAGTTTTTAAATTATGTATTTTTTTTTGTTTTTTATATATATCGTCTCAAAACTGACAGTAAAAATTTTCAAAATGCAGATGTTGGTCCACAGCGCCCAGCCAACCTCCGGCCTTTTGAGAGGAGACATCCAGTTGCACCGGTACCGGCCCCACAGGACGCGGCTGCAGAGGTACTAGCTGAGTTGGAGCATGATCTAGAGCGTCTGACGGCGGATATGCCTGAGACTACTATGGATGATATTCCTATCAGGCTTCAGCGCTATGTAGTCGCAGTCCCTGGACCGTTTAGGAGATTTTTGCGTAAGGTAGCCCGTGCAGTGGTGTCGTATAGGGAGCACCACCAGTGATTGGCTAGTCACTTTGTAGACACATGTGACATTTTTGACTTTTTGTACTTTATCATTTTTGCCGATCATAAGGTGTTTTTCAACCTATGATCGAAGACGATGTATATTTTTTGACACACTCCTATCTATATATATATCACTATTACCGGCTTATCTTGTTTAACATATGTGATGAAATGTTTTTAAATTTACTTGCATGATTATCGTAAATGTCTGTCCAACACTCGAGAAGCAATTGCATCTGCTAATGTATTTAAAGACCTTGGAATATGCTGATATTCAATGTAATCAAATTCACGTTCCAAGAGACGCACTCTCAAAAACAACCTTAATAACACAGGATTTCTAATGGCATAAACTCTATTAAGCTGTAATACAACAAGTTCAGAATCTAACCTCACTATCAAACGTCGAATTCCAAATGAAATAGATTCGGATAATAATTCAACCACTGCACTGTATTCTGCAATGTTGTTCGTTGTTTGACCGAGGCTTACCCCATGCATAGAAACTAACTCGTCAGAGGGTGAATAGATAACCCAAGCTGCGGAAGAGATATTCCGTGTACTACGACAAGCACCATCAGCAAATCCAATGTATGTTTGGAGAGGCGTCGACATCTGCAATATCAAGAGTAAAACCAAGATAAGCCAGAATAACGACGAAAAACACACTTGCTAAGCTAAGCACACTGACTAACTAACAAACATACTAGCTAGAAAGAAAACCTAACCTAACTAAAACTTCTCCATACCCACCATTTAAGCATAATACCTCTTTAGGTAAAGTCCATTTCTGGGTTTACCCAAAGAGTCCCCATCAAAATCTACCAGCTCATAAGCCCCTTTTGCTAGCTTTCGCTTTACAATATAGGGTCCATGCCACATAGGAACGAATTTTCCAGCACCTAGCTTATCGTTAGCTTGATCATATAATAGCACTAGGTCTCCCTCCGAAAAACTTCGAGGGGTCACATTTCTATCATACTGAGCTTTCATTCGCTTCGCGTGAGTCTCGATTGCCAATGCAGCGTCACGTCGAGTCTCATCTAATTTAGCTAAGTACAATAAACGTTTCTCCTCTTCGGAAGTAGCTGGGAGTAATTCGACAGCCATTTGAAGTGATGGGATTTCGCATTCAATGGGTAACACAGCTTCCAAGCCATAAACTAGCTGGAAAGGAGTGAACCCTGTTGAAGTTTTCACTGAGGTTCGGTATGCCCATAGCGCTGAAAATAACATGTTGTGCCAATTCGACCGATGAATACCAATGGTTCGTCGGATCATGATAACCAGAACTTTGTTGATAGACTCAACCAAACCGTTGGCTTGCGGATAATAAGGAGTAGAGCTATCGTGGCGCAAACCAAGCTGGCTTGTAAGCTCAGTCATCATGATGTTTCGAAAATGGCTCCCATGGTCAGTAATGATTGCTTGTGGGACACCAAACCTAGTTATAATATGATTGAATACGAAAACTGCAGCTGTTTTGCCGCTTGCGTCGAATGTAGGCATCGCCTCGGCCCATTTAGTGAAATAATCAACCGCGAGGATGATATACGCATGCCCCCCGGCCGAGTGAGGGTTACAAGTAATAAAGTCGATACCCCATTTGGCGAATGGACCAACGGCAATTATAGGGTGGAGAGGAGCAGGTGGTGCGCGCATCTTTCGATCAAACACTTGGCAGTTGTGGCACTTCCGGACTGCAATGATACAATCTTTAAACATAGATGGCCAGAAGTAACCAGCGCGCAACACCTTCTGAGCTGTGGCATACCCAGACATATGACCGCCACATGCTCCAGAGTGACAATCATTCAAAACCCTCTCAGCCTCTTCGTGAGTTAAACAACGTCGAAAAACTAAGTCTGCCCCCCGGCGATAAAGTGTATCTCCAATAATTTTGTATTGCTGGGATTGAAACCGAATTTTTCGACGTTCCGCCTTTGAAGCTTCAGGCCGAAAGGTTTGGGTTTGGAGATAGATGATTATATCCCCGTACCACGGATCTAAAGTACTGATAAGAAACAAAGATTCGTCCGCAATGGACTCCTCTGCCACAGTCTCTGTGTCAGTACGCGGGAAATCACACATCAATTCCGCAAAAACTAAGGATTTCTTAGACTTGGACTTCTCGAACTCCAAGTCGAACTCTTGCAGGATAACGATCCATTTAGAGTACTTGCCCCCTAGCAGTTGTTTTGTCAAAATGTAAATCATAGGGTTGCAATCCGAAATAACTGTAGTTTTACGGAGAAGAATGTAGTGACGAAAACGCTGGACAGCTTGAACGGCTGCCAGGGCCAATTTCTCCACATGCGAATATTTTAGCTCAGTGGGATTTAAGGTCCTACTGAGATAATATATCACATGTTCCGCTCCGAATTCATCTTCTTGAACTAACACCATTCCAATGGTGGAATGCGAAGCTGCGAGGTATAAGAAGTAGTCCTGGTTGTAGTTGGGAGGATGCAACAACGGTGCATGGGTCAACGCGTGTTTAAGTGCATCAAAAGATTGTTGGGCAATCTCGTCCCAAAAGAATTGAGCGTTCTGTTTCAACAACCGTGTAAAACCTTTAGTGACCTCGGCGTAGTTTGGGATGAATCGGCGTAAAAAGTTCGCTTTCCCTTGCAAACTTTGGAGTTGGCGCAAACTCGAAGGAGGAGGCAATTTGATGATAGCTTCGACTTTCGAGGGATCGACGCGAATGCCGGCTTTTGAAACAACAAATCCCAGCAATCGACCTGTTTCTATACAGAAAACACACTTGTGGGGATTCAACCGAATTCGATAATGCCTACACCTCATAAAGATTGCTCGTAAGTGGACAAGGTGATCAGCTCGATGTAAAGAATGAGCAGGCAAATCATCGAGATACGGTTGCACAATGTGCTTGATGTCATGAAATGCGTAAGACATCGCCCGTTGAAAAGTGGCCCCGGCATTCTTAAGCCCAAAAGGTAATTTGCAATAAGCAAATGTCCCCCATGGACAAATGAATGCCGTTTTTGGTTGGTCGGCAGGTAGAATATTGATTTGATTATAGCCCGAAAAACCATCCATGAAGGAAAACATTTCACTTCCGGCACAATCATCAATAATTTGATCGATATAAGGCGTAGGATAGTTGTCTTTTGGACAAGCTCGATTAATATCCCTATAGTCGATACAGATTCTTATTGTTCCTTGTTTCTTGTTGACCGGAACAATATTCGATACCCAATCCGTTAACGGGATCGGATAAATGAAACCTGCTTTCAACAGCTTTTCGACTTCTGCTTTAATCGCAGCCGCTTTTCGAGGGTGAATCTGACGCAACCGTTGCCGGACGGGTTTAGCATCCGGGTAGGTCTTTATTTCATGAACAACAATGGCAGGATCGATTCCCAGCATTTCCTCGTAAGACCAGGCAAACACATCGCGGAATTCTTGGAATAGGGCCTTGTAAGTGTGGATTTCATTTTCTGTACATGCGGCACCTATATGAATGTTCTCCTCAATTCCGGGCTTCACTGAAATATCAATGGGAATAGTGCGAGAAATATTCCCTAAATTCAACTCTGAATCAGAATGTTTCGTTGGATCCTGAGCGTCTTTGACATATTCAGCGGTAAAGATAGATGAAAAATCATTTTCAAATGCATCATCCTTAGGTAAAAACGAAGATCTGTGATGGAGATCTTCCCATGGTAGATCGTCTACACTTAGGATTTCGCGAAGTTGTTCGTCAGATGACACGACTTCGGGAAACGCTATCCGTTCTAAGGTTGAGGTGAAAAGTGATTCTTCACTGACCACATTCATTTGGTCGATCTCGGTTGAATGAGAGTCGGTAAAAGACATGACAGCTTCATAAGCAATTTCATATGGACTCAAAGGCATAGCATCACCGAATGAGTCTATCTCAGAGTCAGATGGGACAATCCAAGGATCATCATAAATAATGTTTTCTGATGTAATCATATGAATTGTTGCAAATGAAGGTTCTACGCTGAGTGGAGGGAGAGGAAAAGTTCCCAGTAAACCGGAATCCTTAACTAAACCTACACCAACGTCCCTATAAGGGATTGTCGTCTTACCGACATGCTGGATACTCTCTGAAGAGGCTGGGTCGGATGAAAAGTATGTCAGCTGATCAATAGTCACGATCTTACCGTTATGTGGAAACTTAATTACTCTGAAGACCGATGAAACGACCGCCGTCATAGCATATGACCAACTTCGACCCAAAAGAAGGTTGTAGTCTAGAGGGGCATCAACCACTTCCACATCCAGACTAACGGTTTTACCTTCTACCCCTATAGGCAATTCCTGTAGAATACCAAACGGACGGAACCCACGGCCATCAAAGGCCTTAAGGATGGTGGGGGATTGGTTCAACGAAGGAGAACCAAGGGATCTCCAACATTGAATCGACATAATACACGTAGAAGCTCCCTCATCAATCACAGTCCTATGAATAGGCCTGTTTTTTACTATCACTGGGATTTGGAAAGCCATTTGATGGGGGAGACGCGGTGTACTATTTTCTAGATCGAAGATTATTAGATTCGGGTCCTGAACATCAACAGCTCCTATAGCCGACAAAAGCAATTTTCGTTGTGCTGGGCATGATTGCAGCACTTCTAACGCCGACATTGCTGAGGGTGAAACAGCTAAGTCCTCAACAATGTTGTAATTCTGGGCTGCTCTCGCATGTGGATTGAAAGCAGACCTTCGAAGTACACCCTTGGCGGGCGGTTTAATTACTAAGTCTGGGTTAGGTTTCTCGATCTGTAGTGGATCGGAACCAGGAGCTGAGGTTGATGGGTTAGAGTGAGAAGATTCTGCTTCCTTACCATCAACAGGATTCTTACTACCATAATCTTGCGATCGAGTCGCAATCCTCACATGAGACATCATCAAAATGGGTTCTTCACTGGCATTCGAGGAAGAACCTATCATCTTATTCTCCTGCTCCGGAAATGGATTTTTTAACACAGCAGGAGTGGGAGAACCTTTGACTATTTTCACAACCTCGGCCCGATGAGGGCAATCTCTCGTAAAATGATCCTCTTCACAAATAAGACAAGGATATCGAGGTTTGCGCTTTTCGTCATTGGTTTCCGACTTTTCCGTTTTCTCCTTCGGAGCCTTGTCTGCTTTAGCCTTCTTCTTTCCTTTCTTCTTTCCACCGTTTTTTGATTTGGCCGTAGATGACTCTACAGCGTGAATATCGGCGGTAAGTTCAGGAGAAGACTCTCCTGTCGGGGAATCGGGCAAAGTGATAATAGGAGTAGTTGAAGCCTTGGAAGACTTCTTCTTGCTCTTTGTATTCACGATACCAATCATACCATCAGCGGCATGAGATCCCGAAGGAGCAGCAGCGATTTGATTCGACTTTGGAAGATCCGGAATCTTCTCGTGTAACGTACCCGACTGAGTGTAAACTAAGTCAAGGTATTGCGCCTGAGCAATGACTTGCTCCTCAGTAACTACTCCGGCCTTAGCTACATCTTCAGTAATCTTCGGTAATAATGATTTAACAAACCATTCAGCTAAGATTTGGTCCGGGATAAAAACTTTCACTAGCCTTCTTCGACGTCTCCACTCATGAATGTGATCAGAAATATACGTGGACGTTGATTGTTTTAGTGAAGTTAATAACTCCGTGCCGTTATCGTATCTGACCGGCAACTGAAAGTGAGTTAAGAACGAGGTAGCTAACTGGCTAAAATTGTAAAAAGAGGCCCGTGGTAACTCAATGTACCACTTGGCCGCGAGACCAATGAGTGTACGCTGGAAAAGACGTAAGCGGATCGAATCATCCGAGATAGAATTTGAAGCACACCAGAGGTGGTAAGTCATCACGTGATTGGACGGATCCTCTCCAGACTTACCTTCGAACTTGGGTATATCGCTGGGCAACTTATTTGGCATTGGCGGCCAGAACGGAAGATATTGAATTGGATCGTTCGTTAGGCGCGTCAAGTCTGGTAAATCCAAAGTTGCGATAAACGGTAACTGCCGGTTAGGATCTCTAAAACTCTGGGTCACAATACCGGCCCCAGGAGGAGGATATCCAGGATAACTAGGAACAGGAGTCGCATTTGGGATATTATATCCTCCTGGAAAACCAGGATTAACCGGACCGTACTGGGGTTGTTGAGGTTGTTGATAAGTGTACCCAGGATACGGTTGATACTGGTAAACCGGTTGTTGGACAGCTTGCCCAGGTTGGTACTGTCCCTGGTACGGTTGGTGAACAAATTGAGGTTGAGTAGTGACAACCGTACTTATACCAGGCTAGCCTGCAGGCATCTGGACCGTGGTTTGAATCGTAGATCCAGACAACGGTAAAGATGTCTGAGGAGTGGTTACAGAGACAGTAGAAACCGGAGCTGTCGATACTCCAGAAGTAAGTATGGTAGATGTGGCGGTAGTTGCAGCAGCCGTTTGAGATGGAGTACTAGGTGCAATTGGCGGCTGAGTAACTACCGAAGTTACAGAAGTTTGAACACTTGACTGGACAGGTTGCGGTTGCTGGGGTGGACCAGAAACTACGGGTTGTCCAGCTTGAGGTACCAACTGTATACTTGGCTGCAACACCTGTTGACCCTGTGACGGATCCCACACTAACATTCCAGGGTATTGACCCGTAACAGGTTGAGGATACTGAGATCCATAGCCGGATTGAGGATAGGATTGATAATTGTAAGGTGCAGTTCCCATACCTTGACCATATGATTGACCTTGAGGTGGTTGATAACCTTGACCTAAGTATTGACCTTGAGGTTGATAACCTTGAGGTAAATACGGGTACTGGGGTTGACCTTGACCTTGAGGTTGGTACCCTTGAGGTTGATACCCTTGGGGTTGATACCCTTGGGGTTGCCATCCTTGAGGTTGCCATCCTTGAGGTTGATATTGATACTGAGGTTGACCCTGGGGTACATATTGAGGCTGGGGTTGACCTTGAGGTATGTATTGCCCCATAGGCGCGTACTGACCTTGAGGTTGCCCCCCAGACACAAATGATGTACCTTGAGGTTGCCCCCCAGGCATTAACTGAGGCTGCCCCCCAGGCGGTAATTGGCCACCTTGAGGTTGGGAAACGGGAACTGAACCTGACATCATGTAAATGTCTCCTACACCCAATGGTACATTACCACTGTTTCCAACTAATAACCCATGATCAACGGGTTGAGGAGATGCCCCTGCAAAGGTACCAGAAAGAGATTGATACCTAGTGGGAACAGAAGGACCGCCATGTAAGAAAGATTCAGGACTTTGAGTAAACACGGACGACGGACCAGCCATATTTACAGGAGTGTGAATACCTCCAGGTGGAAAAGGAGTACGAGGTGTAGAAAAACCTAGGCCAAAGTTGTCTAAATAATTGGTTAACGAAAGGTACCGAGTAGTACTTCTAGGAGGACTGTAAAAGATAGATTCACGCTCCCTTAGATCAATTGTAAGTTGATCTTCAAGGTTAGAGACGCCTATTTCTTCCTCTGGAGCAAGTTCTTCGATAGCAATCAAACCAGTAGGAAGATTTTCGGTGATAATTCTTTCTATTCTCGGTGAATCAGGAACACTAGAAGTCGGAGTAACAGGTTCAGATATTTCTGGTTCTTCGCCTGTATCACTAGCAGACGAAAAACTACCAACAAGCTCAGAAACTGTAACAGCTTCAGGATTATAACCTGTCTCTAAGCCTTGGTAATCTGAATGGACTACCAAGGAAGATTCTCCTTCTTCAGGTGAACCTACTCTACTGCCACTAGGAGGAGTTACAAGGACCTTTAAACCTTCTAGATTACCCGGGTCGTCTCGAGGAGGTGATCCCCTAAGCCTACGGGATCTTCTCAACAATTCGGCCACAGAAACAACTTCAGGAGACTGGCCCCGAAGTCTACGGGACTGTCTCGGTAATTCCGCCACAGCTAAAATCTTTTAACTACTACACACGAAAACAAAATAAAATTTCAAATCAAACCACCTAAAGTCTCTAAAGAACCAAACAAATTTGAATCACACGCCTAAAGAATCTAAGGCGTCAAACCAAGCACAAACAGTAGCCTTCCAGACCGAAAGCGCTAGTTGGTGATGAAGCCCAACATCGCTGGATTCAGTACAGAAGTGGCGGGTGGAACAGTTACCCCGGCAACCTGCTTAATGAATAGACTGGACCAAGTTCCTCCACTTTAACCGTCTCGAGTGAAGTGAACCCCCCAGAAAATCCAAGTGAGTCTAGCCGACGTCTGCTCCAGGTACAGTGGGACCTTCCCTCCACCGTCACCTCGGTAGAATCCTAAAGATAATGGTCACTAAGGTTACCAACCGCAACAAATGCACCTGGGGGAACAGTCTAAACTCCGACAACACGCAAGGGCAGAGTAGCAAGCTCAATCCCCTTGCCGGCTCCTTGACAATAATCCAAGGTTTACCGACAAGTGACCCCTGGCTCCTCGACAATGGTTAATCTGAGGTTTACCGTTTGTAATACGTGCATGTCTGGCGTCGTTCCCAACGAGGGGGGATTGATCCCCTCACTGGTTCGGACACGAGCTCGTGCTTCTCCTTTAAGAGGAGCTTTCCCAGAGTACAAGTGAGACAATTGGATTTATTCTATCACAAGATAAGCTACTTGTTTGGTTTTGTTGTCTTGGAGAGTTAATTACTCACCTACTCCAAGACACTAGCCTGATCTAAATTGGTGTTTCAGAGCCCTAGTAAATAAAAGTTACTACGTCGATTTTACTTTAAGCGTTAATTTTATGGTTTTTCTTAAAGACAAAGGGTAGCGAAAGTGAAACCAATGGTGTGTAGACTCGACTCAAACCACTACAAAGATGCACCTAAGATGATTTACGCTACTTTGCTTTTTCAATGAAATTCTTAACTAAGAGAGTTGAGAGATGCAAATTTTATAGAAAACCACTTCCTTAGAAAAGACAATCAAAGAAACAATTCTCTTTATCTTTTCAAGCATACAAACATGACCACTCCTTACGTGCACAAAAAAAACTCTTTTTCTTTCAAAAATTTTCAAAGCTACTTGAAACAAAACTTTTCAAAGGAGATGTTTTTGTATTTTCTCTTTTTAATTAAGCATATAAACCTATCTTAACAAAAAACAATCTCAAAAGCTATAAAATCTATGAAAACTGGACTCACAAGCAAATCAAAAAGGAAATTACTCTAAGCAAACCTAACAAGGCAAAAGCTCACAAATATGATTCTAGGTTGTTTTACTTGACCAAAATCAAATCAAGGACCAGCTAATGCAGAATCAAAAGACTAGTCAAAACAAAACTCAAATCTTTTTGTTCTTTTTGTAAAATGGAATTCAAGACTTAATCAACAAGTACTTCGAAATTTGCCCAAAGAGGCAACTCAATGGTAAGTTGCTCTCACAGGTAGACTTTATGACAGGTCTGACTTCTTAGAATGCTGACAAAACTAGAGAGATCTAAGGCTTGACAACTTCTACCACCAAAGTCACTACAAGACCTACTCAAAATCAAACCCTAGGGCTTACACTTCGATGAAATCCAGTAAAACACTCAATTCTATCGAAACAAGTTCAGGTGAAGATCTTTGACAAGGGACTAATGAATCTGGGCAGTAAAAACTAAGAAAAAACAAAATCTAAGAGTAAAAATGCAAAAAATGGAATTTTCTCAAATTTCAGCAGGGGACGCAGGTGACCCGTTAGCACAGGTGCGGGCCCGCTCTGTGCACACAGCGACAGTGCATCCAGGGACGCACTGTGCAACACTCAGAAGGTGCGTCCTACTGAAAAACTCAAGAAAAACCAAAATGAATCTAATCCTAAGCTAACCCACCCAAAGACAAAGTCACAGAGCCAAAACCAGAAAAATAAACCAATTTTCTCAGAGCAAAGTTCACACAAAGGAAAAGACTTTTCACATCAATGGAGTCCCCAGTATGGTCGCCAATTTGTCAGGCGGAAAGAGTCGATTGTGCGGACACAACCAACCTCCCTAGGAGCCTAAGACTCTCTAGTGACAAACAAGACAAACAAGAGCAATCCTTCTCTAAACATGCATTTACTATACGGGAAATCAAGTGTTTAGATCCTACCTATAATCCAACGCTGTTGTAGCAGTCCAGCTCCGCTGATTCGGATGAGCTCCTCCTTCACTTTGAAACCTATATACACTAACAATCAATCGATTAAATATCACTTGATAATCTCATAGAATAAAACATATTTAACACATAGACCAAGGACTACATGAAACAACTCATAAATAACAAGTTATTGAGAAGAATGGACTCATTTGTATTAATAGGTAACAAAAGGAACAAATACAACCTGAGCCTTGGTGTTGTGCAAGTCCCTCCCAGGGTCCATCAAGAGTTCTCCTTTACTTTGACAAAGCTCACCCACTTCCAAATAGAACAAGCAAAGATGGCAATATCTCCTCACAAGCTTCTAAATGGGAGTCCTAATTCCTGCAGCATTTACCCTTAGAAATGTATAGCTTTCAACCTCTTCTCCTTCTGGCCCAATGCCTGTATTTATAGTGCTCAAGAAGAAGTTAATCAGGTCCACCATCAATGGGATAATCCCCTCTTTGGATGGGATAGCTCCCCTATTGATGGGATAAGTTCCTCTTTGGTAGGAGTGCATGAACCATCTGGAGGCGCTCAATACACGTCGAACAACCTTATAGAATGCTCTAGAAATGACCACAAGTGACTTTTTAAAGATGAAACTTGCGCATTTTAACCTTTTCAGGGGGACGCACCTGCACCTTTACATACAGAGCGTCCAAAGACGCAGCTTTTGTGAACATTGGGTGCGTCCCCGCAGGTAAGTTTGAGAGAACCTGCGTCCCCAGAGATAAATACATTTAGAAAGACTTTCTCTCTTTTTTGGAGTTTGACATGGAGAGCAGAGGCATAAGACTTGCCTAAGAGGGTAGCATGACTGTTGATAGAGTCATCCTAACTGTAAATAGTCATGGTGACATTTTTTAGTGTAACACCGCCCGTGCCACCCGCCTCAAAAGGCGGTGCATCCTGGGTTCTACCCCCACTGTATGGATCTGAGATGCTATGGGGACCTCCTCTATCCCCTGGTAATCTGGAATCCCCTCCAGTAAGCCCTTGAGGTTCTGTATCACAGTCTCCATCGTATCGACTCCTGGAGGAGCCAGGGACAAGGCTCCAGTGCCTTGTGCCTCTCTCCGCGCCTTTGGGGCCAGACCAAGGGGTCTCGTCGGTCCTACATCTTCATACCATAACATTCATCGTAAAGACATGTACATGAAAAATTAAAAACATTACAAAAAATAAAAAATTAAAAAGAGATCAAGTGGCTTACCACCATCGTCCCAATGCTCTCCCGCAGGCAGTGGCATGTCTGGATCTCCACGGAAGTCTATGCCAGCATATGGCCAGTCCTCCACAAAAATAACCTGCCGATCCAGCCACTCTCGGAAATATACTCCCCATGCCACTGGTCGGCCGCCACCTCCTCGTGGCATGACATGGCCCCATCGACTAGCCCTCGTCTCTCGGGGGCCTCTGGGTGGATCCACGACCATGTCCTGTAGCTGTAATGCCGGTACCCGCTCCAGCATGAGTGGGACTAAAATGGACCCATAGCCAAACTGCTTCGACTCACCACGTCGGCAGTTGCTCAGCTGTCTCTTCATAATGGTTGTTACTGCTGCTGCCCAGTTGAATATAGTGGGATTTAAACATTCGAGAGCTAATAGGAGATGGGTCTTCGAAGCCTCGTGATTGGCCAAGGAGCCCGTTGCCCGGGTCACCAGGAAGAGTATGGTTCGAAGGACGATGTCCTCCACCGTAGGAATAGCTACCTTCCCACTCCGCGTTTTGCGTGCCCGTGGGCACACCTGAGCCATCAACATATCTAGGGTTTCACCACTGGGTCGCTGCCCCTCCAGAATGGGCATCTCACCTCGACATGATAACCTGGTCAAAAAATAGATATCCGTATAATCGAACTCGATATCTCGGCCTCGAATCAAAAACTTCCCATCAACAGGATTCCAGGCTCTGATTAGGAACTCGAGAAGATCAAGCTGTGCTCGCAGGCGCGGAGTGAGGAAGAATTTGAGCAACCCGCATGCGCGCATTGCATTACGGCACCCAGCATCAGTGAATGCCGCTATATCCTCATTATCATGAGCTCGCTCTTGCCAAAAAAATGCCATTTTGTCCTGCATGACCACAAAAAATCATTAGAGCCCTGACCGTTAAAATTTACACGTTCAAATTGTTAAAAATTTAGTTTCGCGGCGTCAGCGCGACTGTTTTTAAAACAGTCGCGCTGATAATGGCACCCTTTGATTTTTTTCCTGGGTCAACGCGGAAGCATACGTGTTTTCCGCACTGATCTGGGGGTGGTATGTGTAAATATTATTCGATCAGCGCAGACCCGATGAGGAAATCCGCGCTGACCGAGAGCGAATTGAAGTCCAAAAAATTTGCCCAAACTAGCACTTCCCACCGTGGAAATGCGGCTAAAATGCTTCAAAATGGAGCGCAGGAGAAGGAGAACCTACCTGGAACAGATTGCAGGGTGGTTGATGTCCGCACGGGATGGAATTTGGTTCGTCAACCTCGCAGCTCCACAACGTCCTCCACGGCTCAAAATGGTAACAATGGTAAAAACCTCCTTTTACCCCCCTATTTATGGTAAAAATTTTATAATTAACTATCATTTTTCATAAATGTGACGTTTTGTGATGTTTTTTACCATGTGCTTGGTGCCAATGTCGTTTTACTATGTTTTTATGCATGTGGTACATAATTATCTCGAACGGGTTTACGCGTGCGGTGTTTCTTGTGCAGATTCTCATACCGATGGGGTCACAACGGTCCTATACACACTTGGTCCCGCAACGTCGTCTTTAAGCTCTTTTTCGACGTAAAGCAAGAAAAGATGGCCGAGCCCCCCTCTCGGCTCTTTAAAAAGAACGAGAGGCAGTCGCCTTTAAAGCTCTTTTTTCGACCGTTTAAACTAAAAAGATTGTCGGGTGTTTGTCGTTTCAAACTCGTTATTGGCTCCAAAACGACGTACTTCTGACCGCTTTTCTACTTTTTCGGGTCGAAGTCACTACTTACGAAAAGTACTCCTCGATCATACTGGTCGGGCGGTTCTTTCGAGCATTGTTTTATACTTTTTCGGGCTCGAGAGACACAACTTTACGAAAAAGGACCCCCCTGGAGTTTCCTTTTCCGCTGTCTTTTCAGACTCTCTAAACAGGAAAAGACGTCGAGTTCTTCCTTTGTTAGACTCGTTAAAACTTAATGACATCGGACACCGTCAAAATGACGCTTTCCAAGCATATGCTATCCCCGTCAAGCTTGTTGTCCAAAAATAATCGGGGTACCTGCCAGAAATGGTGGGGAAAATGGAACTGTAATAATTGTCGTGTCGGCAGTATGTCGCTCTTGAACATGGCACTAGTCTGCATTCGTGTCTGGGTGGGGATTTATCATCTTGTTTTACACTAGCCTCCGTGGGTTTGGGTTATCCTATTTGGCCTCTCATCTGCTCATTGCCTTGTCACCATGACCTCTGCTCATTTGACGTTAGATACTGCCAAATCCACTGTCGTGCCGCCGATATGTTCAAGAGAAGTTGACCTCTGCAAAATTACAACCTCCCTCTGATACCTCACACAAAATATCTCATCCTTCTCTGTCTCGTGTCGATGATGTGGGAAGCATTATGGCCCACCTTCGATCAAGGTTACTTCCTGTCGACTTCAGCTCATTATCCAGGAAGGTGACTTAGAGACTCCCTTTAGGTGCCTTAGAGCCTGCATGCCTCAATGGCAGGTTCTTCGTGTTCGACGTGAGGTTTTCATCATTGGCCTCCGATCGAATGATTCTGCGGGTGTTCGACACCATCTCATTGATTCACACGCCGTAGATTGTACCCATAGTACCTTGAGGACCATTGTCATTATTGGTGGTACCTCTCACGTCTGTTAACAGTTTTCATCATTGACTGGTAATCAAACGATGTTCTTGCATGTTCGACTTCAACTCCCATATTCACATGCTTGGACTTGTACTTTGTTCGGGTCGAGATGGAGCGCAAGACCCTGGATTTTTTCTGTTGCAATCCAGGTTGCGATTTTGTGGATTATTGCGATCATTGCATGACTCATTGATGGATGGTTGCGTCCATACCTGAGTCTCCATGGATGGCTGTGACCATACCTTTATTATCATCACGGTCTCTTCAGCTGGGTGGCTGCGTCCATACCATATACCTTCTTCGTATGTCTTTTGGATGGCTGCGCCCATGCCTAGACTACATGTAATAGGTTCTCAGAGATATCAGTTGTACATACGTGAAGATTCTTCCTGGTGGTGTTCCAGTTCAGCGAGTTTTGTAAAGCATTTCACCCCTCCCACTCTCTCAGGCTTCATGCTTTAGGGGGCATCTGTTACACAGTAATTTGTCACTGTCCCTGTCAGTCTCCCTACTATGTCATGAGTTCAAATTAATCATGCTCATGCTCTCTAATACTACCAAATGACCCACTTTGCCAAAGTTTTTCCCATCATCGCGACTGTTATTAAAATAACCGCGCTGACTCGCGCCTCATAATACAACAAATGCGCTACCAGCGCGGAAGCACACGTGTTTCCCGCGCTGGTCGAATTTCATGAACTAGCGCATCTTCTATTCATATTGGGTCACGCTGACATAACCTTCTCTGTTATTCAGATGCGATGTCAGCGCTCCAGTTCAATTATACACCTGCGCTGATCTTGTTTGGGCGAGTTTGTTCTAACAACCGGCCTTCTAGATGACTCCAGACCTGGTTGTTGGCCTTGTAAATGTTGCCCTCCTTTCTCTGGCATGTCTGTTTCGTCATTTGGGCCACCTTCCTTGGAGATAAGCTCATCCTCCCACCATTCATGGAGACTCCTTCTCCTATTTAAGCCTCTACCATTGCCATGAGCAACTAGTTTTTGACAGTGTGGAATTGATAGTGCTGCTGCTAGTAGGTAGTTGGTGTCACAAGTGTGGGATTGCTAGAGAGCTTAAGGAAGGTTGTGAAGTGTTGCTTTCTTGTGTGAACTTGTGTGAGAGAGAGTTTTTGTCTTGGGAGATCTAACTCCAAGGGTGAATGCTTAAGAGACTTGCTGGCTGGACCCTCTTGAGAAGGATTCGACGTCAGAACTTTGGTTGTACTCCTCTCTGTTATTGATTAATAATAGATGACTACTATTATGGTTCCACTCTCATTTGTCTTTGTAATGGTTAATGTGAGTTATGTCCTTTCTGACTGATGTATAATTGCATTTATTAGATTTCACGCTTGTGTTTGTTTTTCTCTTTGTGTGTGCAGGTGTCTATCCACGAGGATTGTGGAGGATTGTGACCGGCCAAAGCGAAGGAGCGAGAGCGACATCTCTTCATCAAACAATAGCGTTGGAATCCAAGTAGGTTTTCATTGCCTACCTTTTATTTGCAATTAGGAACTTTCATGGTAGCATTGAATGATTGTTGCTAGACCCGTTCTGCGCTAGTAGAGATCGCCTCTATCCGTAGAGGGGATTTACCTCTCCAACATTAAGTTTAGAAGTAAAGAGTATGACCTAGTCATAGTAGAGATACGGAGGATATTCCTTCTTTTGTTTCTTTCCTTCTTCTTTCATATCTTGAGTTATGTGAGCTTCTTCCCTCTTCCTTTTGTTTTTGTTGTCCTTCTTAAGCTTAGGAAAATTCATTTTTTAGTGTCCATATTCTTGGCATCCAAAACATTGGATTTTGGACATGTCTTTGTTGTTTGTTCTTCATGGACTAAACTTTCAAAATTTACCCTTTCTCTTGGCCATGGTAGTAAATGCTTTCTCCTTTGATCCCACATCTTCTTTTGCCTTGAGTCTAGTTTCCTCTGTCCTGCATAGAGATCACATTTCACTGAGAGTGGTTTCTTCCTTCTTGGAATATATGCTTGATGTGAAGTTTCCCCAATCCTCAGATAGAGCATTGAGCACTACAGTTGTCATTTATCTATCAGACATGACTTCCCCAAGCTCTTGAAGTTGATCTCTCATTTCAAAGATTTTCATGAAGTAGGGAGCTATTCTTTTCTTTGTTATTTTCATTTTGTATAATTCATTTCTTAGAGATATTACCTCTCTAGTGGTAGATACCAAGAATAGCTTTACTATCTTATCATAAATTTCTTTCGATGTCTCGAACTTGGAGACATAAGGAATGAGAGAGTCTTTCATTGATTCTATCACAATCCTTTGAGATCTTGTCTCATCCTTAATGTACTTGGATAAGGCTTGAGTTTGTTCCTTATAAGGGATAGTGATATTCCCTTTAACATGCTCTAGAAGTTCATTCTCCTTGAGCAGTAGATCAATCCTATTCTTCCATTCAAGAAAGTTATTGGTACTTACCAGTTTATTTCTTTCCTTGTAGAAAGACATTGATATATATTCATAATGGGACATGTACTTACTTGATAGATTTCGAGATGTAATGGATTTGCTTCCTCCTTGAAGGCTTGGTGGCTTGTCTTCCTTGGATCATGATGTTCTTCAAGTTTCCTTCTCTAAGTGGACTTGCTTTATGATGATATTTTCTTGAAGACTTGTAGCTTGATGTAGGTCCGCATTTAGGGGCCTTAGCTGGTGATCTGGGTTGTTCCCTTTGTAGGTACCTTTATGTAAGGCTCTTATTCTAGCTTTGTAGACCTCCTTGATGAATGATGGATTGTAGACCCTTCTTCTTATTGAATTGATTGAGACTTCCAAGATTGATGTTTCAACTTTGTAGATGCTTCTCCCTGATGAGTGTTCTTGAGTTTCCCTTTCCTTGATGTGTCACATTGGCTCTGATCCCATGTTGAAGAATCTAAGGCAAAGTAGTGTAGTGTGATTCTTCATTACTTGATAAAAACTTGTGGAGTAATTTTACTTTTCCTTGTTATCTTATTCTTCTTCTTCTTATTATTATTGTAGATGTGTGTACTTCATCAATCTGCTCCCAAAACATAAAAACAAGAACACAAGATGTTGGCTCTCTGCAAGTGCCAAAACCTCTCTTCTCTTGAGAGGAAATCCCTTTAGTGAATTTCTCTTATTGAAGCTTACAATGATCAATGCCAAATCCCAGACCCTTGACAAGAGTATCCTTCAAGCATAAGTCAAGTCCTTCCTTCTTTCTGCAACTTATTCCCCAACACTACTTCAGGTACTTCTTCTGGCACTTCGTCTTCCTTCTTTCGACACTTCACTCTTATCTCAATTATTGGTCAGTATTGTTATACTTTCTCTATAGGAAAATCCTTTGATGAGAACCTTCCCATATGATGATTCCTTCACTTTATTAACCAAATGAGCTCCTTCTTCAAAGTGTAGGTTCAGACTAAATGTGACTATCCAGTAACCCTAAACTCTTGCACGTGTGATGGTTTACTTGTTGTTGTAGCCTCTTTCCTTCTTCACGTGATTGGGAGGCCTTATAAGCCTTTTTATAAGCCCAAAAAAGAAATACATGTCACTGTTATTTCCTATTGTAATCATCACAGGCAGACCCTTCCTTTCTTGCATGTATTGTTGTGTTTGACTCCAAAAAAAACTGTCCCTTTCACCTCAGCTTCTTTCTCCCTTCCTTCGGTGCCCTAGAAGACTTATTTTCATCCTTTTTTTGGCCTCTTTTCTATGCTAAATTCAGAGTGAAGTGAGTGCGTTGAATTGGAGAGGAAAACCTCTATAAATAGAGGACTGTCCCTCCATTTAGGCCGACTAGTCACCTTGTTAGTAGGTCAACTTTGAGGGCTATTTTGGAGGCTGATTTGTTGAGAAAACGTCAGATAGCTTCCATGGTGGTGTAGCATGCTTGAAGGAGCTTTTAATGATACCATTGTATAGGAGTAGACTTGAATTTTCTTGGAGGTTTTCCTTACATATTCATACATGGTGTAACATGCATTCAACATTTCCTTTTGACTATTTGACTCACCTATAGCACTTAAATTAGTGCTAGACCTATTTCAATGAGCAAGACACTCATTCACATATATTATAAAAATAATATTTACTTTCTTGATTAAATACAAATATCAAAAGTACATTTGTGAAGACCGAACCTAGTTACATTTCCTTCAACACTCCCTCTTAACTAGGTAGGTATTCATACAACATTACAAGGTGTTTGGCTATTATCAATCTTGAAGAATTCACATAAGAGAAGCTAGATTAGAAATCCATCTGTTATAGCATGATATACATCAACATTGTCTTAGTGCAAGGCCTTGACTAACAACTCCATCTCTCTAAGAGACCATGAACTACAATGCTGGTCAGACCAATGATTTATAGACACCTTCATCATTGTCTCTCAAGGTACATACCCACCCGGGTGTTCTCCGAGTATGATCTTCTAGGACTATTCTTATATTGGGTTCCCAACCCTCAAATAATATCATTCCTCTTGCCTACTCTTGTCCTTGATTCCCTACACATCCTCAAATAGTATCAGATTCCTAATGATTACCTAATCCTCCCATTCTTTCTTCCCAAGTGAAGACAAGAATGTTGTGTCTATCTTGTATCTACATTTCCATTCATGGCCTTCATCTAGACTTACGGTTGTTAGTCTTGGTCTAGTGCATGACCCGTGAAATGGAAAACACAATTGTCACTCCTTTGTAAGGGGTGATCCAAAACTCCCTCTTGATCAGGGATCTGTCAGAGTTCCCTCTTAAATAGGGACTCTTTCATTCATCGACAACTTCTTCTTTGGGTGTCCTTCAGCTGCTTGATCTTATTCCTTTATTTGATGTCATGAAATATTTGTTTGAACTTATTCAAGGTAGGGCACCATCCATTGACCACTTTCCTCCCTAGTTTGGTATGTCATGATTCCTTCGTGGAAAGTGGCTTTCTTGTCATTCATTAGGTTTTATTGTCATATTGGCTACTCTTTTTTCATCTTGTCCATGCTTAAGAATATTCTTCTCATGGATTCTTCATTTTACTTACATTTTTACATGTTTTGACCTAGTATCCCATCATTACTTCATCCCGATATTGCTTCAACATCTTTTTTTTTGTTGGATGGATTCTTCATCATGTCATCTCTCTAGAGTAGAATAATTTATCTACACCTTTTATATCTCCAAGGCATTCATAGGTTTCAAGGGTCCTTTATTCCTTTATCGGATTGTCTTTCCTTGTTTCGGGAGATATCTTCAAAGTATCTTGTCATATAGTGATTCTCGGTGAGCATGGTGTTCTTCCACATGGTTGATCTCTTTCTTCATTTGCTTCTTCCCAGATAGATAGGTCAACCATATAATGCTTCTTGTGAGGGAATTCCTTCATTGCTTTCTTTTTTTACTAGTCAACATTTCTTCTTGCTTCTTAGTCAGCAATCTTACACTTCTTATGCGAGTGTTGTTGGGTTGTGTTATATTCTTTCCATGACTAGCCCATGTAGTTAATCGGGGGGTTAGAAGGGGGCTAGAGCCCCCCATTCGTTGTGCCGATTGTGTAGCGGGGGGAGTCATAGGGGGTTTGAGGGGTGCAGGTAACCCCACTCTATGAGGTCTGGGGTAGCACCCCAGAAAATTTTGGTTTTGGACCCTATATTAGGTTATGTAGACCGACCTATGGTTTTGTGCATGATTTTCGCACATGGTTTTGGACGTGATGGTTTTTGGTCCATGGTTTTGGATGCAATGGTTTTCGTTCCATGGTATTGGATGCTTCGACATGTATAAATATGTATTGTAACATTGAAAGGAACATAATGAAAAATCAAGCTAGTAGTCACTGTTTTGGGATCTAGGGGAAAATCTCTGTGTATATGTGTTTTATGTGTTATGCTCTCACATTGTTTATTTTCTGTGTTTCAGAATTCGTATGTAGGTAATGTTTTTATGGGGTTAAAACCTACATTTGGTATTAGAGATGTTTTGGCTTCAAGGGGACACCTTTTCCACTCAAGGGTTTCGCTCAGGCCTGTGGTAGACCCTATTTAGTGGGATATCCGCGGGATCAATTCTGGTGGTGAAAGAAGATGACGAGCAGTGGAAATATAGAGATCAAGAAATTTAATGGTCAGAGTTTTGAGTTATGGAAACTCAAGATGGAGGATCTATTGGTGGATAAAGATGAGTGGATTGAGGTAGATAAAGGTACTAAACCAATGGGAGTTTCTAATGAAGAATGGAAGGAGTTGGATCGAAAGGAAAAGAGAACAATATGATTGTGTGTATTAGATTCAGTATTGCTGAATGTATCAGGGGAAACTACGATGAAGGCTTTGTGGGACAAGTTAGGGACTTTATACCAATCTAAGTCTTTGATGAATAAAGTGTTCCTATGAAAAAAGTTGTATAACCTAAGGATGAAAGATGGAGACTCAGTGATAGAGCATTTGAACGTATTTAATACTGTGGTAAATTAGTTATCATCTATTGATATTAAAATTTTAGATGAAGATAAGTGCATAAGTTTGTTTTGTTCTCTACCAGATTCATGGGATAGTTTGGTTATTACAATAGGTGGCAATGAAACTACCTTGTATTTTGATGAAATAGTCTCATCCTTGCTGACGGAGGAAATGAGATGGAAAGATATGGAGAGCCAGAATGGTGATCCCTTGTTTGTACGAGGACAGTCCTAGAATAGAAATAAAAATAAGTCATCGACTGGGAGGTCTAAATATAGAGGGAGATATAAATCTCCAGGAAAACCTGTAAAGGTGGTGTGTTGGAAATGCGGAAAGGAAGGGAACTACAAAAGGGACTGTAAATCTAAAGTTCCTAATAAAGGAAAGGGATCTGATGATTCTCCTTCTGCATAGGCGAAAACCACGTGAGATGAAGGTGGCGATGTGTACTTGGCTTCTTCAAGTACACATTTAGATCATGAGGCATGGTTGATTGACTCAGGTGCATCCTTTCAGTTCACTTCCATAGAGAGTGGTTCTGCGAGTAAGAGAAATATGATGGTGGTGATGACTTCTTGGGGGAAGATAGGAAAGCTAGAATCATTGGTCGCGGAAAAGTAAAGTTGAAGTTGCAAGGTGGAAGGGTTAGAACACTTCTGGGTGTTCAACATATTCCTGCATTAGCTAGAAATCTGATTTCTGTAAGTAAGATGGATGAAGCATGCGCAAAAACAATGTTCGAGAAGGATACTGCAAGATGGTTCAGGGGGAACTATTATTGATGTTGGGAGTTTGAATTGGAACTCTGTACAAGCTGCAAGGTAACACTGTTTTTGATGGGTGCAATAGTTCTGTGGTTCTTGAAAGTGGAGCAGAAAATCTAGTGGTCTTTGGATAGAAGACCATGCTGTGGCATCAAAGGCTTGTACATATTAGAGAGAAGGGCCTTCGAATACTTCATGGTAAGGTATGGTAGAAGGTATGAGTAATAGCTCTTTGGATTTCGATTTCTGTGAAAAATGTGTATATGGGAAGAAAAATCAGGCGAGTTTCCCCTCTGTTGGTAAGAGGGCGAAACAGATATTAAAGCTTGTGCACAATGATGTGTTTGGACCTGTGAAGGTTCCATCACTGGGTAAGTCTATGTACTATGTATCCTTTATAGATGACTTCTCAAGGAATACATGGATATATTTCCTTAAGAAGAAATATGAAGTATTTGATAGGTTTAAAGAATTTAAGGCTCTGGTGGAAAAATAGACAGAGAAGAAGATAAAGGTGTTGAGGATAGATAACGGTGGAGATTTTTGTAGTAAGGAATTTGAAGAATTATGTAAGAAGTGTGGTATAGCATGAAAAAATACTACTCCATATACACCTGAGAAAAATGGAGTTTTAGAAAGAATGAACAAGACGTTGATGGAAAGGGCAAGAAGCATGCTCAGTGGTGCCGAGTTAGGACAGGAATTCTGGGTAGATGTGGTGGAGAAAACATGTTACCTGGTCAACAGATCACCTTAATCAACGTTGGAGGATAAGACTCCACAAGAGGTATGGACTGGTAAGAAACCCTCTCTTTCACATCTGAGGGTATTTGGATGTGATGCATACATACATGTTCCAAAGGAGACATGAACCAAGTTGGATAATAAATCTGAAAAGTGCATCTTTATTGGGTATAAGGATGGTTTAAAGGGTTATAAGCTTTGGAACCCATTAACAAGGAAGCTTGTGTACAACTGAGATGTGGTGTTGAGAGAGGTAAAAGATGTTATTAAACATGTAGTCCAACCAAAGGAACCTGAGAAGATAGAGTTTGGGCTAAAGGAGGAAGAATCAGACTCTACAGTAGAGGAGGAATCAGAAGATGAAGAGCCACAAACTCTGGGTGTGAGAAGATCATTTCAAGGAAGAAGGTAGTGAGAAAGGTATAGTTCATTTGATTCCTATTTGAATTTTGCTTTATATATTACTGATTATGATCCCAGAAATGTGAAGGACGCAATAGATTTAGAGGATGGAAAACTCTAGAAAGAGGCCATGGTTGATGAAATGTCATCTTTGCACAAAAATGAGGCTTGGGATCTGGTGGAGTTGTCGGCTAGAAGGAAACCCATTAGCAGGAAATGGGTGTTCAAGATGAAGACAAATGTAGAAGGAAAGATGGAGAAATACAAAGCTTGGTTGGTAGAAAAAGGTTACTCCCGGGTGCCGAGAATCGATTTTGGTGATATTTTTTCTCCTTTTTCCAAGGTAACTTCTATTAGATTACTTTTATCTATTGTTGTTGCTTTTGATTTTGAGGTAGAACAGATGGATGTGAAGACAACATTTCTTCATGGGGATCTGCAAGAGGAGATCTACATGAAGCAACCTGAAGGCTTTGCGGTGAAGGGTAAGAAAGAACTAGTATGCAAGTTAAAGAAGTCTTTGTATGGGTTAAAATAGTCACCAAGGATGTGGTATTAGAAATTTGATACATTTATATGGGGACTTGGCTTCACCAGAAGCAAAGAAGATCACTCTGTGTATTTTAAATTAATTGGTCACCGTGTTATTTATTTGGTCTTGTATGTGGATGATATGTCACTAGTTGGAAATGACAAAGGGATTATCCAGGATTTGAAGACCCATTTGTCCTACAAATTCAACATGAAAGATCTTGGTGTTGCAAACTATATTTTGGGCATGGAAATTAAAAGAGATCAGACAACGAGGAAGCTATGGTTAAACCAGAGGAAGTATGTCGAGACAATATTGCAGAGGTTTAATATGCAGGATAGTAAACAGCTGAAGGTTCCTATTCTTTTAGATGTAAAGTTATCTATTGAATAGTGTCCCAAGACACAAGAACAGGAAGAGGACATGTACTGTGTTCCATATGCAAGTGCAATTGGTAACCTGATGTATGCGATGGTCTGTACTAGACCAAACATTGCACATACAGTGGGAGTATTGAGCAAGTTTATGTCAAAACCAGGGAGGGAGCACTAGACAACACTGAAGCGGGTTTTTAGATATTTTCGTGGCACTAGTGATTATGGTTTGTGTTACCAAGGAAGACCAAGATTGGATAGAGTTTTGGATTCTCATGGCTTTGTTGATGTAGACTGGGTTGGAGATCTAGATCAGAGAAGGTCTACAAGTGGGTATGTGTTTAACCTATTTGGAGGTGCAGTCAGTTGGATGAGTAAGAAATAATCTGTAGTGGCACTATAAACTACAGAGGCAGAATACATGGCAGCCACTCATGCAAGCAAGGAAGCAGTTTGGTTGTAGAGATTGTGTTCAAGTATGGGGTTAGTACAGGGAGCTATAAGGATAGACTGTGACAACCAAAGTGCAATTTTCTTGGCAAAGAACTGTGAATATCATTCAAAGACAAAGCACATTGATGTTCAGTATCACTTTGTGAGGGATATGATAGAAGACAAAAAGGTGTTGTTGGAAAAGGTGGACACTTTGAATAATACTATAGATGCATTGACAAAATTTGTGACCTCTGAGAAGTTCTCTTGGTGTAGAGAAACAATGTGCGTTGCAGGTTTGGATAAATGACTAAGCTCTCTTGTGGCTCCCTGTGGAAAGAAAAGAACAAGTTGGAGAACGCTAGTTTGTGTTATATTATTTCCACGACTAGCCCACGTAGTTAACCGGGGCATTAGAAGGGGGGCAAAGCCTCCCCTTCATTGCAATGATTGTGTAATGGGGGGAGTCACAGGGGGTTTGAGGGGTGTAGGTAACCCCACTCTATGGGGTTCGAGGCAACGCCCCAGAAAATTTTGGTTATGGACCCTATATTAGGTTGGGTGGACCTACCTATGGTTTTGTGCATGTTTTTCGCACATAGTTTTGGACGCAATGGTTTTCAGTCCATGGTTTTGGACGTGATGGTTTTCAGTCCATGGTATTGGATGCTTCGGCATGTATAAATATGTATTGTAACATTGAAAGGAACATAATGAAAAATAAAGCTGGTAGTCCCAGTTTTTTGATTCAGGGGAAATCTTTGTGTATATGTGTTTTATGTGTTATGCTCTTGCATTGTTTATTTTATGTGTTTTAGAGTTCGTATGCAGGGAATTTCTATACGGGGTTAAAACCTACAATTGTATTCTTTTTCTGACCTTCGTAGAATTTTAGTACATTCCTTCGAGGATATCCTTGGTGAAATATGTTCTTTCATACTTGATCATGTTATAGAACTATTCCCATTACTCAATAATATACAAATCATAACATGAATAAGCTTTGATGCATACATACCTCATCTTGATTCTACTTTGATCATTCTTTGTTGTGGCCCTTATTGCTTCATCTTTGCTTGCCTGCATATCATCTTTTTCTTGAATCCCATGAATGGGATTCTCAATGAGACATCTACTTTGGTCTGTGAACCTTATTTTGAAGATTCCATCATAGGATCTTAAAGATCCGTGCCTTGCAGATGTTTCCTTTCTTTTGATGATGGAGGTATTCTAATATTCTTAATCATGATCAATTTTTCTTTCATCGTGGATAAGGTCTTATACTAGTTATGCTTCTTCTACATGAATGTCTTGAGCTATACCTGCCATTATCCTATATTCTAGAAGATATTTCTACTCATGCATTTTTATTCTTACCGTAAATGCTACATCTTCATGAGTATTTAGAACTCTATGTACATCATGCTGCTAGATTCTAGAGGATGTTTCTAGCTATGCAATTTTAATTTATTCCTACATGCTCCTATCCTACTCAAAACTTTGAAATAAGTCTAGAATTAAAGAGTTTGACCTAGTCATAGTAGAGATCTGGAGAATCTTCCTTCTTTTTTTTCTTTCCTTCTTCTTTCATCTCTTGACTTATGTGAGCTTCTTTCATCTTCCTTTTGTTGTCGTTGTCCTTCTTAAACTTAAGACAATTCCTTTTGTAGTGTCCATACTCTTGGCATCCAAAAGATTATATTTTGGACATGTATTCTTTGGTTGTTCTTCGTGGACCAAGCTTGCCAAATTTACCCTTTCTCTTGGCCATGGTAGCAAATGCTTTCTCCTTTGACCCCACATCTACTTTTGCCTTGAGTCTCGTTTCCTCTGTCCTGCATAGAGACCACATTTCACTGAGAGTGGTTTCTTCCTTCTTGGCATATATTCTTGATGTGAAGTTGCCCCTATCCTCAAGTAGAGAATTGAGCACTACAATTGTCATTTCTTTATCAGACATGATTTCCCCAAGCTCTTGAATTTGATCCCTCATTTCAGATATTTTCATGAAGTAGGGAGCTATTCCTTCCTCTGTTATCTTCATTTTGTATAATTCATTCCTTAGATATAATACTTCTTCAGTGGTAGATACTAAGAATAGCTCTACTAGCTTATCATAAATTTTTTTCAATGTCTCAAACTTGGAGACATAAGGAATGAGAGAGTCTTTGATTGATTCTATCAGAATCCTTTGAGCTCTTGTCTCATCCTTATTTTACTTGGCTAAGGCTTGATCTTGTTCCTTAGCAAGAATAGTGATATTCCCTTTGACATGCTCTATGAGTTCATTCTCCTTGAGTAGTAGATCAGTCCTCTTCTTGCTTGCATGAAAGCTATTGGTACCTACAAATTTATTACTTTCCTTGAAAAAAGGCATTGATATATATTAAGAAGGGGACATGTACTTACTTGATAGATTTTGAGATGTAATGGATTTTATTCCTCCTTGAAGGCTTAATGGATTGTATTCCCTGGATCTTGATGTTATTCAAGTTGCCTTCTCCAAGTGGACTTGCTTGATGATGAGATTTGCTTGAAGACTTGTAGCTTGATGTAGGTCCTTCTTCAATCTGTTCTTCTTTGTAGGTACCTTTATGTAAGGCCCTTCTTCTAGATTTGTAGACCCTTCTTTTTCTTGAAGTGATTAAGACTTCTAGGCTTGATGTTTGAACTTTGTAGATGCTTCTCATTAATGAGTGTTTTTGAGTTTCTCTTTCCTTGATGTGTCACCTTGGCTTTGATCCCATGTTGAAGAATCTAGGGAAAAGTAGTGTAGTGTGATTATTCATTACTTGATAACAATTTGTGGAGTATTTATACTTTTCCTTATTATCTTGTTCTTCTTATTAGTGCATATGTGTTTACTTCATCAAACTTCTACCAAAACATAAAAAGAAGAACATAATATGTTGGTTCTCTTCTAGGGCCAAAAACTCTCTTCTCTTGAGAGGAAAACCCTTTAGTGAATTTCTCTTATTGAAGTGTCTAATGATCAATGCCAAACCCTAGACCCCCGACAAGAGTATCCTCTAAGCACAAGTCAAGTCCCTCCTTCTTTCAACACCTTATTCCCTGACACTTCTTTAGGTACTTCTTCTGGCACTTAGTCTTCGACACTTCATCTTCCTTCTTCCATCACTTTGTTCTTATTTCAATTGTTGGTAAGTATTGTAATACCTTCTCTGTTAGACAAGCCTTGGATGAGAACCTTCCCATATGATGATTCCTTCACTTTATTAACCAAATGAGCTCCTTCTTCAAAGTGTAGGTACATAATGGACGTGACTCTCCAGCAGCCCTAAATTCTCACACATGTGATGTTTTTCTTGCTATTGTATCCTCTTTCCTTCTTTGTTTGAGTGCCCTTGCTCTTTGCTTGATATGGAGGCCTTATAGGCCTTGTTTACTAGCCACAAAAAAAGATATATGTCACTATGATTTCCTGTTGTAATGACTGTAGGTAGACCCTTCCTTTCTTGCACGTATGGTTGTGTTTGACTCCAAAAACACTGTCCCTTTCACCTCAGCTTCTTTCTCCCTTCCTTCACTGCCCTAGAAGACTTATTTTTGTCCCTTTGTTGGCCTATTTTATGTGATAATTTCAGAGTGAAGTGAGTGCGTTTAATTGGAGTTGACAACCTCTATAAATAGAGGATTGTCCCTCCGTTTAGGCCAAATAGTCACCTTGTTTTTAGGCTGATTTTGAGGGTTGTTTTGGAGGCTGATTTGTTGAGTAGACTTCGGATATTTTCCATGGTGGTGTAGCATGATTGAAGGATATTTTAATGATGCCATTGCATAGGAGTAGACTTGACTTTTCTTGGAGGTTTTCCTTGCATATTCATACATGGTGTAACATGCCTTCAATATTTCCTTTTGACTATTTGACTCACATATAGCACTTAAACTAGTGCTAGACCTATTCAATGAGCAAGAAACTCATTGACATAGATCATAAAAATAATATTTCTTTTCTTGATTAAATACAAATATCAAATTACATTTATGAAGACTGAACCTGGTTACATTTCCTTCAACATGTTTTAATAGACTCGCGACATAGGAAACACCTGATCTTAAGCAGCTTGGAATTCGAGTGCACTAATATCACAATGGAATATGAAGCACTAATCCTTGGCTTACATAAGGATATTGACCTCAAAGTTTGGGTTCTTAAAGTAGGTGACTCTGAGATTGTCATATGAAAGGTGAAAAATATTGTACATTGTATGTCACTTAACTTGAAAAGTTATCAAAAATAGGTATGGCATTGAGTTTCTCAATTCCAAGATTTTAATATTTTATATGTTCCTAGAATGTGTAATGCAGTTGCAGATGCATTAGAAAATGCTGCTACTAGGTTATCACCACTTGGGGACAATTTTTCTATTGAAATTATTTATAAACCATCCATCCCTGATAATAGCACTAATTTACGCATTTTTAATGATGACCAATAGATATTGCATTTCACGGAAAACGTTAATGTATTCAAAGATACATCCATTGATGAGGATAAGCATGATAAAGCGTTGCAATATGCAACTTGGGCAAGCAAGGAGAACCATATGTCAAAAGGCATGGTATCATTAGAAAATTTATATGACTTGTAGAAATGGTTTAGAGGACCAATCAATGCCAAAACCCATAGTTCAACATTGTCGCATGAGCATATGAATCTTGGAACATAAAAGGATCTGAAGTTTTTTAATCTCGGTACTTGTTTCACACAATAAGAGCAGCAAGCCTTAATTTTCTTATTGAAGCAGTATCGATATGTTTTCACGTGGACAAACGATGAGCTCAAAACTTACCACACGGGAAGAATCTAGCATGTTATCCCAATAAAGTAAGGGGCCAAGTCTTTTTAGCAGAAGTTGTGAAAGGTACATCCGATGCTTGAACCCCTAATTCAAAAGGAGTTAAGGAAGCTTCTTGATGATCAAATCTTCTACAAAGTGTGACATTTAACATGGGTCTCAAATGTGGTCCTAGTAAGGAAGAAGTCTGGGGAAATCCGCTTGTGTGTAGATTTCTAAAATCTCAATCTCACCTTAGACAAATATAATTACCCTGTGCCATCTATGGAACAAATATTACAGACAATATCAAGGTCAAAAATGTTTTCTTTACTTGATGCATATTCTGGCTACAAGTGGGGCACGTTCACATTCAGAAGAATGCAATTTGGGATGGTTAATGTTGGTGCAAATTTTCAACATGTGATGGAAATTGCATTTCGTGGATTGATCGGTCAGAGTGTGGTGGTGTATCTTGATGATGTTATGGTGTTTTCAAATAATATATTTGACCACATGTGCCACTTGAAACAAATATTTGAGCGATGTCGAAAATACGAGATATCTCTTAATCCCAATAAGAGATTTTTTTGTAGTGTCCGAGGGAAACGTTTTGGGCCATATCATAGTGAAGAGTGGGATTAAAGTAGACCATGAAAGGATTAGAGCTATTACGTAGATTCCCTTCTGAGTGAACAAGAAAGCCATATAGTCCTTCTTGTGGAAGATAAAATTTCTCCACAAGTTCATCTTTGATTACAATCAAATTGTGAAACCTATGTAGGAGAGAGTAAGGAAGGATGCAATTTACAAGTGGGAAAAAAGGAAAAAGGATGCATTTTCATGTATTAAGCAAGTTATCACAGAAGCACCAACCTTGTACAGCCAAAATTTCAACAAAGGTCTTCTTCTCTACACCTTTGCTTCTAACACTTCTCTTGTCACCATGCTTACACAAATGGATGATCGAAATAATAAGAGGCCAATATATTTTATGAGTGCTAACCTACAAGGACATGAAATCAACTACCCCACCATAGATACATAGGCGTATGCAGTCTACAAGGTGGTGAAGCACTTCCAACCCGATATTTTGAAAAAACATTGTATTATATTTGTTTTGCACCTAGTAGTTAGATCGTTGTTTGGCCAACAAGAGCTAGGTGAGAGAAGAGTGAATTAGATGAATGGTTTATAAGAGTATGGTCTAGAATTCAAAGTAGTTCACACTGTTAAGGGCCATGGTCTATGTTTTTAGAAACAGAATTAGTGTATGCAACAAAAGATGATCCATCTAGGTGGGATCAGGAAATTGAGATGTAAAATGTTGTGCGAGCCACCCCCACTACTATATCAAACTCTTGGTACATAGATGTGCATCAATATCTTGAGCACGTAACTTTTCCCTATCACTTATCCACATAACAAAAGAGGTTATTCAAGTTGAAAGAATTAACTTACTAGTTAGTTCATGGGGTGCTTTTCAAAAAGCACCATAATGGAGTATTGCTTAGATGCTTGGAAGCACAGGCTTCAGAGAAGGTGTTGCGTGATCTCCATGATGGACCAACCCAAGGACACTTCGCGTGTGACAATATAACACACAAAGTCATGTGAGATGGTTTTTATCGGTCCACATTATTCAAATATGCTTACACATATGCCCGCAAGTGCTCGGTCTGTCAGAAGTGTGTCGACCAGGGAAATAAGTTATTCACCCCATTGCAACCTATCGCAGTGGAAGAACCATTTCAAAAATGGGGTTTGGATATCATTGGTGATATTTTTTTGTAGTCATCAAAGCAACACTGCTATATTCTCACTTCCATAGATTACTTCACGTAGCGGAAAAAAGCGGTTCCACTTCAGCAAGTGAATGATCAGGAAGTCATCAACTTCCTCAAGTAGAATAGCATCTCCAGGTCTGCCATTCTGAATTCACTTGTTTTTGATAATGAAACATACTTTTTATCATTAATATTATATGATTTTGCATTGGAAAATGGTATTTTATTGAAACATCCTGCTAATTACTATCGACAGGGAAATGGTCTTGTTGGGTCTACCATTAAAAACCTCATCTGCATCATTAAGAAGACCATTTTATCTAAAGAGAGGAACTGACACTCCTCTTTGGTGAATTCCCTATAGGCTAACCGAGTCATGCATAAAACTTCTCTGAATATGTCTCCCTACTTCTTGGTGTATTGAAAAGAAGTCATCCTACCCCTGAACATCTATTTTCCTTCCCTTCAATATTCAAAAGAATCCTAGGGAAAGCCATGCTTATTGGTTCAGGGTAGGATAGACACCCTCCACACATTGCAGGAAGAAAGACAGAAAGCCAAAGATAAATTTTCTCTTCATCGGAGTCGTATCAAGATGTGGTTTGACAAGAAGTTTGTAGGGAAAAATGAATTCAGTGTGAGTGACCTAGTCCTGAAGTGGGACAAAGCCCACAAAGACAAAGAAAAACATGCTAAGTTCCAATCCCCGTAGATCAGATCATTCACAATTCACGCAAATATTAGCCAACACGCATATCATCTTCAATCTTTAGACATGAAGATGGACTCTCTTCCTGTTAATGGCCAAGATTTAAAATAATATTTTCAATGATGGTCTAGGGTTGTGCCCTGCCCTATGTACATAATTTTTTTTCTTTTTTCTTTGTTTGTTTGGTCTTACGTTTTGTCTGGTTCATGTGTGAACATGTTTTATGGATTCTTTGTGTGTGGTTGAATTCAAAAGAGTCTTGTGGCACTATAACATTTGGCTAACCTTCGGTCCTCCTTTTTTTTTGTTACATATTTTGGTCAATGATGTTCTGATGAAAAATATGATCCTTCTATTGGGCCAATTTAATCACTGTAAATATGAATGAATCGAAACCATTAATTGTCAACCCAGGGTAGGTCTGTTTATTTCAAAGGGGTATGGACTGTTTGTGCCAATACACTTAAGCCAAGGGTAAAATTAAAAGATAAAACAATGTCATTGAATCTAATTGCAAAAATTAACGCTCATGAAGAAATCAAAAACATTCTACAAAGATGAAACTACACTTCCTGTTACCAATGGAAAAGCGCACCGCACACACCACACCAATAACTAATCCTACTAACTGAATATTATGCTCAACCCAATCCTATGTGACAACATATCATAAATCTGGAAATAGAAATAAACCCATTCTGTAATTTACACGGCGACAAGAATAATTTCACACTTACAGAAAGGAACAATGATTGATCTACCACTATGCTACTGCTACTAATGCAATCCCTGCTAAATAGGAGGCTCCTTCCTCCCTAGTAGGACACAATGATGGATTATGAATTAATAAAAAATCAACACCACGGTTGTGATAGCATCAATAATGTTGCTCTTTGTATTAAGAAATTATTATGAATTACAGGAGAAAAATAACGATACTTGCTTGTTTGTTACATGGAACTGAGTTCCCTTTATAAGATTGGCATGTCCAAAAATGAGAAATGGATCAACCATGAGAATCTCACGATTCTCATGCTAATCAATATAGAGAGAAAATAGAAATCATTACAACAAGTTCTAAATACAAGGCTTATTGTTGTTACGTCATTCTTCAAAATCACAACTATCTTGCTTCCCTAGCTGCCTATGGATAATACAATATTTGCAACAAATGTCCTATGGAATAGTACCTATAGTCCTTAGATAGTTGCAAAGTAGTCAACATCCTGCAATGTAACAACAATGCTTAAGGTGTAACAACAATTCCTGAGGTGTAAGAGTAGTTGGAGTGTAACAACAGTGTTTGGGGTGTAACTACAAGTACCCAAAATATGATGTTCATCCTTTGGTTATGGTCTTGGAATCATCACCTGCAAGAAAGAGAACCATAGAGCCTTTTGTCTAAAATTGTCTTGGTTAGCCATCAAAAAGTATATCGCCTCATTCATAATTAACAAAAATGGAAAAATAATATGTTTTGACAAAAATGAGTTCTTACAACCACAAAAAAGGTAATAGTTATGTAAATTCCACGGGTTCAAAGGTGAAATGGTCAAGGATAGGTCGAAAAAGGTATCCAAAATATGCACAATTCCTACACCCAACATCTCCCCCAAGTTGAAGAAATTGCATGTCCTCATGAAAAATACCTTAGAGCCTGTTGTTATGCTTCATATGCAATTCTGTCAAATTATAAGCATTCGCAGTATCCTCCTCACCAGCTTGGTAACCTTGACTAGCTATCAATTGATGTGGCCAAGATTCCTGTTCGTAATCACACAATTTATACTGAAGCTGATATTCCTCCATTGGTAACCAAATTAGAGGATATTTGAATTTGATTCCTATCCAAAAGGTGCCCAGTAAATCTACAATTCAGGCATACTCTGGGACCCATGAAACAACAAGAACAAAATTTTAAAAACAAAACGAGTTGCTCTCTTGTAATCCTACACTACTAGCTTTTATGCGCTTGTGGCACCCTGTTAGTGCATGGCTATTCATCTGCACAAAAATGTTGAGGCAAATCTTCACAATGCTCCTTGACATTTGGAACACTAAAAAATTTCCTAAAGATCTGTCTCAGTTTTGTATCCATACCTGGTTCAACCTGGATCACCAATGTTTCCTTTTCTTCATTTGTATCCAATGACTTCATAGCCATATGCCAATCTATTTAATTTTTCATGAAAGAAATGAAGGCACGCAACTGCAAATCACCCATGTAAGAAAGAATGTTCGCAACCATGTGAGTGTTAACATGTTCATAAATCATGTTATGAAGAAAAATATCACAAAGCAAGCTTTGATCCTAAAGTTTCAAGCATGGAAAACATCCAAAAAAGTTCAGATAGAATTACCCAAATAGGGTCTATTTGCATAGACCGCATTCAACTAAAACAATAAAAATCATTCCCACAGAAAAATTGGGTAGGACGGGGAGGGTCTTCTACACCCTAACATATTTAGGGTGAGTTCATGCAGTTTGTTTTTGTCATTTGTTAGATCCCGAGCATGATCCTATAACAGCTGCAACTGCTCGTATTTCTTCTTCGTAGCTGCCTCTTTCCCTTGTATTTCCCATTTTTCTACCAAATCCTTCTCAACCCATTTCTTCTTGAGTGAGTTTATAACTTTCTTCTTCACCGTGTCCTTGCTCCATTCTTTGCTAGATGAACGTGAAGGTTCTGACCACAAACTAACTTTTACCCTTTTCTTCGGTATTCTACCACCTATTCGCTTCTTTAATGACCTTTTATCGATGTTCCACCCTGAAGATTGGCCTTGTTTTCTAGTTTACTCTACTTCTTTCAGAGTGTCAGGGGCTTCAGTTCGTCTGTTGCTAGAATTCCTTACTTTTATACTCATGAATTCTTCCTAGCTTCTGCCTTATCATTCCAAGGCATTGAGTACACTAAATTTGATTAGACCATGATTGGTGACACAAGTCTCAGGCTATGCAATAGTTTTTATAGCTATAGACATGTTCCTAATGTTCTCTAATAGGAAATATGGAATGTTAACCAATTGCTCGTGCCGCAGGTGGTTCAATAATGCAAAATGGTAGTTAAAGATGATTGTTTCCCTTCCCTCACAGGTGATATACTTAATAATGTATAGGGAAACATCTCCCCATGGCTGAGGGAGTGACAATCTATCAATTCCCCTACCCTTCTTCTCCAATTGTTCTTCTCCTTGAAGGAACTCAGCCTTAAGAGAAGGATCATTGGGTTTTTTGCTGAACTAGTGTTTCCCCATCGTTTGTAGTGATGTTACACGGGTGATTACTTTCTCCATGAATTTGAGCTTTAACCCTCATATTTTTGTTTGGTTTCTGTGTAGGTTTCAAGTGAATTCCATCACCACTGACTCTTTTGACCCCTTAAGTCATTCGAAAAATTCAAACCAACCCATTTCCTTAAAGACTTGGCATGCCTCGGGGCAATTCTCCAAAGCTTCTGTCAAAGTGGGCTCCTGTTGGAATATTGCTCCTCCCATCTCTACCCCAACACTCTGTACTCTGTTCTAGCTCTGAGAATTTGGAATGAAGGTGCAATGCTTGCTAAGGTTGATGTTGGGGAAGTAAAAGGAAATAAAATGAGGATTTCAGGTTAAAGAGGATCATACTACACATGGTATGGTCCATTATTGGTCTAGATCATGGAGATCTAGCATTAAATGCACTTTCAATTCTTGGCATGATTGGAATAAAAGGGATAATGATGACAAGGTTTTAATAATGATTACCAGTTTTAAATTCGAGATCATAGATTATGAAATGACTCGTCCTCTCCCCCGAGTTTAATGCGATGTCCGTCCTTGGCCGTCTAAAGAGATGCCATATTTAATTGCCATAATTGTTAAATAGAGGACAAAAGTGGCATACCTTTATGTGACATACCTGGCGTGATGTGGTAGTTGTATGAGTTGTTCTTGCGACATAGTGCTAATGAACACTCTTTCTTTTCTTATTGCGTTGATGATTTCCTTGATGTGGATTTTTACAAGTTGATGACTATTACTCATGTAATAACGACCTGTTTCCATGTTATTTGTATAACCATGTTTTATTTGCATAATCTTCCTAAAAATACTTACAAAGATAATTTACAAACATATTCTAATAGATCCTATAACAACATAAAAAGTAGAATATACATGAGTTACAAAATGTTGTTACAAAGAGAAAATAAATGTGTAATAGTTGCAAACAGAAGTTGGTTTTCAGCTGTCAAAATCGGTCTTCTTGCACCCAGAAGAGGTTTTCACAGTCATATTTTTATTTATATGTTTTTTATTTATTTTGTTTATTTATTTATGCTAGGTGTAACAGATGCTGCCAACAGAAGCTGGTTTTCAGCTGTTACACTTATTGGAAAATTAAGAAATTGGCAGCATAGGGGAACTATCCCCTACCTTCGTAATCTAAAGGTCAGAATCCTTGTGATTGTTGACGAATGATTCCTTTGAAGAATATTTGTGATATAGCCAAAGACGGTGAGCAAACAATGGTGTACTAGCACTGTCAATGGTTACTAAATTTACAGTCCCATTGTCAAAGACTGCATCCAATTCATAAGGACCTAGCCACCTGGTGCATAGCTTCCCTTTAAAATCCTTAAATCTCGAATCATAAAATAGAGCCCAATCTCATTTTTGAAATTTCTTCTTTTTAATAAATTTATCGTGTTACTTAGCTCTCTACTGCTAGACAATGTTTGTTTGCTGAATAACAACTAACCGTTTCTCATCTAGTTCATTAAGCTGATTCAACCATTTTTTTGTGTGTTGTTTTCAGATATAGAGTTACTTGTAATGATGTTCTCAATGTTTTAATTTCGAACTCTATAGGAAACAGAGGATTTTTACCATACACCAATTCATATGGTGAGAATCCCATAATGTTCCTCCATGTAATATGATATTCCCATAGTGCTTCTAGAAGTTTATTAGCCTAATTTCTTCGATGGCTAGCTATGATCTTGGTGAGAATGCCATCAAAAACCTTGTTAGTGATTTCTAGTTGGCCATTTGCTTGAGGATGATTAGGCGATTTGATTCTATGGCAGATTTTGTATTTTTCAACCAGGTTCTGAATCAAATGAGATGTGAGCTAGGACCTCCATCTGTCACTATTTCTCTAGGTAATCCAAAGCAAACAAAAATTTCTTTGAACAAGAAATCTGAAACAACCTGCTTTGTAGCTCTGGTTAATTCTTTTGCCTCGACCCATTTTGTGACCTAGTCAGTGCAGGCCAGAATGTAGGATATCTGCTGAGATGATGGGTTAATTGGTCCTATGAAAGCTAGAGCCATTTCTCTAATGGTTCTAAGACTATATGTGGTCACAACAACATCTCGCCTGATTGAAGTGTTTGACCCATTCTCTGGCAGCTATCACATCCCTTCACAAATTTCTTAACATCTTGGAATATTGTGGGCCAATAGTAGCCTGTTGAGAGCTCCTTGTATCCTGTTCTCTTATATGCAAAGTGACCTCCACAAAGTTCCTCATGGCAAGCTCGAAGGATATCAAAAATTTAATCCTCCCTTACACATCTTCTGATATGATGATCTAGCCCAACGTGATAGATATTTCCCTCTATCCATGAGTACCTAACACTTTACTGAACGATCCTTTTGTTCTCCCTGTAGGATAGGTGTTCAGGAATTTTTCCTGTAGCAAGATAATTAGCTATGTTTGCATACCACGGTGAGTGAACTGAAATAGAAAAATATATTCATCCGGAAAAGAATCTTCAATAAGCATGCTTTCACTACCAACATTTAGTCTATAAAGAAAATCATCTACTACATTATCCTTCCCAGGTTTATCTAGGATAGTTATATCAAATTCCTGTAACAACAATAACCACCATATAATCCTACCATTAGTGATTGGTTTGTTCATAAAAAAATGAATGTAAGAGTGGTCCGTGTGTACAAACACTTGATATCCTATGATGTAGTGTCGAAATTTATTAATGGCATGCAGTACTGCAAGGAATTCCTTCTCGGTCACCGTGTAGTTAAGTTCAACTGGGTTCAAGTTTTTACTTATATAATAAATGGCATATGGATTCTTGTCCTCTAGCTGGCCCAAAATAGCTCCCATAGCAGTATCAGATGCATCTGAAGCTATGTGGAATGACAGATTCCAGTTCAGGCCCCACAAAATAGGAGTTGCTGATACACATTCTTTCAATATTGCAAAGGCGTACTCACATTTCCATGTCCATAAAAATTCTGCCTCTTTCATAAGTAAAGAAAATAAAGGAGATGCAATGCTTTAATTTTTTTCTATAAACCTCTTATAGTACCCTGCATGACCCAAGAAACTACGTACCTATTTTTGTTTCTTGGGAATTGGCATTTTCAAGATTACCTCTATCTTAGTAGGGTCTAGTTTAATTCCGTCAGCTGGAATAAGATGTCCCAGCATGATCCCTTCACGCATCATCATGTGACATTTTTTGGTACTCAAAGCAACATTATTATGCCCACATCATTCTAATAATCTTTCCAAATTAACTAATGGTGTTTTGAATGCATCCCCATAGGTTATGAAATCATCCATGAAAATTTCCAGACAATCATCTAGTAGATTTGAAAAGATTCTAGTACCACCCTTTGGAAGGTTGTTGGCATGTTACAGAGTCTAAAAGGAAGAACTCTGTAGGCCAATGTTCCCCAAGGGCAAGTAAAGGTCATCTTATCTTGGTCTTCCGGGGAAATCTGTTTTTGGTTGTACCCACTAAACCCGTCTAAAAATGAGAAAAAATTCTTCCTCGATTGGGTATCAAGGACCTAGTCTATAAATGGCAAGGGAAAATGGTCCTTCTAGGTAGCCTTGTTAAGTTATCTATAATCCACATAGACCCTCCACTTTTCATTATTTATGGGACAATGAAAAGCGGAGATACCCACTGACTGTTAGAAATGGGATAAATGAAGTTGGCATTTAGGAGTTTTTGCAATTCTTCTTTTACTACCTCCTTTAATGCAGGGTTCATATGTCGCTACAGTTGTCTCACTGGATTGCAACCATCCTTCAAATAGATGTGGTGAGTGCACAGGATGGGATGGATTCCCTTCATATCTGTATAGTCCCATGCAAATGCCTTTTTGTACTTCTATAATAGCTGTAACAATAGTATGTTCTATTCAGCAGTCAAGTTTGGATTAACATTAAGATATTTACCTGGTTCTATTTCAACAGGATTGTTGTTAATACTTGGAGCGGTCTTCATCTGTTCAAGGCTCAAATATTCTATAGCATCCTCCTCTCTCAAGTTTTCAATGGAAGTAACAGAAAGTGAATTACTAATGAAACCACTTATGATATCATCTTCCATTTCATCTTTAATGTACTGTGCATTTTCGAGGGTGAGAAGTGTTAGAAAATTATATATTACGGAGCAATGGAACACATAAAATATTGCAGAAATATAAACATAGAAAACGCACAAAACAAGAGAGACATAGATATACGTGGTTCACCCAGTTTGGGCTACGTCCACCCCGAACAGCCAGTCCTTCCTTTTTATTATCCAGCAAAATGAAGAGACACAACCTACAGCAAATCTGCTGTAATATCCTCTGTTTTCTCTCACAGTCTCACCTCTCTGTTTCTCGCTCACAGAATACACATCTATCACACAGCCTCAAATACAATACCCTCATACAAAGAGAGGGGTTGCCTTCTAGGGCAAAAAACCCTAAACTAAACATAAGTTCTACCGTCAGATCATCCGCCTAATGAACGGCCCAGATTGACTAGAAATTACTATACTTTTACAAGGCAATTTTATAGTTGTTTTTAGCTTCGGGGGCGCTGCCCCCGAAACCCCCCACCAGGGGGGGGGCTCCCAAAGGTCGCAGCCCCCCCCCCTGGACCCCCCCTACAGCGAACATTTTACGGGCGGCGTTGCCGCCCCCATTTCGAATTGGGGTCCTATGTGGCGATACCTTTGAATATAGAAGATAATCAGGCTCCAAACCCAACAAGAAGTGGCTGTGAGTGATCTGACTCGTGTTCAAATTCATCCCACAAGGGGTTTTCTGAAGTCCTATCTGGTTTTTCTGGGGGATAAAGGATAAGATTCTTGGTGGCTTGGCCATCAGAAATCATCATGGACCCAGACCTACATCCCATGAATGCATCTGCAGTCGCTAGCCATGACCTTCCTAAAGTTAAAGGATGCCCCCCAGGTTTGATTTAGTTTGTAAAATAAGGAAGTCAGTAGGATATCGCCAAGAATCTACTGTAATCACTGCGTCTTCTATCATTCCTTCGGGTTTGACATGAGACCTATCTGCTAGTTCCAATACCATAGGTGTGTGTCTTAGTTCATGTAATAATATGGTGATGAAGGGTTCTTTCATCATTACATTAATGGATACCCCTAAATTAATCAATGTATTGGTTATGGGCTTGCCATCGATTAAACAGTGATAGTAGGATTCCCTAGATCATTATATTTGGTTAAAAGGGGTTGATAAATCATCAACTCGGAAAACTTTCCCATCATATGAATAGTAGCAGGGTCCTTAGGCTTCCTTCCAGTATTTTTAACACACAAATCCGTTACTATTCTTGCATGGATAGGCACATCTCTGATAGCCTGTAGTAGAGGGATTCATATGTGTAATTTTTCAACTCCTTGAGAAAATATGATTCCAGGTGTTATCACAAAATCGTGTACTAAGGGCTGCTACTTAGCAAGATTATGTGTAACTATTTCAAACCTAGCTTTAGACTAAGGATTAGCCTCCTTAGTCAGAGAGGGCTCTCTCACAGACTTTTGATAAGAATCAATCACAACAACAGATGGCTAACTCTTCACACTTTTATGAAAATAAAGCTGGTTGGAAACACAAAACAACACTTCTTCCATTGGGCTCATGGAGTCATTCCCTTCTGCAGTAAACTATTGATCACTTAATCATAGAAGCCAAGGCATATAACGTTTAACACTCAAAACATTTCTCCAAAAAACTCAACTCATAAATAAGCACAGGAAGTCTGAGCACTAGGTGAATTCAGAGTGATTGCATATTTAGTGAGCTGTAAAATACATAAAAGATAATGACAAAACCACACATGCTCTGAGCCATAAACATATAATGAATCTTGGGAAGAAAAAGTAACTCTTGTATTACTGTCAAAGTCTTCTTACACAAGCTGATAAAAACTCTGTTTTTTATAAAATCTCCAACCCCTATTACCTCAGAGTTTTCACCATATATAGGAAAACCAAAACTACTACTATCTTGAGTCTCCTCAACAAGCATGAAGGGAGAACTCGATGATCTACCATTAATTACCCTTATCTATTTCTAAACCAACTAATTACATACATGAAGTGTTGGGCTGTAAATACATAGAATCCCAATTATATTTCAAATCCCACTCCATCTCCTCGTATGCATGATTCTCCTTGGATCCTTGACAGCTGTACAATTTCTGTTGTGGCTGAGACATGTTGAGGAACATTCATTGAACGAGCTGATCTTCGGGTGCTAGCTGTGTAGATGATTCATAAATTAGTAAACCTGAACACCCTATTTTCACGGTCCCTGTCTCCCATTCGTCTTTACCATTAAAAGACCACACTCCAAGTTCTTTAATACCTTTAATAACCACGTATAACACCATATGCCTTATGATCTGGATGCTTAGTGAACTGAACAGGTGTCTGCAGTTGCTTGTTGGCCCTTAATATAATATGTTTTCCATCACCCTAAAATATAGGAAACTGTTCCTGTTTGTCGGTCTTTGATTTGCCTCACCATATTCGAATCCAAAAGAGCTTACCTTCTATCTTTAATCGACCAAAATAGAGCGGACTGCCACATCTTGGATGTGCTGTAGGCTATACTGATAGACATGTGTCTCTCTTTCAAGTTTCTCAATCATCTCACCAACATAGCTGCTCTGCGTTTAAAATCATCACCTACAGCAGTTTCGTAGCGCGCTACGAAACTGCTGTGTGATTTAAAAAACACAGTCTTCCTCTAAACCCCTCACAAAATTGAAAATCTGTTGTTTTCTAGGCTTCACGGTTCACCATTTGAAAAATACAAAATAAGGCCTTGCATATAAGAGATCAATTGAAATCCCACTGAATTTAAACCGCATCAAGGAAACCCTTTCTATCAATGCTATAAACCCCATTTTCAAACAATGCTACAAACGTAGGAACCCATCCTAGAACGTTAAAACAATGGCTTACTTGTGAACGCTGTGCCAAGGTACATATACCCACCTACAATCTCGCTGAATCTGGAAGCTCCCAAATGCAGAAAACCGGGTATGAGAAACCCCGACATATCCACAACTATCTCTGCTACTCCCGGTGCAAAATCCCTAGATTATTATAAGCTTCTGTATATGCAGGATTTTCCATTATAGCCTTTTCAATCATGCTTGCAACAGCATCCATTTTACCCTAGACAGTGTAGACCACACCAAGATTATTAAGAGACTGTGAAAAACCAGGTTTGATCGACAAAGCCATCTGGTAGCTCTCAACAATGAGTTATCTTTAATGAGATATCATCGAGGCCTGGGACTCTTCTGTTAAATTGGTAAGGTGACAAAACACCTGATGGATCTCGAGCTTCCCAATGTCACATCTTCTGCTAATGCTATTTTCTTGAACCATGGCTTTTAAGTGAGCGCCAGAAATTATATGACAATCCTCCTTCTCTAAGCCAACAGCTGGAGCATGTAATCGGCACGGTTACAACGTTTGTAGAAGACAACATCAAATTAATACAGTCCACCTTGACTGAGGAAACTTGTCTATTTCGAGCTCTGCCATTTGCTTCCTTGTCTCTACGGCAGCGATTTTTCCTCTCTGTCATCGACATTTGATTATGAAGATCATTTGAAAAATTAATGCCAAACAAAGATTATTTGGAGTGTTCAGATCAAGAAACCCTGAATTGATAGTATCTTTCGTAGGAATTGCGCCATCCTTCTTTTGTTTTTATTCAATGCGCACTCATCTTTTAACGACACCAGTTAACATAATTCCAGCTCTTATGCCACATCTCTATCCCGGTGTCACTAATAATGGCGGCCTTGTGGCAATCAAATCCTTATAAAAACCACTTGACACTTGGCATTTAATCACTGCATTCCATAAGAGAAAATTCTAAAGCTGATATTGTCAAACAGTTTACGCGCCTTCTCCATGCTACTGCACATAAAAATCAAGAGTAATTTTAATGTTTTGACCAAGTTCAACATTACGTGGGCATGGATCCACACTTGCAATTTCCTGTGCCAGAGAAAGATTTGCTGAGCCTGAGGATAACGCACGTTCACGGACATGGCAATGTAGAGCATCCATTCGTGCCTCATGATCAAATGTGCAGCCTTCCAAGAGGCCACGAATTCTGTGGTTCTGAATATTAAGATAATGCCAAACTGGATTTGACTCGGGCTCCAACTCCAGCAAAAACCTGATGGTATTCTCAAACTAAGTGGACAAGATACATCAGATGCAACAGGCAAGGTATTTACTAATTTCATCCATTGCAGAGACCAGCATTTCACCAAAGGATAGAAGCAAAGAAGAAATAGCAGACGCTGATCCACTGCGTTCAAGAATAGAAACTGGCACCTAATATTCATCATTGACAATATCTGATGTAATCGTTTTCATCCAAGAGCAGAGCCTCAATATGAACACCTTCATAACTTCGGTTCGTAATGCAAACAATGTTTGCGCTGCATTCAAGGGTGCGCAGTCCTTCCCTTACAATTCACTTTCATGTCTTCAATATGTGCATTAATAATGAACCAACGTGCTTGATAAGATTCACGACATTTTCATCTATATCAGTCATCTATAAAGCAAATGCAGAGTTAGAGCAGGCTAATATTTTGCTCCCAACGAGCTGCCAACACTTGGAAACCTATTCTCTCTTAACTTAGAAAACACAAGATCACCATTACACATTACTTCAAAAGCCCCTGTGCCTTAAAGAAACGACTGCAATGCATTTCCAAGAAGCCAGGTAGTTGCGATAACTCCAAAGCGTTTCTGTTTCAGAGAGTAGTACCAAGGAAGAGGTGCTGTGTATCCCAGTCTAGGAAAAATGTGATCCCCTGCAGTAATAAACGCAATGCTGCCTATCTGTAACACTGGCACAAACCTGCTGAGCACGCGCTTCGATAATGGTGGGGGGGTAATTTGAAAGTTCCACATCAACTCCAGGAAATGCGCTCTCTAACATTTTCTTTGACTGGAATCAATAGGCTGGCCCTTCCATAAAGGAAAGCTGAAATTTTTTCAAGATTGAGAAGTTCAAATGACAAATATAATGACTGTATAAAAATCAATTTTTCAACATGAAGTCTTGCTCCTGTGAAGCAGTCATCAACAATTTTGCAAATGTCTTGATCCAGCTTTGCTACATCTACCGGAATTGTAAGGTCAATTTCCTTGAGACCGAAGTAAAAAGTGTTCACCGAAGTATTAGGCAAAACATCACCAGGATTTACCATAATGCCCTCAGCCACAAAAGAAGTAATTATTAAACATGATTCCTCTTGAAGATTAATCTTAATGAGCTGCAACTGAACAACTGTTTTTGATGAACCAAAAAGGCTCTGGTGTGGCTCTAAACACTGCAGTTTCAATAGTAGTAAGCACCATTCGGGCAGGAACCTTATCATCAAAATTTAGTAAATGAACCTTCTGCTGAAAGCTCGAGCCAATCCCCAATTTCGTAGCGCGCTACGAAACCGCCTAAACATGTAGCGCTGCGAAGCTGCTAAAAGAATTCTGGCGCTGCGAAAACAGCCTGTCTTTAAGCTAGGCTAAAAAAAATTTTGGCAACAGCATTTTCAGTGATAACACCAGGTGTGAAGTCATATCGATTTCTTTGAGCCTTCGAGGATATGGAGGATTAGTATTTATAGTCAAGTCGTTTTTACAGGTGTATCAACTTTAATCAGATTGGTTGTTACAGCACAATAGCCCCCTCTGAATTAGTTGTTGCAAGTGTGACAACAGCTTCAAAATATGTAGAACCCCCCTTGGGTGATTCACACTCTTCTTCAATTATAATAGGGGGGATTTTTTGGTGAAGTACTTTCCCTGACCGAAGATGGATTTCATTATACTCGACAAGAGTGATACAATAAGTTTGAAAGGTGTCTGAAGGTTCAATGTTCTGGGATTCCTTATTTTTTGGGTTAGGGTTAGGTTGCACACGTAATTCGGGTCATATAGATGGTGTAGCAACATGTGATTGAAGAGGTGGCAGTTGCAACTGTTCTTGTGCTAGTATTACCAGAAGAACTGGTCCCAAGCAATTTCCTCTCCAATTCTGAGCCCAAGGATATGGTTGCGATGGAGGGAATAGAATAGGTGACGAGGAAGGCCACTAATTCCAAGGTGAAGGATATTGTGCCGAAGGAGGTACAAAGTACTTCCATGGAAATTGCTGAACATTATGTGTACTATTCCATGGATTGAAAGAAGAGAAATCTTGAGGCATACCTGGGGGTCATGATTTCCATGGTTTCCTGGATCCAATGAAGTAGGAAGATTGAACCTCCTCACTTGATTCCTTAAGCACGACTTTCAATTTTGGAAGCTCTGGGAAATGACCTGTGGAATGATCTAGATTACAGATGTTACATAGGGTGATGTTGTTTACCCTACAATAATTCCAGGAATGCTTGTTCTTGCATACCGGGCAAAACATGACTAAAGCTGCACTAGTTTCATTTTGTGCTTTCTTCACTTGTGTTGTCATTATTCAAGCAGACAGGGTACTAAGAAGATATGTTTTAAGATTCTCGAATAATTTCCCAATTTCCAACCTCGTCACAGCACCATTTTTAGATTTTTGTATCCGGGCATAAGCGTCTTGCCCCCCACTTCTCCCCTTCGACGTTCCTATAAAGCATATCAAACAAAGATTTACTATCTTAGGAAATGGTTCTTGAGATATATCCCCTTTTCTAATAGTTTTAGGGTATCGAGGTAGTCATCTCTCATACCCCACATGAATATGGTCTGGTCCATTATTAGTCTATATCATGGAGAACTAGCATTAAATTCACTTTCAATTCTTGGCATGTGTTGTAAGATGTTTTTTTTGTTACCTTTAATATTCATGTTTCATTCAAAAATCACTTGAAAATATCTTTAAGAAGATAAGGCAAGAGGGAGATGGAATAAATTGCATATTGGAATCAAAACACAAAAGAAACAAGTGTAAAAGAATCGGCCCTGGAGTAGCCAAGGCTGCTATATAAATGGTTACATGGAGCGGTCTCGTTATATTTATGTGCATATTGAAACAAGAAAGAAACAAAGTAATATATCGGATTTGCAAAAGAAACAAGTGTTAGAGGGTTAAATCCGGACCCGAAATACTATAAGTTGTGTTTTATAAAGTTCGGCAGGCTCGCAATGATATGTATGATTGATTCTGCTGATAGCGCCGATTGTGATTTGCGATCGTGGGCCAGACCCGAAACATATATACACTTTGTTATAAAGTCTTGTCGAGTCCGCCACACCGTAGGGCTATAGAGGTTGGCTCCACCAATTGCGATTGCAATGTCCGGACCTGATATAACATATATTATGTTTTATTCTCCCATCGAGTCCACGATCATCCCATAACGTTTATGACTTACGTTGATTGCGATTTATGACGATGATCCGGACCCGATATTAATATACCATGTTTTATATTTTCGGTGGGTCCATTAATTGCAGTTTGTTAAGGTTTTGGGTTAATAACCCAATTGTAAGCGCCAATTGCGATTGCGATGGGTTTTGGACCCGATGAATTATTAAATACAAATCTATGTATAATCAAGTCCATAAAGGTATTAAGGCATATTTAAAAGGCAAATGGGCGGATCCGATAGTTTATGCAACAGATTTAATTCATTTTAAGTTCCGCAATTACCAAAGGTTTGCATTAATTTTGTTTGGTAAAGGGAAAAATCAATGTTAAAGACGAGTTTGAGGAAAAGGTAGATGGGCATGTTTTCTTTGTGCTTTGGCCAATATAAGCGCACCCGATATATATGCAACCCCTAGTCTTCGCATAAGTCAAAGTTTAATGTCGTTAATTATGGTTCAATTGGATTAATCATTATTAAGGCATATATAGAAGAACTCAACAGCTGATTAATAAAGCAAGCCAAAAGTTATCATCCTCTTATGAATTCAGTTATGTTCCTGTTATTTCATGTTCTTTGAGGTGTATTTTACCCTCTATAAAATTTTGTAATAGTTTTTACTTCATATAGTTAGAGAAGCAGTTAAATAATTTGGGCAGTTTCAGAAATCAACAATTGTTCCACAATGTATAAAAAGATGAAAATTTAAAAAGAAAGGGTTCGAATTTTGGAGAACCCGGAGACTAGGCCACTGTAATCCTGATATCATCGTTGATTAATGAAAGAATCAGAATTTTCCATGAGTTGTTGGGTATAATTTTGTAACCTTCGTTGTCATGTGTCATGTTATGTTTTCTTCTTTCAAGCATAGTAATGAAGCTACAGGTCTTTGTTTGCTTATGTAGACAAAGTTAAAATTCCTCAAAAGAGCACTCCTATACTTGAAGTTTCCACCTTCCTTCTAAGTTATAGATAATAGTTTTTTTGAAAGACTAGCATATTATCTTTAACTTATCCAAGAGTCACAAATAATAGTTTCTGTGTTAAGCAACATATTGTCTATGATTCAGTTCTCATTTTCATAATTCTTCTAAGTTACAGATAGTAATTTCTGTGAAAGACCAGCGTATTTAACTTCCCCTTCAATTTTTCTTCATTCATCATTTGTATCTAGCAACAAATGGCATTCTGAGATGTTCTGGTCATACATGTATTAAGGGTTAAAGACCAGGTTTTCCAGGTCCTTAATTTGAGAACACAACAAACAATAAGTGACGGTAATCAATATTTATTAATGTCTTAAGCACAATTTCTATACAACTAGGAAATTGGTTTCTTAAGGTACAACATTAATTGGCACTGTTTGCCGGGGAGAGAATATAATAACACTTTTTCCTGGTTTTTCACTCTTTTCCTCTGGTTGTTTAGTGAGGAGGAAATACTTCTCTGTTTCAAATAAAAGCAATAAAAGGGAACTCCACAATAACAGAGACCATAGCCTGCAAAATAATTGAATAAGAAAACTTTTCCATAGGTTTATTAAGTTTGAAGATGATTCTTGAGAATGACAAGTTTCAACAGTTGGTTGTACATACATTGATTGGTGACTCCACTGGACTTTGAAGTTTTCTTTTCTGGGTTTTAATGGCTCTCCCTGCATTCTTAGTCGATAAATTTGATCCATTTGATTTTACTGGGGTCACTGGATATCCTCATGATATGTTTGCATTTTATGTCTGGGATGAGTATCTTCCAAAATTCAGTAGAAAGGAATATGAAGATCCAACTCAGCATCTCCAAGAGTTTCATGAATGCATGGAGTAGTAGGGCATCATTCATGAAGATGTTAAGATGAAGTTGTTCATGTTTTCTTTGGACCAAGAAGCTAGGGATTGGTTCAGGTCTCTGCCTCGTTCAAGCATTTCATCTTTGAAATATTTCCATTTAGCATTAAATTCTTCTTGTAGAATTTATTATCCACACAGGTTTCTTTTTGAAGGTTGTTGTGAATATTATGATTCTTAAGAAACTTTAAAAGCTCAAGATAATCCTGCTGAGGAAATCGATGATATTTTTGATAATATATGAGCACGCCTCTTCAATAATCTCCCAAGTAGAGAATTGGTTGACTATGTTCCAAGTAGATCGAGCATCATTTTCTCAAAATGATGTGGAAAAGTTTATAAAACATTTCTCTCGAATAATCTCCCAAGCAGATAATTGATTGAACTTTTTCCAAGCAAATCAAGAGAGTATTCAGATGCAGGAAAGTTCAAACATGTATCAAGAGTCTCTGCTCAGTAATCGAGAAGAGGAAGAAATGATAGAGTTGCAAATAAATCCCCAGAGTTACTATTTTGTTAAATTTGATGATCCTCCTATATATAATGAAAATGGTTTAAATGGGGAGCAGGGTGAAGCTCTTCAAGTTCATCAATTGGGTGTTGAACCTATAGGAATAAACTGGCAAGTGGGATATGTTGGACAACAATATATTGAGCCATTTATCATAGCAAAACAGGTTATCTCATGTAAAAAGGAAGTTGATAAAGAGATTGTATATCCGTGCATTGAATAACATAATGATGTCCATGGATCAGAGGTTAATGATCTATTTGAAGCTAATCATATGTCGTATAGTAATGAGAAAAAAATTCTTTTTCTTTCTGAGGTTATAAATACAAATTATTTTCAAACAAATCTTAAAGATGAAAAGTGGAGACATGAAAGTGACATAGATCATTTTCTTAAGATGTTGTTGATAGTTCTGTTGAACATATTATCCCAACAAAAGGTTTAATCGAGCAAGAACCTGCATACATGGACTTTTTTGGAGCTGATCAAAAACATATTTTTTCTTATACCTTTGAATATCTTGAGGCAGATTATATGGAATAATTTATCAGCGGTCTACACATATCATTTTGTTGTTATACTTCTAATTTTTGTTGTGAGCTGCTTTTATGCATAATTTATTTTTCGTTTCGGATGAATTGCATTTTCAAGATTCATTGGTAGAATGGTTCTAGATTAAGCACTCAAATGCTAACCTGGTACCATTGGAAGATTGAATTCACCTGATGGAGATCAATCATGTACATATGTAGGAACTTGTACAGAAATAAGCTCAGATGTTGAGCATTTGGTTTCCAGTTGCAGTTCTTCAGTTTAATCATTAGTTGATGAATAAGGGTGACTTTCCTAGTTGGAAACTGGTTTGCAGAGGTGTCAGATTTCAAGATTGTCAGGTCTAGGATTTTCACAGTTTTGGACTCCATGCCCAAATAAGGCTACTAATCTACAATTCTCAATATTTTGCTATCAAAGCACAAGCATCTTATCACTGCAGATATTGGTGTGGGTTTGCTATACAAATTTTCACACAATTAAGCTTGGTGAAGAAATATATGACTCCATTCCCATTAGATAAGGCAGTAATCTACGGTTCTTAGTGCTTTTGTGGCAAAAGCACTATCCCCAGGTGGAGCCAGATGTTGTAAAATGTATTTTTTGTTGCCTTTAATATTCATGTTTCATTCAAAAATCACTTGAAAATATCTTTAAAATGATAAGGCACGAGGGAGATGGAATAAATTACATATCAGAATCAAAACACAAAAGAAAAAAGTGTAAACTAATCAGCCCCAAAGTAGCCAAGGCTGCTATACAATTCACTATACAAATGGTTACATGGAGCGATCCCGTTATATATATATTTGCATATTGAAATAAGAAAGAAACAAAGTAATATATCGAATTCCCAAAAGAAACAAATGTTAGAGGGTTAAAGCTGAAACCTGTAGAAATTTTGAATAATATGACACATATTCACAGAGATTATCCCGATTATACACTATTGTGGAATACATGCATAATACATAACCTCCTCTACGTTGATCATCAATTTTACAGAAGCAGAAACAATAACATGCGCACATAGAAGCATCAATCACACATATCAACACAGTATTTTCCCGGGAAAAGCATCTTGCTAAAAACCCCAACTATCTGTATATTATATTGATTGAGAACATGTAACAAACATAGTACAATACTCCTCACAAGTACTCAGTACTATCTCCACCTTTTACACACAATACAGCTCAGATCTGATCTCCAAATCTCCCCCGCTGCTTTGCCTGCCTCCACTACACAATCCTGCAAGAGAATGAATTGAATCCAAACTCGTTCCAAGTTCTATTTACCTTGCGAAAATCATTCACACTGGAAATCACGTGAGAACAGGCTATATCAATGGGCATATGTAATTCTTATGGGCACACTCAATCCTTTGATTGTGCAAGATCTCATGCACAACTATAGTCACAACTGATAGCAATCTCAACCTCTAACACCTGTCTCCACTGAGCTATACATGCACTGAGTTAACTGATGTATTCTTCAGTTGCATTATGAGTTAATAATTAGTGAATTAATTAATAACTAATTCACACAACTCATCACTTAGTCTATTGGCCAGTTAGACTAAATACAACTAGTTCAACTAAGTCAAACTGAACACAACTCCATTAACTGCTCATCCAACTCCATAGAAATCAACCACATGAGTTCTAACTGATGTCCTACATGCGATAGCTCAACTGACCCAGAAAGAAAGCATATTTCCTTCTGACAGCTGCATGTGCCACATCTATACCTCAAACTAAAGTGCTCCAAGAGGATAAGATAAAGTTTATACTCTAAATATTATTATGAGACAATAATATTGGACTTTTCTATTTTTGACTAGCAGTCTAAAAATAGACTCTGATCACTCCTGTTGTGATCCAAAAATAGAAGTCCATCTATTTTTCCCAACATGACCAATTATCCATAAACAACATTCTGCAACTCATAGACCATGATCCATATGTCTAAAAATAGACTTTGCGCCATAATTTGCCTGCGGGCCCACTTAGTGAAGGCGACTCCTTTCCACTAAGCTCCATCATCTTGTTGCATTCTCAACAAGCATTTCTTGTTGCACACTTTTCAACACTCCCTCTCAACAAGAAAGGTTTCCTCTCAAACCCGATCCTGTAACTCTGGAATGTTCTGCATGCAACACATCTGCCCGGTCCACTTTGCTCCAATAACACTTGGAACAAAAACACTCCCAACTGACCACTCTGTTGGGCTAGGAACATACTCTGATGTTGAAGCTCTATTTGCTACTGACAAGTGCTCCCTCTCTGACATCTGTGCTACTGCAACATCCCCATGCATCTCGCACCATTGCACACCTCTCTGTGCCACCTAGCACTATGCAAAACACTTGTGCCTCTCGCATTGTTGTAGCCTGCATGCTATGCGCTGTCCTGGGATTCCCTGCACTGTCGCTCTCTCTGCTGCTCCATCCGCATTTGTCTCTACCCAATCAGTCAGTTCCTACTACTCCACATCGAGGCTCCCGTAGCAAAGTCTCATCCAAGAGGTTGGGTACCTCAAGGATCCCGCCCCTCCTCCTTGGAACAATCAATCCATATCACCCCACCTCCTACTTGGAGGTATGGCTGCATACGATCCCTCAGCCCACCTTGCTCGAAGTTTCCCCCTACTGGAGGTCTCTGCATCAGTAGATGTCTCTACTCGATCTCCACTCAGCTTCACTTGTTATGGTTGCTCCACAACCTCCTGAAGTTGCTGCACCAATCGTGGCTCCTCCACAATTGTCTGAGACTTCTTCTGGCTCTGCATGTTGAGAGGTAATATATGCTCCCTCTCAACCACCAAGTCTCCATCAGTTTCCTCGCTGCTCAAGGCTTTGCGTGCATCTTGAACCTCAAGAGCATACAAGTTCTTGACCCGTGAACCAATCTGCTTCACCTGTCTAGTGATGATGTGTCTAAGGAAAACCTTTCCCTTACTGAAGACTACATCATAGCCTCTGTCTTCTAGCATCGCGATCGACACCAAGTTTCTATTCAGTCTTGGTACATACTTAACATCGGTCAAGGTAAGGCGAGCTCCATGCTCCCTCTGAGAAATAACTGTGCCTACACCTGAGACACTATACTTCTCATCATTACCCATCACTATGAGTATCGGGAGATCTTTCTCCTCCAGAGTACTGAACAAACTTTTGTCACCGGTCATGTGGAAAGAAGCTCCACTGTCAAGAAACCAACCACTTCCCATCATGGATGAAACCATGCATGTGAAGAGTGTGAAATCCAACTCAAACTGTGAAGCAAGTGCCTCACCTTCAGATCCTTCCCCAGATCCATTCTTGGATTTCTTCTTTGGGCAATTAGTAGCATAATGTCCCAACTCATGACAACGAAATCATCGCATCTTCGACTTGTCAACCTTCTTCCCATCATTGGAAGAACTGGATTTGGAAAGAGAAACCTTCCCCTTCCCCTTCTTCGCCTTACTTGCTAAGGCACAGTTCTCCTCATCATGCATAGATGAAGAATTGTCTCTGGTGCTCCGTCTGATCTCCTCTTGCTCAAGATCCGACCAAAGTCTCTCCCATCCTGGCAATTTCTCCCTTCCATTCACCGAGTCCTGGTAGCTATGCCAACTCTTAGGAAGGCCAAGGAGTGCTAGACTCACCATATCCTCATCCTCAACAGTTACCCCCACACTTCCCAGCTCATCCCAGCATTGGGTGAACTTCATGAGATACTGGGGCATATTGTCTCCATTCTCACACTTAATGTTTCTGAGTTTATCCTTGAGCGCCAACTTCCTCTGGTCACTCTTGCTTTGGAATAATTCTGTCAACATTTTCCACATAAAATATGGAGAAGCCTTTCCAGGGAGGCTGGACACAATGTGATCCCTCGCACCCTCCAATAGAATCCTTTGACACTTTGCTGTCTTCTTTTGCCAATCCCCGACTTGAGCAGCATTAGTAGGTTTTGGGACATCCGCATCTATGAACTTCTTCAACCCATTATCATCTAACACCGCCTCCATCCTGTCCTTCCATGCAATATAGTTCGAGCTTCCCTCAAGGGCATACTCCAATCGCAATCCGTTGAAAGACATTTCAACTTTGACACCAATAAAACACTGCTACAAATTCGAATTCCACCAGCTCAAAAAAAAACTCAACCGCTTCTGATCTAAAATTCGTGAGAACAAAGTATTTCTCGTACAGAGATTGACTGTATGGGCATTCACCGGATATCTCACCTTCCAAAAGAAGGATGAATCCAGAGGATACTTGGCCCGATTATAGACTCTGCCTGAAGAAATAAAATGTAATCACTTTCTGAATAATAGATCTGATGATCAATCCTCGCTTTGATATCCTTTAGAACTTTTTCTACAAATCAAAGAGCTCTGATACCATGTAGAAATTTTGAATAATATGACACATATTCATAGAGATTATCCCGATTATACACTATTGCAGAATACATGCATAATACATAACCTCCTCTACGTTGATCATCAATTTACAGAAGCAGAAACAATAACATGCGCACATAGAAGCATCAATCACACATATCAACACAGTATTTTCCTGGGGAAAGCACCTCGCTAAAAACCCCAACTATCTGTATATTATATTGATTGAGAAAATGTAACAAACATATTAAAATAGTCCTCACAAGTACTCAATACTATCTCCACCTGTTACACATAATACAACTCAGATCTGATCTCCAAATCTCCCCCGCTGCTTTGCTTGCCTCCACTGCACAATCCTGCAAAAGAATGAATTGAATCCAAACTCGTTCCAAGTTATATTTACCTTGGGAAAATCACTCACATTGGAAATCACGTGAGCATAGGCTATATCACTGGGCATATGTAATTCTCATGGGCATACTCAATCCTTTGATTGTGCAAGATCTCATGCACAACTATAGTCACAACTGATATTAATCTCAACCTCTAACACCTGTCTCCATTGAACTGTACATGCACTGATTTAACTGATGTATTCTTCAGTTGCATTATGAGTTAATAATTAGTGAATTAATTAATAACTAATTCACACAACTCATCACTTAGTCTATTGGCCAGTTAGACTAAATACAACTAGTTCAACTAAGTCAAACTGAACACAACTCCATTAACTGCTCATCCAACTCCATAGAACTCAACCACATGAGTTCTAACTGATGTCCTGAATGCAATAGCTCAACTGACCCACAAAGAAAGCGTAGTTCCTTTTGACAGCTTCATGTGCCACATCTGTAGCTCAAACTGAAGTGCTCCAAGAGGATAAGATAAAGTTTATAGTCTAAATATTATTATGAGACAATAATATTTGACTTTTCTATTTTTGAATAGCAGTCTAAAAATAGACTCTGATCACTCCTGTTGTGATCCAAAAATAGAAGTCCATCTATTTTTCCCAAAATGACCAATTATCCATAAACAACATCCTGCAACTCATAGACCATGATCCATATGTCTAAAAATAGACTTTGCGCCATAATTTGCCTGCGGGCCCACTTAGTGAAGGCGACTCCTTTCCACTAAGCTCCATTATCTTGTTGCATTCTCAACAAGCATTTCTTGTTGCACACTTTTCAACAGACCTGAAATGCTGTAAGTTGTGTTTTATAAAGTTCGGTGGGTTTGCAATGATATGTATGATTGATTCTGCTGATAGCATTGATTGCAATTTGCGATCACGGGCCGACTTGAAACATATATACACTATGTAATAAAGTCTCGTCGGGTCTACCACACAATAGGGCTATAGAGGTTAGCTCTGCCGATTGCGATTGCGATGTCCGGACTTGATATAACATATATTATGTTTTATTCTCCCATTGGGTCCGCAATCATCGCATAACGTTTATGACTTATGCCGATTGCGATTTGCGATGGCGATCCAGACCCAATATTATATATACCATGTTTTATATTTCGGCGGGTCCGCTAATCACAGTTTGTTAAGGTTTTGGGTTAGTACCCCAATTGAAAGCGTCAATTGCGATTGCGATGGGTTTCAGGCCTGATGAATTATTAAATACAGATCTATGTATAATCAAGTTTGTAAAGGTATTAAGGCATATTTAAAAGGTGAATGGGAAGATCCGATAGTTTATGCAACAAATTTAATTCAATTTAAGTTCTGCAATTACCAAAGGTTTGCGTTAATTTCGCTTGGTAAAGGGAAAAATCAATGTTTAAGCCGAGTCCGAAGAAAAGGCAGATGGGCATGTTTTCTTTGTGTTTTGGCCAATATAAGCACACCTGATATATATGCTAGCCCTAGTCTTTGCATAAGTCAAAGTTTAATGCAGTGAATTACGCTTAAAGCAGATTAGTCATTATTAAGGCATAAACAGAAGAAATCAACAGTCGATTAACAGAGCAAGACAACAGTTAACATCCTCTTCTGAATTCATCTATGTTCCTATTATTTCATGTTCTTTGAGGTGTCTTTTACCCTATGTAAAATTCTGTAATAGTTTTTACTTCATATAGTTATAGAAGTAGTTAAATAATTTGGCCAGTTTCAGAAATCAACAACTGTTCCACAATGTATAAAAAGATGAAAATTTACAAAGAAAGGGTTCGAATTTTGGAGAACTCGGAGACTAGGCCACTATATTCTTGATATCATCATTGATTAATGAAAGAATCAGAAGTTTCCATGAGTTGTTGGGTATAATTTTGTAAATTTCTCTGTCATGTGTCATGTTATGTTTTCTTCTTTCAAGCATAGTAATGAAGCTGCAGGTCTTTATTTTCTTATGTAGATAGAGTTAAAATTCCTTAAAGGAGCACTCCTATACTTGAAGTTTCCACCTTCCTTCTAAGTTATATATAATAGTTTTTGTGAAAGACCAAAATATTATCTTTAACTTCTCCAAGAGTCACAAATAATAGTTTCTAGTTTCTATGTTAAGCAACATATTGTCAATGATTCAGTTCTCATTTTCATAATTCTTCTAAGTTACAAATAGTAGTTTTTGTGAAAGACCAACATATTATATTTAACTTCCCCTTCAAGTTTTCTTCATTATGAATTGTATCTAGCAACAAATGACATTCTGAGATGTTCTGGTCATACATGTATTAAGGTTTAAAGACCAAGTTTTCCAGGTCCTTCATTTGAGAAAACAACAAGAAATAAGTGAAGTAAACAATATTTATTAATGTCTTAAGCACAATTTCTCTATAGCCAGGAAATTGGTTTCTTAAGGTACAACAACATGATTGGAATAAAAGGAATAATGATGAAAAGGTTTTAGTAATTATTACCAGTTTTAAGTTCGAGACCATAGATTATGAAATGACTCATCCTCTCCCCCAAGTTTAATGCAACGTCCATCCTCAGCCATATAAAGAGATGCCATATTTAATTTCCATAATTGTTAAATCGAGGACAGAAGTGACATACCTTTATGTGACATACCTAGCATGATGTGGTAGTTGTATGAGTTGCTCCCGCAACATAGCGCTAATGAACACTCTTTCTTTTCTTATTGCGGTTGACGATTTTTTTGATGTGGCTTCTTACAAGTTGACGATTGTTACTCGTGTAACAACAACCTGTTTCCATGCTATTTGTACAGCCATGTTTTATTTACATAATCTTCCTAAAAATACTTACAAAGAGAATTTACAAACATATTCTAATAGAACTTGTAACAACATAAAAAGTAGAATATACACGAGTTACAAAATGTTGTTACAAAGAGAAAAGAAATGTGTAACAACTGCCAACAGAAGCTAGTTTTCAGCTGTCACAATTGGTCTTCTTGTACCCAGAAGAGGTTTTCACAGTCATATTTTTATTTATATGTTTTTTATTTTTATTTTTGTTTATTTATGCTAGGTGTAACAACTGATGCCAACAAAATATGATTTTCAGGTGTTACACTTATTGGAAAATTAAGAAATTGGTAGCACAGGGGAATTATCCCCTACCTTCGTAATATGAAGGTCAGAATCCTTGATAATGTTGATGAATGATTCCTTTGAAGAAGATTTGTGATATAGCCAAATACGGTGCCCATTAGCAAACAATGGTGTACTAGCACTGTCAATGGTTACTAAATTTACAGTCCCATTGTCAAAGACTGCATCAAATTCATAAGGACGTAGCCACTTGGTGCAGAGCTTCCCTTCAAAATCCTTAAATCTCGAATCATACAATAGAGCCCAATCTCATTTTTGAAATTTCTTCTTTTTAATAAATTTATCATGCCACTTAGCTCTCTACTGCTGGACAATGTCTGTTTGGTGAATAATAACTAATTGTATCTCATCTAGTTCCATAATATGATTCAACCGTTGTTTTTGTGTTTTCATCAGATCTAGAGTTACTTGCAGTGCTGTTCTCAATATTTTAATTTTGAACTCTATAGGAAACAAAGGATTTTTACCATACACCAATTCATATGGTGAGAATCCCATAGTGTTCCTCCATGTATTCCGATATGACCACATCGCTTCTGGAAGTTTATCAGCCCAATTTCTTCGATGGCTAGCTATGATCTTGGTGAGAGTGCCCTCAATAACCTTGTTGGTGATTTCCACTTGGCCATTTTCTTGAGGATGATAAGGCAAAGTGATTCTATGGCAGATTTTATATTTTTCAACTAAGTTCTGAATCAAATGAGATGTGAACTAGGGACCTCCATCTGTCACTATTTCTCTGGGTACTCCAAAGCAGACAAAAATTTCTTCGAACAAGAAATCTGAAACAACCTTCTCTGTAGCTTTGGTTAATGCTTTCACCTCAACCCATTTTGTGACATAGTTAGTGCAGACCAGAATGTAGGATATCTACTGAGATGACGGGTTAATTCTTCCTACAAAAGCTAGAGCCATATCTCAAATGGTTCTAAGACTATTTGTGGTCATAACGACATCTCATCTGATTGAAGTGTTTGACCCATTATCTGGCAGCTGTCACATCCCTTCACAAATTTCTTAGCATATTGGAATATTGTGGGCCAATTGTAGCCTATTGAGAGCACCTTGTATCCTGTTATCTTATATGCAAAGTGACCTCTGCAAAGTTCCTCATGACAAGCTCAAAGGATATCAAAAATTTCATCCTCCCTTACTCATCTTCTAATTTGATGATCTAGCCCAGTGTGATAAAGATTTCCCTCTATCCATGAGTACCTAGAACTTTTTTGAATGATCCTTTTCTTCTCCCTATAGGATAGGTGTTTAGGAAATTTTCATGTAGCAAGATAATTAGCTATGTTCGCATATAATGGTGAGTGAACTGAAATAGAAAAAAATATTCATCCGGAAGAGAATCTTCAATAATCATGCTTTCACTACCAACATTTAGTCTAGAAATAAAATCATCTACCACATTATCCTTCCCAGGTTTATCCAGGATAGTTATATCAAATTCCTATAACAACAATAACCACAGTGTAATCCTACCATTAGTGATTGGTTTGTTCATCAAAAAATGAATGGCAGAGTGGTCCGTGTGTACAAACACTTGATATCCAGTGATGTAGTGCTGAAATTTATTAATGGCATGCACTATTGCAAGGAATTCCTTCTTGGTCACCATGTAATTGAGTTCAACTGGGGTCAAGTTTTTACTTATATAATAAATGGCATATGGATTCTTGTCCTCTAGCTAGACGAAAACAGCTCCCATATTAGTATCAGATGCGTCTAAAGATATGTGGAATGACAAATTCTAGTTCGGGCCCCACAAAATAGGAGCTGCTGATACACATTCTTTCAATATTGCAAAGGCCTGCTCATATTTCCTTGTCCATACAAATTCTACCTCTTTCATAAGTAAAGAAAATAAATGAGATGAAATCCTTGAAATTTTTTCTATAAACCTCTTATAGTACCCTGCATGACCTAAGAAACTATGTACCTCTTTTTTTGCCTTGGGAATTGGGATTTTCAAGATTACCTCTATCTTAGTAGGGTCTAGTTTAATTTTGTTAGCTAAAATAAGATGTACCAGCATGATCCCTTCACTCATCATCATGTGACATTTTTTTGTACTCAAAGAAACATTATTCTGCACACATCGTTTTAATAATTTTTCCAAATTAGCTAATGCTGTTTCGAGGGTATCCCCGTAGGGTGTGAAGTCATCCATGAAAATTTCCAGACATTCATCCAGTAGATTCTAGAAGATTCCCAATATCACCCTTTGGAAGGTTGTTGGCGCGTTACAGACTCCAAAAGGAAGAACCCTGCAAGCCAAAGTTCCCCAAGGGCAAGTAAAGGTCACCTTATCTTGGTCTTCCGTGGAAATTTGTATTTGGTTGTACCCAGTAAACCTATCTAAAAAAGAGAAAAACTTCTTCTTGGATAGTTTATCAAGGACCTGGTCTATAAATGGAAATGGAAAATGGTCCTTCTGGGTAGCCTTGTTAAGTTATCTATAATCCACACAGACCCTCCACTTTCCATTATTTTTGGGACAATGACAAGCGGAGATACCCACTGATTGCCAGAAATGGGATAAATGAAGTTGGCATTTAGGATTTTCTGCACTTCCTCTTTTACTACCTCCTTTAATACAGGGTTCATATGTCGCTACGGTTGTCTCACTGGATTGCAAGAATCCTTCAAATAGATGTGGTGTGTGCACAGGTTGGGATGAATGCCCTTCATATCTTTATAGTCCCATGTAAATGCCTTTTTGTACTTCTGTAACAACGGTAACAATAGTTTGTTCTGTTTAGCAATCAAGTTTGGATTAACATTAAGATATTTACCTGGTTCTATTTCAACAGGATTGTTGTTAATACTTGGAGTGGTCTTCATCTGTTCAAGTCTCAAAACTTCTATAGCATCCTCCTCCCTTGAGTTTTCAATGGAAGTAACAGAAATTGAATTATTAATGAAACCACTTATGATATCATCTTCCATTTCATCTTTAAAGTACTGTGCATTTCCGAGGGTGAGAAGTGGCTGTGAGTGATCTGGCTCATGTTCAAATTCATCCCGCAAGGGGTTTTCTGAAGTCATATCTGGTTTTTCTGAGGGATAAAGGATAAGATTCTTGGTGTCTTGGCCATTGGAAATCATCATGGACCCATACCTACATCCTATGAATCAGTGGCTAGCCACAACCTTCCTAAAGTTAAGGGATGCCCCCAGGTTTGATTTAGTTTGTAAAATAAGAATGTCAGTAGGATATCACCGAGAATCTACTGTAATCACTACGTCTTCTATCATTCCTTCGGGTTTGACATGAGACCTATCTACTAGTTCCAATACCATAGGTGTGTGTCTTAGTCCGTGTAATACTAAGGTGATGAAGAGTTCTTTCGTCATTACATTAATGGATACCCATAAATCAATCAATGTATTGGTTATGGGCTTTCCATCGATGTAAAAAGTGACAGTAGGATTCCCTAGATCATTATATTTGGTTAAAAGGGGTTGATCAATCATCAACTTGGACAACTTTCCCATCACATGAATATTAGCAAGGTCCTTAGGCTTCCTTCTAGGATTTTTAACACACAAATCCCTTACTATTTTTTCATGGAAAGGCACATCTCTAATAACCTGTAGTAGAGGGATTCATATGTGTAAGTTTTTCAACTCCTTGAGAATATCTGATTCCAGATGTGAAGTCATACTGGTTTCTTCCAGCCTTCGAGGATATGGATGATTAGTTGTTATAGTCAAGTTGGTTGTTACAGGTGTATCAAATTTACTCAAACTGGTTGTTACAAGCACAATAGTTCCCTCTGAATCAATTGTTACAAGTGTGAAAACAACTTCAAAATATGTAGAACCACCCTTGGGTGATTCACACTCTTCTTCAGTTATAACAGTGGAGAGTTTTTGGTGAACTACTTTCCTTGATCGAAGATGGATTTCATTATACTCAACAAGGGTGATACAATAAGTTTGAAAGGTGGTTGAAGGTTCAATGTTCTAGTCTTTCTTATTGTTTGGGTTAGGGTTAGGTTGCATAGGTAATTGGGTTCGTATAGATGGTGTAGCAGTAGGTGCTTGAAGAGGTGGTAGTTGCAACTATTGCTATGCTAGTATTTCCAGAAGAACTAGTCCCATGGAATTTCCTCTCCAATTTTGAGTCCAAGGATATGGTTGCAATGGAGGTAATAGGAAAGGTGATGAGGAAGGCCACTAATTCCAAGGCGAAGGATATTGTGCCGGAGGAGGTGTAGAGTACTGCCATGGAAATTGTTGAACATTATGTGTACTATTCCATGGATTGAAAGAAGAGAAATCTTGAGGCATACTCGGGGGTCATGATTTCTATGGTTTCCTGGATCTAATGAAGTAGGAGGATTGAACCTCCTCGCTTGATTCCTTAAGCATGACTTTCAATTTGGGAAGCTCTGGACAATGAGCTGTGGAATGATCTAGATCATAGCTGTTACACAGGGGATGTTGTTTACCCTACAATCCTTCCGAGAATGATTGTCCTTGCATACTGGGAAGAACACGACTAAAATTGCATCAGTTTCATTTTGTTCTTTCTTCACTTGTGATGTCGTTATTTGAGCAGACAGGGTGCTAAGAAGATCGATTTTAAGATTCTTGAATAATTTCCTGATTTCCACCTTGGTCACACCACCATTTGCAGATTTCTGTGTCTGGGAATAGGCATCTCGCACCCCACTTCTCCCCTTTGATGTTCCTCTAAAGCATCTCAAACAAAGATTTACTGTCTCGGGAAAAGGTTCCTGAGAGATATCCCCTTTTTCTAATAGTTTCAGAGTATCGAGGTATTCATCTCTTATATCTCGTATGAATATGGAAGAGATGAAAAAAATGTTTTTCATGGGTGCTTCGCCTCTAATACCCCCTATTGGAAACTCAAAGGTGGTGATGGTGGCATATGTTTTAGTGTTGTTTTCATTTTTATCCCCTATTTTTTTGCTTCTAATCCTTGTTGTGATAGGTCTTCTGTAGACTATCTTGGTGACTATCTTGTGGGTGAAGATTTGTTAATTGATAGCTCAGGCTGCTTCAGGGCTAGCTGTTTTACTACACTGCCCAAATCGAGATATCGATAAGTCAATGAATACTTTCCTACCCTAGACTCCTAGTGTTCCCCACAGGTTTCCCCTTAACACTCAGTCCGAACGTCCTAATTACTAACGTTCCATTTCTGCTCCTGATTTGGATACTTAGTTTTGGGAGTGGTTATACTAGTTCTAGGATGATATGGTTTGGAGACAAAGGAACCAGATGAATATGTTCTTATTATGGGGGTAACATCTCTTTGTGGCCCATTTTTCCTTGCGTCCCTCTGAGAATTTGACTGTTCTTTTTCTTCTTTTGAGATCAGCTTATGAATATATGTTTTCCTCCCCATATTTGTGCTCTTCTTATTTCTTTTATGACCCATTTTTCCTATGACCTATTAAAGTGGTTGTAAGTTGAGATTTATATTATTCCTACACTTTACACATGGACCCCATGTGTATTTATTCAAATCCTAAGTGTCTCAGCTTATACAATGGTATGCCCACTCAAGTATATTAGAGTGATGTGCAGGTTCTTACCTCTCGTCTTACTGCCCAATACCTATAAAGCTAAGAGAACATCTAAAGAATCAAGGAATTCACACAACCTAAGTGTCCTAGTGACCACAGGGGTGAGCTCACCTAGGTATATTAGAGTGATGCACATGTTCATACCTCTCATCTTATCGCCCAACACCTACACACTAGGAACACTCTATTGACAAACACTTGGCTGATTGCATCGTTGACTACCTTCCCCAACAATGATGCCAAAATGTTGGGCTGATTTAATCACTATAAATATGACTGAATCACAACCATTAATTGTCAACCCAGGGTAGTTATGTTTATTTCAAAGGAGTATGCATTGTCTGTGTTGATACACTTTAGCCAAGAGTAAAATTAAAAGATAAAACAATGTCGCTGAATCTAATTGTAGAAAGTAACACTCATGCATAAATCAAAAAAATTCTACAGAGACGAAACCACACTTCATGTTACCAAAGTAAAAGCGCTCCACACACACCACACCAATAACTAATCCAGATAACTGAATATTATGTTCAACCCAATTTTGTGTGATAACATATCATAAATCTAGAAACATAAATAAACCCATTCTGCAATTTACACGACGACAGGAATAATTTCACACTTACAGAAAGGAACAATAATTGATCTACCACTATGCTACTACTTCTACTGTAATCCCTACTAAAGAGGAGGGCCCTTCCACCCTAGAAGGGCACATGGATGGATTAAGAATTAATAAAACTTCAACACCACGAATGTGAAAGCATCAACAACAATACTCTTTGTATTAAGAAATGATTATGAATTGTAGGAGAAAAATAATGATACTTGTCTGCATGTTACATGGAATTGAGTTCCCTTTATAATATTGACATGTACAAAATAAGAAACGAATTATTCATGAGAATCTCTCGATTCTCATGCTAATAAATATAGAGAGAAAATAGAAATTGTTATAACAAGGTCTAAATACCAGGATTATTAATGTTACATCATTCTTCAAAATCACAACTGTCTTGATTCCCTATCTGCCTATGGATAATACAATCTTTGTGACAATTGTCTTGTGGAATAGTACCCATAGTCCTTAGACCATTGCAAAGTAATCAACATCCCATGATGTAACAACAACGCTTAAGGTGTAACAACAACGCTTGAGGTGTAACAGCAGTTGGAGTGTAACAACAGTGTTTGAGGTGTAACAACAAGTACTTAGAATCTGTTGTTCATCCTTTGGTTGTGGTCTTGGAAGCATCACCTGAAAGAAACAGAACCATAGAGCCTTTTGTCCACAATTGCCTTGGTTAGCCATAAAAAAGGATATCACCTCATTCATATCTAACAAAAATGGAAAAATAATATGTTATGACAAAAATGAATTCTTACAACCAGGAAAAAGGTAATTGTGATGTAAAGTCCACGAGTTCAAAGGTGAAATGGTCAAGGATAGGGGGAAATAGGTATCCAAAATATTCACAAATCCTGCACCCAACACCTTCCATAAGGATAGTTTTGTGTTGAACCATTATACCTGTGTCTATTCTAGAAACCTTACACCTGAACTCGTTTCTTTATGTTTTGGTATTTTCATGCTTATCCAATCAAGTAGAAGAGGAAAAGGGGAAAATATAAATGAGAAAACCTAAATCTTAGGTATTTATATCATTCTCTAAAGTAACAACCTCTCCTTCTCTCAATAACTCAGGATCCCTCTCTTGCCCATGAAATGAATAAGTTCCTATGCATAGTGCTATATAAATATATAAATAAAAGTGAAAGAAGAGAAAGGATTCTTTCACAAAGAGGTGAGGCAAGCAACTCTGCCGAGGTACTATCTAGACTCGTTGGTAGCAGAGAAATTCTTGTGTTCTTGTAGTGACTCCACTGGGTTACTTTCCAGGCATGCTGACAGTGGAGCAACACCAGAGATGAAAAACTATACTCTAAAAATCTAAAGCTCATGAACTATATTACCGTTTGCTAATTCAAAAAATTACGATATCACTAAACTTATGTTGTTTTTCAATTGAGAAGGGACACAGGGGAATATGTTTATTCACAAGGTAAGTGAGGAAACCAAATTTATCTACACGATGAATCAATACTCTTCGAAGAACTAGACCTTGCACAAAAGAATCAACGTAAACAGAGAAGTTGGAATTCTACCAGTGTGTCACCAAGTGTTGTCGCTACTATTGTAGAAATTTTGAATAATTTAACACATATTCACAGAGATTATCCCGATCATACAATTATAAGCGGAACATGTATAATACATAATCTCCTCTACGTTGATCATCAATTTACAGAAGCAGAAACATTCACAGGCGCACATAGAAGCATCAATCAAACTCATTAACACAGTATGTATCCCGGGGAAAGCATCTCGCTAAAAACCCCAACTATCTGTATATTATATTGATTGAATCATGTAACATTACACAGCATAATACTTCTCACAAGTATCTCCACCTTTGTTACACACAATACAGCTCAGATTTGATCTCCAAATCTCTTCCACTGCTTGCCTGCCTCCACTGCTCAATACCTGCTCAAGAACTGATGAGAATGGCTTCCCAAACTCGTTTTTCACCTGCAAAATAGTCACTCACTCTTTTTGGACGTGAGCAAAGGCTAAAATGTGGGTCAAATACGTGAGCAAACTCATTGGCATACTCAATCCCTTGATTGTGCAAGATCTGATGCACAACTATAGTCACAACTGATAGCAATCTGATTCTCTACCACTTGTCCCTGTTGAACTGAACATGCACTGACATGCAACTGAGTTAAATGATGTATTCTTTAGTTGTATTATGAGTTAATAATTAGTTTAACAACTCATCATTAGTCTATCTGCATTTAGACTAACTACAACTAGTTTAACTAAGTCAAACTGAACACAACTCCATCAACTGCACCTCCAGTCCACTAAACTCAACTCACTTGAGTTCTAACTGAAGTCCTGCATGCAAATATTAGTCATCCCATAGGTAACCACGTATTTCCTTGTGGGATCTGCATGTACCACATCCGTAGCTCATTCTGAAGTGCTCCAAGAGAATAAGATCAAGTTTATAGTCCAAATATTATTATGAGACAATAATATTTGACTTTTCTATTTTTGACAGCCAGTCTAAAAATAGACTTTGATCACTCACACTGTGATCACTCACACTTTCATCAAAAATAGAAGTCCATCTATTTTTCCCAACTTGACCAATCATCCATAAACAGCAACCTGCAATCCATAGACATGATCCATATGTCTAAAAATAGACATAGTCTAAAAATAGACTTGCGCCAAAAATAGCCTGCGGGCCCACTTAGTGAAGGCAACTCTTTTCACTAAGCTCCATCATCTTGTTGTATTCTCAACAAGAATTTCTTGTTGCACACTTTTCAACACTCCCTCTCAACAAGAAAGGCTTCCTCTCAAACCCGATCCTGTAACTCTGGAATGTTCTCCATGCAACACATCTGGCTGGTCCACTTGCTCTGTCATCAAAGTCTCTGACTGCTATTGCCTCTGTCGACTGAAACTCTGCATCTCTGTGCTCTTCAGTATCTGACTACTCTAGCCTCTGTCACTTTGATCTCTGACTGCATCCGTGCTGCTGCTGGTTCTATCTCCTAGCATTGCATCTGCACTGCACCTCCCAAATGACCTCCCTGTTGGGATAGAAACACCCTCTGATGCTGAAGCTCTACCTGCTGTTGACAAGTGATCCCTCTCTGACATCTGCGCTACTGCAACATCTCCATGCATCTCGCACCATTGCACACCTCTCTGTGCCACCTAGCACTGTGCAAAACACTTGTGCCTCTCGCATTGCTACAGCCTGCTAGCTATGCGCTGTCCTGGGATTCCCTGCACTGTCGCTCTCTCTGCCGCTCCATCTGCATTTGTCTCTACCCAATCAGTCAGTTCCTGCTACTACACATCGGGGCTCCCGTAGCAAGGTCTCATCCAAGAGGTTGGGTACCTCAAGGATCCTGCCCCTCCTCCTTGGGACAATCAATCCACATCACCCCACCTCCTACCTGGAGGTATGGCTGCATGCGATCCCTCAGCCCACCTGGCTTGAAGTTTCCCCCTACTGGAGGTCTCTGGATGAGTAGATGTCTCTACTCGATCTCCTTTCAGCTTCCCCTGTTGTGGCTCCTCCACAACCTCCTGAAGCTGCTGCACCAATCGTGGCTCCTCCACAATCGTCTGAGACTTCTTCTGGCTCTGCATGTTGAGAGGTAATATACACTCCCTCTCAACCACCAAGTCTCCATCAGTTGCCTTGCTGCTCAAGGTTTTGCATGCATCTTGAACCTTAAGAGCATACAGGTTCCTGACCCATGAACCAATCTCATGACAACGAAAGCATCGCACCTTCGACTTGTCAACTTTCTTCCCATCACTGGAAGAACTGGATTCGGAAAGAGAACCCTTCTCCTTTCCTTTCTTCACCTTACTCGCTAAGGCACAGTTCTCCTCATCCTGCATGGATGAAGAACCGTCTCTAGTGCTCCGTCTAATCTCCTCCTGCATCAAATACGACCATGTTCGTTCCCAATTTGGCAGTTTCTCCCTTCCATTCACCAAGTCCTGGTAGCTATGCCAACTCTTAGGAAGGTCAAGGAGTCCTAGACTCACCATCCTCATCATCAACAGTAACCCCCACACTTCCCAGCTCATCTCGACACTGAGTGAACCTCTTGAGATACTGGGGCATACTGTCTCCATTCTCACACTGAATGTTTCTGAGTTTATCTCTTGCTTTGGAATTAAATCCGAATTCCACCAGCTCAAAACTCAACCGCTTCCGATCTAGAATTCGTGAGTACAAAATATTTCTTGTACAGAGATTGACTGTATGGGCTTTCACCGGATATTTCACCTTCCAAAGGAAGGATGAATCCAGAGGCTACCTGGCCCGATTACAGGCTCTGCCTAGAGAAATAGAATGTAAACACTTCCTGAATAGTAGATCTGATGATCAATCCTCGCTTGATATCCTGTAAAAATCTCTTCTACAAATCAAGCAGCTCCGATACCATGTAGAAACTTTTTCTACAATTATCTATCTCTGATACCATGTAGAACTTTTTCTACAAATCAACCAGCTCTGATACCATGTAGAAATTTTGAATAATTTAACACATATTCACAGAGATTATCCCGATCATACAATTATAAGCGGAACATGTATAATACATAATCTCCTCTACGTTGATCATCAATTTACAGAAGCAGAAACATTCACAGGCGCACATAGAAGCATCAATCAAACTCATTAACACAGTATGTATCCCGGGGAAAGCATCTCACTAAAAACCCAACTATTTGTATATTATATTGATTGAATCATGTAACATTACACAACATAATACTTCTCACAAGTATCTCCACCTCTGTTACACACAATACAGCTCAGATCTGATCTCCAAATCTCTTCCCATCACTGCTTGCCTGCCTCCACTGCTCAATACCTGCTCAAGAACTGATGAGAATGGCTTCCCAAACTCGTTTTTCACCTGCAAAATAGTCACTCACTCTTTGTGGACGTGAGCAAAGGCTAAAATGTGGGCCAAATACGTGAGCAAACTCATTGGCATACTCAATCCCTTGATTGTGCAAGATCTGATGCACAACTATAGTCACAACTGATAGCAATCTGATTCTCTACCACTTGTCCCTTTTGAACTGAACATGCAATGACATGCAACTGAGTTAACTGATGTATTCTTTAGTTGTATTATGAGTTAATAATTAGTTTAACAACTCATCATTAGTCTATCTACAGTTAGACTAACTACAACTAGTTTAACTAAGTCAAACTGAACACAACTCCATCAACTGCACCTCCAGTCCACTAAACTCAACTCACTTGAGTTCTAATTGAAGTCCTACATGCAAATATTAGTCATCCCATAGGTAACCACGTATTTCCTTGTGGGATCTGCATGTACCACATCCGTAGCTCATTCTGAAGTGCTCCAAGAGAATAAGATCAAGTTTATAGTCCAAATATTATTATGAGACAATAATATTTGACTTTTCTATTTTTGACAGCCAGTCTAAAAATAGACTTTGATCACTCACACTGTGATCACTCACACTTTCATCAAAAATAGAAGTCCATCTATTTTTCCCAACTTGACCAATCATCCATAAACAACAACCTGCAATCCATAGACATGATCCATATGTCTAAAAATAGACATAGTCTAAAAATAGACTTGCGCCAAAAATAGCCTGCGGGCCCACTTAGTGAAGGCGACTCTTTTCACTAAGCTCCATCATCTTGTTGTATTCTCAACAAGCATTTCTTGTTGCACACTTTTCAACAACTATAACACTCTCCAAAATTTTGGCCAACACCCAAATTTCAAAGCCTACTTTAATATTCCATACTCTCATTGCAAGAATTAAGACTTATTCCATATGTTTTCTCGAATATTTTTGCTCCCATTTGCGAGAAACTCAAAGTGTCGTCTTTTGGAATGTCAAGTGTCGCACATTGCATGAAAGTTATTTTTGGTGATTTCAAGGGGTAATATTTGTGTAAATTATTGGACTTACTATGTAAACAACTATCGAACTCATTTCCAAAATTTTAAGCATTGTCGCACATGTGTTGTCCTGGTCGTCACAAAGTGTATCTTTGGTGTCGCACTTGTCATCGCAAAGTTTTCGCACTGAAGGAAGTATGTTGTTCATGTGTTATGGATGATATATGTTGTGTCATCAAGTTCTCTAAGTGTGTTATCACAGTCAATTCTTGTTATTGTTTATATCATCTTCATGGATCCCACACTTCGTCAAATTCATAAAACTTCTCAACTAGGAAACTGTAGAAATTCCTTATAGATTTAAATTGCTTATGTAATATGCTAAAACATAGACTTGAATATACTCAACTCATTAGTGGAAACAATTATTTTATCAAGAAATCATGAAGCATACAAGAGAAATAATACAATCAAAATATTACACAATGATTTCCTAGGGAAAGCCACAACTAAAAACCCCTACTGTTTGTATATTGCATTAGTCAGAAAACGTGAGAAGATTACAATGCTTTTCTTAAGCTAGGGAACCCTCTGCACTATTTATATTTTTTTCACTCCTTCCTATAAAAGCCTTGGCCAATACATACCAATTTTTTTCTTTCCCAAGTCCCTATTTCCTTGCATTATTTCCCTTATTAATTAGGGAAATTCCTGAATTGGAATTGTGCAATCCATCGTAGGCCTTCCTTTGATTATATGCACCAACTGTAAAATATGGATGATTATACAACTGATAATACACTTCCCTTGAACTCCAATCTCAACTGGTCAACTCGTAGGTCACACATGCATGAGTTATTTTTGTAGAAATTTCCCATTGTAGATCAACAGATTATGCAATATACTAAAGCAAAATACAAGATCTACTTCTACAAAAAACTTGTGGAAGCTTAATCAATTTTGAGCAAGATGAAATAGAATACATATAATTAAAAATGAGAAAGAAATCACACATGAACACAAAAGAATACTCTGGGGAAAGCCGCAGCTAAAAATCCCGCCATAGCTAAAAATCCCGCTATATGTACTATCATACAAGTGGAAATATCTCAGGATTACACAAAGCTTTAGCTCTCAAGCTATCCAGCTCTCAGTACAATCCTTCACTTGCTCATAGACAGAATAAACAACACATATGCCTATCTTCAGTCCTCCAAGCCTCCTATTTCCTTGCACAGTTTCTCTTGGGTCCTCTAGCTGCAACTTGTGTGAATAATCCTCTCACACACAACACTGACCTCTGAAATAACTGTGCAATCCTGAAGGAGATAATTCCTTCTGCATGGATGAGTTTCCTATATAGGAAAATTCCTCCACCTGATAGTACATTGTCCCTTCCTTTAATCTTAACTATGTCTCTGACTAAACTGAAGTGCAACAGTTACATGCATGCATTTATTAGCTAACTGAACTCACAATTAGTTTCTCCAATTGTTTGGAACTAATTTAATTGCTTAACTCAGTTAACTGAGTTAACTATTACAACTCAACCCTTATCTCCTTAATTAAGGGATAACTTCCTCAATCAAAGGGATAACTATTGCATGTCTTCACATAGACTTCATGTTTGATTTTCTCCAACTAATTAACTCAAGATGAATGAATTAATTATTTTTCAAACAACTGTTGAGACCAAATTCAAATTTTAATTCTCAATTTTAATTCAGGGACTAATTAAAATTGGAATCTATCCTGAAATGCTATTTATAGCAATGCTATTTTTAGCATTTCTACTTTTTGCTTTTTCCAATAGAGTTGGAGTATATCCTGAAATGCTATTTTTAGCATTTATTGTTGCCATTTTCAACACTCCCTCTCAACAAGAAAGGCATTCAACTCGAACCTGATCCTGAACCTTTGGAATGTTCGGCATACAACACTTCTCTCGAGTGTTGTTGCTCCAACAACTCCAGAAACAAAAAATATCCAACCTGAATCAGAATGATGCCTCTGTCATCAATCTCTCTGACTATTATTGCCTCTATTGACTAAAAACTTTGCACCTTTTTGCTCTTCAGTATCTGACTGCTCTAGCCTTTGTCACTTTGATCTCTGACTACATCAATGACACTGATTCCTCCTGCTACATCCGTGCTACTTCTGGTCCTATCTCCCAGCACTGCCTCTGCACTGCACCTCCTCTCATCATGTTGCATCGTGCTTCTCACTGCTGCACTGCAACTCAGTTACTGAGAAGTAAGTAACTGATCTCTCAACTGACCTCCCTGTTGGGCTAGAAACATCCTCTGATGCTGAAGCTTCCTCTGCCATTCCATCCCCATCTGTCTCTACCCACTCAACCAGTCACGCTACTCCTTGTCGGGGCTCCCGCAACAAGGTCTAATCAAAGAGGTTGAGTACCTTAATGATCCTGTGATCCAGGTTATCTTTTTTTTTATAGATGCATTGAAAGAATTACATATACAGTTTGTAGCTTAACCAAAGATAAACTTTAAATGTGCATATGTGAGAGAAAGAAGAAGAAGAGCATAAGAAGACAAGAAGACAAAAACTTGATAACGGAGTTCGTCCCTCCTGGATTACGTCTTCGGGCCCTACTCGATCAATGGGGAGGCCTTCATTCATTAAAAATGGCATCAAAAGAAGTTACATTCATCAGTTACAAAAATGGAGCATTATATCTCCATGCTAAAAATATGCACAAAAATTGGAGAGCTCTGTTGCAGAAACTGACAGCACCATCGAATTCCTGTCGCCGAGAAGTGTAAAAACGATATAAAATTTGCCCAATTATAAGTCTGGACAAAAATCACACTCCTGAAAAAATTCAGCAAAGCATAGTTCCACTAGTGTTTTTTGAATGCTCAGGTTTCCATAGCGTCTGTCTTGATTTCCGTGCCTACACTGCTGTACCTCTGTTCTCCACCTGGTTCTCCATGCTAGTTAAAAACTTTAGGGTTTTAAATAAATGGTGCATTGGTTAAATGCGTATGTTATAACAATACACATATATTTTTACCCTATGTTTTGTTTTAAAACAAACCAAATCCCAACTATATGAGATATCACATATATGTTTTTATATCAACGTGGGAGGGTGGGTCCGTACTTTACGGGACCCGCACCCATCCCCATCCAACAACCAATATAAGAAACCCCGCTGCTCCCATTAATTTTGTTACATTATGGGTGGCTTTGGGTGGCGGGACCACATACGTGGCCGCCTACCTAGGCCCCATCGGGACCCATCGTTGACCTTCGTTTGGTATATGGTTTGTTTTAACTTTATATATGGTCATACCCATATAATATTCCCACCATTTTTATGCGTTTATATATATTAACTAACAACCTTCCACGTTGGTTGTTTTAATATTTTGAAGTTTGTTATAACGAAAATTATATATATTAATTTTCTTTATATAAAATGTTTTTGTTATATACTTTTGATTTTGTTTATTCATTGTTTTTATATGGTTTTTAAAACAAAATTTTTTGTTATAGGGTTATTTAATAACCAAAAATGATTTTTGTTGCTTGTACAAGTTTAGGAGGCCACTGTAGGGATGCCAAGTGTCAAGCTGCCATGTGGGTCTCACGTGTTGATTGGGATGCCATGTGGTGCACTGTGGGCCTCATTTTTCCCTTGCCATACCAAACTTTGAAGAGCTCTATCTTTTGCATACGAGCTCAGATTGACAAACCGTTCACGCCACCACGATCAGGAAGACGATCCCTCTCAAATGATGCCACCAAATTCTCCTTTCTATCATTTCGAATTTTGAGCCTTATCCATCCCCTTAGTGTCTCGAGATCCTCCTGCCGCTATTCCATCCTTCTTGGGACTGTCACTCCACATCGCCCCACCTCCTAACTGGAGGTATGGATGCATGTGATCCCTCTGCCCACTTGGCTCGAAATTTCCCCCTACTAGAGGTCTCTGCATGAGTGGATGCTTCTACTTGGTCTCCTCTTGGCTTCTCTAGTTGTGGCTGCTCCACATCCTCCTGAAGTTTCTTCACCAATTGCGGCTCCTCCACAATTGTCTGAGACTTCTTCTGGCATTGCATGTTTAGAGGTAATGTACTCTCCCTCTCAACCACCAAGTTTTCATCAGTTGCCTTGCTCCTCAAGGCTTTGCATACATCTTGAAACTCAAGAGCATACAGGTTCTTAATTCTTGAACCGATCTGCTTCACCTATCTCATGTTGACGTGTCTAAGGAAAACCTTTCCCTTATTGAAGACTACATCATAGCCTTTTTCTTCCATCATTGCGATTGATACCAAGTTTTTCTTCACTCCTGGCACATACTTCACATCTGTCAAGGTAATGCGAGCTCCATGCTCCATCTAAAAAGAAATGTGCCTACTCCTGAGACACTATACTTTTCATCATTACCCATAGCTATGAGTATCTGGAGATATTTCTCCTCCAAGGTACTGAAAAAACTCTTATCGTCGGTCATGTGGAATGAAACTCCACTGTCAAGAAAGTGACCACATCCCACCATGGATGAAACCATGCATACGAAGAGGGTGAAATCCAACTTGAACTGTGAAGCCAATGCCTCAGCTTCAGATCCTTCCTTGGATCCCAGCTTGGATTTCTTCAGTGGAAAATTTGTAGCAAAATATCCCACCTCATGACAATGAAAGCATCACACTTTCAATTTGTCAAACTTCTTCCCACCATATGAAGAACTTGATTTTGGATGAGAATCATTCTCCTTCCATTTCTTTTCCTTACTCACTGAGGCATAATTTTCTTCATCCTCCTTGGATGAAGAACCATCTCTGGTGCTTCTCCTTATCTCCTCCCGCATCAGATCTGATCAAAGTCATTCCCAATCTGGCAATTTCTCTCTTCCATTTACGGAGTCTTGGTAGCTATGCTGGCTCTTAGGAAGACCGAGGAGAGCAAGACTCACCATGTCATCATTGGATGTCGTGATCCCTACACTTCCAAGCTCATCCTTGTAGGTGGTGAGCTTGTTCAGATATGTAGAGATAGTGTCACCCTTTTCACACTTGATTTTTTGAAGCTTGTATTTCAGCGCCAACTTCCTCTGATCGCTGCTATTTTGATATAGCTCTTTCAATGTTTTCCACATTGAAAATGGTGTCTCCTTCCCATGGAGACTTGAGACTATGTGCTGTCGAACTCCCTCCAGAAGGATTCTCCTCGCTCTAGCCACACATTTCTTCCATTCCGCCAATTCTGTAGCATTAGCTTCTATCGGCTTAGGGACTTCTTGATCAATGAAGTCCTTTAGACCGTAGTCCTCTAATACTACTTCCATGCGATCCTTCCATGCGATCCTTCCATGCTATATATTTCGAGCTGCCATCAACGGCATACTCGAGTCTTAAACCGTTGAATGCCATTGCTGAAATTTGAGATGTGATAAGAATTCTAATTCTATAATCAGGAACTTGAAACTTTGAACTTCTCCCTTCTTTGTATATTGTTGTTTACTTTGATCACCTTTGCTCCGATACCATGTAGAAATTTCCCATTGTAGGTCAACAGATTATGCAATATACTAAAGCTAAATACAAGATCTACTTCTACAACAAACTTGCGGAAGCTTAATCGATTTTGAGAAAGATAAAATAGAACACATATAACTGAGAATGAGAAAGCAATCACACATGAACACATAAGAATACTCTGGGGAAAGCCTCAGCTAAAAATGTCGCTATCTGTATTATCATACAAGTGGAAATATTTCAGGATTACACAAAGCTTTAGCTCTCAATACAATCCCTCACTGTTGCTTATAGACAAAATAGACAACACATATGCCTGCCTTCATTCCTCCAAGCCTCCTATTTCCTTGCATAGTTTCTCCTGGGTCCTCTAGCTACAACCTATGTGAATAATCATCTCACACACAACACTGACCTCTGAAATAATTGCGCAATCCTGAAGGAGATAATTCCTTCTGCATGGATGAGTTTCCTATGTAGGAAAATTCCTCCAACTGATAGTACACAGTCCCTTCCTTTAATCTCAACTGGGTCTCTGACTGAACTAATGCGCATGAGTTATTTATGAGAGAATATTCAGTTATCTGAAGTGCAGCAGTTACATGCATGCATACATTAACTGAATGAACTCACAATTAGTTCCTCCAACTTTTTGGAACTAATTTAACTGGACTTAACTCAGTTAACTGAGCTAACTAATTACAACTCAAATACAACTCATCCTTATCTCCTTAATTAAGGGATAACTTCCTCAATCAAAGGGATAATTGTTGCATGTCTTCACATAGACTTCATGTTTGATTTTCTCCAACTAATTAACTCAAGATGAATTAATTAATTAATTTTTAAACAACTGTTGAGACCAAATTGGAATTTTAATTCTCAATTTTAATTCAGGGACTAATTAAAATTGGAATCTCTCCCGAAATGCTATTTATAACAATACTATTTTTAGCATTTCTATTTTTTGCTATTTCCAATAGAGTTTGAGTGTATCTTGAAATGTTATTTATAGAAATGCTATTTTTAGCATTTTTTATTGCCATTTTAAACAATTTATGGCTGAATTATCATTTAATTGGTTGAACATTGAAGTTGCACCCCACTGCTAGACCTCCTACTAGTTCCTCCAATAGTTGGAACTAGTTTAACTAACTTTAACTTAGTTAAATTGAATTAATTAATTACAACTCAAAATAAACTCAACCCGGGATCCTATAAAGTAGGATCCACTCTACATGACTCACATTAGACCGTCAACTCGAATTAATTGAACCAACTAAGTCAAATTAACTTAGTAACTCATACAAGTTGTCTTGTGATGTTGAATGACAATTTTTCTCCTAATTTAATTCAAGGGAAAATTAAATCAGGATTCTCTTGTTGCTTTTTCAACAATCCCTCTCAACAAGAAAAGTATTATCAGATACCCCAATCCTACCTCTATGGAACTCGAATTTTCCTCTTTAAACTGCCTTAGTCAAGACGTCTACATCATGTTCCTTTGTAGGAATGTAATCTAGCAACATGATCTGCCTCTGCACATAATATCTGAGATGGTGATACCAGATGTCGATATGTTTGGACTGAACATGAAAAAATGGATTCTTAGAGATTTTGATACAACTCTAATTGTCATAGTAAATCACTATAGGATACATCTGCTGATAAAATAACCCAACAAGGATCTTCCTCATCTAGATAGCCTCACAAGTTGCTTGACTAGCATCCATGTACTTTGCTTTTGCTAAACTGAGTGCAACCGATCTCTACTTCCTACTGTACCAAAAAAACACTGCTGACCCAATACTGAATATTCCCCATGATGTGCTCTTCCTGTCTGATGGACTCTCTGCCCAATCTACATTTGTGAAGTCTTGTAGCTTCACTCCCTCTTTCCATCTGTACCAAAGACCAAACTGAGTGGTGCCTCTAAAGTATCTCAACACATGTTTAACTACCTTCCAATAGAGTTTGGTTGGCTTAACCATTTCTTGACTAAGTTGGTTAACTGCAAAACATGTGTCTATTCATGTGTTCAGTAAGTACATAAGTGAACCCACAAACTACTTATAAATAGTAGTTCTAATACTTCACCTGAAATACAATCTTTCTTCCTCCAATTCCCTACTAGAGGAGCCTCCATGGGTTTTCTTCTCTCTATGTGTAACTCTTTTAGTATCTCATTGGCATACTTTCCCCGAGAGATAAATAGTTCCCCATCTCCTTGCCATAGTGCCATACCAAGGAAATAATGCATGAGCCCCAGGTATTTCATCTTGAATTCTCTTTCAAGGTCCTCTTTGCAAGATTTGACCAGCTTCTCATCGCCTGTTAGAATTAAATCATCAACATATAATACTATAATCAATAATTTACCTTCAAACACAATATGGTAAATGTTTGCATCTGCTTCACTTTTGGTGAAGCCCAACCTGGTGAAATAGTTTTCGATCCTGGTGTACAAATAACGATGTGCTTATTTCAATCCATACAACACTCTCCTGAGTCTGCACACATGTGACTCTCTATTTAAGGTCTCAAATCCTTTTGGATGCTCTATGTACACCTCTTCCTCAATCACTTCGTTGAGGAAGGATGTCACATCCATTTGATGTATTTGCCATCCCATCTATGCTGAAATTGATAGAATAGATCTTATTGAAGAGTACCTTGCTACCGGAGCAAAGATCTTCTCGTAATCAATTCCCTCCACCTGAGATAACCTTGTGTTTCTTGACACTCCCATCTGCTGCTTCCTTCACCTTGTATATCCACCTGGAACCTACCACTAACTTGTCCTCTAGCCTTGGGAAAACTTCCCAAACACTGTTCTTGATAATGGATTCATACTCCTTTACCATGGCATCAACCCATGTTAGTTGTTTCACTTCTTCCTCGAATGAGGATGGCTCAGTCTCTACACTCTTTCTCATAAGATCCATGTAGCCAGTGTACCAATCTTGTGACCTCCTCTTCCTCCGCTGTGATGTAGGTTCTCCCACATTCTATCTAGCATCATGCATCAATCTATCAACTTCTCTTGTGCTCTTCCTTCCATCTCTAGATGTATCTGCATGAGTGGGTTCTTCCATTCTCTTCTTCTATGCATGTGGTTACTTCACATCATCCCGAGGTTCTTTGTTTGGAGCTAAAATCTCCTCATCTGCATGCAATTGAATATCCCACTCAAGGGAACATCTCATGACATTCTCTTCATCGAACTTCACATCTCTACGAACAACTGTCATCCTATGAGATGGAAGTTACACCCGATAGTTGTGATGTGTATCAATGTACCCCAAAAGTATGCTCAACTCAGCGATAGGCTCTAGATTTTTCCCTGCATCCTTAATAACATGATAGTAAATTGATGAACAAAAGATCCTGAAGTGTGAGACATCTTGTTTCTTCCCTGAAAAAGCTTCTTCTGGGGTACTCATCCTGAGAATCCGATGAGGACTCTTATTTTGCACATATATAGTTGTGTTCCATGCTTCATCCCACAAGTGCAAGTATAAGCCCTGGTCATGTAACATCATCTGTGCAACTCCCACAATACTTATTTTCTTCCTCTCATCCACCCCATTCTGTTGTGGGTTATGGGGTGTTATTAACTCTCGTCGAATGAATTTTTATGCACAAAAGTTCTTGAACTCATTCAACACATATTCTCCACCATTATTTCTACTCAAAGCCTTCACTTTCCCACCTGTGTCTTTCTCAACAAGTGCTTTAAATTCAAAAAAAATTGAGAATGTCTCATCTTTCTTCTGCATGAAGAATATCTAGCACTTACATGAGAAATCATTTACAAATATCACATAATACATGTGCTTGGCCATGGAGGTTGTTGAGAATGGTCCAAAGACATCTGAGTGAACTCTTTCAAGGATCACTTACACTTGACTATCCTTATCATGAAAGGTAGCTTTGGTGTACTTCCCCAATGTACACCCTTTGCATGTATCTCGCTGCTCTAGTGCACCCTTGGGAAGTCCTGTAGAAATATGTTGCATGATCTTCAAAGCTCCATGGTGTAAATGACCCAATCTTCCATGCCATAATTCATTGATGTCTCTACTCTGCATCTTCTCTACTTTCGTGCTCAAGGAAGAACAATATTCTACATCCAATTTGTAGAGGTTCTTCACTTGAACCCCAATTTGCTTCACTTTTCATGTGGCAATGTGATGAAGGAAAGCCTTTCCTTTGATAAATATCACATCGTAGCCATGGTCTTCCAACATAGAAACTGAAACTAAATTCTTCTTCAGACCCAAAACATTCATGGTATCTTTTAATGTGAGAGGAGAACTAGACTCCCTCTGGAAAGTAATAGTACCGATACCGGTTGCATTATACCTTCCATCATCTCCCATTTCGATGTGCATCTGGAGGTCCTTCACCTCCAAGTCACTGAAAAATTCTTTGTTACCCATCATAAGGAATGAGGCTCCACTATCTAGATACCACACACTACCCTGTTGGATTGTGTTATTCTTTCCATGACTAGCCCTCGTAGTTAATAGGGGTTAGAGGGGGGGCATAACCCCCCCTTCATTGTGTCGATTGCGCAATGGGGAGGAGGTAGCCCCCCCTGTCTGGGGGGTAGCCCCCCTCTACGGAGTCTGGGGCAGCGACCTGGGAAAAAATATTTTGGACCCTATATTAGGTTGGGCGGACATACCTATGGTTTTGTGCATGATTTTCACACATGATTTTGGATACAACCGGTTTCAATCCATGGTTTTGGATGCGATGGTTTTTGGTCCATGGTATTGGATGCTTCAGCATGTATAAATATGTATTGTAACATTGAAAGGAAAATAATGAAAAATCAAGCTGGAAGTCCCGGTTTTGGGATCCAAGGGAAAATCTTTGCGTATATGTGTTTTATGTGTTATGCTCTCGCATTGTCTATTTTCTTTATTTTAGAATCCGTATGCAGGTAATTTTTGTACGGGGTTAAAACCTACATTTGGTATCAGAGCTATTTTGGCTTAAAGGGGACGCCTTTGTTACTGAGGGGTTTCGCTCGAGCCTGTGGTAGAACCTGTTCAGTGGGAGATTTGCGGGATCGATTCTGGTACTGAAAGAAGATGACGAGCAGTGGAAAGATAGAGATCGAGAAATTTAATGGTCAGATTTTTGAGTTGTAAAACTCAAGATGGAGGATCTGTTTGTGGATAAAGATCAGTGGATCACGGTAGATCCAGGTACTAAACCAACGGGAGTGTATGATGAAGAATGGAAGAAGTTGGATCAGAAAGCAAAGAGCACAAGACAATTATGTGTCTCAGATTCAGTACTTTTGAATGTATCAGGGGAAGCTATGGTGAAGGCTTTGTAAAAATTCCTGCACTGAAGCTTGTATCTGGGTGTTCTACAAATTCCTGCATTGGCCAGAAATCTAATTTCTATAAGCAAGGTGGATAATGTAGGTGTAAAAAAAGTGTTCAAGAAGGATACCTGCAAGATGGTTCGAGGAGCACTGGTATTGATGTGGGGAGTTCAGATTGGAACTCTGTACAAGTTGCAAGGCAACACTATTGTTGATGGGTGCAATAGTTCTATGGTTCCTGAAAGTGGAGTAGAAAATCTAGTGGTCTCTGGAGAGAAGACCATGCTGTGGCATCAAAGTCTTGGACATATTGGAGAGAAGGGCCTTCGAATACTTCATGGTAAAGGTATGGTAGAAGGTATGAGTAATAACTCTTTGGATTTTGATATCTATGAAAAGTGTGTATATGGGAAGTATAATCAAGTGAGTTTCCCCTCGGGTGGTAAGAGTGAGAAAGAGATATTAGAGCTTGTGCATAGTGATGTTTTTGGACATAGGAAGGTTCCATCACTGGGTAAGTATGTGTACTATGTATCATTTATAGATGACTTCTCAAGGAATACATGGATATATTTCCTTAAGAAGAAATATGAATTCTTTGACAGATTTAAAGAATTTAAGGCTTTGGTGGAAATCCAGGCAGAGAAGAAGATAAAGGTGCCAAGGACAGATAACAGTGGAGAGTTTTGCAGTAAGGAATTTGAAGAATTCTGTAAGAAGTGTAGTATAGAATGGCAGAAGACTACTCCATATACACCTCAAAAAAATGGAGTTACGGAAAGAATGAACGAGACATTGATGGAAAGGGCAAGAAGCATGCTTAGTGGTGCTAGGTTAGGACAGGAATTCTAGGCAGAGGCAGTGGAGACAACATGTTACTTGGTCAATAGATCACCTTCATCAGCATTGGAGGATAAGACTCCACAAGAGGTATGGACTGGTAAGAAACCCTCTCTTTCACATCTGAGGATATTTGGATGTGATGCATATGTAAATGTTCCAAAGGAGAAATGCACCAAGTTGGATAGTAAATATGAAAAGTGCATCTTTATTGGGTATAAGGATGGTATAAGCTTTGGAAAATAGTAACAAGGAAGGTTGTGTACAGCCGAGATGTGATGTTCAGAGAGGTGAAAGATGTTATCAAACATGAAGTCTAACCAAAGGAACTTGAGAAGATAGAGTTTGAGCTAAAGGAGGAAGAATCAGACTCTACAGTAGAGGAGGAATTAGAAGATGAAGAGCCACAAACTTCGGTTGTGAGAAGATCAGTTCGAGAAAGAAGGTAACCAGAAAGCTATAGTCCATCTTCTTTCTATTCAATTTTTTCTTTATCAATTAATGATGTTGATCACATAACTGTGAAGGAAGCATTAGATTCAGAGGATGGAAAACTAAGGAAAGAGGCCATGGTTGATGAAATGGCATCTTTGCACAAAAGTGAGGCTTGGGATCTGATGGAGTTGCTGGCTGGAAGGAAACCTAGTGGCAGCAAATGGGTGTTCAAGAAGAAGATAAATGCAGAAAAGGTGGAGAAATACAAAGCTCGGTTGGTAGAAAAAGGTTATTCCCAGGTGCCAGGAATTGATTTTGGTGATATTTTTTCTCCTGTTGCCAAGGTAAGTTCTATTAGATTACTTTTATCTGTTTCTGTTGCTTTTGATTTTGAGGTAGAACAGATGGATGTGAAGACAACATTTCTTCACAGGAATCTGGAAGGGGAGATCTACATGAAGCAGCCTGAAGGCTTTGTGGTGAAGGGTAAGAAAGAACTAGTATGCAAGTTAAATAAGTCTATGTACGGGTTAAAACAGTCACCAAGGATGTGGTATCAGAAAATTGATACATTTATACGAGGACTTGGCTTCACCAGAAGCAAAGCAGATCACTGTGTGTATTTTAAATTAATTGGTGACCGTGTTATTTATCTGGTCTTGTATGTGGATGATATGTTGTTGGTTGGAAATGACAAAGAAATTATCCAGGATTTGAAGACCCATTTGTCCTCGAAATTTGGCATGAAAGATCTTGGTGCTGCAAACTATATTTTGGGCATGGAAATTAAAAGAGATTGGACAAAGAGGATGCTCTGGTTAAACTAGAGGAAGTATGTCGAGACAATATTGCAGAGGTTTAATATGTAGGATAGTAAACCGGTGAAGGTTCCTATCCCTGTAAGTGTAAAGTTATTTGCTGAACAATGTCCCAAGACACAAGAAGAGGAGGAGGACATGTCCTGTGTTCCATATGCAAGTGCATTCGATAGATTGATGTATGTGATGGTCTGTACTAGACCAGACATTACACATGCAGTGAGAGTATTGAGCAGGTTTATGTCAAAGCCAGGGAAGGAGCACTGGATAGCAGTGAAGTGGGTTTTCAAGTATTTACGTGGCACTAATCATTATGGTTTGTGCTACCAAGGAAGACCAGGATTGGATAGAGTTTTGGATATCCGTGGCTTTGTTGATGCGAACTGGGCTGGAGATATAGATTAGAGAAGATCTACAAGTGGGTATGTGTTTAACCTATTTGGAGGTGCAGTTAGTTGGAATAGTAAGAAACAATATATAGTGGCACTATCAACTACATGGTAGCCACTCATGCAAGCAAGGAAGCAATTTGGTTGCAGAGATTGTGTTCAAGTATGGGGTTAGTACAGGGAGCTATAAGGATAGACTGTGACAGCCAAAGTGTAATTTTCTTGGCAAAGAACCCTGCATATCATTCAAAGACAAAGCACATTGATGTTCAGTATCACTTTGTGAGGGATATGATAGAAGACAAAAAGGTGTTGCTGGCAAATGTTGTAGTATACCTACGGGGGATAATATGGGGTACAAAGGGAGGTTTCCAAGGCAATAATGTAATAATGGGATGGGCCATAGTAATAAATAAGATGGTTAACCCGTATCATGTAAGGAACCACAACTAGTTAACAATAATATAATAAGCCCATGGTATTAGATAGATGATGTTGAGGGAACTATGGTAATGACCCATGGTATTGTATGTATGAGGCCTATATAGAGGCTAGAGACTCCCCATTGAGAGATGTCAAGGATTATTGTATGAACATGCATATGGCTTGTGGAGTGTTCTCCTTCCTTAAGGAGTGAATGTATGGTGTTGCACTACCTTAAGGGTTTGATCAATAAAGAAGCATTTTTATCTATATTCAGATCTTGTTATTTCTTATTATTTATCATATATTTTTGGATCAGATCTATAACAAGTGGTATCAGAGCACTTTCTTGGGAAAAACAAAGTATTTTTTTTTAAATTTTTTGCCAGAATTTTTTGAGCGGCGAGTTTTCAAATAAGATCTATACGTTCTGGTGAAAAATATGTAGAATCTAATTGTAAATCTTAGTTTTTGACAAAACAATACCCAAATTGAAAAAAAAATCAGCCGAATCGGAGTCCAGATAAGGGAGATATCGCTAATTTAAAAATCAGCTGTATTGTAGACATTTTTTGGCGCGACAAGTTTGCAGATAAGATCTATACATTCTAGTGCAAAATCTGTAGAATATAATTGCATATATGATTTTTTAGCGAAAAAAATACCCAATAAAAAAAATGAGTCGAATCAGAGTCCAGATGAGGGAGATATCATTGATTTAAAAATCAATTGTGTTGCAGACATTTTTCGGGGTGGCGAGTTTGTGGATCAGATCTATATGTTTTGGTGCAAATATGAAAAATCTAATTGCAGATCTACTTTTTTTGTGAAAAAATACCCAATTTGGAAAAAAATCAGCCAAATCGAAGTCCTATGAGGGAGATATTGTTGATTTAAAAATTAGCCGTGTTATAGACTTTTTTCAGGGCAACGAGTTTGCAGATCAGATCTGTATGTTCCAGGGCACTATTTGCAGAATCTAATTGTATACCTTAGTTCTTTGTGAAAAAATACCCAATTTCAAAAAAACAATCGGTCGAATCAGAGTACAGATGAGGGATATATCGCTGATTTAAAATCAGCTCTTTTTCAGAAATTTTCGTGAAAGTGGGACAACAGTAGTGCGAATATGAAATTCCAGTGCCTAGATCGGATTTCGATGAAGATGTACAAATTTGATGGCTCGAATCTAGAAATATGGTTAGCACAAATGGAACAATATTTCACTCTGGAACACATTGTAGATGATGAAACTAAGCTAATTGTGGCAGCCGTTTACTAAGACCAAGAAAGATGGCAATGGTGGCAGTGTCATTAAAAATGCTATCCAAGGACAATCACTTGGCAAATGTTCGCAAAATCCATTTTTGACCACCTTGACCCTAAATCTAATTTTTTGGGTCCTCTTACTAAGCTCAGACAGACAGGCACACAACCTAACAAAGATTTTACAGGAAACAAGGAAACTAAGAAACCTAAAGGGTTATTTTCTACTGGTATCTCCTTATTGTAGGTTCATGGATGTATTCAGAAGGAGAAGATCATTGTGTCTATAAATCCTAGTTGCAAGCATAATTTTATCAATGTTAATTTGGCAAAAAAATTGCAAGTTCCAATAAAACACATTGAAAACACACAGGTTGATGATGAGGATGTTCAAGTTTATAAGGATTTGAAGCTTTCTATGGATAAGTATGTGTTGCGTTGTGATTTTTATACTTCAGATATGGATACCATGGATGTTGTTCTAGAATATCCTTGGATGGAATCCATGGGTACTATCAATATTAATGTGCAAAAGAAATTCCTGAAGCTCTGGTATAAAAAGAAGAAAATTACATTGCAGGATATTTCCATTAAGACCTAAGCAGAGACTATGGAGGCAGAAGCACAAATATCTAATGACATTGACACGTCAGATGATGAGCCTTTGATGGTCGACAATCAAACACAAACATCAAACTAGGTACTAGAAAGACAAGGAGAATCCAAGTAGGTTGAAGTAGAAAATGTTACAGGTACTGATACATCGGATCAAGACTCAGTGGTTGAAGTAATATTGGAAGATAAGAAACAAAAGCAGGCACCACAACATGTACCAGATACTAATCAGGCTCCATTAGGTGGTGAATTAAAGAAAAAGACACCATTGGTTAAAACTTCAGCACATTACCACCCACATCACCCCACAAGAAAACAACCAACAAGATGGCAATGAATTAGCCACAAGGACAACAACCCTTTCATGACAGATAGATAGGGGCGATGATCCACCTACTACACATCAACACGGAAGAGCCGTTAGGGTCAACTTCCATCTCAAGCGAGCGAGGCACCAACTAGATCAAGGGTTCACCTTTCTCTTGGATGGCTAGATGCACGTGCATGGTACTAGTGGACTACTCTTTTGAGCAGATCTTATTATTTGTGTTCTTCGTATGTTTCGGGGATGAAACATGTTAAGGGGGGTGGAATGTAGTATACCTAGGGGGATAATATGGGGTACAGAGAGAGGTAACCAAGGGAATAATGTAATAATGGGATGGACTATAGTAATAAATAAGGTGGTTAACCCGTATCAAGTAAGGGACCACAAGTAGTTAGCAATAATGTAATAAGCCCATGGTATTAAATATATGGTATTGAGGGAACCATGGTAATGACCCATGGTATTGTATGTATGAGACCTATATAGAGGCTAGAGACTCCCCATTGAGAGATGTCAAGGATTATTGCATGAACATGCATATGGCTTGTGGAGTGTTCTCCTTCCTTAAGGAGTGAATATATGGTGTTGCCTTACCTTAAGGGTTTAATCAATAAAGAAAAATTTCTATCTATATTAAGATCTTATTATTTCTTATTATTTATCATGTATTTTTGGATTAGATCTATAACAAAGGTGGACACTTTGGAGAATACTGCAGATGCATTGACAAAATTTGTGAGCTCTGAGAAGTTCTCTTGGTGTAGAGAAACAATGGGCATTGCAGGGTTGGATAATTACTAAGCTCTCTTGTGGCCCCTTGTGGAAATAAAACAACAAGTGGGAGAATGTTGGGTTGTGTTATTCTTTCCATGACTAGCCTTCGTAGTGAACTGGGGGGTTAGAGCCGTTGTCTCGATTGTGCAGTGGGGGCGGGGAATTTTTTTGGACCCTATATTAGGTTGGGCATACCTACCTATGGTTTTGTGTATGATTTTCGCACATGGTTTTGGACGCGATGGTTTTCGGTCTATGGTTTTGGACGCGATGTTTTTCAGTCCATGGTATTGGATGCTTCGGCATGTATAAATATGTATTGTAAAATTGAAAGGAAAATAATGAAAAATCAAGCTGGTAGTCCCAGTTTGGGATCCAGGGGAAAATCTCTGTGTATATGTGTTTTATGTGTTATGCTCTCACTTTTTTATTTTCTATGTTTTAGAATTCGTATGCAGGTAATTTCTGTACGGGGTTAAAACCTACATACCCATCATCGATGTCACCATGCATGCAATGATGGTGAAATCCAACTCGAATTGTGAAGTAAGAGCTTCACCTGCTGCTCCTCCTGAGGTCTTCTTGTCCACCTTCTTGTGTAGACACTTCATGGCATAGTGTCCCAACTCATGACAATGAAAACATTCAGTCTTCGACAAGTCCTTCTTCTTGCTGGCCTGAATGGAATCTCCTTTGGATTGGGATTTCTTCTCTTTCCCTTTCTTTTCCTTTCCAGCTAAGGCACATTTCTCCTCATCATCATGCTTGGATGAGTTTCCATCTCTGGTGTTTCACCTTATCTCTTCTTGCACCAAGTAGTAACACAACTGCTCCCACATTGATAGTTTCTCTCTCCAATTTACCGAATCCTGGTAGTTATGCCAGCTCTTGGGAAAGCCTAGATGTGCTAAGCTGACTAGATCATCTTCAAAAATTGTAATACCAACGCTCCCAAGTTCATCCCTACATTGGGTGAACCTGCTCAAGTACTATGGTATTGTGTCACCCTTCTCCGTCTTGATCTTCAGAAGCTTATCCTTTAGTGCCAACTTCTTGTGGTCACTGTTGTTCTAAAGCAAGTCTATTGAGGTGAAGAGCCTCCAAATTAGACACAAATTAAGGCCCATCTAACCTTTCTTAGGCACATGAAGGTTATATTAAACCTCTCCTTCTACACTTAATAGTTTTTTTTAGCTTTAATATGTTCATTAGGAAGGTTTAGAGATAATTTCATATTATTATTTACTTTTGTAGAATATTGAGAGAACATTGGAAGATATGAAGATTTGGAGGAGGAGATAATCTAGGGACTTTCTCCCTACTACAGGAGGATAAATATTGGATAATTAATCAGCAAGATATTATGAAATTATTGCACAAATTCTGGAGGTCTAATGATTGAGAAAATCTAGGAATGTGTTCCTTGTCATTTAATGCAGATTCCTAGTGTTGAGAACCAGAACTATTTGAGGAATTTTGGAGGGGAAAGCTTCTTCCTTTCATCGAGAATGCTTCCTAATCAATTTTCATAAGTACCAATTCTAATTTTCCTCTAGGGGTTGGTTTTTCTTAGTCCTCTTGTGGAGAAAACTTGTATTTTTGCAGCTCCACTTTCATTTCTAGCATGGATGTACCTAGATTGATTCAAATTGAATAATTCTGTCATTTTTAGCTTTTAAATCTTGGTCTCCCTCATAGAACTCTGAGTATCCTTTGGCTTGGCCATCCCAAAAACCTCAGAGCCCTTTTGTATAAATTATTTTTCTTCTTTTCACTTCTTATTCACATGCATCTCTTGTTCTCATTTTTCCTATTTCTCTATTTAGTATTGATGATTTCTTGTTGTAGGATTGGGTTAAATGGTTGAAGTGAGTTATTTAGCAGGATCAAAAGCATCATTTAATACTTGGAAAAACTTTGAAAGGTCATAGTAATCATTGAGCTACTTGGATTAGTTTTCTTATTCACAAATCTAAAATATTCTGGAAGTCCTTTGTAGAAAATAGTAGTAATTTTATGCTATTTTTTAGAACATGCTAATGAGCTTCATTCGATTTTATTCCACTTGGATTAGATCATAAAAAAATTCAAGTTAATAAATTTTTTTCCCCATTGCATTTTCTCTTGATTAGGTTAGTCATTTGATACGTTAACTAGCTCACTAGTTCTCGAATTTCTAGATTTTAGACTAGTATTTTTCTGCTATTTTTTAGCACATTTTAACAGGGGTATTTATGAGTGATTCCACTTAGAATGAAGAACTAAGACATCCTATTCAATAAAAAAAAAATTCCCATCCCATTTTTATTTGACTTACTTGGTCATTCGGGGAATTATATATTCATGTGACAAACTTGTAACTTCATGTAGCAAACATTGTAACTTCCTGTAGCACTACTCTAACACATGTAAACTTGACCAGATTTTCTCAAAAGGCTTGGTTTTTATCTCTTAGGTTTGAATCATAACCCTCAGGATCTAACTTCGTGATTGAGGAATAATAAAACACCAATTATGACATGCCTTTTAAAAAAAGTAGATTAGGCATATTTATTTGAATTCACGCTCTTAGGATTTCAATTACAAATTGTTGTTCTTTCCTAGGATTACTTTCTTTTCAAAGTAAAATTTCCATTTATGCAATTATTTTAGGATTTTATTTCAATATATTCACTCCATTACATCATGAAAATGAAATAAGGACACATTGTATGCTCCACATATAGTGTTGATACCTCTTAAGTTTGTACGAACCCCGAGTTGATAATTAAATTTGGTAGCCTTGGGAGTTGCACAAGGCTTTCCACATTGTATGTGTTGTATCCTTCCCATGGAGATTCGATAAAATATCATCTTGAACTCCTTCCAATATGATCCTCCTCACTTTTGCAACACACTTCTTCGACTCTTCTAGATCCTGAGCATCAGATGCCAATGGTTTAGGAATATCACTATCTATGAATTCCTTAAACCCATTATCTTCCAAAACTACCTCCATTCTTTCCTTCCAAGCAATGTAATTCGAGCTACCCTCAAGGTCATACTCGGGCCTCAGACCATATAACGTCATCCTGATCTTACTGTTAGCTCTAGAGAATAGATCTACAAAACTTGTTCTTCCTACAAAGAAAAACTTGTATTCTTATCTTGTATTATGATTTCATCTCTGATACCATGTAGAAATTCCTTGTAGATTCAAATTACTTGTGTAATATGCTAAACGAAAAGACTTGAACCTACTTTACTCATTAGTGGAAACAATTAATTGATCGAGAAATCATGAAGCATACAAAAGAGAGAATTCAATCAACACATTACACAATGATTTCCTGGGGAAAGCCATAACTAAAAACCCCTGCTATCTGTATATTGCAAAAGTCAGAAAATGTGAGAATATTACAATGATTTGCTCAAGCCCAAGCAACCTATGCACTATCTCTATATGTCTCACTACTTCTTAGGCAATACTTCGCCAATACTTAACCAATTTTCTTCTTACCCAAGTCCCAATTTACTTGCATTATTTCCTCGGGAATTAAACCCTATTAATTAGGGAAATTCCTCAGTTGGAATTACGAAATCCATCATAGGCCTTCCTCTGACTACATGCACCACCTGTACAATTTGGATGATTATACAACTGATAGTACACTTCCCTTGAACTCCAATCTCAATTGGGTAACTCATAGATCACACATGCATGAATTATTTATGGTTGAATTATCAGTTAACCGATTGAACACTAAAGTTGCACCCCACTACTATACCTCCTACTAGTTCCTCCAATAGTTGGAACTAGTTTAACTGACTTTTAACACAATTAAACTGAAAAGTAGGGGTCCTTTAAAGTAGGAGCCACTCTACATGACTCAAATTAGACCCTCAACTCAAATTAATTGAACCAACTAAGTCAAATTAACTTATTTAACTCATACAAGTTGTCTTGTGATGTGGAATTACAATTTTTCTCCTAATTTAATTTAAGGGAAAGTTAAATAAGGATTTTCTTGTTTCATTTTTAATAGAAACCTAGCCTCATCCACCCCTCTTAAAATGTGCATTACGTAGTCTCAGCCCTCAAGCAGCAACTCTGCCTCTTCGCATTGTGCAATGCATAGTTCTGGCCTCCCAGGACTACTGTTGGACATGGAATCCCCCGCAAGGCATGTTTTGGGGCTCAGAGCCTAAGTTTTGACCTAATATTGTTGTAAAGACTCCGTGAATTGTGGGTTCGGAGCGCGAAATGTATGATAGAGTCACAGGGTTGTCCGCCCTAGTTTTGTAATGTAATGTCAGCTAGATAGACCTACCCATGGTCTGCAGACCATGGGATTGTATAAATAGAGCGAGGCTATAAGTGTAAAGGGACAATGGAATAAGAGAACAAATCTAAGAGATTGAGTTGCAAGGGTAAAGTGTGTCTTTGGGTTGTAGGGTAGGAGAAGGCTCTGCAGCTAAGTGCGCAGAGGCCTAGTAGTCTGTAGCTGAGTGCGCAGACGCCTGCAGCTGAGTGCGTAGGATAGAGTTGAGTCTGTAATCGAGGAAGGAATTAATAAAGAGAAGGTTTACCATAATTTTGTGTATCTATTCTTGGGTTAATGCATGTTTGATATAAATTGAAAATATATTGTTTATTTACTGCACGCACCTGTATGAATGATTTATGTTGTTAAGTATAACTTAAAGCACACAAATAGGATAAAATAATCAACTAACATTGGAATACTAGTAAGGACTTGGGTAATAACAGTGTTTGGCCCCTGAGTAGGGTTGCGTGAAGGCAACATCTCAAGCTGCAAGATACAGGAAAGTGCGCGTAGTGACATGCACGCAGGGTCAAACCATAGACCAGTTGAACTCATTAGACATCTCCAAGGTGCGGAAACCTAGTTCTTACACCCTCCCATACTACTTCGAGTGAGACCTCAGTTCACGCTCTGCGAACTGGTGCCAAAAGGGCCAGTAGTATCGAGATTTGTTTGGCTAACTTAGCTCTGAACTTGGGTCAGGCCCCTATAAGCCAAAAAATGGTTCTGTTGCTGGGACAGAGATCTACATAAGAGATGTCTCTCATTGGAATCCGACAAAGAAAGAAATTGAAGAGTGGTTGGATAGAAAGATTCATGAGTTTTCGGCACAGGAAAATAGGAATCCGTGGTTATCAAAAGAAGAGTGCTTATATTGCTACTTATACATGGAAATCCATGAAATTTTCTTTGCATCTTTCCCCTCTGAGTTGTACGAGTGGATCACGAAGCTAGCAGATAGTCAAGGAAGGTGTAGGCTCGACAAACCTATTGTGTGGACCCTAGAGTTGGTGCACAGATTGGAAGCATCAGAAGATAATATCACGCATGCTATGGACCATTGGCTCGATCAAATGATAGCAGGGTTTAACATCGAGTTCATGATAGATACTTCAGTTAGCTATAGCGAGGCGAAACGACATTTCCTCAAAGGACCGCGAGGTAGGTACGTTAAATCTTTGAACACTTAGACTAAAATGCTATTGTGTAAAAAGTGATTTCTGTGAATAAATTGATGTTTGGGGCTACGTGAAGTGGGAGGATATATAGAAACAAAGTTAGCGAAGAATTAGAAACTAGTCCATTAATTTTACCTCCACGGGAGAGTGAGGAGGAACTCGCGAAAGTTTCACCAAGAAGTGTGATCATTCTGATAAGGAAACGAATTCCGCGCATACCACCCCCACCTACACCACCACCAGTCTCACCATCTTCACCCCCATCTTTGCCCACACCACCTCCGCCACCCCCACAGTTCATTATGGCGAGCGCGATAAAGTTATCGGTGTTTAAAGGAGTAGGGAACGAAGATCCAGACCAGTTTGGTTCATGGTAAAGGCTGTATGGGAAGTGTAGGGAGTCACGGATGATAATATAAAGAAGCAACAGTGTTCAACACCTTGCAGGATCGCGCACTAACGTGGTACATTAAGCATTCCAATGACAATCCAAACGCAGGGATCATGGATATCCAAGTTGCGCTAAACAGGGAATTTAGCAGGCCAAAATCAGAGACATAGTCAATTATTGGATTTAAGGAGATCGCGATGCTTCTAGGAGAAACCCCCCCGGAGGTAGATCAGAGACTGAAGTGTATGATTTGTGAAGCCAATATGACCTTGACATATGGGCAACACCGCGCCTGGTTTATAGTGTCGCTAATGTCACATCTAAGGAACGCGTTATCATAGCAAAAGCTATCCACTCAGGCCGAGGCCTTAGAAATCACAATGAGATTGCATGAGACCTCGATACAATGTCCTAACTCGGGAGTCAAATAGATCCATGCGCAGTTGAAAAACTTGTGCCTTGAAATGCAGAGTTTGAAACAAGACAGGACGGTTCGCCCAGAAGTGTGAGAGGAGGTATGGTGTGTAAAGTGCAAAGGCTAGGGACATGACAAGGACCATTGTCCAGTATTCGTGAACTACCTGGTGGTAGGAGGACCAATGCCATTGAGACCAGAGTCATAGGAAGGGCTGAGCACGACGCCTACATTATGCTGTGTGATTTGTCAAATAGGAGGAAAGCATGCTACATATAACTGCCATCTATTACAGAAGTATACACAGAGTTCCCAACAATTGTTCTATAATTTCTGTAGGTCCAAAGGCCACAATGAGCTCACCTATAGAAGTTATGAAATGATGATGGATTAGACTCCTACCTACAGAGTTTAGACCAAAACACGGGCCCTCAATCAAAATGCAGGGATGGTGCACACAGGATTTCAGGGGTACAGATGCGGTTGAGGTGGAATGGGACCAAGAAGGGGTCATAGAGAGCTGATCTGTTGCAATTGCAGAGGGCCAGGGAATTTTGCTCACAATTGTACAAACCCAACAAGACCATCATAATTATTTTGTACCCAGTTCGATCATGAGATGGAGGACTGTCCCATGCTGATAGCAAGGTTGCACGATAAAGGAGCTCTCCAACCTCCCCCGACTCAGAACCTGCAAATGATGAGGTCTGAGTTGCACGAGGAAGACCTGAATGTAAATATCGTGCTATGAAGTGGTATTGCGATAGGAGATGACAAATGCAAGCAGCCCGAGGAGAGTGCCTGGGTTCACAAGGCCCCAATAAAGGAGCCATAATTTGATTTGGAGCGTGCGAAGGATACATTCATGGAAGCTAAGAAGAGGTTCATGGAGGCCTCCACTTCAGGTAGTAAAGATAAAATGGAACCAGAAATGGACCCAACAATGCTCACTACCTTTTTGTAGACATGCATGAAGCTAATGCGTGATAGAAAAGCTGTGAAGGGACTACAAGAACTCATTGCTAGATGTGTTGGGACTGTGAGTAGTCCAGAAGCTCAGGAAGCACACAACACGAACAGGAAGGGAGATAAGATGGACCGCGTAAATTGGGGAATATGAAATGGATCAGATGATTTTGGATCTAGGATAAGATGCAAACATTCTTCCAAAGAAAACATGGGAATGCATGGGTAGGCCCGCGTTGCAATGGTCTCTGATTCAATTGCGAATGGCGAACTAGAAAAAGATCCTAGCCATGGGAAGATTGCAAGGAATAACGATGGATATTGAAGGTGTGAGCATGCTTGCAGATTTCGAAGTGATAGAGATTGTTAATGACAGCAACCCCTATCCCGTGCTACTGGGAATAAATTGGGCCACTGACATGAATGGAGTGATAAATATGAAGAAGTGCAAGATGATTTTCGAGAAAAAGTCATTGCGTGTAGTGGTGCCTTTAGACCCTGCGGAAGGATCGCGTTACATATAGCTAGTGCACGACTACGAGAGCGATGATGATCTAGACTGTATCTACAAGATAATTGCTCAAGAGTAGGACTGGGTGAATCTAACAGTGGATGGCAGGATTTCGTGGGAGCGCGGAAGCTCTTGCAGCTCAAATTCGGACGAGGAGATAGAACAATGGCAGAACCGATTACACTAGGCAACCATGCTCAATTGCAACATAATGACAAGGTCACTGTGCTGCGTAGCAACAAAGGTAAGAGATCTACTTACGTATGATGGATTGACCAAGATCGATGATTTCCTGAACAAATTTGAAAGCGAAGTACCAGAACAACAACGTTTCGATGCTCTGAAATGGGCATTGCATGCTATGCCTGCAAGATGGTGGGGTACGCATCAAAGAAGTTTTTAGAACTGGAACAAATGCAGAATGATGATGCTCATGTGGTTTGGAAAGCCTCAGATGTGGATGAAAGTCAGGTATGATGAACAAAACATCCTACCCAGCCACCTCTCTAGATGGGTATAGGTGTATGGTGCACCACCTGCATGAACACACATTGTCCTGGCGATAGGAAACACAACCAAAAAGCAGGAGCAGGCAAGATAAAGGCACGAACGATGAAGTATGATAAGACCAAGCACACCAAAGATTATCTGCGTGGAAGCCTTTGACAAAGTATGCAGAGTACTGAACGCGGTCCACCATGTGAAACAAACCGACTGTGACCTGTGCGTACCAGTGGTTCTATGGACTTATATCTACATGGGTGGTGCGACCACTTGAATAGCCAAGGGAAGGATAGTCTTAGTGCTCCAGGTAGCTGGAAGGGAGCATGGGACTATAAATTATCCTGCGCGGGAGCTACGCGATATTGGAGATGAGTGCAGAAGCAGAGAGTCACAAGGTCTACGACCACGCATGGGAGGTTGCGCTGGCGCGTGATTTGGCCAGAAAGTGACCTTTTAAGCCACTATTCATGGTGGGATGCTCAACTTGAGGCCAAATGGAGCGGGTGGCAGGAATTTAAGAAGTGGTTTATGGGCAAGATTTGGGAAAATATGCCGCCAAGAAACCATTAATGAACCAAAATTATGGGGAACGGTCGAATTCGAACCCAAAAGGTGCTATAAAACACAAAGGGCTACCCCACAAACAACACTTGGTCATTTGCGAATTGAGCGATTGAGCAGAGTCCTGAGCATTGTGAGCTGAGCATTGATTAAGCCCTTGAATTTGTGAGTGATAGATTATAGCCCAGATACAATGACAACAACTAAGGATGGTCTGGGAATAGAAGAAGTGATTGTCGGTGAGGCTGCGCAGGCCCTAACTGTGGATGATGTTCCAGAAGGTGTCGGGGTTGTGGCAGAGATCCCAAAATCACCGCGTATGCCAAGACCCAAGAAGGATAAACAAGCAACGGCTCCCGTACGCGTGTACCCTATGAAATCGTTGCACAGAAAACTATCAATGGAAGAGAAGGGGAAAGCTATCACGATAGAAACAGATGAGGAAGAAGAAGATTTGCAGGCCCTTATCATCACAGAGGAAGAAGACAAAGGCATGGAGTTGTGTTTAGTCAATTTAGTGTTTCTAAATTGATGTCATTAATTGTCAACCTGGGGCTCGTAAGCTGATGAAGTGAAGGTGTACTATATGTACTTAAGCAACCTCTTAGATCTTTTTGTCGTTTGGGGGTGTTGTTTGTGGTCAATTTATCTTCCTAAGATGGAATGGAGATTTTATAAACAAATGAGTGAGTGTGTGTGTAAGGTGATTTCTAAATGAGTGAGTGTGTGTTACAGGTGATTTCTAACTACCTTCTAAACTTGCAAAGAAAAAGCTTGAAAGAAATAACTTGAAATGAACTGAAAGCAAAGAACCACTTTCTAATGGCACTAGACACTATTCATGCTGCTGCAAATAAAAAGGTAAGAAAACCACTTTAAAAACCAATGATAATGTTTATCTCTTCCTAACTCTCTGCTTCCAACATATGGTACTATGTAAAACACGATTAGGAAGTAGTTAGAGATGAGTTTAAAAAGTGATAAAGCTCTAAATGACGAATTATAACACCACTGTGCCTTTCTCCAGCATTCTGCTTCCAACATACATTGTTATGTGTAACAAGCAAAGAAAGAGTTAGTGATATAAGCCAAAAGCTACTCAAAGCAAGCTGTAATTTATTAGTAATCTGATCTCTTAAAGATGAACAATTTATGATAAGGAGATCATCAATGTGTTAGCATACAACTTGAGGAACTAAGCTAGAAAATCAAAGTAAAGGCAGCAACTACGAATATGTCAACTGAAAATACCATCAGATATAAAGCAAATACACAAAGACAAAAACAATCCCGGGTTAAAAAAACCTGCAAAAGAACAATACTGATCAGTTTAAAATAAATGCTGGAAATGAAATGACATGAGATCAAATGGTACACTATTATACATGATGAAAGAAATAGAAATTGCTTAAAGCAGGAAAATGAAATCAAACACTATGTACACGGGCTGTCATAGATGGGGGCCCTCCATCCACGCAACCAAATTAAAAGATCAGCTACGAAAAGGTGAACAAAACAGTCTTCTTTTTATAAAACCAACTTGTCAAAATACAGTGAAAAGTGTTGTAGGAACAGCCTTCTAAAATAGAGTTTTTATAACAGAATCAGCGCAGCACTTACAATATTCAAAAAGCTAATCTATAAGCATTGGCACACGCTTTATTTATAAGCACAGAGGCAACTACCCTCTGCGTGAACTAAGCAACTACAGCCTAACTTATTAACTACGCAGCAACACGCAGTCTTAGCTAATTAACTTGTGCAGCAAACACGTAGGAAACTCCGTGCACTTTTGAGGGAAACGGTCATCATGGGAGACAAATCTGTGTTTGGATCCTGTCTTTAGCTGTCTTCGTGGCGTGGAGGAGGTGCCAGCTATAGTTCCGTGTCTCAACTGCTCACGGCTCCCGTGCCACCGTTTAGAACTTGACCGTTTAACCGAGGGAATACCTGCATTGACCAAGGGCATACGTGACTGGTTTGGCTCAACCAATATCATACGATCCATGTGTACATCCAACTCAACATGCCCATGTGGCTCGTTCCTTGAGAAGACACGTGGAGCATATCCAACAACAAAAAGGCTGCGGAATCTCTGAACATCTGCGGAATTGCTGAACAGCTGCGGAATTGCTGAACAGCTGTGGAAACTCTGTTTATAGGTCAAAAATCTAAACCAACAGTAAAACATAAGCAAATTTAACCAATTATGCTTAAAGACATCAAATGTAATGATTTGGGTAAGTTTATGCGGAAAATAGAGCAAAAGAGAGGGATAAGTGAGGAAAAGCTGTAGGTAATGATGGATAATCAAGTGCAAGTTAGAGGCTCTACATACCCCCACTACGAGGGTGTTGCATGTCCTCATGCAACGAAAACATTGTTTAATCCACCTGCTGAGATGCCTCTACTAAGACATCTAGTCTTCTCCTCTTCCTCTGTGTGGCCACATTGACTCTTGGTCTTTTCATCAAACATCTGAATTTTAAATTGATCAAAGCTCTGCTTAATTTCCTGCATTTCTTCTTGAACTTCTTGTTTTCCTTTTGCCAAAGGCCCATATGAAGCATGGTATTATCTTGGACCATCTTGTCCACATTGCTCTATTCCTTCAGTTTTTCATTTTCTTGTTTGATGTGGCGATTTAGTACCTCTAGCTCAAATACTTCTTGCTTCAGCGATTGAACTTGTTGTTCAAGAGGTAGAACAGTGCTTGGACCAGCAACAACTTGTTCTAATGTTTCCAAGTAGTTATATACTCTCTTCTGGTTTGGGTCAATCTCTGGTGACCTCTTTGGACTAGGCTCATGCTCAAATTCAGGTTCATGTTCAAATTCAGGCTCATGCTCAAAAGGACTTTCCTCACGTGGAGGGCTAGTCTCAACTTGCTCAACATGTGGAGAGATTTTCTCAAAGTCAAGTCTTGTAGCAACCTTTTTAGGTGTGCTCAAGTCAATAAAGAATGACTCTTTGTTCTTTGTGGCCCCCATTTTGCTTTGTAACCTGCTGCTCCTTCTCATGGTGGTGATGCTCTGTTTTTCTTTTTGTTGCTTCTGTTTTTGTTTTTGCATCTTCTTGGAAAGGGCAGCCTCATGAAGTTGGGCCAACCTATGTGCCAATGGCTGAGTGTCCTCTTCACTGGAATTCTCAGGAGTAAGGTAGGTTTCTTGGGCTATGGCTTTTCCTTTATCTTTCTTTTGTTTCTTCCTACTCTCCTTTTTCTTTTGAGCAGCTTCTTGTACAATTTCTTGCAGGGTTTCTGTAATGATTCCTTGGGCTGTTTGATCAATGTCTACAGCAGGTTCAGGGTCAATTTCATGTTCAGAATGATGGGCAACATTTTCTTCTTCAACAAGGTCTTGGATAGTTTCTTTTTGGACAGCAGTTTCTGGGGTAACCTCTTCTCTTTTTCTTCTACTCTTTCTAGGCACAGAGGCTTCTCCTGCCTCTTCGAAGTGGTTTCTCACAAGAAATCTTTCCCAGGTATCCCTTTTGGCCTTTAATTGTTCTTCAACTAGTATTTTGACAAGCCCATGATGGTATAAATGTGGCTCAATGTTTCTTGGGTTTCTTTGGACTATTGAGCACATTTTTCTAAGGCTTGAGAGTAAAAAGTATGGAAGGTTAATGTCATGCTCTCCTAAGAAATGCATCATAATTTTGGCATGATAAACATATAGAACTCCAAACCTTCCCTCACATGTAAAGAATTTTTGTACTAGTATAAGCAGAGCTGTCCATTCTTCTTTGACAAGATTAACAGGGATTCCTTTTGTAAAGATGCTAGTGTCCATACCTGGATTCTTCAGAATTTGATTCCATTGCTGGTCTTGTACTGATCGATTTTTGAACCATCTCTCCCCTATTTGTGGTAGTGAAGTGGCCTGTGCCAAACTGCTCTCGGTGACTGTGAATTTCAGATCTCCTATCTCCACTTGGTTGTCTTTCTCTTTGAAAGAACGTGCAAAAGTCTTTGTGACCTCTCTATGATAACCCTTGAATTTTTGAATGCACTGGAGCCAATTTGCCTTTTGCAAAGGGTCTTTGACTTGGGGATATCCTTCCAGAAATTTGGAGCCCTCTGGCTCTGCCCTCAAAATTTTACCCATTGATTCTCTAGCTCTGTTTTAATACTCTTGAGGAAGGGTTATACGGTTTCAACAGTGGCTTTAACTCAACAGCTTTACGGCTTCAACAGTGGTTTCCACACAGTAGACTTACGGCTTCAACACAACAGCCGTAATAGATTCACAACAGTGGTCAAAGTTTAGCAGAGGAGCGAAACGAAAGAGAGTATGGTTACGATGACAGAGTGGTGAATAAGGCAGAGCAGTGGAAAGCAAGGAAAATGCGGAAGTGAAACAACTGCGTGAATGAGATAATACATGCGTAGGAGGGTTATGAATGATGGGAAGAAACGGTTAAGTCCTTAGACTTCGGTCATGAGTGTACATTTGGCTGCGGAATCATAACGCAGAGTCGTAGTACAATTGTCTACGTCACTTAGGTACGAAAATTTAAATGGAAACGCAGCCGTGTGTGGGCTTTTAAATCGTGATGAATGGTGGCTGTTAAGGCTGAGAGATACGGGGATTTCGGTCGAGTAATGGAGAGGATTGGCAATCATTACATTGAATGGAAAAAAACACAACCCGTAAACTATGCAAAATGTTATAACCATAGGTTTAGAAATTAGATCATACCTTAGGTGTCCGCGTTTTGATTCCTTTTGCTTATCTGACATCAACCTTTCATTGTTTATTGCTGCTACATGACCTTTGGATTGCAGATTCCTTCTTTAAACAGACTGTGTTTTTTTTTTATGCAGGTGCAGAAAGTGTATTGGCTGCGGAATTGGGATATTGGCTGCGGAATTGCTCCTCAGCTGCAGAAACTGCAGAAATACCCTTCTGACTGCACAAAACAACTTTAGCTGTGTAAAAATAAATCTGACAATGACTTTATTGGTGGAATGGAATGTAATGGATGGATGAATGGAAAGAAATGAGGTGGAGTGAGAGTGGTTGAATGAATAAGATGGTGAATGAAGTGGATGAAATGGCGAAATGAGATGGAAGAGAGAGAGATTTTTTTTTTTGGAAAACATGAGGTGTCAGGTGACCCTGATTTTCACCTCAGGTTTTCTGAATAAGATTGCCAATCAGAGATTGGTTTTCAGGCTTATACATTTATTCTTTTTTTTTTTTTTCAAAAACCAAAGATTAGGCTGATGGAGGAGAAGAATCCTTCTCCACCAACCTGATTGCAGAATCTTCTTTAAACAACTTGACAAATTCCTCTTTTGAGAGTGGCCTCTGGTAGATTTTCAGGCGATGGCCATTCACAATAAGAGGAGTATGAAATTCATCAATAGTTTTCACTCGAACTGCTCCATTACTAAAGACTTCATCAACCTCATATGGCTCAAGCCAATGAGTTTGAAATTTTCCTTTGAAGTCCTTAAACTTTGAATCAAACAATAGAGCCCAATCTCCTTTTCTGAAACTTTATTTCTTTGATATGACGATCATGCCATTTAGATCTTTGGTGCTGAACTAGATCGGTCCTTAGAATTGCATCTTGTCTTATTTCATCTAGCTCATTTAGCTGGTCCATTCTGTGTTTTTGGGCTTCTGAGAGGCTCATTCCCAATTGGACTGCCATCTTGAAGGTCTTGATTTGGAACTCAATGGGAAGCAGGACTTCCTTCCCATAAACAAGTTCATAGGGAGAATGTCCTGTTGTGTTCCTCCATGTGGTTCGATAGGCCCATAAGGCTTCAGGAAGCCTTTCCGCCCAATCTCTTCTATGAAGATGAACAGTCTTGGTGATGATGCCTTCAAGAACTTTATTGGTAGATTCCACTTGGCCATTGGATTGCGGATGGTAGGGAGTAGATGTTTTGTGCTTGATCTTATATTCCTCCATCAGCTTCTCCATCAATTTAGATGTAAATTGGCTGCCCTGATCTGTTACAATTTCCCTTGGGACACCAAAACGAGTGAAAATATCCTCAAAAAGAAATTGAACAACTGAATTTTCAGTGGCAGAAGGCAATGCCTTGGCTTCTACCCACTTAGTAACATAATCAGTACAAACCAATATATACTTCTTTTGCTTTGATGGTGGATTAATTGGTCCAACGAAATCTAGAGCCCATTTCTCAAAGGGTTCGATGCATACCTGAGGCTGTAGTGGCATTTCATTTGAAGGAGTTGGTCTCCCAACTCTTTGGCAGCTGTCACACCTTCTAACATATTGTTTTGCATCTTTAAAGAGAGAAAGCCAATAATATCCTAGAGAAAGGATTTTATAGGCTGTCCTCTTTTCAGCAAAGTGCCCGCCGCATGGTTCATCATGACATGCCTTAAGGATGTCAGGCATTTCGTCTTCCCGAACACACCTTCTGATTATACAATCTGGCCTTGTTTTGAACAATTCATTAGAAATCCAAGAATAATGTGAACTCTCCTGAATGATTTTCCTTTTCTCATTAGGAAATAAGTGTAGAGGTAGCTTCCCTGTAAGTAGATAATTAGCCATATCTGCATACCAAGGAGTCTTGGTAGTTACTGCAAACAAGTATTCATCTGCAAACTTATCTTCTACTGGAGAATCTTCATTAGTGTTTTGGATTCTAGACAAGAAATCAGCTACTGTGTTTTGTTTTCCAGGTCTATCTAACACAGTAATGTTGAATTCTTGTAAGAGTAAAAGCCATCTTGTAACTCTACCATTAGTAACAGGTTTGTTCATTAGATATCTTATGGCAGAGTGATCAGTATGGACAAAGGTTTCATAGCCAGTTATGTAGTGTCTAAACTTATTGATCGCATGTACCATAGCTAAGAACTCTTTTTCTGTAACAGTATAATTTAACTCAGTGGGAGTCAAATTTTTACTGGTGTAATAAATGGCATAAGGGATCAAATCCTTTTGTCCCAAAACAACTCCTAGAGCTGTATCTGAAGCATCAGTAGAAATGTGGAAAGGGAGTTTCCAATTTGGCCCCCTTAAGATGGGTGCTTCAGATATTCTAGTCTTTAAAGCTTCAAAGGCAGATTGACACTCAGGATCCCATTTGAACTCACAGTCTTTGGTAAGCAATTTGAAAAGAGGAGATGCTATCTTAGTGAAGTTTTCAATAAATCTTCTGTAATATCCTGTAAACCCAAGAAAACTTCTAGCCTCTTTCTGGCAATTTGGAATAGGTAACTTAGAGATGACCTCAACTTTGGATCTATCAACCTTAATCCCATCTCCTGAAATATGATGTCCTAAAACAATCCCTTCAGTAAACATCATAAAACACTTTTCATGACTTAAAGAAAGATTTGTTTCCTTACATCTTATCAGTACTTTTTCCAAATTTTCCAAAGCTTCTTCAAATGTATTACCATAAACCGTGAAATCGTCCATGTATACCTCTACACAATCATGAATCAGATATGAAAAGATTCCTAGTACAACCCTTTGAAATGTAGCGGGTGCATTGCACAATCCAAAAGGGAGTACTCGGTAGGCAAAAGTTCCCCAAGGACAAGTAAATGTGGTTTTGTATTGATCTTCAGGTGCTACCTAAATTTGATTATACCCACTAAAACCATCCAGAAATGAGAAATACTTTTTACCTGCTAAAGTGTCTAGTACCTGATCAATAAAAGGTTGAGGGAAATGATCCTTTAAGGTTGCCTTGTTCAATTCTCGATAATCAATGCAAACTCTCCATTTACCATTCTTTTTGGGCACTATAACCAAGGGAGAAACCCATTGGCTATCTGAAATGGGGTAAATGAAGTTTACCTTGAGCAATTTCTGGAGTTCTTCTTTCACGATTTCCCTAAGGTTTGGATTCATCCTTCTTTGTGGTTGCCTAATAGGTCTGCTGTTTTCTTCAATATAGATGTTATGAATACAAGTCTTAGGATCGATTCCTTTCATGTCAATGTATTTCCATGCAAATGCAGTGGAATGTTTTTGCAAAAGTTTAGTTAATTCTTCTTGTTGTGGCCTTTCCAAGTTTTTGTTAATGTTCAATGTTTTTCCTGGAAGGATTTCAACTGTAGAACTACCAAACTCTTCCATTGAGAAGAGAGACATCTGTCTAGAGGAGAGATATTCAATGTCTGCATCTAACTGAAACTGTGTAGAGTCATATTCTAAAGGTATTTCAAAATTTTCTAATGTATTTAGAATTTGACTATCCTCACTGATCTCAGAGGTGGTTAGAACATGTTGAATAATATCCTCATCATCAACCCACTCATCTTCTCCTATTTCTGTTATTGCCTTTGCTGGAGGATACAAGTTGAATTTCTTGGTGGAATTACCATCTGATATATACATGTCCCCAGACCTACAACTGATAAAAGCATCAGCTGTTGCTAACCAAGGCCTTCCTAAGATAAGAGGATGTCCTCCTAGATTGTTCTTGGGAGTTAAAATCATAAAATCAACTGGATATTCCCAAGAGTCTAGGGAGACTGGAATGTCTTCCAATACACCATCAGGTTTAATGATTGATCTATCTGCAAGTTGCAGTAAAGTAGGTGTAAAGAGAAGGTTAGGAAGCTTTAACTGATCCATGGTCTGTCTACTCATGATGTTGATAGCGGCTCCTAAATCAATCAAAGTATTTGGGATTTCAACCCCATTAATATGAGTCTTGACAATAGGGCTACCGGGATCCACATACTTTTGCATGGTAATCTTACCCATCATAATGTCTGCAATTTTTCCAACTAGATGTATCCTTTTGGTATCTCTGGTTCTCTTTCCTGTTTTCTTCAAACTCAACTCCTTTATTGTCTTCGCTAGAATGGGAATTTCCTTAATGGCTTGTAACAAGGGGATCTTGATACAGACATTCTTCAATTCATCTAGAAAACTATAGTCAGGCACCCATATTTGCTTTTCCACTCCTTTGTCAATTTGTAATCTTTCAGGAAAAGGAGGTGTAGCTAAAGGTGTAGGTTGCTCAACTATGGGAGTTGTAGAGGTTGATTCTTTTTCTTTTTCTTTTTAGATATTTTGGTTTTGAAGTGATACTTCATAACCCTTATTGACTTTGAGAGATTCTTCCTCAGAAATGCTTGGTTGTTGAACACTTGTAGAAGGTTGATCTAAGATTCTACCTGATCTGAGTTGTACTTCATTGAGAGGAACAACCATATAGGTAGGGAATGGTTGACCTTCCATCATGTAAGCATTTTGAGGGTTCCTATTATTTGGATTTGGTAATGGCTGAGAGGGAAGTTGATTTGATTTCTGCTGGGATTGAAGCGATAGTTGAGAATTTTGATTTTGTGGAGGAGGTTGTTGTTGTTGAGGGTATGGCAATGATAGTTGTTGACCTTGATTTGGAAGTTGTGGAGCCTGCTGATTCTGAAATGATGGAGGATATTGATAGAATTGAGCAAATCTCCCATAAAGATTTTGCATGCTTTGCATCCATGCTTGAAAAGCATTTTGAGGTTGAGGCCAAGGTTGTTGCCAAGGATTCCAATTTGGTTGGGATTGAGAATTCATAGAGTTGTTAAACCCTTGATTCTGTTGGCCTTGCCAAGGTCTCCTTGCAATAAAACAGAGAGATTCAAGTGTATTTGGATCCTCTTGAAAGACTGCCTTGAGGCCAGGTATTGAAGGACAATCCTTAGTCTCATGAGTTTCTGAGCAAATTACACATGTTTCTACAACGTGTGTGTCCAAGGGACATTCCCTTAAAGCATGTTTCTTTCTACATTTCGGGCAAAAAATGGCCAAAGCCTCAGCTTCTGCTTTTTGTTTATTGTGAATCTTAAGGGTATCTAGTTGTTCACTAAGACTCCCTAAGATGTCAGTTTTTAATTCATCAAGCATATCGCCGATTTCAGCCCTACTTACTGATCCTGTTGCAGATTTATTTGCTCTAAGGAGAGAAGGATCTCTAGGCCCTTTTTGAGTTTTTGATTTGCGTCTTGAGAGATGGATACAAAGTTCTGCTATATCATTGAGTGAAAGTTGAGAAATATCCCCTTTCCCCATCATGTTTAAGATATCTATCCATTCATACCTAATGGCTTTTAATAAGAGGGCTTTTAAGATCTCTTCATCCAAGCTACTCATTTTTTCTCTTTTCAAGTTATATTGAAATCTTTTAAGTAAATCTTCTAAGCTCTCATCTTCTCTTTGTATCATTTTAAAAACCTCGTCCTTGTGATTAGTAGGCATACAATAGTCCAAATACCTATCCAAAAATGTCTGTTTCATTTCATCCCAAGACCTAATGGATTGAGTGAGTAACCCCATGAACCATTTCAAGGCTTGATCCTTCAGTGTTGAAGGGAAAAATTTGAGTTTCTGAGAGTCATCCAGGTAGTCATAAGTTCGACACACCACTTCAAACTCAAATAAAAATGTTTCAGGGTCCTTAGTTCTTAACCCATGGAAATTTGGGAGGACAGATGGTGATATGTTTTTCATAGTGGCTCAGGAATCCTCATTAACAATGGGAAACCCAAATGAATTATCCCCATCTCTATTTCCTCCTCCAAGGGGACCTCTACCTCCATTATTATTGTTGTTTCCTCCTCCTCCTCTACCTCTACCTCTACCTCTACCACCTCCTTCTTCCTCTGCCATGATGGTTCTCCTAGGGATTTCAAAATCTTCTGGTTCCTCTACAAAAGGTGAATGAGAAGAGATTTCTCCTTCTTCTTCAGATGATTCCACTTCCTCAATTACAATTGGTCTTTCTGTAGGAGAAAGAGAAGAGTCTCTTCCTGGTTCAAATTCAATAGAAGGTGTAGGAGAGTCAACTCTTGGCTCTTGAATTCTAGGAATTCTAGGACTAGGAGTGTTGGTTGGAGATAAGGGAGGTGTCTCTTGTCTATCCCTTGAAGCAGATGGACTTGTAAAAATTGAACTTCGAGCTCTAGCTAAAAACCTTCCCCTAGAATCTCTAGCTCTATGCATGTCATTTTTTATTATTTTTCTTCAAGTCAAGTTAATAGTTCTTTTTCTGATCTTCCAGTTCACTCTAGGTGCAAGAAGAGAGCATACTCAAGAAACTACCAAATCAATAACTTTCTCTTTTCTGATCCTCCAGATCACCTTGAAGTGCAAGAGGAGAGCATACTTTGATAGGTTATCAACTCCTTTCCTTGAAATTTTTATGTTTTTTTTCTAAGAATATGGCTACTTAATTTCACTTCCCCGGCAACTGCGCCAAAATGTTTAGTCAATTTAGTGTTTCTAAATTGATGTCATTAATTGTCAACCCGGGGCTCGTAAGCTGATGAAGTGAACGTGTACTATATGTACTTAAGCAACCTCTTAGATCTTTTTGTCGTTTGGGGGTGTTGTTTGTGGTCAATTTATCTTCCTAAGATGGAATGGAGATTTTATAAACAGATGAGTGAGTGTGTGTGTAAGGTGATTTCTAAATGAGTGAGTGTGTGTTACAGGTGATTTATAACTACCTTCTAAACTTGCAAAGAAAAAGATTGAAAGAAATAACTTGAAATGAACTGAAAGCAAAGAACCACTTTCTAATGGCACTAGACACTATTCATGCTGCTGCAAATAAAAAGGTAAGAAAACCACTTTAAAAACCAATGATAATGTTTATCTCTTCCTAACTCTCTGCTTCCAACATATGGTACTATGTAAAACACGATTAGGAAGTAGTTAGAGATGAGTTTAAAAAGTGATAAAGCTCTAAATGACGAATTATAACACCACTGTGCCTTTCTCCAGCATTCTGCTTCCAACATACATTGTTATGTGTAACAAGCAAAGAAAGAGTTAGTGATATAAGCCAAAAGCTACTCAAAGCAAGCTGTAATTTATTAGTAATCTGATCTCTTAAAGATGAACAATTTATGATAAGGAGATCATCAATGTGTTAGCATACAGCTTGAGGAACTAAGCTAGAAAATCAAAGTAAAGGCAGCAACTACGAATATGTCAACTGAAAATACCATCAGATATAAAGCAAATACACAAAGACAAAAACAATCCCGGGTTAAAAAAACCTGCAAAAGAACAATACTGATCAGTTTAAAATAAATGCTGGAAATGAAATGACATGAGATCAAATGGTACACTATTATACATGATGAAAGAAATAGAAATTGCTTAAAGCAGGAAAATGAAATCAAACACTATGTACACGGGCTGTCATAGATGGGGGCCCTCCATCCACGCAACCAACTTAAAATATCAGCTACAAAAAGGTGAACAGAACAATCTTCTTTTTATAAAACTAGCATGTCAAAATACAGTGAAAAGTGCTGTAGGAACAGCCTTCTAAAACAGAGTTTTTATAACAGAATCAGCGCAGCAATTACAATATTCAAAAAGCTAATCTATAAGCGTTGGCACACGCTTTATTTATAAGCACAGAGGCAACTACCCTCTGCGTGAACTAAGCAACTACAACCTAACTTATTAACTACGCAGCAACACGCAGTCTTAGCTAATTAACTTGTGCAGCAAACACGTAGGCAACTCCGTGCACTTTTGAGGGAAACGGTCATCATGGGAGACAAATCTATGTTTGGATCCTGTCTTTAGCTGTCTTCGTGGCGTGGAGGAGGTGCCAGCTATAGTTCCGTGTCCCAACTGCTCACGGCTCTCGTGCCACCGTTTAGAACTTGACCGTTTGACCGAGGGAATACCTGCGTTGACCAAGGGCATACGTGACTGGTTTGGCTCAACCAATAGCATACGATCCATGTGTACATCCAACCCAACATGCCCATGTGGCTCGTTCCTTGAGAAGACACGTGGAGCATATCAAACAACAAAAAGGCTGCGGAATCTCTGAACAGCTGCGGAATTGTTGAACAGCTGCGGAAACTCTGTTTATATGTCAAAAATCTAAACCAACAGTAAAACATAAGAAAAGTTAACCAATTATGCTTAAAGACATCAAATGTAATGATCTGGGTAAGTTTATGCAGAAAATAGAGCAAAAGAGAGGGATAAGTGAGGAAACGATGTAGGTAATGATGGATAATCAAGTGCAAGTTAGAGGCTCTACAAGTTGGATATTCAACCTACAAACTCTGTGACAAAACTTCCTGCATATGTCGCCCTGCGAAAAGGGAAGGCCAGAGTGTCCAAAGACCTAGAAGAGACCAAGAGTTCACTCCAGACCCTGCTCCTCCCAGATGGCATTATGTTTGAAGGCACGCACCTGGGCCACGTGCCGACCATGAAATTTGAATATTGGGACCTTGTTAACCGTGAAAAGTTCCCTCACCTTGAGACCGACAATCTCATGAAGCAGAAAACTGTGGGGGTGGTGACAACGTTAGAGCCACGAAAATGGTTGCATGGTGTGGAAAAGGTTGGGGTTGCTAAACCTATTATGGGTGGCACATTTTCATTGCACCCAAATCACCATTTTTGTCATCAGGCAGCTGCTCTGCTTGGTGCATGATGGGTATTTATGGCTAGAGGAGCCCATCCCCATTATGGCAGACCTGATTCATTGCATCTCTCGGCTCCCATACAAAGGAAAGGACCCTGTGACCATATCAGAAGGAAAGGGTAGTGATTTTGCCATTGTAGAGGCCATGAAAACAAAGTACAAGCTGGAAAAGAAGAAGAGGGGCTATGCCATCTCCAGCATCAAGGACAAAGCAGTCCGCGTAGCTACCCAAATCCTTGTAGGCAAAGTTATGTGCAAGTGCCGCGTCGACGAGGTACCTACGCCGGTGATTGCACTAGACGAGTAGTGTGCAGAGGGGGTCCAGTTTAACTGGTCCAAATTCCTCTGCACAAAATTTTTAGAAAATTGTCGCGAAGCCCAGGAGGAGGGTAAAACTTTCCACTATGCATGGTTTTTTCTATCCATAATGCTCGTAGTAGGGGAATTGCTGGAGGACAGTCAATTCCCCATAATTGATAGAGAATTATTGGAGGCTGTGAAGTATGCTTCACTCTGGCCATGAAGGATGCTACTAGGATATGCGACAACAAGATCTTCTGGGTACTCATGGACATGAACATCCAAATGTTGATCAACTAGAAGTCGTGCTTGTTGCCCACAATGTACAACAGCCTGCAGAGTTTTGCAGAATTTAAGGCTGACATGCACAACGTATACATCAAAGTGCGAAAGGAGCCGACGAAGCAATGGAAAAAGCTACCATTTGTAGCCACTGATGATGCCATTTTCATTGTCTCAAAGGCATGGCCTCTGGAATGGCGCATTCCAGATCTTGCAGAACTCAAGAGCACAGTAACACGGAAGAAGAAAAATGATTCCAAGCTACACATCGCACAGTTGGCTAAGAAAAGGCGAAAGGAAACAACTGCAGTCGACATGTGGCCAGCGCGGGAAGCAGCACAGAAGGCAGCTGAGCAGGAAAAGGCCGTAGCAGCATCAACAACATAGGAAGCATCCCTGAATCCCCCCCAAGGGTTGTTGGGCATGGAATCTCCCCAAAGGCATGTTTTGGGGCTCAAAGCCCAAGTTTTGACCCAATATCGTTGTAAAGACTCTGTTAATTTCATGATAGAGTCACAGGGTTGTCCACCCTAGTTTTGTATGTCAACTGGATAGACCTACCCATTGTCTGCAAACCATGGGCTTGTATAAATTGAGAGAGGCTCTAAATTTAAAGGGAAATGGAATAATAGAACAAGTCTAAGGGATTGAGTCGAAGAGGAAAAGGGTGTCTTTGGGTCGTAGAGTAGGAGAAGGCTCTGCAGCTGAGTGCAGAGAGGCCTAGTAGTCCACAACTGATCGCGTAGGGTGGAGTCAAGTATATAACCAAAGAAGGGATTAATAAAGAGAAGTTTGTTATCAATTTGTGTATTTGTACTTGGGTTAATGCATGTTTGATTTATTTATTGCGCGCACCTATATGACTGATTTATGTGGTCAAGTATAACTTAAAGCATGCAAGTAGGCTAAAATAATCAACTAACATTGGAATACTAGTAAGGACTTGGGTAATAACAAGTTCAACCCTTGAGTAGGGTTGTGCGAAGGCAGCATCTTAGGCTGCAAGGTACAGGAAAGTGCGCATAGCGACATGCGTGCAGGGTTGAACTGCGGACCACTTGAACTCATTGGACATATCGAGGGTGCGGAAACTTGGTTTTAGCGCCCTCCCATACTACTTCGTGTGAGACCTCAGTCTGCGCTCCATAGACTATTGTAGAAAGGGCCAGTAGTACTCGGATTTCTTTAGCTAACTTAACTCTGAACCTGGGTCAGGCCTATATAAGCCAACAAATGGTTCCATTGCCAGGATCGGGATTTGCATAAGAGATGTCTGATGTCATGTCATTTGAATCTGACAAAGAAAGAAATTGAAGAGTGGTTGGACAGAAAGATTCACAAGTTCGTAGTGCAAGAAAACAGGAATCAACTGTTATCAAAGGAAGAGTGGTTAGATTGCTACTTATATACGAAAATCCATGAAATTTTCATTGCATCCTTCCCCTCTGAGTTGTATGAGTGGATCCAAAAGCTAGCAAACAGTCAAGGAAGGTGTAGGCTTGACAAACCTATTGTGTGGACCCCAGAGTTGGTGCGCAGATTGGAAGCATCAGAAGATAAGATCACGCGTGATGTGGACCATTGGCTCGATCGAATCATAGGAGGGTTTATCACCGAGTTCGTGGTAAATACTTCAGTCAGCTATAGAGAGGCAGAATGATGTTTCCTCAAAGGACTACGACGTAGGTACGTTAAATATTTGAACACTTGAATTAAAATGCTACTGTGTGAAAAACGAGTTATGCAAATAAATTGATGTTTTGGGCTACATGAAGTGGGAGGATATACAGAAATGAAGGTAGCAAAGAATTAGAGACAAGGCCCTTGATTTCACCTCCACGGGAGAGCAAGGAGGAACTAGAAAAAGTTTCACGAAGAGGTGCGATAAGTCTGATAAGGCAGCGAATTCCGCGTATACCACCCCCACCTACACCACCATCAGTTTCACCATCTTCAACCCCATCTTCTCCCACACCACCTCCACCACCACCACAGTTCAATATGGCAAGCATGATAAAGTTGTTGGTGTTTGAAGGAGTAGGGAATGAATATCTGGACCAATTTTGGTTCGTGGTAAAGGCTGTATGGGAAGCATAGGGAGTCATTGATGACCATATAAAGAAAGCAACACTGGTTAGCATGTTGCAGGATCGCACAACTGACATGGTACATTAAGCATTATAATGACAATCCAAACGCAGGGATCATAGATATCCAAGCTATCCTAAACATGGAATTTAGCAGGCCAAAATCAGAGACGCAGTCGATTATTGGATTTAAGGAGATCGCGATGCTTCCAGGCGAGACCCTTTGGGAGCTAGATCAGATACTGAAGTGTATGATTCATGAAGTCAATATGACCTTGACAAATGGAAAACATCACGCATGGTTTGTAGCATCACTAATGCCACTTCTAAGGAATGTGCTATCACAGCAGAAGCTATCCACCTAGGCCAAGGCCTTGGAGATCACAATGAGACTGCATGAGACCTCGATACAAGATCCTAACCTAGGAGTCCAATAGATCCACACGCAGTTGAAGAACTTGTGCCTTGAAATGAAAAGTTTGAAACAAGACAGGACGACACACCCAGAAGCATGCGAGGAGGTATGGTGCATAAAGTGCAAAGGCCAGGGGCATGACAAGGACCATTGTCCAGTATTCGTGAACTACCTGGCAGCAGGAGGACCAATGCCATTGAGACCAGAGGCACAAGTAGGGCTGAGCGCGACTCCAACATTATGGTGCACGATTTGTCAGATAGGAGGAAAGAATGCCACAGATAACTGCCATCTATCACAGAAGTATACACAAAGTTCCTAACAGTTGTTTCGTATTTCTGTAGGTCCGTGGGCCAGGATGAGCACACCTGTAGAAGTTATGAACTGATGAAGGATCATACTCCTACCTACAAAGTTCATACCAAAACAGGGGCCCTCGATCAAAATGAAGGGATGGCACACATAGGATTTCAGGGGTGGGGATGCAGTCGAGGTGGAATGGGACCAGGAAGCGGTCGCGGACAACTGATATGTTACAATTGTGGAGGGCCAGTGCATTATTCCGGTGATTTTACAAACTCGACGAGACCATCATGCTTATATTGTACCCATTTTGATCCTGAGATAGAGGACTGTCCCACGCTGATCGTAAGGTTGCACAATAAAGGAGCACTCCAACCTCCCCTAACTCAGAACCTACAAATGATGAGGTTTGAGCCACACAAGGAAGACCCAAATGTAAATATCGTGCTCCGAAGTGGTATTACCACATGAGATGACAAAGGCAAGAAACCCGAGGAGAGTGCCTGGGTTAGCGAGGTCCCAAAAAAGGAGCCAAAATTTGATTTGGAGCGCACTAAGGAGACATTCATGGAAGCTAAGAAGAGCTTCATGGAGACCTCCACTTCAGGTAGTAAGACAAACTGGAACTAGAAATGGACCCATCAATGCTCATTACCTTTTTGGAGACATGCATGAAGCTGCCGCGCGACAGTAAAGCTATGAAGGGACTACAAGAAATCATCACTAGATGTGCTGGGACTGTGCCAGGAGAATCGCACGTAGTTTGTAAGCTCGAGAAGCACTCAACGCGAATAGGAAGGGAGATGAGATTGATCGTGCAGATCGGAGAATATGAAATGGATCAAGTGATTTTGGATATAGGATCAGATATGAACGTCTTGGCAAAGAAGACATGGGAACACATGGGTGCGCCCGTATTGCAATGGACTCCGATTCAATTGTGAATTGTGAATCAGTGAAAGATCCTACCCATGGGAAGATTGCAAGGAATAACGGTGGATATCGAAGGTGCGAGCACACTTGCAAATTTCGAAGTGATAGAGATTGTTGATGGTAGCAACCCCTATCCTGTGCTGCTCAGAATAGATTAGGCCAGTGACATGAATGGAGTGATAAATCTAAAGAATCACAAGATGATTTTCAAGAAAAAGTCACTGCGCGTAGTGGTACCTTTAGACCCTTTGCAAAAATACAAGGTTGATTGCTAGAGGATAGTCAATTCCCCATAATTGACAGAGAATTACTAGAGGCTACGAAGTATGATTCGCTCTGGGCCATGAAGGATGCTATCAGGATATGTGACAGGAAGATCTTCTGGGTGCTCATGGAGATGAACATTTGAATGTGGATCAACCGAAAGTTGTGCTTGTCACACACAGTGTAAAACACTCTGCAGAGTTTTGCAGAATTTAAGGCCCACATGCATAACATATATATCAGAGCGCAAAATGATCTGGTGAAGCAGTGGACAAAGGTACCCTTTGTGGCCATTGACGTTGCCATTTTCATTGTCTTGGAGGCATGGCCTCTAGAATGGTGCACCCTAGATCTTGCAGAACTCGAAAGGGGGGCAACATAGAAAAGGAAAGATGATGCTAAGTTGCTCATCGCACAATTGGCTAAGAAATAACGAAGGAAACAATAGTAGCTGAGGTGCGGGCAGCAACACAGAAGGTAGACGAGTAGGAAAAGGTAGCAGCAGCAGTAGTAGCACATGAAGAAGCTACGAAGGCTAAAATAATCAACTAACATTGGAATGCTGGTGTTATCACAAAATCATGTACTGATGGCTGCTAACCAGTTAGATTCTATGTAACTATTTCAGACCAGACTCTTGGCTAAGGATTAGCCTCCCTAACCTGAGAGGGCTCTCTCAAAACAAACTATTGATCATGATTAACACTAAGAGGGCTAACTCTTGAAATGAAAGAACTAATAAACTTGCTGGTTGGACATACAATATAAGATTTATTCCATTGGGCTCATGGAGTCAAACACCATTTCAGTAAACCATAAACTACACATTCATGGAAGTCAGGGCATGTAAAGTCTAAACACTCAAAACATTTCTCAAATGAACCTTAACTCATAAATATACACAGAAAATCTGAGCAACTAGGTGAATTCAGAGTGATTGTATATCTATAGAGCTGTAAAACATAAAGGATAAGACAAAGCCACATACATCTTGAGCATCTGAACAAAGTATGAATCCTGAGAAGAACAAAGTAGTCTATTATATTACTGTAACAAGTCTTTACATAAGCCAATATAAACTCTGTTTTTTCCAAAAAACATCCAACCTCTATTACATCCCAGTTTGATTCATATATAGGACTACATGATTAACCACCTCGAGCTTCCTCCTCCAGCATGAGGGGAGCATCGAAGGTTGCTATTAACTATCCTTATCTACTGTATAACTAATTCATTAATTACATGATTGCTGAACTGTAATTACAAATGATCTTAATTTACTCAAAACCCAAAATCTGTCCTCCTTGTAGCATGATGCTTTTCTGAGTCTTGACACATGTCCTCTATCTGCTTTGGTTGAAGTATCTTGGAGGAGAATACACTGAACGAGCTGGCTTTGGATTCTTGTTGCGCAGATGGTTCATTAATTAACCAAAAGATGTGTTCTGTTTTCACGGTCCCTGTCTCCCAACATTCTTCATTTCTTAAAGACATGTCCCCTGCTCTCTAATTCTTCATAAACAACGCATATCACCATACTTTCCATGATCATCCTTCTTTTGCTTGACCTTTTCCTTTGATGATGACTGAGGTGGCTGAGGTGGCTCTTTAATAACCAAGGGTTTGACTGGTTTGTTCAACTGAGATTTAACTTTCTTTTTCTCCCTAGCCTCCTTCCTAAGCTCAGCAATAGTGGGTTCCTCCATTAATTCTTCTCTTTCTCTAAGTGGCTATGGGGTGAGGCCTGTCTTACTCTGGAAACCGGCCATATAAATGAAAGAATCCCAATCCCTACCAATCTTCTGCAAGCCATCCATCACTAACAGTTTAACTAGGCCATGATGAAACAGTGATGACTCACAATCATCCTTCCTCAATTGAATTTTATCACACATCTTACTGAGGCTTCGAAACAAGTAGAATGGGAGATCTATAGGTGCTTTACCCGTGAAATGCAGCAACAACTTGAAATGATATGAATAGACTTTGTTATATCTGCCCTCACAAGTTAAATATTTTTGAATACAAGTAAGAAGCATAGCACAACTCTCCTTAACATAACTTCTAGGTACAGCCTTGGTCAAATCTTCATTCACATAGGCTTCCTTCAAGAATATTTTACAGGGGCTCATATCAAATTTGAAATTTTTGAACCACTCTTGCCCTCCTCTTGGAATCTCAGTTACCCTAGCAATAGCCTCTGAAGATACTGGGAATTCTAACATAGATACCTTGGAACTCAAGCCTGTAAAATTCAATGCAAATTCTTTTGTTACCTGAGTGTGTCCTCCCTTCAGCTTTTCACAAAAACTCTAGCAACCAGCGTCTTTGAAGGCCTTTTTAACACCTTCCTCCCTCAATGTCAAGTCCAATCCTTCGGGTTCTGCCCTTTGACACCTTCCTGACCGATACTCTTTCTTCTCCATTACGCCTTGAAACTTTTGCACACAATGACACCGGCAGCTTCAACTCGACCAGCAACTTCAAACTTTAGAACACAGGCTCGCTTGCAATGCAGCTCTCTTGAAGAAGAAACTCGGGCTCATAATAATTCAAATGACTTAACATATAAGCTGGCCACTTCAAGTAATAATAATAGAACATCATGACACAACCATGCATGACAAGAACATTTAAATGAACTTAATGTGCATGACTCTGAACCTATTGGTGGAATGATGCCTCGTAAGTGCCTGGAAGGTACATAAACTGACAACAATCCGACCGGACACAATGACTCATCCCTGGACATGACATTTCAAGAATGTGCGCTGCAAAATCCCGAATCCGCGATTTCGTAGCGCAGACAGTTATAATACAGTGACATGCGCTGCGAAATGGCTGGCGCTACGAAAAGGCTAAAACATTACTATGCTGCAGAATCAGCCAATCAAACGGTGCTGGGAAACTGCGAAAAGGTGCTGCGAAACTGCGAAAAGGACAAATGACACATACGTGACAAGACATATCTTAATCAATCATGATGGAGGATGACTCGCGGTTTTGAAAACGATTCTCAACCATATCATTGAAAAACATGACCCCTAAGTGGTAAACATAGGAGAACAACCATATAACATTCATTTTTACCCATGAAATTTTGGACTTAACTTATATACAAGCAACTGCAGTTCTCAGTGATAACAGCTGGAAAGGAATTGGGTAATAAAAATGTTTGGCCCCTGAGTAGGGCTGGTCTGCGGACCATGGGATTGTATAAATAGAGCGAGGCTCTAAGTGTAAAGGGAAATGGAATAATAGAATAAGTCTAAGGGATTGAGTCGAAAAGGAAAAGGGTGTCTTTTGGTCGTAGAGTAGGAGAAGGCTCTGCATCTGAGTGCACATAGGCCTAGTAGTCCACCTCCATGCCTTCGTCTTCTTCTGCGATTATAAGGGCATGAAAATCTTCTTCTTCCTCATCTGTTTCTATCATGACAGCTTTCCCTGGTTGGGCATGGAATCCCCCGCAAGGCATGTTTTGGGGCTCAAAGCCCAAGTTTTGACCCAATATTGTTGTAAAGACTTTGCGAATTGTGGGCGCGGAGCGTGAAATGTATGATAGATTCACAGGGTTGTCCGCCCTAGTTTTGTAATGTCATGTCGGCTGGATAGACCTACCCATGGTCCGCGGACCATGGGATTGTATAAATAGAGCGAGGCTTCAAGTGTAAAGAGACATGGAATAATGGAACAAGTCTAAGGGATTGAGTTGAAAAGGAAAAGGGTGTGTTTAGGTCATAGAGTAGGAGAAGGCTCTATAGCTGAGTGCGCAGAGGCCTAGTAGTCCGCAGCTAAGTGCGCGGACCCTTGCAGCAGAGTGCGCAGGACGGAGTCAAGTCTGTAACCGAAGAAGGGATTAATAAAGAGAAGTTTGTTATCAATTTGTGTATTTGTTCTTGGGTTAATGCATGTTTGATATAAATTTCAAATATACTATTTATTTACTACGCGCACCTATATGAATGAGTTATGTTGTTAAGTATAACTTAAAACATGCAAGTAGGCTAAAATAATCAACTAACATTGGAATACTGGTAAGGACTTGGGTAATAATAGCATTCGGCCCCTGAGTAGGGCTGCATGAAGGCAACATCTTAGGCTTCAAGGTACGGGAAAGTGTGCGTAGTGACGTGCGCACTGGGTTGAACCACGGACCACTTGAACTCATCAGACATCTCGAGGGTGCGGAAACCTAGTTCTAGCATCCTCCCATACTACTTCGGGTGAGACCTCAGTCTGTGTTCTACGGACTATTGCCGAAAGGGCCAATAGTACCAGGATTTGTTTGGCTAACATAACTCTGAACCTGGGTTAGGCCCCTATAAGCCAACAAATGGTTTCGTTGCCGGGACCGGGATCTGCATGAGAGATGGTTTCATTGCCGGTACCGGGACCGGGTTTATCACTGAGTTCGCGGTAGATACTTCAGGCAGCTATAGTGAGGCAGAATGACGCTTCCTCAAAGGACCGTGAGGTAAGTACGTTAAATCTTTGAACGCTTGGATTAAGATGCTACTATGTGAAAAGTGGGTTATGTGAATAAATTGATGTTTGGGGCTATGCAAAGTGGGAGGATCTACAAAAATGAAGGTGCTGAAGAATTAGAGACTAGTCCCTTGATTTCATCTCCACGAGAGAGCAAGAAGGAACTTGTGATAGTTTTGCCAAGAAGTGCGATCAGTTTGATAAGGCAGCGACTTACGCGCATACCACCCCCACCTACACCACCACCAGTTTCACCATCTTCACCCCCATCTTCGCCCACACCACCTCCGCCACCACCACAGTTCAATATGGTGATTGAGATAAAGTTTCCGGTGTTTACATGGTAGGGAACAGAGATCTAGACCAATTTTGGTTTGTGGTAAAAGATGTATGGGAAGCACAGGGAGTCATAGATGAAAATATAAAGAAAGTAATGCTGGTTAGCACCTTGCAGGATCACGCACTAACGTGGTACATTAAGCATTCCAATGATAATCCAAACGCAGGGATCGTGGATATCCAAGCTGCGTTAAACAGGGAATTTAGTAGGCCAAAATCAGAGACACAGATGACTATTGGATTTAAGGAGATCACGATGCTTCCAGGTGAGACCCCTTGGGAGCTAGATTAGAGACTGAAGTGTATGATTCGTGAAGCCAATATGACCTTAACGGATGGGCAACACAACACATGGTTTGTAGCATCGCTAACCCCACATTTAAGGAACGCACTATCATAGCAGAAGCTATCTACCCAGGCCGAGGCCTTGGAGATCGCAACGAAACTACATGAGACCTCGATACAAGATCCTAACTTGGGAGTCCAATAGATCCACGCACAGTTGGAGAACTTGTGCCTTGAAATGCAGAATTTGAAACAAGACAGGACAGTTCACCTAGAAGCGCGTGAGGAGGTATGGTGCGTAAAGTGCAAAAGCCAGGGACATGACAAGGACCACTGTCCAGTATTTGAAAACTACCTGGTGGCAGGAGGACCAATGCCATTGAGATCAGAGGCACAAGCAGGGCCGAGCATGGCACCTGCATTATGGTGCACAATTTGTCAGATAGGAGGAAAGCATGCCATAGATAACTGCCATTTATTACAGAAGTATACACAAAGTTCCCAGCATTTTTTCTATAATTTCTGTAGGTCCATAGGCCACAATGAGCACACTTGTAGAAGTTATGAACTGATGATGGATCAGATTCCTACCTATAGATTTTAGACCAAAACACAGGCCCTTAATCAAAATGCAGGTATGTCACACACAAGATTTCAGTGACGTGGATGCGGTTGAGGTGGAATGGGACCATGAAGGGATCACGGACAGCTGATCTATTACAATTGTGGAGGGCAAGGGAATTATGCCCACGATTGTACAAACCTGACAATACCATCATTCTTATATTGAACTCATTTTGATCATGAGATGGAGGACTATCCCACGCTGATTACAAGGTTGTGCGATAAAGGAGCCCTCCAACCTCCCTCGACTTAGAACTTACAAATGATGAGGTCTGAGCTGCGCGAGGAAGACCCAAATGTAAATATCATGCTCCGAAGTGGTATTACGATAGGAGATGACAAAGGCAAGTAGCCCGAGGAGAGTGCTTGGGTGTGCAAGGACCCAAAAAAGGAGCCAGAATTTGATTTGGAACGAGTTAAGGAGACATTCATGGAAGCTAAGAAGAGCTTCTTGGAGGCCTCCACTTCAAGTAGTAAAGACAAACTGGAACCAGAAATGGACCCATCAATGCTCACTACCTTTTTGTATACATGCATGAAGCTGCTACGTGACAGCAAAGCTATGAAGGAACTACAAGAACTTATGACTAGATGTGCTGGGACCATGCCAGGAGAACCGCACATAGTCCAGAAGCTCGGGAAGCACATAATGTGAATAGGAAGGGAGATGAGATTGACCTTGTAGATCAGGGAATATGAAATGGGTCAAGTGATTTTGGATCTAAGATCGAATGCAACATCCTGCCAAAGCAGAAATGGGAACGCATGGGCAGGCCTGTGTTGCAATGGTCTCCAATTCAATTGTGAATGATGAACCAACAAAAGATTCTACCCATGGGAATATTGTAAGGTATAATGGTGGATACCAAAGGTACGAATGCGCTTGCAAATTTCGAAGTGATAAATATTGTTGATGACATCAATCCCGATCCTAGGCTACTGGGAATAGATTGGGCCACTGACATGAATGGAGTGATAAATCTAAAGAAGTGCAAGATGATTTTCGAGAAAAAGTCACTACGTGTAGTGGTACCTTTAGACCCTGCGGAAGGATCGTGCTACCTAGAGCTAGTGCGCAACTACGAGAGTGACGACGATCTAGACTGTATCTATAAGATAACCGCTTGGGAGCAGGAATGGGTGAATCCAACAACGGAGGGTAGGATCTCGTGGGATTGCGAAAGCTCATGCACCTCAGATTCAGATAAGGAAATAGAACGAAGGCAGAATCGGTTACATGAGGTAACCACGCTCAATTATAACATGATGAAAAGGTTGGTGCATTGTGTAACAACAGAGGTAAGATATCTTCCTATGTATGAAGGATTGACTGAGGTGGATGATTTCCTAAAAAATGTTGAAAGTGAAGTACCAGAATAGCAGCGTTTCAATGCTCTGAAATGGGCACTGCGTGCTACGCTTGTAAGATGGTGGGGTACGCATCAAAGAAGTTTTTAGGACTGGTGCGAATGTAGAAGGATGATGCATATGCGGTTTGGAAAGCCTCAGATATGGCTAATAGACAAGTATGATGGACGGGATGATCCACGTGCACACCTTGTGAAATGGACCAAGGTCTATGGGGAAGAGCCACAACTTGAATGGGTGAACTTGTTTTATCACACCCTGGTATACTGAGACGAAGCTCTACCATGGCACGAGTGAATGGGATATCTTGCGCGAAGGATTCCTATTAACCTTCATGTTTAAGGATCATTGGTGGGATACTGTTGATGATGCACTGGAAGCAATAAAAGCAACTATCTTTAAAATACCTCAGGAGCCAATGAAAGTGTTGCAGCCGGAATGGGTGACCTAGCTGAGCTACGCACTGGAGTGTTACAATGTAAAGATTGAGGAGGATGATGAAGATCCACAAAAAATCCACATCCCAAAAACTGAAGGCTATCGCGAGGTTCAAGGACCATTGATTGAAGATCCTGGCATCACCACGCTAGTGAAAACAAAGAAAGTAAACATTGGGACAGAAGCTGAACCAAAGTATGCAATGCTCGATGACTATTGGGATGATGCCACAGTGGATAAGGTCGCTCAGTTACTTCATGAGTACCAAGACTTATTCCCGAAAAAAATCACAGACTTAAAAGGGATTGTTGGTGATTTAGGAATGATGATGATCACCCACAAACCCAACGTGAAGCCAGCTAAGTAGAGGACTTATTGATTGAATCAGAAGTACAAGGAAAAGGTTTGTGTAGACTTAGACACAATTCTCGTGGCTGGAATTATTGAATGGGTGGAAGAATCCGACTGGGTAAGACCTATGGTAGTAAAGGAAAAGAAGTAGAAGGGTGAGATAAGAATATGCACAGACCTCAGGAAATTGAATGATGCCTGTGTGCATGACCTATTCTCGACCCCGTTCATAGATGAAGTATTGGAAAATGTTGGTGGACAAGAAACATACTCTTTCACGGACGGGTTCTTAGGGTACCACCAGATCAAAATCGCGCCAGAAGATAGGAGTAAGACCACTTTCATAACTAAATGGGGTTTATTTCAATACATCATTATGCCATTTTGGTTGAAGAATGCGCCAGCCATCTTTTCGCGCATAGTTGTTGCCACATTCAAAGAATACATCCACAAGTTACTGGAGGCATATTTGGATGATTGGACTGTCTTTGGGTTGGTTAAGCACCATGTTGCAAGATTACGCTTGATGCTAGATAATTACTGATGACACTAGATTGCGCTGAACCTTAAGAATGTACATTCCTCATTCTCTTTGGGAACCTACTGGGACATGTGGTCTGTAAATAGGGGCTAATGGTAGACCTCATGAAGATAGCAGTAATTCTAAATTTGGAAGCACTGCGAAGTGTGAAACACTTATGAGCTACCTTGGGACACACAATATACTACAAGAAGTTCATCAAAAGCTATGCCCAGATCACCTCGCCAATGGAGTAACTGTTGAAAAAGGATGTCACATTCTGCTAGAATGATGATTTCATGAAAAGCCTAGATGTACTAAAAGAGAAATTGGCCTCCGCGCCAATCTTTGTCTTCCCAAAATGGGATGTGGAGTTTCATGTCCATGTTGATGTGTCATGTATAGCACTAGGAGAAATGATAACACAAGAGGGTGGAGAGGGCCTGGATCACCCTATTGCATTCGCGAGTCATAGGTTGTCTAAAGCAGAAAAGAACTATTCCACAACCAAACGTGAAGGGTTGGCTATGGTGTACGTGCTCCAAAAATAGCGGCACTATTTACTGGGAGGACATTTCAAGATGTATACAGATCATTCCACACTAAAATACTTGGTCAATAAACCTGTTTTGGGGGGGCGCATCTGTAGGTGGCTCTTATTGTTCCAATAATATGACTTTGAGGTCATGGTAAACCCTGGACACCTCAATGTTGGACCGGGTCACTTATCGCGTATTGAGACAGGTGAGGAACCTACGAGCTTGGAGGAAGGATTACCTAATGCAAAACTCTTTGTTGTGCGTGTCACAGACAAGAACATTGAAGATATAATCCACTTTTTGACAATAGGGACTGCGGTGAAGGAGTACTCTGTTTAACAGAAGAAGGAATTGGTGGTGCACGTGGTGGATTTTTCTGTCATCGCGTGGAACCTATACAAAATGGGTAATGATGAGATATTGTGAAGGTACATACCTGAATTTGAATGAAGTCAGATCCTCGCTGAAGAACATGGGGGCACTGCAGGAGGACACAATGCAGGATGAGCAACATCACAAAAAATTCTCTGCGTAGGGTTGTGGTGGCCAACCCTTCATCATGATTGAAAAGCACACTGTAAGGCTTGTGATATCTATCAAAGGACCAGTAAACCATTGTGAAGGGACGAGATGCCTTTGCATCCACAAATGACACTGCAGCCCTTCGAGAGGTGGGCAATCGACTTTGTGGGACCTATTAGACCCAGGAAAAAATGGTACGCGCTACATCATCATCGCGACGGAGTACCTGGCTCACTGGGTGAAAGCGTAGCCAATCAAAGACTGCACCACCGCTATGGCTGTGAAGTTTTTGTTTGAACACGTGTTGACCCAATTTGGCTATCCAAAGATCTTAATGAGTGATCATGGTACACATTTCCTAAATGAAACCATCAGTGTGCTCAAAAAAGAATTCCAGGTGTATCATCAGAAAAGCACGCCATATCACCCATAAGCCAATGGGACTGTAGAAGTGTTCAGCAAAATACTGGAGACTGTGCTAACCAAAGTGTGCAATGTGTAGTGAAACGATTGGGACCTGCACATACCTGCAATATTATAGGCTTATAGGACAACGTGCAAGAAACTGATGGGAAAAACACCTTTCCAGTTAGTTTATGGCGTGGAAGATGTCATGCTGATGGAGTATATTGTACCTAGTCTATGAATAGCTATGCTCATAGCTATGAGAGATCGCGAAGCTCTGGAAGGAAGGCTCACGCAATTGGAAGAACTTGAGGAGGAACGGTTCTTGGATGGTTTTCATCAGTAGGTACAAAAGCAACGTGAAAAGGCCTGACATGATCACCATATTAAGTTGCGCACCTTAAAGGTAAATGACTTTGTGTTGTTGCATGACAGTAAGTTTGAAAAATTCTCGTGAAAATTCAGAATGCATTGGTTGGGACCATACGTGGTTAAGGAGGTCATAGACAGAGCCGTAATACAGCTGGTTAAGCTAAATGGAGAACCTTTCTCAGGCAAGGTGAATGGCAGCCGCTTGAAGCCCTACACATGTGGCCCGACTATCTGACTAACCAGCGGAAGCAAAGTCTTCGTTCTCCAAGGAACCAGACAAAGGTGCGGGACTATAAACATATGCAACAGATACCGGTACAGATGTAGAGAAGCACCCCAGACGCAAAAGTCTCAGAATAGTGCATGCAACAGATCCAACAAACCTTCATGCGGTTCGAGAATAGTTGGAGGGACTCCGTGCAGAGATCGTTGCGCCAACATTACATTACAAAACTAGGGCAGACAACCCTATGACTCTATCATGCAATTCATAGAGTCTTTACAACAATATTGGGTCAAAATTTGGGCTTTGAGCCCCAAACATGCCTTGGGGGTGATTCCATGCCCAACAGGCCCCCAACACAAACATCATGACTCACCCTCGAGTCACTCTGTCGGTGCAGTGATCTTTGCATGGAGTCCCTCCAACTGTTCTCAAACCACACGAAGGTTAGCAACGTATTGAGTTGCTGCTTGCTGGATCTGCTACATGCGCTCTTCCGAGACCTCTGTGTCTGGGGTGCTCTTCTACTTCAATGTGTGCATCCCCTATATGTGCATGATGTTTCCTTCAATGTCTGCCGTGATAGTGAAGGCCTCATCGATCCAAGTCTAGACGTTCACTTTTAGAACTACCTCCTTATGTCGTGCTGCGTCCACATGCTCCTTCAGTGCCTTAGCTTGCTACATCCTCACAAGCCACTGGGTGAGGACCATTGTCTGCGTAGTTCCTTGGACACTGTTGTACTAATATTGGATTTCTCGTGCCTCTCTCTCTCTTAAGTGTTGGATGTTGGGGTCCTCCTACAGAGTTGTGAGGACCTCAAGTGCTTCTTCCAACATGCTGGTGTAGTCTTGCACTGCACCTCCGATTTCCTCCAATTCCATTGTGATATCGTTAGCATGTTGTTCTCTGACTTCCAGGGGAGTGGATGGCTGTGCCTTTAATTGTAGCTAGACGATCTGAATATTTAGCTCCAGCTGAACCTTTGTTGTTTCTTCCTTAGCCTCGTGGACTCTTGTTGCTACCCTGTGGATCAGCACTTCCACTGGTAGATCTAATGGGATGGCCAGCTCTGGGATGCTTTAGCAAGTTTCATCTACCACCTGTACCAACTGTTGATTTTGCAACACCAATTCGTTGCATTGCAAGCTTAGTTGTTCCATATTTATCTTTTTCTCGGTGAGGACTTGGATCGCGCACCTCTCTCTAGCACGCAACTCTGCCGTTATCCCATCCTGCAATAGATATAATGTCTCACGTGGAAGAATAGCCATATTAACGTTGAGACCTTTCATCATTCTAACCAAAAACCTATCAGCCTAATTTGATGTCACTAGAGCCACTGTTGCCAAGGATCCTATTGTGAGGTTGGTGTTGAGTCCCAAACCTGCACTTCCCTATATACCCTTTCAGCCTTCTTTTCCATTTAATTCGTCCACCAAGCTATCAAATCATTGCATAATAGTTTAAAAAGAACTTATGAAATGGTTTCCTAACTATGCTTATGACTGTTGTTTGATTTAGATTTTTGTTCAAGCAGCTGCGGAAACTTGTCACTTTTTGCAGCCAGCCCAAGTTTCCGCAGCCATTTTGTTAAAGGCTATGCTACATGTGTCCAATGGAGAAAACAACCACATGGGTAAGCTGCATGTGACGTGTACATGGGGTGTGTCCCCTCAGATCAGCCAAATCATTCATAAAAAGTCACGGTCAACGATGGTCAAAGGAAGGGCCAAATGAAGAATTTCGGGTGGCACGACTCTGTTTTGCCCACGTGAAGGTTTGCGGGGCACGATCCTTAGTTTTCGAAGGTATTGGAACACCTGGAGAGCAGCCCGTGAACTAAACCAAGCAGCCACCACTCCATGAATTCATGACCACCACGCTAGATCTCCTCTCAAGGGATTTACGTGTCTCTTAGTAGCATAAATCTAGGAATTAGTTGCAACATCTTTTTCTTATAAATAACGCGTTGATATACGTTGAAGGGATTAACTTTTGTATTGTAATTTCGACTGTTGTCACCATATGTACTGCATTTCACTTTAAATATATGAGAAGACAGTTTTTCTAAATCGGATTTGTGACTAAGTGATTGATTGGCCGAGGTTGCAGAGGGCCCCTGTACACCAGAGCCTTGTATAGTTTCTACTTGCTTTCATTTACTATTTTCTTTCAATCATTGCTTGTATGTATAGTGTGCTATTCTGATGATCATTGTTGTCTATATTTCCTTTATGTTTCTTTTCTAACTGTTAGCTGATCAGTGCTTCTTTTACAGGTTTTGTTGTAGGTAGCCCGGGCAGATTTACATATTTTTTTGATAACTACTGACATGAGATCATCTTGTCCTTCCTGCTGATTTTCATTTTCTGAAGTTTAATTCCAGCACTGTCATTTTTCCGATTGTGTTTTGCTTATTTATTTTTCTGCTACTTAGACATCATACTACTCATTTGTTTATGGTTTCTTTCTATAGTCAAGTGACTCTATTAGTAAGGAATCAAAATATTACTTATTGTAGTATGATTTAGTTTGCTTTCTTGCAATTTAAATATCATATTGCTTAACTTGTTCATGATTGCTTCCCATAAGGCAGATTGAGTTGAAGGGTAAAGGATCAGAAGGGTTGAAGTAGTGTGATTAGTTTCCTTTATGCAATTTAATTTCCTGCAATTTAGATATCATATTGCTTAACTTGTTCATGATTGCTTCCCATAAGGCAGATTGAGTTGAAGGGTAAAGGATCATAAGGGTTGAAGTAGTGTGATTAGTTTCCTTTATGCAATTTAATTTCCTGCAATTTAGATATCATATTGCTTAACTTGTTCATGATTGCTTCCCATAAGGGAGATTGAGTTGAAGGGTAAAGGATCAGAAGGGTTGAAGTAGTGTGAATTAGGTTCTTTGCTTTCAGTCTTTGAGTTGCTTTAAGTTCAGTTTTTACTTTCTTTTTCATACAGCAGTAAGGATACTGGGCCATTGTCATTAGTTCACTGTTTAATACATTTACTTCCTTTTAAGAATTGATTTCATTACAATTAGTTTAGAGCTTTCTTTTTGAACACTTTTAAGTTTGGAAAATCACTGTAGAAATCACCATTACCATCCATACTTACCTTTCATTTTTGCCATCACACACTAGGGAATCCATAAAAGATAAATCCAAAAACAAACTAAAAAAACTCAAAAACAACAAAAGACTAAGAAAATGGTTATCTTGTACATATAGTACAATTCACTTCGTTAGTTTACGAATCCCGGATTGACATTTTAATCAGCAATTTAGAACACACTAAATTGACCAAACAGTTGGTTGAAATGGTACCAACCTGAGGGGGCCACACCTGTAACTCCTCCAACTGCGCTCTGAGGGCCCCCAACACAGTCTGGTGCTCCTGCATAAAATCTTGAAGAGCCTCATTGGTGATATCTCTTACCATCTCACCGATGTCATGCAGATCACCCTCGGTTAGGGTGATTAGGTCAATGGATAATTTTGAGGCCTTGACCTTCTTCCTCGATCTTGCTTGCTCTGCCGGGTGTTGGCGTTTCAACTGTGTGGACACGGTCCATGGGTCCCTGCCTCCTTCTTCTGTTTCTGCTTCCTCTGCTGCTTGCCCTTGCGAAGGCAATGCTTGGCCCTCGCCTGCCTTCACGGATGCTTCCTGTGCTGCTGCTGCTGTTGTGGCCTTTTCTTGCTCAGTCGCCTTCTATGTCGCTTCTTGCACTATCCACACCTCGACTGCTACTATTTCCTTTTGCCTTTTCTTGGCCAACTGTGGGATGTGCAGCTTGGCATCGTTTTTCTTCTTTTGCGTTGCCACCCTCTCAACTTCTACAAGATATAGGGCATGCCATTCCGGAGGCCATGCCTCCAAGACAGTGAAAATGGTGTCATCAGTGGCTACGAAGGGTAGCTTTGTCCACTGCTTTACCGGATCCTTTCACGCTTTGATGTATACGTTGTGCATGTTGGCCTTAAATTCTGCAAAACTCTACAGACTGTTGTACACTGTGGGAAACAAGCACGACTTCCAGTTGATCCACATTCAGATGTTTGTCTCCATGAGCACCTAGAAGATCTTGTTGTCATGTATCCTGGTAGCATCCTTCGTGGCCTAGAGTGAAGCATACTTCACTGTCTCTGTTAATTCTCTATCAATTATGGGGAATTGACTATCCTTCGGAAATTCCCCTGCTATGAGCACTATGGATAGCAACATCCACGCATAGTGGAAGGTTTTACCTTACTCTTGGGCTTCGCGGAAATTTTCTAAAAATTTTGTGCAGAGGAATTTGGACTAGTTAAACTGGAACCCCTCCGTGCACTGCTTGGCCAGTGCAACCACTAGCGCAGGTACCTCATCAGCATGAAACTTATGTATAAATTTGCCTGCGAGGATTTGGGTAGCTACCCGGACTACTTTGTCCTTGATGCTGGAGATGGCATAGCCCCTTTTCTTCTTTTCCAACTTGTACTTTGTTTTCATGGCCTCCGCAATGGCCAAATCATTTCCCTTTCCTTCCGATATGGTCATGGGGTCCTTTACTTTGTATGAGAGCCGGGAGACGTGATGAATAAGGTCTACCATGATGGGGATGGGATCCTCCAGCCATAAATATCCATCATGCACCAGGCAGAGCAGCTGCCTGATGATGAAAATGATGATTGGGGCATAGTGGAAATGTGACACCCATAGTAAGTTCAACAACCCAACCTTTTCCATACCACACAACCATTTCCATGACTCTAATGTTGTCACCACCCCCGAAGTGTTCTGCTTCATGAGATTGCATGTCTTAAGGTGAGGGAACTTTTCGTGGTTAGTGAGGTTCCAATCTTCAAATTTCATGGTCGGCATGCAGCCTAGGTGTGTGCCTTCAAACATAATGCAATCTGGGAAGAGCAGGGTCTTAAGTGATCTCTTTGTCTCATCCAGGTCTTTGGGAACTCTGGTCTTCCCTTTTCGCGGGGGAACATAGGCAGACAGTTTTGTCGCAGAGTGCTTAGGTTGAATATCCACCTCCATGCCTTCATCTTCTTCCTCTACAATCATAAGGCCCTGCAAATCTTCTTCTTCCTCATCTGTTTCTATCGTGACAACTTTCCTGTTCTCTTCCAGATTGCAGTGTGATGAATTGGTGTTGCAAAATCAATAGTTGGTGCAGGTGGTAGATGACGCTTGCCGAAGCATCCCACATCTGGCCACCCCAGCAGATCTACTAGTGGAAGTGCAGATCCACAGGCTAGCAACAGGAGTTCGCGAGGCTAGGGAAGAAATGACAAAGGTTCATCTGGAGTTGAATCTTCAGATCGTTGAATTTCGGTTAAAGGCATAGCCATCCACTCCCCCGGAATTCAGAGAGCAGAGCGCTAGTGCTATCGCAACGGGATTGGAGGAAATTAGAGGTGCAGTGCGAGACTGCACTAGCATGTTGGAAGAAGCACTTCAGGTCCTCAAAACTCTCTAGGAGGACCCCAACATTTAGTGCTTAGAAACAAAGGCGTGAGAACTCCAACAACAATATGACAATGTCCGAGGAACTGCGCAGACAATGGTCCTCACCCAACGGATTGTGAGGATGCAGCAAGCTAAGGCATTGAAGGAGTAGGTGGATGCAACATGACATAAGGAGGTAGTTCTAAAAGTGTGCGTCTAGTATTGGATTGACGAGGCCTTCACTATCATGACAGACAACGAAGGAAAGCTCCCGCACATATAGGGGATACGCATATTGATGCAGAGAGCACCCCAGACACAGAGGTCTCAGAACAACACACGCAACAGATCCAATAAGAAGAAGCTCAGTGCGCTACTGACCTTCGCGCAGTTTGAGAATAGTTGGAGGGACTCCATGCAAAGATCGTCGTGCTGACAAAGTGACTAGAGGGCGAGTCACGATGTTTGTGTTGGGGGCTTGTTGGGCATGGAATCCCCCCCAAGGAATTTTTTGGGGGTCAAATCCCAAGTTTTGACCCAATATTGTTATAACGACTCCGCAAATTGCGGGCGCGGAGCACGAAATGTATGATAGAGTCATAGGGTTGTCCATCCTAGTTTTGTAATTTAATGTCGGCTGGATAGACCTACCCATGGTCCGTGGACCATGGGGTTGTATAAATAGAGTGAGGCTCTAAGTGTAAAGGGACAATGGAATAAGAGAACAAGTCTAAGAGATTGAGTCGCAAGGGTAAAGTGTGTCTTTGGGTTGTAGGGTAGGAGAAGGCTCTACATCTGAGTAGGCAGAGGCCTAGTAGTCCGCAGCTGAGTGTGCGGACCCTTGCAGCTAAGTGCACATGCTAGAGTCAAGTCTGTAACCAAGGAAGGAATTAATAAATAGAAGGCTTACCATAATTTTGTGTATCTGTTCTTGGTTTAATGTATGTTTGATATAAATTGCAAATATACTATTTATTTACTGCGCACACTTGTATGAATGATTTATGTTGTTAAGTATAAATTAAAACATGCAAGTAGGCTAAAATAATCAACTAACATCGAAATACTAGTAAGGACTTGGATAATAATAGAATTCGGCCCCCGAGTAGGGCTCCATGAAGGCAACATCTTAGGCTGCGAGGTATGAGAAAGTGCGTGTAGCAACGTGTGCACAGGGTCGAACCGCGGACCACTTGAACTCATCAGACATCTCCAAGGTGTGGAAACCTGGTTCTAGCACCCTCCCATACTACTTCGAGTGAGACCTCAGTCCATGCTCCACGGACTATTGCTGAAAGGCCCAGTAGTACCAAGATTTGTTTGGATAACTTAACTCTAAACCTAGGTCAGGCCATAATAAGTCAACAACTACCTACTACACAATACTAGTGTTCAAGCCTGACCCTTGAGCTCTAAAAATGGACAATCTTACCCTCAACCAGGATTGAAATGTGCATTGTACGGTCTTAATCATTAAGCCCAGCCCTTGAGCTCCTGAACTATGAAATTATGTAGTCACCTAGCGTCTTTTGCATTCCAGCACTACGCAGTGGGAAACTTCAGTCGTTAATCCCTCGGATTGGCTCCTTGAGCTCCCCAAATGCATAGTCATCAAGCCCATTCTAACTTGAACCGCGATTTTTTGTCTCAAGGCTTAGACCTAGCCCTTAAATTCCTGAGCTACATAATTGCGCAATTTGAGCCTCTCCTTTAGCCTACCACTTGATTCGTCTTAGTCAGTGGATCATCATGAAACACCTTAGACTAGGTGTTTATCACACTGATGTCATCTTGTCATGAGTGAATTTTAGATAGAGGTACTTTATCATACTATGCCAAGATGATGAAGGAGATGGAGAAGGGTAACATGCTAGAATACACCTCTATAGCTGAATATGCAAGTTGATCAATTAAGAGAAAGAAAAGGGACATCAGTTTGCGACCACAACTTAAGATCTGATAACACTGAAGATTCCTCATCCCTAAGCCATATGGAGGTTGAAAGATATCATTGTCAATAATACACACAACAAGCAACAACAAAGAATGACTTAACATTGTCATGTCATCATGCTGTACATGTCATCAGGGTCATGTCATGAGTCATCATATGCAACATCATCTTTGTGGATTATGTAAATTCTTATTCGAAAATGTATTATAAAGTGGAAGTCCAAAGGACATGTACAAAATATGAAGAGTCATGTAAAATTTTAAAAGTCACAGGGAAGTTAAACAATCATGAGGGTAATCAAAGAGTCACAAGGGAGGTGAAGGATCACCCCATTGGTTATATATACACCCTCATTGTACAAGCAAAGGACTTTTCACCTTTGGCTCCTCCCACAAGGCATCAGAGAGAAAAGCTAGTTCTTTTGAGGAGAAAGTAGTGGCTCTAATGCTCCACTATTAGAGCTAGTAGTGTTCATTATATACTTGTGTCTTGGGACTTTTATTTAATATACAAAGCATGATGACCAACACGTTTTTTATGCATGGATTATGAATATTTGTAATATTTTTCTGTGAATGTTTATGATTCATGTTTTCTTGCACCTGTACTAAAGTGGTTGAACTATTTCGATTATTTTAGTGCTTATCATATTGATAATGTGTTGTAGTGGTTGCAATGAACATCACATTTTTGTGGACTATTCCACTAGATGTTATACATATCTTTCTTGTTCGTGTGTGTCTCTACTATAGTGGTACTAGTACCTCTCTTTTAGAGGCTCACTTTTTTCTTCCTTCCGCAGTAGCAGAACCTCAAAACACCTACAACCGAACACTCACCAGGCACTCTCACTTGCTTTTCAAAGGCACACATGTGTTCCTCTATCTTTCTGACAGTTAGAGCCAAGGAAAACCTTTAAGAAAACATTAACTGGGCCATATTCTGATGGGGCTCCTATCCCAAGCAGTGTGAGGTATAATTGGGACCATAGATCAGGGAGACCATCTTGAATGTTGGTAGGTTTAGCACTATAAACAAATCTATAGATATCTATGCCTCAAATCCCTCCAACCATGCTTTGGTTAGTGCCTTTCATCATCTATCTTACTTCTTGAATGAAGGTTTGTCATCTATTATAAGTCACATTAACCATTTCTATAATTATGTGCTTTCATTTAATGCTAAGGGAATTCTAGTATGGATAGCAAGTTGAGTTGGATTATTGACCACTCTTGGTTGTATCCTTGTTACCACACTTATCCTTTGTGGTTATCCCTTTCCCCTAGTCCAATGTGAAGGATTCCTTGAGGCCTTTCTTTCCAGTTTACAAGAATGCCATGGATAGAAGGCATTGATTGATATATTGCGTCCATTGATAATCCTTAATTTCCACTTTCTGCATATATCCTTATCCACCTCCATTCTTCAAGATTATTTTTATCCATCATTGGTACTAGCTCCCTTCTATCATCATCTTTGAGAAAGGGTTTGATAATTTTTCCCTTAAGAGGTTGATGCAACTAAAATAAAGTTAAAAGCATATATGGCCACATAGGAAATAAAATGTTAAAATGTAAAAGTTGGTTGAGATAAATTTATTGTGTGTGGACAAGAGCCTAACCTGAGCTCTACCTCCCTCATTAGCCCTCATCTAGTTGCTCGAAAATTATCATTTATATAAATAAAAGGAGCTTTGAATATCTAACCTCGATGAGAAATAAACCACTACATATTTGAAGGGTATTTGAATGCATCAATTGAGCTTGTAACCCAAGATATCCATTAAAATAAAATAAAAATAATTGAAGTAAAGTTTGTACAAGAGGGTTGGTAAAAATAGGTAGAGGAAAGGGTTAAATTAGGTCCTATGATTTCTCCCTCTTCACATCATTACACTCAAAATGTTGGAAATCCAAAGCTAGTAAAAAGTTTGTCGAATTTTCCATGAAGTTAACCCCTTAATTTCCACTTCTCACATGCACCTGATTATCAATGGGTCAACCTAGGAACTATTCCTCCCCTTAGGGTTGGAAGCATATAATATGTCCTTTGGATGGCCCTCCCATATCTAAGTGTGGTAATTTTTTTATAAGTCATCAACTAGAAAGACATTTGAAGAGAATGCTAGTGTAAAGTACTCTTGTGTTTTTGCATGAGGTATGGTCCACTATGATATCTTTATGGTTATTGAACCTACGATGAATATTTAACATGATTTTGATGGTATGTTTCATATTTTTCTTCATAAGAAAATTTGAAGTCCATTGAGGGATGGCTTGATACTTCTCAAGCACTTTGATGAGGATGTATAACCTAATTTGACGGTACTTCAAGAGCTTGAAGCCATGACATTTACCACCTTGAGATGAGCATTGATGTTGGGATGGATCCAGCACTTATTTTCATCACCTTCTCCCTCTCTAAAAGCTAAAATGTTGCATGATTTATCTAGGATGTTATCAATAATGATTATGTTCCCTAGTGACCCCAAGACACCTTTATGTTGGCCTTGCACCTCCTTGTTCGATGTTACCTTATGTTAACACCCAGGTTGTTCCCTATGACTCCCAAGGGAATACGGCCGGGGTAACCACTAACCAATCTTTGGATTACAGTTTCTAGCCAAACTGTAATCAGAGAGGGCTCTCTCTTTATGATTTGTCTCTGTTATGATAGTATTTTAGGCTAGCTATTACGCTCAGGTTTTTGTTTATGTTTTGGTTGAAGGATGTCTTTCAATACCTAAGATGTAATGTTTAGATAGTTGTATTTCATTGGGCAATGGAGTCTAGAGCTGTGAAATGTTTGATATGCTTCAGTGGGAATGTTCAGACTGCAGGGCCTATTGGGTATCCCAACAAACAAAACTTAAAGCTTAAGTGATGATGTATGATGATGCATGTTTAGCCAATGAAAAGCAATTAAGAATTCTCCATTAAGCTAATGCTGTGAAAGTGAAATATATTGCTCAGGAGCAAACTTGAATTCCTGAAACAAAGGTCACTGTGAAAGATATATTCTGAAAGTGTAGCAATTAAGAATTACACTTATCAAGATTATAACTGAGGAAAACATTCATTAACAACATAGATTGAGCCCAGGGTATTCCATGAATAAATCCTGAAGGCTATTCTTTTTCTTTGCTGCTAAATACTAAGAACATAGAAACATTTATGGGTTGTAAAAGATTGAAACACAAAACGAAGAGAGTTACAGAAAACTTATTGTATATGAGATGCACAGGGATCCTGCAAACTTCAACAAAACACCATGAACGCATTCAAATAACTCAGAACTTTAGAAATTCCATCACTTCTGTTATTAAACTCTGCCAAGATTACAACATAGAAAACTTCTTCAAAAGAAATCAACAACAACCCCTGCAAGCTTATGCGAGGGACAAATATATACAAACGGTAATACAAAATATCTAAGGCGTTGAGTCATCTGAGAAATAAATGTTTCACCAACTTTGTACAGAACAGCAGATAAGAAGTTATTGCTGCTTTTAATACAATATAAATGCTCATTTCTATCAGTCAGAAGATATTTTGGCCTTTGGAGGCCACCGAGTCGGTTGGAATGATCTACTTTAAATGCTGGAAAATGCGCTTTTGTGGATGCTCTACTGTAACTTTTCGGCCCTGTCACCTGTAGCTGTCCATCTTGACCTGCTGGCCGAAAGTTCTGCTGAGTTGGCTCAGCTTTCACCGTTTATGCATGCTGATTTTATTAATTTTTCCTGTGCATGCCACCTTGTATTTTTGATGAAAAACTTGAAGAATGGCTTCCTGGTCTATAGGATCATCTGTATTGCCTTAGTCCACCATTCCTGTGTGGGCAGTTGATGCCTAAGAATTGCATCCATAGTCTCATCTGCCTCTGTGTATTTATAGAAGTTAGGAGGCACTTCAAACAGGTGTGTAATTTCATTCATTATAAAGAATAGATTCTCCACTCTGTTGTAGAGACTTTGCCCTGTTTCCTCTGAGGTGCTGGGCCTTTCAATGATCTGACTTGTGGCGAATGTATTGACCCTCTTGGCATACTGCTCATGGGTAAGCAGTCTTCCTGCACTGTTCAGTAAGCCAGGGAGACCTCTGTTCTGTAATACCACAAATTTGTCCATAAATCTGTTCACCTCGGTCTGCATGTCTTGGGTCCTTCTCTCTAATGTCTGCACTAAGCTTCTCAGTGTAAGGACCCTCTTTATCAACAAAATAGTCTCAGTCCTGTTAGAAATTCCCATAGTTGCTAACTGAGCACTTGTTCTATTATTGAGCACATTGATCATCCTGGTGGCAATTTCAGGCATATTGCCTAGAGCTGCCCTTGATCTCTGAATTTCCTTCTATGCTTTTGCAATGAGCTCCAACTGCTCATGGATTGTCTCAATATACTGCCATTGGTTAGTAATACACTGGCCAATATTGGCCCATAGCACTGTCTTGATCTCAGCCACTACTTTATCCAGTTGGAGCTCCTTCTCTAGCTCCTTTATCCTATCTTTGAGGGCTTTTATTTCCCTGCCCTTTTCTGCCACAGTCTGCTTGGATTTGTCATATCTTTCATTTACCTTGGCTAATTTCTCCTTGGCCTCATTTAGTTCTGTCATTTGTGCTTCCAAGGCCTGTATCTCATTTCTCAGCTTTTGCATGTCCAGGCTTGGGGCCTGCTCTGTTGTTGGTGGTGGTGCTGAGGTGGATGGTGTTTCTTGTTCTGTTTGTTAAGGAGGAGGAACAGTAGTTGGAGCAGTTTCCTCAAGGTTAATTATTTCAGGAGGAGGCTGGGAGGTCTGACCTTCTTCTTTTTGCTTCAAAGCTGCTTGTAATGCTGCCTGTGCAGCCTCTGATTCTCCCAGCTTTTCTTGAGTCTGGATTAGCTGCTTATATAGAGACACCAGCAAAGCGGTGGCATCCTGATCATGCCTCTGCTGGGAAACTTCATCTGTTTGAGGGTGAATTGTGGCTGGAATTTTGATCTTTCTCCTCAAAGCTGCCATGTCTGCATCCCTCAACTTCAATATTTCTTGTATGCCCTTGATATCCTTGGGATCATGCCCAATTTCTATGATTATATCTTCTAAGGACCTAATTTTGTTGTCCTTTGCTTGAGAGGATGCTCTCTCCAACTCAAGTTGGGCAGCTGTATTATTAAGGCTATTTTCTAGCCTATAATTATCCAATGTCTTGTCTGCCAAGGAGGCATACACCATCTCACCCGTTTGCTTATGTAATTCAATTTTGTCCATTGGGTGGATGTCCTTGGCAAGGACCTCAAGATTGGTCCTTATATAATCTGCAGGGGACTGGGGCTGTGCTACAGCTGGCATAAAATGACTCATGATCATTTTGCCCTCCTGTACATCATAGGCAGACATCAGTCTTTGCTGGTTGGTAGGAGCCATTTTCAGCAGATGATTGTAGAGCTGTATTTTGAGTGGCTCATTTTTCCTTTTAATATCAATAAACTGCTATTTGATTCCTCCTTCAGCTTCTCTTTGGTGGCTTGAGGAGCTGACTTCTCCTCCTATTTTTCTGTCTTGTCCCTGCTGGAAGGAGCTAGCAGATGCTTCTCTACTAGGTGGGCCCATGCCCAGAGACTGCCCTATTGGCATTTCCTCCTCAGAGAAGGGATTCATTCTGTGCCTTTTCTCACCATGACTTATTGATGTGGTTAAGGGAGTCTCTCTGTCCCTTTTCCTGCTTATATCCTCCTTTTGTGGAGTTTGGAGGACTGAGGCTTCGGTAGTAACTTCTTGCCTAGGAGGCACTGTGTTTTGTGCCTGCTGCTCAGTGAAAATTGGGGCCTCAACTGCCCCTTCTTGCTGTGGGGGCTGCTCTTTGTCATGTTGCCCTTCTTCTTGTTGTAATTCCTGTTGTTGTTGTTGTTCTACCTGCTGCTGTTGTTGCTGCACCTTCTCATGAGGTGGCTGTTCGGTCTCAATTTCCTTTTCCTAGCCTTTGCTAGATATATTCTCAGTGGCTTTGGCTGCTTGCTGATTTGCAGTCAAGGAGGATTCAACTTCTCCCACTTGTGTGCTTGGAAGGGAAAACACCTGTGAAAAAAGTTCAAGGTCAGCCATCTTCTTTAGATTCCTCACCGCTCTTTGATTCAGCTCTTCTTGTGTAACAGGCTCTTCTAAGGTTCCTCTCCTCCATTTTACTTGGTTTGCATATTTTTCAATGTGAGGAATCTTTACATGATCATAGCCAGACAACTTATATTTGAGCCTTCTCAAAGTTATGAAGTGATTGGGGTCATAAGTTTTCCAAAGGAAACTGGTTTGAAGGCCAAGGGACTCAAGCATCCTGTCTTCTTCTTTCCAACCTTCCTCCCTCTTGTTATAGACAAAGTGGCCAAGTTGGTTCCTGACCTTCAACTGTGCTTTCTTGCCTCTGCCTGAAAAGTGAAGCACATCAACATTGCCAAACTGCCTGAAGTATTCTAGGGAAAACAACCTCATACGCACATATCTGGGTAGTCTGTAGGGAGGCAATTCACACCCATATATCCTGATGACGGTGTGGTTCTAGTAAAAGTACCAGTCCCCAATGCTGTATGATTTGGATAACTAAAGGATCCTTTGCATGTCATCAGTGAGCCTTGGAGGAGGTGAGCTCATCAACATAGACATAGCTGGGTGGATGAAGAGATCTATGAACTCACAATAAGTATAAGGAGACTCGGATCTACAGTGGAAAACAGAGGACCAATAGACCACTGATCTTGGATTGCCATGGGCATCCACTCTTTTGATTGGAGAAGAGAACTTCTGATGTTGATGATATAAGATTAAGTGGTAAATGTAAGAGGTGTATCTGAACACCCTTTCTCTTGCCAGGTTCATTAATTGCTCATGTATTTTGTCTGATATATAGGTGGCATAGTCATAGCAGATAGGAGACTTGCCAGGGGCAAACATAAGCATCATTACCAGCATAGTTTCATCAAAAAACTCAATTGAATTGTAGCCCAAAGTGGGACTAATCATGTCTGCAAGATCTCTGCCCAATTGGTTGAGGTATACTTGATTGATAGGAGGATACTTCACAGAGTCAGAGTCAATGTACAGCTGATTTAATTTGGGGACCTGAGCATCTGTCAATCTGGCTCCTTGATTTATCAAGTCTATGAGTGATAGAGGGACCAGTTTCTTCTCAGTCCTGAAGCAGAGCATCTCTTTGATAGCTTCTGGAGTGATATAGAACACAACTGAGCCTGAAGGGTCAAGAACGGCCCTCTGAGTAGGGTCATAGTTTTCAGCACATAGGTGGATCAAATCAGGGAACTGATTGACCTGAGGAAGCTTGAATATAGGGAGAAAAGAGTCCCATATGCCCAGCACATCTGTTCCAGTCTCATGTTTGGCCTTCAATTCATTGAGCAGGTGGATGTGGAACTTGGTTCTCATTAGCATTTCCTCTGAGATTTGATAGTCCATGTCTGCCAGAGGTTGCCACTCCAATTCTCTCTGAGGGGCATTCAATGGAGCAATGTTCAACGCTACAGGAGCTACTGGTGGATCCATGGTTTCTCCTAGGATTATAGATGGGTGTTGCTATGCAGAGCAACACAAAGGAGTTTTCTTTAACAGAGAAATGTGAATTATTCAGGGATAAAGGATGAATGATCCGCTACAGCAATTGAAATACTGCTTTAAAATGCGGATAAGACTAATGTCTGGTCTTAATCTCTCTCTTATAGCAAGTAGGTATAGTTTGAATAACCGGTTCATGATTGCGCGAACAGAGTGCAGTTTTTTGGTGAAAATTTAGGCAAACAAGGCTCAGCTGATGATTTTCGACCTTACAGTTGCAAATGGGGACTAGGCACAGGGATTTTTCCGGCGAATTGCAAGTTTCTTTGTCTCTTAAGCCTTTTTGAGGGAATTTACAGACAAATCAGGTGTATGAAGGATTTACGAGGATAAATACCTGGTATATAACGAGCAACGGTCACGAATGCATGTAGAAATGACGCGCCAAAGGTCTCCAGGTCGAATTCAGCAAGGTGGTGCACGTTTGAACGTAAAAACCATGCAGAGAAAGCAACAACGTTTTGGCAAAAAGGTATAAAAAACGCGAAAATTCAGCCAAAATATGGATTTTTTGGGACATTGGCGCCTTTTTTGGATGACGTCAGCATGACGTCATCGGGCGGGGTCAAGGCCGGATGACGTCATTGGGTGATGTGGCAAGCTGTGATTGGTCCACGGGGATAATGAGGTGGCAGGCATATTAGCGCAGGGGCGGACAAGGGTGCTGATGCGACGGCGGGGTGGCACTGACGTGGGTCTGACGTGGTGATGACGTTGGCCGGGCGGATCAACCGAAACCGGAAGTGGTTAGCGGTTTCTCATCGCACCGCTTTTGATACAGAAGCAGAATTGTCAGGCGTACCTCCGATACGCTGTGGGGGTGACGCGTGGCAGAGGCCTGACGTCACCCTCTGACAGATATCGGAAGGTATCTGTCGGACGTCGGGGCCGGTCCGATATGGATGAGGGCCGTCGGATCAAAGGGGTCCAATCCGACGGTTGACGGATCAGTGAGGTGATCGGACAATACGGAAGGGGGGCGGGATTAAATTAATATTTCTTTCAGGATTTGTGCTCGACGGAAACCTTTGGGATGTGGCGGATTGTAATGGTTTTTCAATGCATTTTCAAATAAAAATAATATGGTGCCGATACTTTGGATAAGTCAAAAAAGTGGGTTTTTATGTGCTTTTTGTAGATGAAGGGGTTTATGGGTAAAAGGGGTTGTTCATAGGGTTTTCTTAACCAATAAAGGGTTTAATGGGTCAAATAGATTCAGAAGGGAGAAGGGGGGTAAGGCTTAGGTTTCTCAAGCTGACCAGATGTCAATTTGATCCCTGACAGAGAACATATGGCTATAATTCCAAGGGGAGGTATATTTATACCATGTTTGGGGTTTATACAGCATGGTGTTATAATATTAGGGAAAGGGTAACATAGGGGAATTATATAATAGATGTTAGGGGTTAATATAGATGAAAAGGGTGGATGGGGAGTGATAACACTAAGTTTATTTGAAAATCACTTAGCTTAGGGAGTAGATCAAAATGAAAAGAATTTTAGACAAGAAATGTGGCTTTTAAAGGACTAAGAACCACCATAAAACCACCAATTCTTCCATGAATCTCAACTGATGAGGGGATGTTAGTAATGAATGGAAAAGGGGAAAATTGGGAAGTTAGACATGCTTCTTTGCTTTGCTGCAACCTGATAGAGAAGAATACCTTCTCAATCCATTGATTTTGCTTTGTGAAATAGGTTAGCACACCTTCAATTGTAAGGAATGACACTTCTACAACCCCATCTGCCTACCCATCTACTTGCCTAGAATTTTTTGTTTCTTCTTGGAGGGTGCACTTAGACTTGCAGACCCTTATTTTCCTTTTCTTTTCTCTAGCTTTTTCCTTTGGATTTTCTATCTAATGCTACCCTTATTGCTTCCAAGGTCCCAGATTAAGCAGTTGGGAGCCTTACTTCTCTACCTAAGCTACTTGTCTGCCAAGATTAAATAGTTTGGACAGACTTCTTTCTCTATTCTACAACTGAAAATTTCAAACATGGCATGATCCAGATTAGGCTATTGGGTCACCCACAAAAATGAGTCAACAAAGAACTATGTACATACATTGTTTTCTCTAGGAAATATGGGATCTTTGCATCACCAAAGCAGAGCATATTTGGAACTTTCCTTGCCAATCATGAAATATGAAACCTATTGGTATAGGTAGCTAACAGTGGCTCCACATGGGGATGGTTTTTCATTAGAAAGACCAAGAACAGCAGGTTAGAATGCCTTGGCCTTTGCCTGCTTTCACCAATATTTGAAGTATGCTGCTTTGAAATGCCAAAATTGTTCTCTTCCCATCATGGTAAATGTCTGAACTTATTCACCTTTTGCTGATACCTTATAACACTTGAGAAACTGCATTTTTACATATTTTTAAAGAAAGCAATATATACACCTGGATATGTACAACGGCACAACTGCCCTCATGGATAGTAGTCAAAATAGTGCTTCAACATCCTGCCATTTACAGGACCTTCATTCAAATCAGTTTCATCAAGACTTTTGAGGAAATAAGTGTTGTTCCCTTGTACTGCTTGAACAGCAAATGGTCCTGTCCAAAGGGAATCAAATTTTCCATGTTTTCCCTTATCCTCTCTTCTTGAGTCCCACTTGAGGACTTTGTCACCAATGTTGAAATCTTCTGCCTTGGTCCTTCTGTCAAAGGCCTTCTTTAATTTTTCTTGTAAAACTTGAACTCTGATGTAGACTTGATCTCTAGTTTGCTGCAAACATATGATTTGATTTATCCTTCTCTGCATATCATTTGGTTCAGCTTGACTTTCTTGAAGAAGTTTCATGACAGGAATCCCTAGTGATGAAGGGAATTTGGCTTCTAATCCATAAACCAACTCATATGGGCTGACCCCAATTGATCTCTTAGTTGTTAGCCTATCTGCCCATAAGGCATTGACAAGCTTCTTATGCCAATTCTTTTTATTTTCTTCTAACACCTTCTTTATAATGTTTACTAGGATTTTATTTGATGATTTTGCAAGGCCATTTCCTTGGGGATAGTATGCAGTAGAATGGCCCAAGGTAATGTGAAATTTGTGGCAGAAATTCACCATCTTCTTAGATCTGAAAGCAGGAGCATTGTCTGTTATTATTTTGTCAGGACAACCAAATCTAGCCAATATGTTATTCTCCAAAAGCTGAACGATTGTTGAATCATTCGCTTGTCTACATGGAACAGCTTCAATCCACTTAGTGAAGTAGTCTGTAGCTGTTAGGATCCATCTATGTTGGCCTGAAGATGAGGGATGAATTTCCCCAATGAAATCCAAGCCCCATTGTTGAAAAGGTCTCTCTGTGGCAACAGGCCTCAAGGGAAGTGGTAGTAACTTTCTCTTTCCCTCAAATACTTGACATTTATGACATGATGTGGCAAACTTTTTAACATCAGAGAAAACAGTGGGCCAATAGTACCCAGCCCTTAGTATTTTGTCCACAGTGGACTTCCAGTACAAGTGTCCACCACAGTCACCTGCATGAAATTCTTTCATGATATTGTTAGTCTCATTCTCAATCAAGCAGTTTAGCAATATCCCTTCATGGTTTTTCCAAAGCAAATTACCATCCATAACAAAAAATCTTGAGGCTTTCATTTTTAAGAACCTACATTTAGTTCTGGACAATCCTGGGGGAGCACACAGGTTTTGTAACACATAACATATATCAGAGTACCAAGGGGATTGTTCAAAGGCTACATTGATCTTTGGAGTCGCCAGCTCCGGTTCATTGTCCAGTTGGTTTATGTCTAAGGCTTGGAAGTTTGATTCTGTCATTAATTTGGCCAGGCCTTGCCCTTTTATCAGCTTAGTAGGTTTTATTTCAATGTCAAATTCCAAGATGCTGGCAATCCATTTTCCTCTTCTACCCTCTAAGTTTTCTTGAGTGAGTATGTCTTTTACAATAGGACTTGGCACATAAGCTATAACATGGGAATAAAGGATGTAAATCCTAAAGTCGTTAATGGCTTTGACCAAAGCATAAGCTTGTTTTTCCATAATTTGATATTTCAGAGGTGCATCTCTAAGAGCTCTGCTAAAGAAAGCAATGGGCTTTTCATTTCCCTGGTCATCTTTCTATAATAAAACAGCAGCAATAGTATGTTGGGAAGCAAAAGAAAATATGATAAATTCCCTGTCAAATTGAGGATTTGTTAGGACTGGGGTTTGGGTAAGGGCCAATTTTATTCCTTCAAAGGCTTGATTGGATTCAACTGTCCATTTCACTTTTGAATCCTTCTTTAGCATATTATTCAGTAATCTGATCAGTTCGGCTAGGTTTGGGATAAACCTTCTCAAGAAATTGATTTTTCCCAAGAATCCTTGCAATTCTTTGATATTTCTTGGGTGGGGCATTTGTAAGATAGCTTGTATCCTGTCTGGGTCAATTCTAATGCCATCCTTTGAAATGATATGTCCCAACAGCTTACCTTCTTCCAAACCAAATAAGGATTTCTTGGGATTCAAGGAGATTCCATATTTCCTACATGTTAGGAAGATCTGTCTCAAATGTTTCAAATGTTCTTGGTCAGATTTTGAGAAGGGTGTGAGGTCATCCAAATAAATGACAAGGAAGTCATGAATTTCTTTGGCAAAAGAAATATCCATTGCTCTTTGAAACGTTGCCCCTGCATTTTTCAATCCAAAAGGCATTTTTACATATTTGAAAGTTCCCCATGGGGTTGTAAATGCAGTTTTGTCCTGATCATCAGGGTGTACTAGGATCTGATTAAAGCCTGAGAATCCATCAAGTAATGAAATCCTTGAGGCACCTACCACTCGTTGAAGAATGTGATCCATCTTGGGTAAGGGATAATTGTCCTTGAGGGATACTTGATTCAAGTTCCTAAGATCCACACAAAGCCTTATTTCACCAGTTTTTTTTCTTGTAGGGACCAAATTTGAAATCCAATCAGAAAACCTGATTGGTGCTATGATGCCAGCTTTAAACATTTTTTGCAATTCCTCTTCAATTGAAGGGAGGAGCATGGGATTAATCCTTCTCAATTTTTGTTTAAATGGCTTCTGATTAGGCTTGAGAGGGATAGTATGCTGGATAACGGCGGTGTCATAGGATTTTAAATCCTCATAACCCCACGCAAAGACATCCTGAAACTCTTTGAAAAGGTCAATGTATTTGGGTTTTTGGTTAGGAGGCAGAGATGCAGATAGCTTTATTATCTTGGGCTTATCAACAGTGCCAATGTTGCATTCTTCAATGGCTGTATTTAGGGGCTGCATTTTTGGTTTTCTAGGGATTTCATTTGAGTCAAAGATGTCTTCTAATGGAGTTAGTCCTGTTGGGAGAAAATTGTCTTTTAGCTCTATGATTTCAGCCTCTACCATAGCTATTTCCTCATGATTGGTTTGTTGAATTTGTTGTATGTTCTCCTTGTTGAAAATAGTTGGATTTAGCATTTGTTTTGCTGTTTTGGGTGATATTGGGTGGTGAGTCTGTTCAAACTGTATTTGTGATTGACTTGCTCTTTCAGTGTCAATATTTAGACCTGCAAATTCTTGTTGCAAGGTCAAGAAATTGTTTATTTGTGCATCATCTTCAAATACTTGCCAGTCCTTGACATTGTTTGGGACAGAAGGTCTGTGTTTTACCTCAGCTGTAAAACAGTGGTGGGGCTCAAAAGGTAGCTTGCAGGTACTTGCAAATGTGGCTAAACTGTGGGCATGCAAGTTATGGGTTCTGGGAATCTTGGTAATTTGAAATTCAGTGAAGGACTGTAGTAGTTCAGCAGCAGCAGATCTATAAGATCTCAGTCTTTTGTCATTGGTGACAAAATTTCCCTTTACTTGTTGGATAACTAGGTCTGAGTCCCCTAGAATTGACACTTTTATGGCTTGTAGGGACTTTACTAGCTTGAGGCCTAGTAAAAGAGCTTCATATTCAACAATGTTATTAGTACACTTAAAATTCAGTCTATAGGCTCGGCCTTCTGCATGACTGTCTTGTTTATTATGTATCCAAACTCCAGCTCCTGCCCCTAACTTGTTGACTGACCCGTCAAATTCAAGAAACCATAGGTTCTCTCTTCCTAGGGGAGGTTTAATAACCCCTCTGTGATCTGGGATCATAAGTTGAAGTTCTGGTTTTTCACCTGGTTTGTTTTCTAGGACAGTCTGATCACTTGATTGAATTAGCTTGGTTTCTGGAACAACAACTTTGCTTAGTGATGGCTTAACCATTATTTCTTGGGTAGCAGTTTTTTTATCAGTGTCATCTTCTTGTATGAGTGTGTTGGTTTCAATATCATTGTTTGAGGGAGTTGTATGATTATTGAAGAGTATGTATGAGTCTATGTCTGAAGGGACAACATATATGGGAATTTTTTGAGGCTTTTCTTCACTGCTGACCATGTATTTCATTAATGTTTCTCTGTATAATCTCTTTGGTTGCCCAAAGACAGATATAGTGGCATATGACATGTCCAGCTGCAGGGAACCTTGAAGTTTATCCCCCCATGACCTTGATAACAGCATCCCATACTTGGGTGGGATATCATCAACTACAACATCCATTAGAATTGTCTTATTTGGGTACTGAACAAGGGACACACATAGATCTTTTATGAGACCTAAACACTTGACTTGGCTGGAGTCAAAGGAGAATAGGTCCTTGTATGGCCTTGTAATATCTAGATTAAGTCTCTCCATGACTGCTTTTGGCATGAGGTTGTGAGAGGCACCCGAGTCAAACATTGCATTGTGTAATATTTTGTCATGAACATGCAGGCTGACATAGAAAGGTAAAATGCCTACACCTGCTATCTTTCCATCCACCTCTGGGCCAAAACGTAGCTCTGGGGTATCATCCAACACATTAACATCATCTTTGTTGTTAGTAAGTTGAAGGGACTTTTTGATTTGTTGTTTATAAATGTCATGCTTGGCTAGTTCTGAAAGAGGAATTGCTATCTTCAATTTACTAATTTCAGTTTCTAGGTCAAAGGATTTTTCGGATTGGGTCTTTTGGCTGTGGATGGCATTTCTTTCCTTGTTCACTAACTCTTCTTCTTGATTCTTATCTTGATTTTGAGGCTTGCCCTTCTTGCTCATTTCTTGAGGAGTGATACTTGGGTTAGGGTGCAAGGATGATGTAGCCATGGGATGATGTTCTGAAGAAAATGGTTCAGTGATTTCTTCAATGGTTACTTCCTTTGCAAGTGATTCCGTTGTGTCATTTGGCTCTGTGGCTGTGGCTCTTTTGGGCTGCTGGCTATCCTTTATCTTTTCAGGCTGTGTTACATTTACAGTTCTACTTCTTAGCTTGTATTGTTTATGGACTTCATAAACAGCTGTGTCATAGCCTTGTTTAAAGTCAAATGACTCACCTGATTTGGTTTGGAACAGCTTGATTTCATCATTCTCATGATCTTCTTGTGTTAAAAAGACTTGACTTTCACCATCCAAACCCATTAAATTAATGTGGGGATCTTCATTGGGTTCACTTGATGTGGAAGTCTCAGCATAATTCTCTTGGAAAGGGGGTCTTATGTCTGGGTCAGAACTGGCCTTGCCAACGTTTGGATTTTGAGTTCTCCTAAAATTTGGATTCCTAGGAGGGTTGTTTTGTGGCGCTTCCCATGATGACTTTCTCTCAACAGATTCTACTCTATCACCCAATCTCTTCATACCAGTGAGTATTGCATCCAGTTTTTGATCAAAGGCTGAGGGTTCTTCTTTGAAGGTGGTTCTCTTTTCCAACCTTGCTCTGTTTCTTTTGGCAATCAGGTTAGCTTCCACTGTGACAGCAACCTTTTGGGCATCTGCAAGGGTTTCAGGAGCTCTCTCCTTCAACTGATAGGCCATATCAGGGTCAAAACCATCAGGGAATTTGTACAAGGCCAAATCAGGAGGAGGTCTTAAATTTTGTGGGATTGCGTTATACACATTGTTAAATCTTGCACAATACTCCAAAACAGTCTCTTGGGGACCTCTTTTGATAGTGTCATATTCGCCAAGTATGTGCAGAGGATCTTTCTTTTTCTCCCATCTGTTAGTAAAGGCTTGATAAAGCTCATCAGGAGTTGTGATGGAATTTGCATTCAGGGATCTAAACCAAGTTCTTACATCCCCAGTTAGGCTTTGAACAAACATCCTCATTCTCACACTGTCATCATCTATTTCATAGGTCTCAAAATGGTCTTGCATCCTTTTGGCATGCTGAATAGCTGTCAAAGGGCCAGTGGAGTCAAAATATGAGATTTTAGTTTGGTAGTCTTGGGGTAGAGCTGCAGCATTAGCTGGTACCTGCAAGGGTGCATATCTGTTAGCCATATTCACAAGGTTTGGGGGATTTACAGGAGCAACTGGGATAAAAGGAACGATGTGTACCACAGGGGTAACAGGTGTAGCAGCACCTAGAGTGTTGTTCAAGGGGATATGTGCAGTGGGTGAAGATGTGAAAGGAGGGCTTTGAGATGTAGATGGTGAACTGGGGGAGACAGGGGTAGACCTAAATAGAACCTTGATTGGGGTTGGAACTGGCTCAGGGTGGGCTGTCTCAGGAGTCAAATCAGTAGGATTTTCCTGCCTTTGCTGCTTCCTAATGATTCTAGGGATTATATTAGGATTCTCAAACACAGCTGGTGGATTTGGGTCAGGGTTTGACCTAGTGTACCTGTTTTCCCTTTTAGGAGCCAGCTTCTGAACTTCTTTTTGAGTATGTTTTTTTTTTTGGAATATTTTTATATCTGTAAGGACTAGGCAAGATTTTGGAATGGCTGTATCTTTCTCAAAGCTAACATGAAGATTGACTAAAGCAGCATTTATCTGAACCTGTTAATGTTAAACAGAAACAGTCCTGAAGGCTTCCTGACTGTCATTCAGACTTCATCTGTAGATTTAGGAGATATACAGTAATTAGAAAATCTTAAGGAGTCCCCAGTGGAGTCGCCAATTATGTTAACACCCAGGTTGTTCCCTATGACTCCCAAGGGAATACGGCCGGGGTAACCACTAACCAATCTTTGGATTACAGTTTCTAGCCAAACTGTAATCAGAGAGGGCTCTCTCTTTATGATTTGTCTCTGTTATGATAGTATTTTAGGCTAGCTATTATGCTCAGGTTTTTGTTTATGTTTTGGTTGAAGGATGTCTTTCAATACCTAAGATGTAATGTTTAGACAGTTGTATTTCATTGGGCAATGGAGTCTAGAGATGTGAAATGTTTGATATGCTTCAGTGGGAATGTTCAGACTGCAGGGCCTATTGGGTATCCCAACAAACAAAACTTAAAGCTTAAGTGATGATGTATGATGATGCATGTTTAGCCAATGAAAAGCAATTAAGAATTCTCCATTAAGCTAATGCTGTGAAAGTGAAATATATTGCTCAGGAGCAAACTTGAATTCCTGAAACAAAGGTCACTGTGAAAGATATATTCTGAAAGTGTAGCAATTAAGAATTGCACTTATCAAGATTATAACTGAGGAAAACATTCATTAACAACATAGATTGAGCCCAGGGTATTCCATGAATAAATCCTGAAGGCTATTCTTTTTCTTTGCTGCTAAATACTAAGAACATAGAAACATTTATGGGTTGTAAAATATTGAAACACAAAACGAAGAGAGTTACAGAAAACTTATTGTATATGAGATGCACAGGGATCCTGCAAACTTCAACAAAACACCATGAACGCATTCAAATAACTCAGAACTTTAGAAATTCCATCACTTCTGCTATTAAACTCTACCAAGATTACAGCATAGAAAACTTCTTCAAAAGAAATCAACAACAACCCCTGCAAGCTTATGCGAGGGGCAAATATATACAAACGGTAATACAAAATATCTAAGGTGTTGAGTCATCTGAGAAATAAATGTTTCACCAACTTTGTACAGAACAGCAGATAAGAAGTTATTGCTGCTTTTAATACAATATAAATGCTCATTTCTATCAGTCAGAAGATATTTTGGCCTTTGGAGGCCACCGAGTCGGTTGGAATGATCTGCTTTAAATGCTGGAAAATGCGCTTTTGTGGATGCTCTGCTGTAACTTTTCGACCCTGTCACCTGTAGCTGTCCATCTTGACCTGCTGGCCGAAAGTTCTGCTGAGTTGGCTAAGCTTTCACCTTTTATGCATGCTGATTTTATTAATTTTTCCTGTGCATGCCACCTTGTATTTTTGATGAAAAACTTGAAGAATGGCTTCCTGGTCTATAGGATCATCTGTATTTCCTTAGTCCACCATTACTGTGTGGGCAGTTGATGCCTAAGAATTGCATCCATAGTCTCATCTGCCTCTGTGTATTTATAGAAGTTAGGAGGCACTTCAAACAGGTGTGTAATTTCATTCATTATAAAGAATAGATTCTCCACTCTGTTGTAGAGACTTTGCCCTGTAGCTGGCCCTGTTTCCTCTGAGGTGCTGGGCCTTTCAGTGATCTGACTTGTGGCGAATGTATTGACCCTCTTGGCATACTGCTCATGGGTAAGCAGTCTTCCTGCACTGTTCAGTAAGCCAGGGAGACCTCTGTTCTGTAATACCACAAATTTGTCCATAAATCTGTTCACCTCGGTCTGCATGTCTTGGGTCCTTCTCTCTAATGTCTGTACTAAGCTTCTCAGTGTAAGGACCCTCTTTATCAACAAAATAGTCTCAGTCCTGTTAGAAATTCCCATAGTTGCTAACTGAGCACTTGTTCTATTATTGAGCACATTGATCATCCTGGTGGCAATTTCAGGCATATTGCCTAGAGCTGCCCTTGATCTCTGAATTTCCTTCTGTGCTTTTGCAATGAGCTCCAACTGCTCATGGATTGTCTCGATATACTGCCATTGGTCAGTAATAGACTGGCCAATATTGGCCCATAGCACTGTCTTGATCTCAGCCACTACTTTATCCAGTTGGAGCTCCTTCTCTAGCTCCTTTATCCTGTCTTTGAGGGCTTTTATTTCCCTGCCCTTTTCTGCCACAGTCTGATTGGATTTGTCATATCTTTCATTTACCTTGGCTAATTTCTCCCTGGCCTCATTTAGTTATGTCATTTGTGCTTCCAAGGCCTGAATCTCATTTCTCAGCTTTTGCATGTCCAGGCTTGGGGCCTGCTCTATTGTTGGTGGTGGTGCTGAGGTGGATGGTGTTGCCTGTTCTGTTTGTTGAGGAGGAGGAACAGTAGTTGGAGCAGTTTCCTCAAGGTTAATTATTTCAGGAGGAGGCTGGGAGGTCTGACCTTCTTCTTTTTGCTTCAAAGCTGCCTGTAATGCTGCATGTGCAGCCTCTGATTCTCCCAACTTTTGTTGAGTCTGGATTAGCTGCTTATATAGAGACACCAGCAAAGCTGTGGCATCCTGATCATGCCTCTGCTGGGAAACTTCATCTGTTTGAGGGTGAATTGTGGCTGGAATTTTGATCTTTCTCCTCAAAGCTGCCATGTCTGCCTCCCTTAACTTCAATATTTCTTGTATGCCCTTGATATCCTTGGGATCATGCCCAATTTCTATGATTATATCTTCTAAGGACCTAATTCTGTTGTCCTTTGCTTGAGAGGATGCTCTCTCCAACTCAAGTTGGGCAACTATATTATTAAGGCTATTTTCTAGCCTATAATTATCCAATGTCTTGTCTGCCAAGGAGGCATACACCATCTCACCCGTTTGCTTATGTAATTAAATTTTGTCCATTGGGTGGATGTCCTTGGCAAGGACCTCAAGATTGGTCCTTATATAATCTGTAGGGGACTGGGGCTGTGCTACAGCTGGCATAAAATGACTCATGATCATTTTGCCCTCCTGTACATCATAGGCAAACATCAGTCTTTGCTGGTTGGTAGGAGCCATTTTCAGCAGATGATTGTAGAGCTGTATTTTGAGTGGCTCATTTTTCCTTTTAATATCAATAAACTGCTGTTTGATTCCTCCTTCAGCTTCTCTTTGGTGGCTTGAGGAGCTGACTTCTCCTCCTATTGTTCTGTCTTGTCCCTGCTGGAAGGAGCTAGCAGATGCTTCTCTACTAGGTGGGCCCATGCCCAGAGACTGCCCTATTGGCATTTCCTCCTCAGAGAAGGGATTCATTCTGTGCCTTTTCTCACCATGACTTATTGATGTGGTTAATGGAGTCTCTCTATCCCTTTTCCTGCTTATATCCTCCTTTTGTGGAGTTTGGAGGACTGAGGCTTCGGTAGTAACTTCTTGCCTAGGAGGCACCGTGTTTTGTGCCTGCTGCTCAGTGAAAATTGGGGCCTCAACTGCCCCTTCTTGCTGTGGGGGCTGCTCTTTGTCATGCTGCCCTTCTTCTTGCTGTAATTCTTGTTGTTGTTGTTGTTCTACCTCCTACTGTTGTTGCTGCACCTTCTCATGAGGTGGCTGTTCGGTCTCCATTTCCTTTTCCTGGCCTTTGCTAGATATATTCTCAGTGGCTTTGGTTGCTTACTGATTTGCAGTCAAGGAGGATTCAACTGCTCCCACTTGTGTGCTTGGAAGGGAAAAAACCTGTGAACAAAGTTCAAGGTCAGCCATCTTCTTTAGATTCCTCATCGCTCTTTGATTCAGCTATTCTTGTGTAACAGGCTCTTCTAAGGTTCCTCTCCTCCATTTTACTTGGTTTGCATATTTTTCAATGTGAGGAATCTTTACATGATCATAGCCAGACAGCTTATATTTGAGCCTTCTCAAAGTTATGAAGTGATTGGGGTCATAAGGTTTCCAAAGGAAACTGGTTTGAAGGCCAAGGGACTCAAGCATCCTGTCTGCTTCTTTCCAACCTTCCTCCCTCTTGTTATAGACAAAGTGTCCAAGTTGGTTCCTGACCTTCAACTGTGCTTTCTTGCCTCTGCCTGAAAAGTGAAGCACATCAACATTGCCAAACTGCCTGAAGTATTCTAGGGCAAACAGCCTCATAGGCACATATCTGGGTAGTCTGTAGGGAGGCAATTCACACCCATATATCCTGATGACGGTGTGGTTCTGGTAAAAGTACCAGTCCCCAATGCTGTATGATTTGGATAACTGAAGGATCCTTTGCATGTCATCAGTGAGCCTTGGAGGAGGTGAGCTCATCAACATAGACATAGCTGGGTGGATGAAGAGATCTATGAACTCACAATAAGTATAAGGAGACTCGGATCTACAGTGGAAAACAGAGGACCAATAGACCACTGATCCTGGATTGCCATGGGCATCCACTCTTTTGATTGGAAAAGAGAACTTCTGATGTTGATGATATAAGATTAAGTGGTAAATGTAAGAGGTGTATCTGAACACCCTTTCTCTTGCCAGGTTCATTAATTTCTCATGTATTTTGTCTGATATATAGGTGGCATAGTCATAGCAGATAGGAGACTTTCCAGGGGCAAACATAAGAATCATTACCAGCACAGTTTCATCAACAAACTCAATTGAATTGTAGCCCAAAGTGGGACTAATCATGTCTGCAAGATCTCTGCCCAATTGGTTGAGGTATACTTGATTGATAGGAGGATACTTCATAGAGTCAGAGTCAATGTACATCTGATTTAATTTGGTGACCTGAGCATCTGTCAATCTGGCTCCTTGATTTATCAAGTCTATGAGTGATAGAGGGACCAGTTTCTTCTCAGTCCTGAAGCAGAGCATCTCTTTGATAGCTTCTGGAGTGATATAGAACACAGCTGAGCCTGAAGGGTCAAGAACTGCCCTCTAAGTAGGGTCATAGTTTTCAGCACATAGGTGGATCAAATCAGGGAACTGATTGACCTGAGGAAGCTTGAATATAGGGAGAAAAGAGTCCCATATGCCCAGCACATCTATTCCAGTCTCATGTTTGGCCTTCAATTCATTGAGCAGGTGGATGTGGAACTTGGTTCTCATTAGCATTTCCTCTGAGATTTGATAGTCCATGTCTGCCAGAGGTTGCCACTCCAATTCTCTCTGAGGGGAATTCAATGGAGCAATGTTCAACGCTACAGGAGCTACTGGTGGATCCATGGTTTCTCTTGGGATTATAGATGGGTGTTGCTATGCAGAGCAACACAAAGGAGTTTTCTTTAACAGAGAAATGTGAATTATTCAGGGATAAAGGATAAATGATCAGCTGCAGCAATTGAAATACTGCTTTAAAATGTGGATAAGACTAATGTCTGGTCTTAATCTCTCTCTTATAGCAAGTAGGTACAGTTTGAGTAACCGGTTCGCGATTGCGCGAACAGAGTGCAGTTTTTTGGTGAAAATTTAGGAAAACAAGGCTCAAATGATGATTTTCGACCTTATAGTTGCAAATGGGGACTAGGCACAGGGATTTTGCCGGCGAATTGCAAGTTTCTTTGTCTCTTAAGCCTTTTTGAGGGAATTTACAGACAAATTAGGTGTATGAAGGATTTACGAGGATAAATACCTGGTATATAGCGAGCAACGGTCACGAATGCATGTAGAAATGATGCGCCGAAGGTCTCCAGGTCGAATTCAGCAAGGTGGTGCACATTTGAACGTAAAAACCATGCAGAGAAAGCAACAACGTTTTGGCAAAAAGGTATAAAAAACGCGAAAATTCGGCCAAAATATGGATTTTTTGGGACATTGGCGCCTTTTTTGGATGACGTTAGCATGACGTCATCGGGTGGGGTCAAGGCCGGATGACGTCAGCATGATGTCATCGGGTGATGTGGCAAGCTGTGATTGGTCCACGGGGATAATGAGGTGGCAGGCATATTAGCGCAGGGGCGGACAAGGGTGCTGACACGACGGCGGGGTGGCACTGACGTGGGTCTGACGTGGTGATGACGTTGGCCGGGCGGATCAACCGAAACCGGAAGTGGTTAGCAGTTTCTCATCGCACCGCTTTTGATACAGAAGCAAAATTGTCAGGCGTACCTCCGATATGCTGTGGGGGTGACGCATGGCAGAGGCTTGACGTCACCCTCTGACAGATATCGGAAGGTATCTGTCGGACGTCGGGGCCGGTCCGATATGGATGAGGGCCGTCGGATCAAAGGGGTCCGATCCGACGGTTGACGGATCAGTGAGGTGATCGGACAATACGGAAGGGGGGCGGGATTAAATTAATATTTCTTTCGGGATTTGTGCTCGGCGGAAACCTTTGGGATGTGGCGGATTGTAATGGTTTTTCAATGCATTTTCAAATAAAAATAATATGGCGCCGATACTTTGGATAAGTCAAAAAAGTGGGTTTTTATGTGCTTTTTGCAGATGAAGCGGGTTATGGGTAAAAGGGGTTGTTCATAGGGTTTTCTTAGCCAATAAAGGGTTTAATGGGTCAAATAGATTCAGAAGGGAGAAGGGGGGTAAGGCTTAGGTTTCTCAAGCTGACCAGATGTCAATTTGATCCCTGACAGAGAACATATGGCTATAATTCCAAGGGGAGGTATATTTATACCATGTTTGGGGTTTATACAGCATGGTGTTATAATATTAGGGAAAGGGTAACATAGGGGAATTATATAATAGATGTTAGGGGTTAATATAGATGAAAAGGGTGGATGGGGAGTGATAACACTAAGTTTATTTGAAAATCACTTAGCTTAGGGAGTATATCAAAATGAAAAGAATTTTAGACAAGAAATGTGGCTTTTAAAGGACTAAGAACCACCATAAAACCACCAATTCTTCCATGAATCTCAACTGATGAGGGGATGTTAGTAATGAATGGAAAAGGGGAAAATTGGGAAGTTAGACATGCTTCTTTGCTTTGCTGCAACCTGATAGAGAAGAATACCTTCTCAATCCATTGATTTTGCTTTGTGAAATAGGTTAGCACACCTTCAATTGTAAGGAATGACACTTCTACAACCCCATCTGCCTACCCATCTACTTGCCTAGCATTTTTTGTTTCTTCTTGGAGGGTGCACTTAGACTTGCAGACCCTTATTTGCCTTTTCTTTTCTCTGGCTTTTTCCTTTGGATTTTCTATCTAATGCTACCCTTATTGCTTCCAAGGTCCCATATTAAGCAGTTGGGAGCCTTACTTCTCTACCTAAGCTACTTGTCTGCCAAGATTAAACAGTTTGGACAGACTTCTTTCTCTATTCTACAACTGAAAATTTAAAACATGGCATGATCCAGATTAGGCTATTGGGTCACCCACAAAAATGAGTCAACAAAGAACTATGTACATACATTGTTTTCTCTAGGAAATATGGGATCTTTGCATCACCAAAGCAGAGCATATTTGGAACTTTCCTTGCCAATCATGAAATATGAAACCTATTGGTATAGGTAGCTAACACCTTACTCTTGGACCATGTTTATGATGATGTTGGCACGTGATTCCTTTGGAGGGATAGTACACTTATTCATGATGATGATGTTATGCCCTAGGCTTGTGACATCATCCTTGCATGGTCTTGAGTGATAATGTGGGGACTATTAATGATGATGTGTTGTTGAGGATGCACATTTCATATCGACGAGATGGGTTGGAGTGAGGAGCACTCTATGACCATTTCTAACACATTGCTTGAGGGAGATATTCACCTTTGGAAGATGATGTCATGTTTGGTGAGCCTTTTAATTACACTTGTAAAGAAAAAAGAGGCCATTTCTTATGTTTTATCATTATGAGAGCTATCTTTTAGGTCAGTTTGTGACCTATATTTTAGGGATTTTAGTGTATATTACCCTAATTAGATTTGGTTTCCCTCATATAAATAGAAGGAAGTCAAAATTTGGAGGATAATGGTCACACTTACACTTATTCCCTTTTTTGAAGGAGCACACACTAGTAGTCTTATCTTCTTGGATGCAATGGATCACTAAAGGATAACAACTTGTCTTGGGGAGGAAAAAAATTGGCTTGGAATGATTTTCTCTTAGATTTATGAAGTGATGCTATGGTTAATTGTGCAAGTCTTTCATGATTATTTCTTACATTTTATAGAGTTGTATAATTAGGGTTTCTATGAAGTTTGCATGTTATGTTGATTATTTTATGACTCTAAAATCTCCTTTGTAAATTTTTTCACATGTTATCCATTAAGGGAACTAGATTTGTATTCCTTGATCTCAAATACCATTGAACTTGAAAATTTCTAGGGTTTTATTGAGAGCATACTCTCTCTAACTCACTCCAACCAAGGTCCTTCATGTTTGACCTTACCCATCAAGACTTTATATACCCAAATTGGAAAGGCACTAGTCACTACATGCCAATCCTTCAAGATATTTTTATCTTTTTATCTTTTTCATGGTAAACTAGTGTTAGGGTTTGGAAAAAACTGCACTTGATAGCTAAAATTTACCTATACATTATTGTCCAATGGTTAGGGTTTGCGGATCATAAATTGGAAAAGGGGAAATATTATTTGTATGCATTTTTTAGCATTGATTTTAGGGTTGATGTCTAGGTTTTTCTAGTTGTTTTCTCATTTTTAGTGATTTAAAGTTGCTAATATCTCATCCCTTGTTTAGTACTTAAATATTTTTTGAAAATTTATTGCATATAACACATATTTCATTAAAATTGGAAATATTTTATTACAAGGACATCAACAAAATTGATATTTTTGGTTATTTTGAAATTCTAGATCCACTATTTAATTCCAAATTTAATGAAATATGTGTTATATCATATTTTTTGGGTTGTTTTTTTTCTTAACTCTATTTGTAAATGTGCATGTTGTAAAATTGTCTTCATCTAAAACACTAATTTATAGTAACAACTTTTAAATTGAATGGTGGCATGTGTTTGAAATCCAATTGAGCATCTCCGTGACTTATCTTGGCTCTTTAGACTTGGCCATTGGTTTTTTGAACTCATTACCTATTTCTCACCCTAAACCCTTCTTTATTGGATATAATTATAGGATGTAAATTCAATAGGTTCCCAAGAAAGTATTTAACCCATGATTTCTTGGGTTAATTTTTCAAGCCTATTGAGAAAGCCTCCCTTGTTAGATAACATCCAAAGGAAAAATAACAAGAGAATAGCCACTAAGGTGAGTGTTGTTCCTGTTCTCATCATTTCCATAAACCTAAAGTATCTAGTGAGGCTTTGCATTGGGTTGTTAGATTTTGCGGTAACAATTTTGGTGCCATTGCTAGGGATGAGTTGAGTTCTTCTCCTTGTAATTTGAATTCTATGCTTCAATTTGAATTGATTAGATTATCCCAAGTACAAAACTTAAAAATTCTCATCTAATGACTCCACCTATGAATCGAGAAATTGTTGAAATTGATCTTATCAAGACATATTATCGTAGGTCCAAAGAAGCATTTGGCAGCAGTAAACCTATATTATATAAACTCAACATCAAAATAATAATGAAACCTTGGATTGAGTATACCATTGAACTACTTGGTATGATAGGTATTCTAGGCTTCTCAAATCCAGTCCCTAAAGCGTATAAATGGTTATCAATATTCCATGGAAATGGTTATGTTCTTGCTATTGAACATATAAATGCATTCCAAATAGCCTGCACTTCCCATATTGATGGTGATACTGAGGAATCTATGGAATGAGATTTTTCTTTTTATACCTAGATGGAAATTCTTGAACCTAATATTAATCACTTCCAGATAAAATTATTAAATCTTGGGAGGACTTTGAAGTAGCCTTTACTCAGATATAGGTTGAAAGAGTAGATTGTAAAGAATTTCTTGATAGGTTCTACTTAGTGAAAATCAATACATATGAAGACATAAGAAGTTTCAAACAAGGATTTGATCATCTAGTGAATATTATTTCTAAAAAAATGAAACAACTAGATGATTCCATATTACCTCCTATGAGTTAGGAAACCTACTACCATTGTTCAAGCCAAAAGTGATGTTACTATTGCACATAACTTGTCATTGATGTTAACCGTAGTTCTTTCATTGATGTTAAAGGAATTTATACAGTATCAATGTGTTGGGTGTGGGATCCCCCCAAGGCAAGTTTTGGGGCTTAAAGCCCAAGCCTTGACTAAGTACATTGTAAAGACTCCATGATTTTTGGGTGCGGAGCGCGAAGTTGTAATAGAGTTATAGGGTTGTCCACCCTTGCTTTTGTAAATATAGTTTCGGTTTGAGAGATCTACCCATGGTTCGAGGACCATGGGATGGTATAAACAGAGCAAGCCTCTAAGTGTAAAGAATCATCTAAGAAATCGAGGAATCATTGATTCAAAAAGTAGAATTGGAATTTGGGTCGTAGAGTAGGAGAAGGCTCTACAGCTGAGTGCACAGAGGCCTAGTAGTCTGCAACTGAGTGCACAGACCCCTGCAGCTGAGTGAGTAGGGCAAGTTGAGTCTGTAATAGTTGGAAGAATTAATAAAGAGAAGGCTTACCATATTTCTGTGTATCTTTGATTGTTTTATGAATTGAAGTATATGGGGTATGAATTGCAAGTTTACTGTGTATTTACTACGACAACTTATATAAAAGTGCTGAGTAAGTGAATATAATATAAGGTATTTGTTTATGTGAATATAACTAACTGTTATGAGAAGATAAGTAAGATCCACGGTGTGACTTGGGGAAATAGTGTAGATTTCTGCTCCTGCAGCGCGAAAGCCCCACAGGTCCTGGTTAGGGCTACGCGGAAGCGAATATAGTAGTGCATGAAGGCCCCGCAAGTCACAAAAGTGCATGAAGTAACTTGCGCGAAGGTATTCAGAGTTGGACTAAATCAACCCCTTAGACATCTTAGGGTGTGTAAACCTGGTTCCAGCATCACCCCATATTGCTTTGGGTGAGACCTCAGTCCGTGCTCTGCCGACTATTGCTGAAAGGGCTAGTAGTACAGGGATTTGTTTGGCTAATTAACTCCGAACCTGTGTCAAGCCCCAATAAGCCAAAAAATGGTTCCATTGCTAGGACCAGAATCTGCATAGAGATGTCTAATGTAGTATCATTGGAATCCAACTAAGAAATAAATTGAAGGTTGGTTGGATAGGAGAATTCACGAGTTCATGGCACAGGAGAATAGGAATTCATGACTATCAAAAGAAGAGTGGTTAGACTGCTACCTATACATAGATATCCATGAAATTTTCTTCGCATCTTTCCCTACTGAGTTGTACGAGTGGATCACGAAGTTAGCAGATAGCTAAGGAAGGTGCAAGCTCAACAATCCTATTGTGTGGACCCCAGAGTTGGTGTGTAGATTGGAAGCATCGGAGGATATGATCACGCACATTGTTGATCGCTGGCTTGATCGAATTATAGGAAGATTCACTACTCAGTTCGCGGTAGATACTTTCGTCAGCTATAGCGAGGCAGAGTGATGCTTCCTCAAAGGACCACGAGGTAAGTATGTTAAGTCTCTAAATAGTTGGATTAAAATTCTATTATGTGAAAAGTAGATTATATGAATACATTGATGTTTGGGGCCATGCAAAGTGGGAGAATTTACAGAAATGAAGGTAGTGCAAAACTAGAAACTAGCCCCTTTATTTCACCTCTACGAGGGGACGAGGAAGAGCTCGCGAAGGTATCACCAAGAAGTGTGATAAATTTGATAAGGCAAAGGATTTTGTGCATTCCAACCCCTCACACACCACCACCAGTTTCACTACATTCACCCCCATCTTCGCCCATACCACCTCCACCACCACTGCGAGTCAATATGGCGCGATAAAGTTATCGGTGTTCAAGAGAGTAGGAAATGAAGATCCGAACCAGTTTTGGTTCATGATAAAAGTTGTATGGGAAACGTAGGGAGTTACAGATGAAACTATAAAGAAGGCGATGCTAGTCAGTGCTCTATAGGATCGCGCACTGACCTAGTATATTAAGCATTCTAATGACAATCCAAATGTGGGGATCGCAGATATCCAAATTGCACTAAACATAGAATTTAGTAGGCTGAAGTCAAAGGCGTAGTCGATTATTGGGTTCAAGGATATCACAGTGCTACCAGGCGAGGACCCCTAGGAATTAGATCAGACATTGAAGTGCATGATTCACAAAGCTAATATGACTTTGACAGATGGACAACACTGCGAATGGTTTGAAGCATCGCTAACGTCACATTTGAGGAATGTGCTATCACAACAAAGGTTAACAGCTCAAGCAAAGGCCTTGGAGATTGTGATGAGGCTACATGAGAACTCGATACGAGATCCTAACCTAAGAGTTTAGCAGATCCACACGCAGTTGAAAACCTTGTGCCTTGAGATGTAGAGTCTGAAGTAGGATAGGACAGCTCGCCTGGAAGTGCGCGAAGAGGTATGGCGTGTTAAATGTAAGGGTCAGGGTCATGACAAGGACCATTTTCCAGTGTTCACAAATTACCTCGCTGGAGGAGGACCGATGTCGTTAAGACCAGAGGCCCAAGTAGGACCTAGCATGGCACCTGCTTTGTGGTGAACGATTTTTCAAATAGGAGGAAAGCATGCTATAGACAACTACCATTTGTTGCATAAGTACACGTAGAATTCACAGTAGTTGTTCTGTAATTTTTGTAGATCGGTTGGACACGATGAGCGTACCTGTAGAAGCTATGAGCTGATGATAGATAGGACTCCCACCTACAGAGTTTAGGCTGAAACACGACCCCTTGACTAGAACGCAGGAGTGGTGTGAACCAGATTTTAAGGGCATGGACGAGGCCGAGGTGGAGGAGGACCTGGAATAGGTCGCGGATAGCTGGTCTGTTATAATTGTGGGGGGATAGGACATTATGCTCGAGATTGTACGAATCTGATGTGCCCATCATGTCTGTATTGTACCTTATTTGATCATAATATGGAGGATTTTCCCACACTGATAGTGAGGTTTCACAACAAGGGAGTGCTTCAACCTCCCCCGACTTAGAGCTTGCAAATGATGAGGTCTGGTCTGTGTGAGGAAGACCCTAACATGAAAATTGTGCTTTGAAGTGGAATTACAATAGGGGATGATAAAGGTAAGTGGCCTGAAGATAGTACTTGGGTTCACAAGGCTCCACTGAAAGAACCAAAGTTTGATTTGAAGCGCGCTATGGAAACCTTCATGGAAGCTAGGAAGAGCTTGGCTGATGCCTCCACTTCAAGAAGCAAAGGCAGACTAGAGCCAGAAATGGACCCAAAAATGCTCACGACATTCCTAGAAACATGCATGAAGCTACTGCATGACATCAAGGTTGTAAAGGGATTGCAGGAACTCATAAATAAATGTACTGGGACCGCACCAGGAGAACCTCGTGTAGTCGGGAAGATTAGAAATCTTGTGATGAGGATGGAAGAGAAATGAGATTGACCACGCAGATTGGAGAATACGAGATGGACCAAGTGATTATGGATTTAGGATCAGATGCGAATGTTCTGCTGAAGTAGACATGGGAGCGCATGGGAAGGCCTATGCTACAATGGTCTCTTATCTAGCTGTGAATGGTGAATGAACAAAATATCCTACCTATGGGAATATTATAGGAAATCATAGTGGATATAGAATGAGCAAGTGCGCTAGCAGACTTTGAAGTGATAGAGATTGTTGATGATATCAATCCCTACCCCACGCTATTAGGAATAGATTGGGACACTGACATGAATGACGTGATAAATCTGAAGAAGCGCAAGATAATTTTTGAGAAAAAGTCTCTACGTGTAGTCATACCTTTGGACCCTACAAAAGGATTATGCTACACGGAACTAGTGCGTGACTATGAAAGTGACGATGACTTAGACTGCATCTACAAGATAACTGTGCGAGAGCAAGAATGGGTAAATCCCATCTCGGATGGATGAATCTCATGGGAGCGCGAAAGTTCTTGTATGTTGTATGTCAGATTCAAATGAAGAGATAGAGCGATGGCAGAACCATTTACACAAGGTAACCACACTGAACTGCAACATGATGACAATATCGTTGCTCTACGTATCAATGGAAGTAAGGGATCTGCCTATGTATGATGGGTTAAGTGAGGTAGATGTCTTCCTGAATAGATTTGAAAGAGAGGTACTAGAACAATAATATTTCAAGGCTTTGAAATGGGTACTATGCGCTACACCCATGAGGTGGTGGGGTACACACAAAGGAAGCTTTGAGGACTGGTGTGAATGTAGGAGAATGATGTGCATGCATTTTGGGAAGCCTAAGATGTGACTAGCAGGCAAGAATGATGGACGGGATGATCCGCACACACATCTGTCTAGATGGGTACAAGCATATGCTAAAAAGCCTGTGCGAATGCACATGGACTTCGCGTTTGGGAACACGGTCAATAAGAAGGTGTTGGAGAGGTAATTACACAAATGGTCCCTCTATTTGGCATGAAAAAGTGTGGAAAGAATGAGTGTGCAAAAGGCTACTCACGCAGCGGCCTTCAACGAAGTGTGCGAAGCAATGAACAGGGTAATAATGCGCAACAGAGTGATTGGGACCTATGCATACCAACAGTTCTATGGGCTTATAGGACAATGTGCAAGAAAATAATGGGGCAGATGCATTATACGTTGGCCTATGGAGCAAACACTGTAGTTCCAATAGAGCATGGCATGCCTAGTCTGCACATAGAAGCACCGGTAGATATGACGATTTGTGGAGCCTTGGAAGAAGGGATCACACAACTAACTGAAGTAAAATGCTTGGGACCTGAGGAAGAATTTCGACATGGTGATCTTAGGCTCCAAGAACTCATGAAAGAAAGGGTGCGATTAAGGGAGAAAATCACTCTAATAGAAGTGGAAGTCAAGAAGCTTGAGAAAGAAATAAAGAAGGATTTTCTCGATAAGAAAACCAGGGTGATAAAACAGGCTGCACACGACTATAGTGACGAATTTTGGGACTACCAACGAGAGCTGATCAACCTAATGCCTTGGATTGGACCACATATTACTAAAAGGATCACCCATGGTGGTGCACTATAGGGTAAAGTGTGTGACATAGCTAGTAAAAATAAAATGCGTATTTTTTCTAGGGAAAGTGATGGATGACTAGTTGAAACCCTATATGTTATGAAACCAGCTCAAGAAAAGATAGAAAAGATAGATCAACGCCTTAGAATTCAGCCTCTTCGAGGGGGCGACCTCCTTTACATTACATAAATGAACAATTCTTCGATGATACAAATGAAAAGACCTCCTTTCTATATATAGGAGTCTAAGGGGTTATAACATAATCAGAGCCGACTTAACAATAATAATGTAAGGGCACAATAATAACAATAGTGGGCTTCTATGTGGCACAATTGTAACAATATGGGCACTACATGGGTACATAATTATAATAAGTGGGTTATACTAACAACAATAGGGGGTTACACTAGTAGTATAGGGGCCTAACATGCCCCTCTCCTTCAAAAAGCGTTGTCCTCAACGCTTGAGTAGTTCTTGATGCTTCTGTATAAAATTCTTGTCCTCCCAGGTGGAATATTCAGTGGGTAAGTTCTTCCACTTGATGAAATACTCTGAAATTGATCGATTTCGTAGCTGTCGGGTTCTTGTTTCTGTGACTGCTCCAGGTTCCAATATGATTTTTCCTTCCTCTTCAATTTCTGACAATATTGCTTGAATTGGGATCTTTTGCAACTTTTGAATAAGTGGCCATACTTCTTCGTCCTTCTTCCATTCATCCCTTGCTTAGTTTATCCAATTTGGTTGGATAATATAAATAGCAAAAAACAATGCTTCCACATCCTCATCCTTGAAGAGTATTCTCATTTGGTAAGGTCGCCATTTTTTAATTGCATGTAGTATTGCCAACATTTCCTTCTCATAAATAGCTTGCTTGAGATGTAGCAGTAAAAATACCCAATCACCTACATCAAAACATTTTTCACTACAATGTTGATATACCTGTTGTTTCGTTTGATTTTGCACCAAAGTGGCATTATCCTTTAAAAGTTGGAGAACTTGCTGTTGATGCTCGATGTGATCTTTCTCTGCTTGAACCTTTTTCTTCTTGATATATCCTTCTACCTTTTGAGGAGTGGTAATTTCTTCCCGTCCTTTACAAGATATGGTCGGATTCATTTCTTGATGCTCAATGTGATCTTTCACTTCTTGAACATTTTTCTTCTTGGTGTGTCCTTCTATCTTGATAGTTTGAGGAGTGGTAATTTCGTCCATTGAATTACAACATATGGTTGGATTCATTTCTTCTTTCTCGATGTGATCTTTCACTACTTGCACCTTTTTCTTCTTGATATGTCCTTCTATCTTGAGAATTTGAGGAGTGGTAATTCTTTCCAATGCTTTACAAGATATGGTCTGATTCATTTCTTCTTTCTCTGGGGTGGTGTCCTGGCGTATATCCTCTTCTTTTGATGTTTCTTGATCCTTTTCTTCCTCCTCTTCATATTCTATGTAAAATAATTTCTTCTCAGCACACCTATGACCTTTAGTGCATTTTCTATCGCAATTGTAACAAAGCCCTTTTTCTCTTTTTTCTTCCAATTGTTGTGGTGTAACCCTTGTAGGTTGTGGAAGGCTGGGAGAAACAACACTTCCATCTTTATAGTTGTGAGGGGTATGCTTCCTGGTTTCCATAATTTTTCTTTCCATTATGTCACAAAGCCCTTTTACTCTTTCCAATTGTTGTGGTGTTGCTCTAAAGAAGGTGTTGCTCTTTGTATCCTCATAATGTGCTATCATTTCCTCCGTGAAAATTGACCACGTAACAAGTTTTTTACGAGAACAAAGCCCTTCATACCATAAAAATTGATCTGGTTCTAAATATGAAGATGCAATACATACCTTTTGTAACAGTTGTACACCATGTATATCAAAATATTGCTCCATTTGAAGTATCCAATTTACCGGATCCTTGCCATCAAACTTCCTCATCTTTCTCTTTCTTGATTTTAGGAGCTCGACCTTGAAACGACTGTAACTATGTGCTTTTTAATCACCTAGCTCTGAATTTGTGGCCTGCAGTAGCACCCTGTTTCCTCTTTCTAATGCCACAAGCCTGACCCAAATTGGATTCTCCAAGGAAGCGTTATGCGAAATCTCCCACAGTGACTTGATTATAGACTAGTTCAGTAGAGCGAACTTGTACGATGTGCCACGAGTCACTGTTTCGACCTTTGGATTTGAACAACACCCAAAAGAAACTACAGTCCGTCCTCTTTTTTTACCTTCTTACGAAATTTCAATCCGATCCCTAGAGAGAAATTTATGACGATTTTTCCTAGGTCACCTGTTTTGAATGTAATTCAGGAGTCTGTAAAAAGACCAAATTCCTCAGAGCATATCTCCGCAAATATCGCGCGAAACGATCTGAAATTTGGACCCAACGTTCAGCGCGAGTTCTTCTCAAATGGGTTTTTTTTACGACTTTTGAAACATCATAGAAAAAACGTTATAACGAAAATTCCACGATGACCTGTTTGGAGCAGCGAAACCCTAGAATCCAAAGCTCTGATACCAAATGTTATGAAACCAGCTCAAGAAAAGATAGAAAAGATAGATCAACGCCTTAGAATTCAGCCTCTTCGAGGGGGCGACCTCCTTTACATTACATAAATGAACAATTCTTCAATGATACAAATGAAAAGACCTCCTTTCTATATATAGGAGTCTAAGGGGTTATAACATAATCAGAGCCGACTTAACAATAATAATGTAAGGGCACAATAATAACAATAGTGGGCTTCTATGTGGCACAATAGTAACAATATGGGCACTACATGGGTACATAATTATAATAAGTGGGTTATACTAACAACAATAGGGGGTTACACTAGTAGTATAGGGGCCTAACACTATACAGGTGGCGCAACCACCTGACTAGCCATGGGAAGTACAATCTTAGCGCTCTAGGTAGTTGAAAGGAGGTGTGGGACTATAAACCACTCTACCTGAGAGCGGCACGATGTCGGAGGTGCACGCAAAAGCAAAGTGTCATAATGTCCGCGACCATGCAAGGGGGGTTGCGCTGTCGTGCGGGTTGGCTGGAAAGTGACTGTTGTAGTCACTATTCACAATGTGATGGTTGACTCGAGACCAAATGGAGCAGATAGTAGGCATTTAAGACAAGCTTTATGGGTAATATTTCAAAAAAATTTCCGCCAAGGGAGCATTAATGGACTGTGTTAGTGCTTGAAATTTCACCTCAGGCTGATAAAGGTAAACCTCAAGGCTACATCAAACCATTTAGCCTCGTAGCTAGCCCTACGGGGCAGGAGAAGGCTCTCTCCGGTCAATCTCTGCAGATCTTCAATGGGATGAGATGAACAACAAGGTAACACTGATATTAGGCTAGTAAACTGATCGAAGAGTTTGATTTTGGGTTTTTGGTGGCAAATTGAGGAATTGCAATTTTGGGTGCGGGGATTGGACACAGTTTTTGTAGGGGGTTCTTTGGGGCGATGTAGGAGACAGTATTGATGCCTAAAACTGAGGTGAATGGATGAGAAAGACAGGTGAGGAGCTAAGGAGGGCAAACAATAACTTTGAATCCTCCTTAAACAGTAGAAAACATTGAAATTAAACAAACTTAAAAGCAGAGCATGGCAAGCATGAATTCTTACTTTAACACTTCATTTGTTTAATATGCAGAAGTAAAGAAAGGAAATGAATCACATAAAAAAGCTTAGAAGTACATTGAGAAACACACCATCAACACATGAGTCCACAAGAATCCCAAAGAGGACTGCAAAACCCTGGTCTTCCTTAGCCAAAAATTGCAGAGATACAGTGAATAATACAATGATAGCTTCTCCCTCAAGAGTCCAACCCTCCAACCCCTGAAAATGACTAACAAAATACATAATATAGGCAAGCTAACACCTTTCCTTGCCTCTAGGGGTCGAGCTCATCCTTCTAGGAGCTGTTTCAACCAATTCTAAACTAAGCACTAAAATCTAGGCTGTCAAAACAACTTGCCTCTATAAGCTAGGAAACCAATCCATTCATTAAATATTTACCTTTTACATGAATGAATCTTCTAGAAGTGTTAAACAAGAGTAAAAGTGTCTTAGAGTTACAAAAATTACATCAAAGATAATCATCTTCGACCCCAAAAAGTCAAAATGAGTCAAATCTGCGTTTTCTGGGTTGTACAGTGCAATCTGGTAAAAAACTGCCTGACAGGTCGCGCCCCCCTGCCTGACGGGTTGCGCCCCTTTGGAGCTCTGTTTGAGGCACTTGCAGGTGTCAGAATTGGGTGCAGGATAGCTCGTTGGAAAGGTATTTGTGTCTACTTTCCAACCCAACTCGAATTTTTGGATTTGGAGGTCCGTTTCCCTGCCAAAACGTAATTCTCCCAAGACTGGTTTCTGCAACTCAAAAAAGGGGCAGAAAGTCAAATTTTGCATGTATTTTGACATTTTGGAGGCCCAAAACTCCATAAAAACTCAAGTCCATCCATAGGCATATGTAACTTTGCATGAAAAATCTAGAAATGCTGAGTTTTTGCAAAAAGGAGCTGCCATGACAAAGGGTCTCACCGGGGGTGAGACCCGTTGAGGAGCCAAAACCTGTAAATTTCCAAAAATTGCCAAAATTACCCAAAACTTTCAGAATTTGTTTGGAATTTGAGCTGTGGCTAGGCTAATGAGTGCCATGATCCTTGAGTGAAGCCTCAGCCAAGATACGGAGGGGATTTGGCTTCTTTCTCTGTTTTTGGGCCTCGGTCAACCTCCTTTGAAAAACTTTCATTTTGGCTTTGCATACATGCATCCTTGCCCAATAATGATTTTTCATATTCCTCAACAGCTTTTTCTCTTGGTTGGCCTTAGCCAACAGCCTCTCTAAGTATGCATTCACTTGGATGAGCATTGACTCTTGGTCTGCAGGCAATGGATCACCGGGTCTTCTTCGGTTCAAGACTCGGTCACTACGAATCCTCCATAGCTCATCAAGTGCTTTCGCCTCCTCCAGCTATTTGTTCCGCTGCTCCAGGTAAGTGATAGTCCATTGGGCACCCTCAAGTCTCTTCTGCAAAGCATCATTTTCAGCTCTCAGATGCTGAATGATCTCCTTTGCCTCTCGGCTAGGAGAACTGGCCTCAAGATCAATGACCTCGGTGTCTGGGACTACTGATGGACCCTCATAAATCATAGGTTGTTTTCCCCTATGTGCTACCTGTGCTAGTGAAGAGAGCGAGGCCCCTTCCACCTGATGTGGAGATAACACTCGCTGAGCTGATGATGAAGGCGAGACCCCTTCCACCTGCTGTGGAGATAATACTCGCCTGGCTGCTGCAAATAAGGCCCTTGGGCCTTTCTGATAGGTGACCAGAGGTGTGGAGCTGACATGTCGGGTGACCGGAATATCAGGCTGCTGAGATGTTCCTCCCTCCTCATGAATGACCTCATGATGTGGCTGGGGTGGCACTGTGAAAAACTCACGAGAGATAAACTCCTCCCATGAGATACCCTGCTGTGTCAACTGATGCAAGACTATGAGCTGAATCAAACCATAATGACATAAGCTCCTGTACTGTTGGGCCGGGGTCTTCCTCTGCAACATGGGCACCATCTTCTGAATGTTCTGAAAGAAGAAAACCGGGATGTTCATCATCCTCACTCGGGTGAAGTGCATCAAGAGGCAAATGTGATATGAGTACACCTGTGAAAATCTGCCCTCACAGGTAAAATAGTGCATAATAAGCCTCATGATGGGAGCATACTCGCTCCGGAGAAATCTGAATGGAAAAACACCCGCTAAATGTCTCAAGAATGGTGGCCGGACATAAGGCTCAAAGTGAACAGTATCTAGCAACTTGTGCTTAGGCCACACCTCACCAACATTCGGTATCCCTGTAGCATGTGAGATCACCTCGGGTGTCAATGTAAAATCTACCCCTGCTAGATTGACATGTCCATCATGCAAATGTAAAACAAAGAGGCGGGCCAACTCTCTATGATGTTGAATCCGGGAGATCCTCTCACAAAACTGATAACAAGACATGTACTGAAAACAAGTGACTACCATAGGACAAGCCTGTAATTTTGCCAAAGAGGTGTGCTCCTCTCGCTTATGATGTCCACCCTTACCACCCCTACAAGGCCTCCTCTGTACCTCAACCTCTGTAGATGATGAATGGTCATCACTTTGCTCATAAGTTTCGGTTTCTGACATGGTTTAGGAGCAAAGTGGACAAACTGAACTGCTGTCTCTGCCTGCAAAAAGTGTTGAACTCTATGTTGTTTCAAGGGGAAAAAGACATGAGGGAAATGTTAGGGGAGGGATCTTTTAACAAGGAATGGGAATATATAAATATAACAGGGATTTTTTAAGGGAAATGTTGCAAATCATTATGCATATAGGAATACATATTTATAATTGGGAAATCATTTGCAAAGATCATTGCATATGGGAAAAAACATATATGAAAGCATGTATTAATAGGGGAAATAGGGAAACCATGCACAAAACATGCTGACATATTTACCAACATTTTTTGTTATTTACACATGCATATGGTGGAGGAGAACTAGGGTTTTGAATTTTGTTTTTTGATGCTTTGGGAGAGGGGTAGGGTTTTCATTTTAGTGATTAGGGATGGGGAAAGATTTGCATTTCATTTGTAAAATAATATGGGAAAAGAGATGAACATATAAGTGTGAGTGAAAGGGAAAGGAGGGAAACAAACCAAAGGGAAAAATAGCTTGAAACAACACAAACCCTAGCACAGTTTGCTCATTAACATTGCAGCCATATAAAGGAGTTTCACTTGCAAAATTTTGATCATTTTAACATGTTCATGACATCCACCATTCATAACCAGCAACCATTCCATGTTTAGAGCACCTACCTTGAACAATTTGATAGCTTGGAGGGCGTTTGAGGAAATTTGTTTGGAGTTTGCAGCAAAACAGTCCAACGGGTCGCGCCCCTCTGACGGGTCGCGCCCGTTGTTTTTCTGAACTATGGGAGACCCTTTGACGGGTCGCGCGCACCCAACAGGTCGCGCCCCTCTCTGCTGCCCGAAATCGCTCTGTCTTTGCTCCTTTCTCTCAATCACTCTCTCAAACCTCTCTTGCAAGCGTTAGGATGCACAATGAGAGTGAAAGGAGGGAATTTGGGCTTTTATAAGTTTCATTTAAAAAAAAAAAAAAATTCATTCATAAACCCACTTTCTAAAGTTCATCTTTGACACTTTTATAACACTGACTTTTGGTTTCCTTTATCCTGAATTTGACTCATTGAGTGCTTTGACTTGATTTTTTTTTGCAGGTAGATCATCTGAGGGACCTTGGCAAGGGGACCAGGGTTGCACTTTGTCCGCTGAAGACTTTTGAAATTTCATCACTTATTTACAAAAACTCGGAAAATGACCTTGGCTTTAAAAACAGAGTTTTTAAATCCAAGGTGAAAATTCATTGTACAAGATAAAAATATCGAAGAGACACGTTGGCAAACCTCCCTCTGGCTTGCTGAGTACTCATGGATTTTCAAAGACATGACCTTGCAGAGATAAATGACCAAAACCCTAGACCTAGGACTTTGACCTCAAGACAAAACAAGACAATCTTGAAAAAGATTAATGACTGATATGACCTGATCCAGCAAAGCCAAGAGGGGTATAAATAGACCAACTCCTCCATCAGGGTTATGGCATGCCTAACGGGATGCAAAATTTGACACTGATGAGACACCTACGAATGCAAATGCAAAGAGCTTTGATCGCTGATGGAGGGCTTTCAAGACCGACACTAACAGACTGGATTTGGGAGGAATGGTCGAATTAAAATTCAAAACGCGCTATAATTACAAAGGGTTTCCCAGCAAACAACACTTGGTCATTTGCGAATTGAGCTGTCATGTGCCTCACATATTCCGAACTGAGACCTATGTGTCCTGTGCAGAGCATTGGTTGAGTGCCTGAGTTGTGTGTTGGCGACCTTGCAACCGTCCGAGCAGAGTTGGAAGGTCTCCGCGCAAAGATCTCCACACCAACAGAGTGACTCGAGGGTGAGTCACGATGTTTGTGTTGGGGGCCTGTTGGGCGTGGTATCCCCCCAAGGCAAGTTTTGGGGCTTAAAGCCCAAGTTTTGACTAATTCCATTGTAAATACTCCACGATTCGTGGGCGCAGAGCGCAAAGTTGTAATAGAGTCATAGGGTTGTTCGTCCTTACTTTCATAAATGTAGTGTCAGTTTGAGAAATCTACCCATGGTCGATGGACCATAGGATGGTATAAATAAAGCAAGGCTCTAAGTGTAAATAATCATCTAAGAAATCTAGGAAGCATTGAGTCAAAGAGTAGAGTTGTGACTTTGGGTCGTAGAGTAGGAGAAGGCTCTGCAGCTGAGTGCGTAGATCCCTACAACTAATTGCGTAGGGAAGGTTGAGTCTATAACCGTCGGAAGAATTAATAAAGAGAAGTCTTACCATATTTCTATGTATCTTTTCATGTTTTATGCATTGAAGTATATTGGGTATGAATTGCAAGTTTAATGTTTATTTACTGCATGAACTTATATAAGTGTGCTGAGTAAGTGAATATAATATAAGGTATCTGTTTATGCGAAGATAACTAAATTTTATGAGAATATAAGTAACATCCATGGTGTGACTTGGGGAAATAGTGTAGATCGCTGCTCCTTTAGCCTGAAACCCCCACAACCCCTGGTTAGGGTTGTGCGGAAGCAAATATAACAGGGTGTGAAGGTCCCGTAGGTCAGGGAAGTGCGTGAAGTAACCTACGTGAAGGTATTCACAGTTGGACTAAATCAACCCCTTAGACATCTCAAGGGTGCAGAAACCTGGTTCCAGCATCCCCCCATACTTCTTCGGGTGAGACCTCAGTCCGCACTCCACGGATTGTTCCCGAAAGGGCTAGTAGTACAGGGATTTGTTTTCCTAATTAACTCCAAACATGTGTTCATCCCCAACAAGCCAACACAATTCTCACTAAGGAAGTGCACATGTTGGCAGTAACACGTAAGAAGGTTTAGGTGGATCCATGCCAAAGATCAGGTAGCATGAAACAAAATTTGGTGTTTCTACAAGGTGTGATGCTAGTATATAAGCTAGTTTGATATGTTATATAATCCTAGGCATGGTGTCGATATATAAAAATGAAGACATGGTACCAGTATATAATTCCATGAGGTGAATAAAGGTGAAACCCTTAACACTAAAATCATATTTTTTCTACAAAATTGGCCCTCCTAACCTCGCCCACTAATCTATATTAAAACCATGATTAAACCATGATTAGAAGTTACCATATTCCATTTTAATTAAGTGTCTTAATATGATGTAAAATATGGTATGATGTAGCCATGGCGGGTCCCATACCAAGGTACTAAAGCACCAAACACTCAATGGTGTATAGTATATACGTAGACTGGTATCCAATATGATGTGGCAGTGTTATGACATGGAAAATAAATGATGTGTCACATCCATGTGGATTACACATTGCAGATAGTAATGGAGTTTTTGGTCAGACTAGAAGGCTTTGGTGTGTGACATGTGGTAGTGTTAGAGGGTCACATGTGACATATGACACAAGAGATGGAACATGTGGAAGATAGTGAATGGTCCATAGTGGCTTGATGTGGAAAACCCATAGGTCTTCGGATTTGTGATAGGACCATGTTTGGCAAGGTTTTCTCGTGTTATTCATTTTGGTTGATGTTGTTGGGAAAAGTATCTACTCAGAACACCCCTATCCCACTCTAAGGTGTGACAGTGCCTTAGCAGCAAACAAGGAAAACTACTTTCATATTCTTCTTTATGAAATGTAAATGAAGAGGAATAGGATGAACTAACCTGTGTCTTGCGCTAGCTCGCTGATCCAATCACTCTTCTCTTTGAAAGCTTCCAGCTACCTGCTCCCTTACTCGCCCAACTTCACCAAGTTCCTGCAAGATCACAGAAGAGGAAAACTACACAAAGACATAGATTTACATTCATAACTAGCTTAGGATCAGATTTAAGCTAAACATGAAAATATAACAAAACATCATTGATACACAAGCATGTAGGAGAAACTCAAATAGTTTTATTGATATAAAAAGAAGATCCAGGAGGAGATACAACCAAGTGAGTCCCGATCTAGCATCAACCTCCCAGCAAAGGAATCCCTTCTTCACCTCCAACAAAGCATAAATCACCCAATGCACTAATCTCAATCTCAAAACCAACAGCAATTCTCTGCAAAGTACAAAATTCCAGCCCCTGGATCTCTGGGATGAGGGATCCATATATAGATGTATGCAAAGAGGATGAGTCAGCTTATGATTTAACTTGTGGCTTCTCTCTGTCAGTTCTTGCTTCCACTTGGAGGCTGAGAGCCTCTTACTCATCCTTGGTCGAACTCAGTGAGGCAAGTGTCATTGAGGAAGATTCTGGAAGCTTCCATTGTCTGTCCACCTCGCGGAATGACACTGCCATTTGTCATTTCCCACTCAGCGCACCCTGGTAGTGCATTTAGGTGCGTTGCAACACACCTAGCTAGTGTACTAGGGTGCTATGCAACGCCGGTAGCTAGTGGAGCAGTTGAAATGATCCTGATTTGACTGTTTCTGAGCAGTCTGGGAGAAGCTGTAATTAGTTGACCTTGTTCCTCTAGGGGTAGGAACAACACTTTTAGGGACTTAGGATCCCTTGGTTTATGGACATTTCATGCTTAGATCTGTAAGGCACAAAAATGTCTATAACAGTTGCCCCCTAAAGTATGAGGCCGTTTATCGGGTGAAATGATTTATTAGGAGGATCCGAAGTTCTTTCAATGCTGGGAGGAGACTTGTAATAAGATACAATACAATACATTATTTTCATACTGTTATCATGATCTAGCTGAGGCGGGCATTCCCATGCTCAGATTTATAAATTCATTTTTATGTACACAGGATAGACAATCGTCTGATGGTAGACTGATGATTTTGATGAAGTCATCATCCTTTTGGTAGGATGATTATCTGTGCTGCAATGCTGTACATGTCAATGTCTTTATTTTTCCTGAATATATATCGCATCCCGGATGGATGAAACTAGATCCTGGGTCTTCAATCTCGTCCGATCTTCACTCGAAGTACAAGTCGATCCATGTGAGAAATGTTTTGAAGTCGAACATGGAAAGACACCGCTTGATTACCAGTCGATGATGTAAACTATTAACAAGCGTGAGAGGAATCACCGATAAGGATGATGACCCTCAAGGTACTGCAGTACAATTCACGTGGTGTGAATAAAGGACTTGGCGTCGAACACCACGCAAAATCTTTCGGTCGGAAGTCATTGATGTATACCTGTCGCCGGAAGTGAGAAACTTGCCATTGAGGCATGCAAGCTTCAAAGTACTGAATGGGGTGTTCCTAGATCAACTTCTTGGATAATGAGCTGGTGTCGACAAGAAGCGATCCGTCAAAGGAGGGCCTTAATGAATCCCACATCAATGACACGGAACGGAGCAAATGATTTTGATGGAGGTGAAAATGATCTGATGATATATGGTTCAGGATGGCGGTCATGAAAGAATGAAGTATGATGTATGGTAGTGGATGGGACATGAGTGACTTTTCTGGATGACTTCTCTTGAACATGTCGGCGACACTTATGTGATGGATTGGTAGCATTTACCCCAAATGTGGATGGTATGGCGTGACCATGTTGATGTGACCGGTGAATGAAACAACCCAACCCGACTCAGGCACGGAGTGGAAGTGTCATGTTCAAGAGCAACTTGCTACCAATAAATATTCTTTGAGTTTGTTCCCAATTTTTCCCCAGTCATTGCTGACCAGTACCTCTTTATTTTTGTCAAGCTTGAGGAGGATAACATATGCTTGTTCTATAATTTGCCCTTCGGGCAAACCCATCGCTATGTTTTAACGAGCCTAGCGATAGTGAAACGTGTTCTCGTCTAAAGACAAGTTTGTCACCATTAATGTTTTTAACGAGTTTAACGACAAAGATAACTCGGTCCTTTTCATTTTTAGAGAGTCTGAAAAGGTACGTAAAGGTAACTCCGGAATTCCCTTTTCGTCATTTAATCCCTTAAGTCCGAAAAAGTATAAAACAATACAGAAGGGATGAATTTTCGATAGTTTTAACGAGCCGAACAACACAAGCGCTCGATCTTTTTGTGCAATAATCCCTCAGGTCCAAAAAGATTAAAATCTAGAGGAGGGATAGCACTTCCGGTCGCTTTAACGAGCTGGAAGGCCAAAACTCGGCAATCTTTTCATGTTTTACGATTCAGATGAAAAGAGCTTAAAGAAGACTCGTCTTTTGAGGAACGAGTGATAAAATGGATAGCAGCTGATTCCAGGTAAGGGTTGGAATTTTCCAATCACGGCAGTGTCACAAGGATGGCTAGTGAAATCACTCTTCACAGCTGTTCCTCAAAATGGGTAAACAATCAAATGGAGGTGAATGATCGGCCAATGGAAAAGTGGAGGTGACGGTGCAAACACAACCAAGGCTTTAATGGCTGATAATGCTACATTCGCGGTGGTCATTTACCGGAGGATAGTTCATTTTTTAACGAGCTTAAACGCGGATTGAAACACTTGCTCGGTCTTATATTTATTTTTTAACGAGCATGAACTATGTGCTAAAACTGCTCGATTAATCCAGTCATATGACAAGAATGTCTCATATAAATTGGCAACTTTTAGATTTTTTCCCCACATCCTCTCTTTATGCAAGTTAGGTGACGACTAATCCTACAAGTTTAAAGGGTTAGAGGTCCTAAAAATTTAAAAAAATAAATAGCCGCCCCTTGCTCACACTCCAAAAGGTTTGCATGCCCCCAGGTATAAAACAGAGTTTCGAGGTCTCCCTCTATTCGAGCTGACAAAACATTCGTTTTATCAGGAAGGGTCACCCTTTGTTCGAGCTGACAAAACATTCGTTTTATCAAGAAGGGTACTACCTCTTACAGGTTACCCAAAGATTGTTCTGTTCGCGCAGCAAACAAAACACTTCTTTGGCGATGTCTACCGAGATAAACAAAGGTGAGCGACGATGCCCGCCAACTCACATAACTTTGACGAAAGAATCTTATTCTAGAATAACCCCTCTTCCAATCACGGACGGGGTATAGACTAGTCATATTCTCCCGCGGAAACCTACCCTATACCCAAAGTTTTCCTGCCGAAGCAGACCAGGACGCATGCCCCCTGGGTTCCAGTCATATCCCTCCGAATTACTCGCGCTCATCGGGAGGACGGACCGTGGGTTGAGACATTTCTTGCGTGAAAAGACCATTTAGGGATGGTATATGACTATTTGCGATGCGTGATCTGGGAAATGAAAGCTGGTCCACGAGCTTGACCACTCTTCCTTCGTGCAGAAAACACATTACTCTAAAGAGTGAGGAGACGATGGCTCCCATGCAATAAATATAGTCTCGCCCAAGGAGTAGATTGTAATCTAAGGGTCCTTGGACTACCATTACGTTCATTTGAACTGTCTTCCCTCTCAATGTTATGGGCACATTGGGAAGGATCCCTAAAGGTCGACTGGTTCCTTTATCAAAGCCTGTCATATTTCTCATCTCAGGCAAAAGCGATGGTGAACCAAGCGCTTTCCAAGCAGTAGAGGAAAGGATACTCACAGAAGCCCCCTCATCTATGATGGTACCAGCCATGACCATTCTATATATTTGGACGATAATTCTGAATGGTATGCTTGCTGGTAAACAGGGTCTGCCTAGTTGATTCCAGTTGAAGGAGACAACTAGGTTGCTTGGAGGTGGGACCGAGTAGACGGCCGGGTACGGCTCTGACGAACTTCCTTCCTACGGTAAAGCAAAGGGTAGGTTTCCCCCGTGTTCGTCGGAGTCTGTGTTGATGAAGAGAATTTGGACGGTGTCATCCTCGTTCTCTCTAGTGACTGTGTCATTTGAAGACAAAACCTCTGAAGGCAAGATTGGGTCGACTGCCGCCTCGACCTTTTGACTTTCGTCGGGTATGGATTCAGCTGGTTCATCTTCAATGACAGGCGCTTCAGCTGACCACTTGAGCAGGCCAGCTGGATTCTCAATTAACGAAGGACTCGGCAAGAGTTTTTTATATCCAGGAGGAAGTCGTAACTGTGAAATCGGACGATCATCCAAAACTCTTTTAGCTTCATCTAAGAAGGGACGACGGTGGATGGCGTGATCGCCTTCGCACAGTTTATAGGGAGATCTAGCTCTCCCTTTTTGTCCTGGGGCTTCACTTTCGCTAGTTGACGGTGTGCTTTCAACATGGCCATCAAAGGTTGACGACACCGGATTATGAAAACGGGGAGACCAGTCCCTTAGTATCCGAGGGATGCAAGGACAATCTCTGTGAAAGTGGTCTCCTTTGCAAATGACACATGGTGATTTAGGCCTGGTCGATGCAGTGTGTGGATTTTCATTAGACGGCACTCGTTTGCCCCCATTCGCTTTTGGTTCCTTCTTCTTCTTCTCTTTCTTCTTCTTTTCCTTCTTCTCCTTAGGAACTTGACTTTTGGCTTTGCCAGCCCCATCAAGAGAAGAGGAAGGAGGAGAGGAAGAATTAGAGGAAGTAGAAGGTTGGTGGGTAACTCTGGACTGGTCTAACTGCTGATTCGATTGTTCAGGAATAGTGGTGTTCTGAAGGACATTGGTTGAGAAGAGCCAGACTGGAAAGCCAATTGTCAGTCCTGGAAGCGACAATGTGGCCATATGGGGTGCACCAACATCTCCCCAAGAGGAGAAGGGACTAGGATTTCCACCAAGGGGAATTCCTTGGTTGGTAGACTCCATTTTCTCAACCTAAGATCAACGTAGGAAAAGGGGATGAATATTCCGTTTAAAATAAATTTTAAGACGCTTGGACACAACTTGTTTTTTCAATTTTAAAGAGTCGAGAAAAAACAAAAGATGACTCTAGTCTCCTTCGATTTTTAATGAGCCTGAAGTGACAAGTGCTCAGATGGACCTTTTCCGTTAAGGAGTCTAAAAAGGAACGAAAGGGACTGCTCTGGAGATCTAGGTAGAGGGTGTGCCAAACCAATCACAAAACTGCAAAATACGTTTTACGGTACGGCAGTCAATCTTCCCGAATGCTGTGTTCGGTGCATTGCGATCAGTAGGGCAGCCGACACTGCTTCCTATGGATAAAAGGTTTTAAGCCTATAGGGGTCTCCCAATATATACTCGATGGTACGTGGGAGCACAATCCGTACTGGCACTTATCATCTCACAGTGGAGGAATCACCCAACCATCAGTGAGGACAACAGTTACCAGGCTTTACGACGCCGGAACACGTCTCTAGCCTAGACCTCTATGTTGTGAGTTAAGTTCCGATGCGTTGTTAGATTCATTCAATTTATTTTAAGTTGATCTTTCTTAGAATTTTGTCTTTTGGGATCACCACGAGATGTAGATGTAATTCCTAAATGCAATCTAAAGATGATAAGCAAGCTTTTATCTCTTTTCAACAATGAAAATCCTAGCTACAAGGGGAAAAGAAAGACACAATCTTTTCTCAAAGAGAAAAGAGCACACTATAAATGCACTTTTTCTAAATCAAGCCAAACAGACTATCAATATGCAAATGCAAATATGCATGTATTTGTTTTCACTTTCTTAATATTGATGCCTAAAAAGAAAGTTGATGTACAAATCTGAATTTGCTTTCAAGTGAAAAACACAAACAAGCTTCTTTTCGAAATCAAAAAGGTAGAGAAGATTACAATACTTTATGATTTTGAAATAAACACTCGTTTCGACACTAGAAAGTGACAAATTCAAACCAAAGGTAAAAGTAAAAAGTATAATCAACTGTCAACAGTAAACAAACTTTCTCCTAAGATTAAAATCGACACTTGCGACAGATCTAAATTTAAGGACGACAGTATGACTATTCTACTCTTTCAATGGAAAACTGTAAATGATGTAACAAACACACAAAGAACATCTACAGCCTTTTTGTACAAAGGAGGCAGAATTAAGGCAGAGAAAAGGAGTTTTCAGACAGGTACACACACTGATAACAGGCTGCAAAAATCAGAGATAAAACTGGACAAAATGAAACAAAGAACCTCAGTTGCACAGGGCAAAAGCTTATCAGCGCACTTGTTGCACAGAGAAACTGAATTGCAGCGCAGGTAGCCCTCTCGGGACCTGCGTTGAAATGCAGAACCTCTTCACAGAGCCTGCGCTGGGGCAGAAACGAGACTTCTATCCAGGTTCTGGGTCACGGTTTGCAGTTTAATCTATGGATTTTGGCCGAGTAAAAGCAATCAGTAAGGTACAATCAGAGGGATGATTTAAAGGAGGACTAAGAGCTATCACAAAGGGAAATTAGAGTATTTGTGGATCAGCTGTTCAAATCATAAACAAATCCAGTGAGTGGATTGAAGTAGCAGCTACTTTGCACTTGATAATGGCAAATGCAGTTCAATTGCTACTTCGATGTTTATGAAACAAACAACAAGAGAAACAGAAACAAACTAACTAGACACGATCCCCAGCGGAGTCACCATTTTGTTGTTGGGAAAAGTATCTACTCAGAACGCCCCTATCCCACTCTAAGGTGTGACAGTGCCTTAGCAACAAACAAGGAAAACTACTTTCATATTCTTCTTTATGAAATGTAAACGAAGAGGAATAGGATGAACTAACCTGTGTCTTGCGCTAGCCCACTGATCCAATCACTCTTCTCTTTGACAGCTTCCAGCTACCTGCTCCCTTACTCGCCCAGCTTCACCAAGTTCCTGCAAGATCACAGAAGAGGAAAACTACACAAAGACATAGATTTACATTCATAACTAGCTTAGGATCAGATTTAAGCTAAACATGCAAATATAACAAAACATCATTGATACACAAGCATGTAGGAGAAACTCAAATAGTTTTATTGATATAACAAGAAGATCCAGGAGGAGATACAACCAAGTGAGTCCCGATCCAGCATCAACCTCCCAGCAAAGGAATCCATTCTTCACCTCCAAAAAAGCATAAATCACCCAATGCACTAATCTCAATCTCAAAACCAACAGCAATTCTCTGCAAAGTACAAAATTCCAGCCCCTGGATCTCTGGGATGAGGGATCCATATATAGATGTATGCAAAGAGGATGAGTCAGCTTATGATTTGACTTGTGGCTTCTCTCTGTCAGTTCTTGCTTCCACTTGGAGGCTGAGAGCCTCTTACTCATCCTTGGTCGAACTCAGTGAGGCAAGTGTCATTGAGGAAGATTCTGGAAGCTTCCATTGTCTGTCCACCCCGCGGAATGACACTGCCATTTGTCATTTCCTACTCAACGCACCCTGGTAGTGCATTTAGGTGCGTTGCAACACACCTAGCTAGTGTACTGGGGTGCTATGCAACGCAGGTAGTTAGTGGAGCAGTTGAAATGATCCTGATTAGACTGTTTCTGAGCAGTTTCTGGTGGAGAACTTCTGGGAGAAGCTGTAATTGGTTGACCTTGTTCCTCTAGGGGTAGGAACAACACTTTTAGGGACTTAGGATCCCTTGGTTTATGGACATTTCATGCTTAGAGCTGTAAGGCACAAAAATGTCTATAACAGCCGAAAAGCTGAAAAATCAAGGTTGTGGGCCAAATTTTCAAAGGGCCAAGGGATCATCCCTTGTAGGTCCTATATCGAGGTACCAAAATGGATGATTATGGAGTGGTTCAATATGTAGTGGTCAAGTATGGATGGTCACGGTTCTAGTTAGCCAATATTTTGCACATAGGTAGAGGTCATAGCACATGGTCATGGATGTTTGATGGTTTAAAGCATGGAACAAATTATTTATTTATTTATTTATTTTTTAATTTTTAATTTTATTTTTTTTATTATTAAATAAGGGTATCCAAACATTTGGATGTATAGAATTGGACCCTATTAGTGGACCCAAAATCCAAATCTATTGAACTAATCACTTAAGGCATGGTCCCAACTCAAGGTAATGATGGGTCGATGGTTTATCTCTTGGAGCCAAAGGGTTATGAAATAATACAATCATCCAGACATCCATTTACGTAAAAGTGGACTCGGAGTCTGGATTCAACATAAATAATATAAAGAAATATGGGAATCTAGTAATATAGGTACTTTTCATAGTGTCTTTTTAATATGCACCCAGATTTTGGATCTATTAGACATTCATTTAAGAACATGGTCTTGGAACAAGGTCACGTGGGTTGATGGTTCCCTGTAACTGAAATCAATATTAATTAATCTAGGTAAGAAATTCATTAATATATTCATATATCTGTTATAAAGAAGTGGATCCATATTTTAAATCTTTTGGAACAACTTTTTTTTAGAACAAGGTCACAATGCATGATCATGGGTGTTTGATGGTTTAACCCCAAGGGGAAAGGAACCATAAAATTAGTAAAGTAATTTGGCTCATCTGGATAAAATCTCCCAAGGTGAGTTGGATATGATAAAAGTATTCACATGTTGTGTTGGCCCTAATTAACTATGTGTTGGTCCATATTTGGAAATGAGGTAAAAATAAATTAAGTCAGAAAGGTTTAGAGTGTCTTGTGATGATATGATCAACTAATCAAAGAAGATTAGTAAAGGAGAGCATGAAGAAGTTTGATGATGAAGTATGAGGAGGATGTATAGAGAATAGACAGGTTGTCCAAAAAAGAAAGCATAGACATGTGCAAATTTGGTAGCATGAAGTAGTTCGTGGTCCACGGTAAAAGACAAAAATATGGTAGAGAGAAATATGCATTGTTGTGGACATTAGAGATGATATTCATTAGAGGAAAGTTTAGCTTAAGAGTGGCCTCCTAAGGAAAAATAATAAAACAATAGTTAAAATAATAAAATAAGAATTATGAATTTTGGAGGGAAAAGAAGAAAACTATTTTTTATTGTATTTTTGGCTTATTTCTTTAGAGGTTTACTCAAATTCCAAGTGCAGACACTTTTTGGATGCGAAATTAAATTCCACATCCAACGAGTACCAATTATGCATACTTCTAAGAAAATCAGTATTGATAAAAAAATGAAGACACATTCTTCAATTTTTATCAATGTGGGTTTTCTTACTTTAGTAATTACGCATACTTTAGTAATTACACATACTTTTACTTTAGTAATTACACATACTTTTACATATGCAATTTAAAAGTATGCGTAATTACTAAAGTATGCTTGAGAAAACGCATAGTTTTAGTAATTTTTATCAATGTGGGTTTTCTTAAAAGTATGCATGAGAAATGTTGAAAAGTGAGAACAAGAAATTACTAAAAATAGAAGTGCTGAAAATAGCAGTTTGGGATCAGTGTTGGGTTGGGCAATAGGGAATGAAAAATGGAAGTGCTAAAAATAGAAGTTCTATTTTTAGCAGTTCAGTGTGGATTCCTATTTTAGTCAGGCCCTGGACTAGAAATAGGAAGTAAAATTCGAATTTGATATTAACAATTGTTTGTAAATTAATTAATTAATTCAATTTGAGTTAGTTAGATAAAGAATTATGAACTTGAAGTCTATGTGAGGACATGCAACAATTTCTCCTTTGATTGAGGGATTTAACCATTAGTTAAAGGATGAGGATGAGTTGTAATTAGTTGGCTCAGTTAATTGAGTCAGTCCAGTTAGATTAATTTAACAAGTTGTTAAATTAATGAGATTTAGTTTGTTAATGCGCGCATGCATGTAACAACTGGTATTTTTAGATAACTGAATATTATAGTTTAAATAACTCATGCATGTCAGTTTAGACAGAGACCTAATTGAGATTAGAGAATGGATAGTGTACTATTAGTTGGATGAATATGTTTCCTATAAAGGAAGCTCATCCATGATGAGGATTTATCTCCTTCAAGTTTGTGCAGTTAGGTTAGAGGTTAGTGAGTGTGTGAAGAGGCCAATTCACACAGGTGGCAGCACTGGACCCCAAGGAAAATGCACAATGAAATAGGAGGCTTGGAGGGCAGAGGAGAAGGTTTGTGAGAAGCCTTTGACTGTCTATGAGCCACAGAGGGATTGTATTGAGAGCTGGATAGCTTTTGAGCTAAGGCTTTATGTAATCTAGAATATATTTCCACTTGCATGATAATACAGAGATGGGGTTTTAGGCAGGTGATTTCCCCGGGTAAATTCTTATGTGTTATGTGTGATTGATTCCTTCTTATCAATTATATATGTTCTTATTGATGTTGCTCATGGTTGATTAAGCTTCCGCTAAATTGTTTGTATAAGTAGATCAAGTGTTTTTCTTTAGTACATTGCACTACTAGGGTGATCTACAGGTGAGAAATTTCTACATGGTATCAAATTTGACTGATTTGTAGAAAAATTCTACAAAATTCTACATGGTATCAGAGCACAGGTGATCAAGGAGAGAACAATATACTGAGAGGAGAATTCAAAGTTTTGAGTTTTGGGCCGATATTTTGCAGAGAAGATATGAAAATTTATGTACAAAATTTTCAAAAATAAATAGCAGATTTGGACTCTTTGTGGAAAAATACCCAAAAGAAAATAAAAAAATCGGTTGAATCGGAGTTCAGTTGAGGGAGATATCGCTGATTTAAAATCAGCTCTTTTTCTAGAAAATTTCATGACGGTGGGAAAGTGGAAATAGATTGGTGTGCTAGCCAAGAACCTATATGCACTTGAGGTACAAGATGCATGCAAAGCCTTAAGGAGCAAGGCAAAGTTTAGATACTTGGTGAGTGAGAGGGAGCGTGAATTACCTCTCAACATGCAAAGCCAGAAGAAGTCTCAAACAATTGTGGAGGAACCATGATTGGTGCAACAGCTTCAGGAGGTTGTGGAGTAGCCACAAGAAGGGATGCTGAGAGAAGATTGAGTAGATACATATACTCATTCAGAAGCCTCCAGTAGGGGGAAACTTCGAGCCAAGTGGGCTGAGGGATCATATGCAACCATACCTCCAGGTAGGAGGTGGGGCGATGTGGAGTGATCGTCCCAAGGAGGAGGGGCAGGATCCTTGAGGTACCCAACCTCTTTGATTCAACTTTGCTACAGGAGCCTCGATGAGGAGTAGTAGTATTGACTGATTGGGTAGATACATATGCAAATGGAGCGACAGAGAGAGCTATAGTGTAGGGAATCCCAGGAGAGTGCAGAGCATGCAGGTTGCAGCAATGCGAGAGGCACAAGTGTGTTGCACAATGCAGGGTAACACAAAGAAGGGTGCAATGGTGTGAGATGCATGGAGATGTTGTAGTAGCGCAAAGGTCAGAGAGGGAACACTTGTCAGCAGGAGGTAGAGCTTCACCATCAGAGTATGTTGTTAACCCAATAGAGAGGTCATTTGGGAGTTTTTTTTTTGTTCCGAGAGCTGTTGGAGCAACCACACTTGGTAGATTTGTTGCATGCAGAAACATTTCAGAGGTACAGGATCTGGTTTGAGAGGAATCCTTTCTTGTTGAGAGAGAGTGTTGAAAATTGGCAACAAGAAATTGCTAAAAACAGGGAATGAAAAATGGAAGTGCTAAAAATAGAAGTTCTATTTTTAGCAGTTCAGTGTGGATTCCTATTTTAGTCAGTCCCTAGACAAGAAATAGGAAGTAAAATTCGAATTTGATATTAACAACAGTTTGTAAATTAGTTAATTAATTCAATTTGAGTTAATTAGTTAAGGAATTATGAACTTGAAGCCTATGTGGGGACATGCAACAGTTTCTCCTTTGATTGAGGGATTTAACCATTAGTTAATTGAGTCAAGTCCAGTTAGATAAATTGAGTCAAGTCTAGTTAGATTAATTTAACAAGTTGTTAACTTAATGAGATTTAGTTTGTTAATACCTGCATGCATGTAACAACTGGTATTTTCAGATAACTGAATATTATAGCTTAAATAACTCATGCATGTTAGTTCAGACAAAGACCCAGTTGAGATCAGAGAAGGGACAATGTACTATCAGTTAGATGAATATTTTTCTTATAAATGAAGTTCATCCTTGATGAGGATTTATCTCCTTCAAGTTTGTGCAGTTAGATCAAAGGTTAGTGAGTGTGTGAAGAAGCCAATTCACACAGGTGGCAGCACTGGACCCCAAGGAAACTGCACAATGAAATAGGAGGCTTGGAGGGTAGAGGAGAAGGTTTGTGAGAAGCCTTTGACTGTCTATGAGTAGTAGAGGGATTGTTCTGAGAGCTGGATAGCTTCTAAGCTAAGGCTTTATGTAATCCGGACTATATTTCCACTTATATGATAATATAGAGATGGGGTTTTAGGCAGATGCTTTCCCCGGGTAAATTATTCTGTGTTATGTGTGATTGATTCCTTCTTATCAGTTATATGTGTTCTTATTAATGTTGCTCATGGTTGATTAAGCTTCCGCTAAATTGTTTGTAGAAGTAGATCAAGTCTTTTGCTTTAGTACATTGCATTACCAGGTTGATCTATAGGTGGGAAATTTCTACATGGTATCAGAGTTGACTGATCTGTAGAAAAATTATACAAAATTCTACATGGTATCAGAGCACAATTGATCAAGGAGAGAACAATATATTGAGAGGAGATTTCAAAGTTTTGAGTTTTGGACCGAGACTTTGTAGAGAAGATCTGAAAATTTATGTGTGAAATTTTTAGAAATAAATAGCAAATTGGATTCCTTGTGGAAAAATACCCAAAAAAAAAAATAAAAATAAAAAAAATTGGTTGAACCGGAGTTCAAATGAGGGAGATATTGTTGATTTAAAATCAACTCTTTTTCTAGAAAATTTTGTGACGGTGGGAAAGTGGAAATATATTGGTGTGCTAGCCAAGAACCTGTATGCACTTGAGGTACAAGATGCATGCAAAGCCTTGAGGATCAAGGCAAAGGATAGATACTTGGTGGTTGAGAGGGACAGTAAATTACCTCTCAACATGCAGAGTCAGAAGAAGTCTCAGACAATTGTAGAGGAGCCACAATTGGTGCAGCAACTTCAGGAGGTTGTGGAGCAGCCACAACAGGGGAAGCTAAAAGAAGATTGAGTAGAGGCATCTACTCATGAAGAGGCCTCTAGTAGGGGGAAACTTCGAGCTAGGTGCGCTGAGGGATCACATGCAGCCATACCTCCAGGTAGGAGGTGGGACGATGTGGAGTGATTTTCCCAAGGAGGAGGGGCAAGATCCTTGAGGTACCTAACCTCTTTGATTCAACTTTGCTACGGGAGCTCGGATGAGGAGTATTAGAACTGGCTGATTGGGTAGAGACAGATGTATATGGAGTGGTAGAGAGAGCTACAGTGCAGGGAATCCCAAGATAGTGCAAAGCATGCAGGTTGCAGCAATGCAAGAGGCACAAGTCTGTTGCACAGTGCAGGGTAGCACAGAGAAGGGTGCAACTATGTGAGATTCATGGAGATGTTGCAGTAGTGTAGAGGTCAGAGAGGGAGCACTTGTCAGCAGCAGGTAGAGCTTCACCATCAGAGTATGTTTCTAGCCCAATAGATAGGTCAGTTGGGAGTTTGTTTTGTTCCGAGAGTTGTTGGAGCAACCACACTTGGTAGATGTGCTGCATGCAGATCATTCTAGAGGTACAGGATCAGGTTGGAGAGGAAGCCTTTCTTGTTGAGAGGGAGTGTTGAAACTTGGCAACAAGAAATTGCTAAAAGTAGCAGTTTGGGTACCAGTGCTGGATTGGGCAATATGGAATGAAAAATGGAAGTGCTAAAAACAGAAGTTATATTTTTAGCAGTTCAGTGTGGATTCCTATTTTAGTCAGTCCCTGGACTAGAAATAGGAAGTAAAATTCAAATTTGATATTAACAGTAGTTTGTAAATTAATTATTTAATTCAGTTTCAGTTAATTAGTTAAGGAATTATGAACTTGAAGTCTATGTGAGGACATGCAACAGTTTCTCCTTTGATTGAGGGATATAACCATCAGTTAAGGGATGAGGATGGGTTGTAATTAGTTGGCTCAGTTAACTGAGTCAAGTCTAGTTAGATTAATTTAACAAGTTGTTAAATTAATGAGATTCAGTTTGTTAATGCTTGCATGCATGTAACAACTAGTATTTTCAGATAACTGTATATTATAGCTTAAATAACTCATGCATGTCAGTTCAGACAGAGACCCAGTTGAGATCAGATAAGGCAAAATGTACTATCAATTGGATGACTATTTTTCCTATAAAGGAAGCTCATCCATGATGAGGATTTATCTCCTTCAAGTTTGTGCAGTTAGATTAGAGGTTAGTGAGTGTGTGAAGAGGCCAATTCACACAGGTGGCAGCACTGGACCCCAAGGAAACTGCACAATGAAATAGGAGGCTTGGAGGGTAGAGGAGAAGTCTTGTGAGAAGCCTTTGACGTTCTATGAGCAATAGAAGGATTGTATTGAGAGCTTGATAGCTTCCGAGCTAAGGCTTTGTGTAATCTGTACTATATTTCCACTTGTCTGATAATACAGAGATGGGGTTTTAGGCAGGTGCTTTCCCCAGGTAAATTCTTCTGTGATATGTGTGATTGATTCCTTCTTATTAGTTATATTTGTTCTTATTGATGTTTCTCATGGTTGATTAAGCTTCCGCTAAATTGTTTGTAGAAGTAGATCAAGTGTTTTGCTTTAGTACATTGCATTACCATGTTGATCTACAGGTGGGAAATTTCGACATGGTATCAGAGTTGATTGATTTGTAGAAAAATTATACAAAATTCCTCAAGAAAATCTAAATGCCACCAATAAAACTCAATATTGCATCAGTTTACATTTAGAATTTTAATAAAGTGCGCAACTTGTTTAAATGCCACTTGGTAAATAGGAAAATTAGAAATAATTTGGGCTAATCACACTATTTAATATTGATTAGGCTAGGAATACAATAGGTTAGATTAGTGAATAAATTAATCACTTGGTTTAATCATGATTAATTGATAGGAAAAATCAGTAAAAGTCTCTGCTAGTTCAAATGCAGCATTCAATTGTTTCTAAATAGTTTTTAGAAAAAATAAATTTTGATTAACCTTACCTTAAGCAAGGGTTAATTGTGATTTAATGCACTTGTAATAAAGTTTGAAATATTTATTTTAGCCCAAGATGGAACTTTAGAAGAAAATGGACAACAGAGAGCGTCCCCCGCCCAGATCAATGGTTGGGGAATATTTTCGGCCCCACGCCCCCCGCCCCTCGCCCCCCCTCGAGCTCAACTCCGCTTTTTCCATGGGGGTTAGGGGTCTGAAACTCTTGCTACGTGGCGCCCTCTCAATGTTTCACATCCCCTCACTTTCCTCTCATCACACCTGCTACCCTCCAAAACATCTCCTGCTTCTGACTTTCCACTACTTCCACTCACCACTCGCCACGTCAACCTCCTATCCGCACCTTACCTCCATGCGCTCTCTGCCACCTCACCCTTGTGGAACCCACTCCTGTGATTACTCTCCACCGTTAAAATTCATTCTGATGATTTACTTCCTCCCAATCCTATGCTACAACATGGCACCCCTCTTGCCATGTTAGCAAGCTGTTTTAACATTAACTACCTTCCGCTCCTATGAAAATAACCTGCTCCTCGTTAATGGTAATAGAATTAATGGTAATTGGGGAAATAACTCTATATAAATGAGAGTAAACCATAAAATTCCTTTCCTTCACCATGTCGTATGATCAACAACCTTTTACAGATTCTTAAGCCACAAAACTATTGTTTGAATTGCCCAACTATTACTATTCCAGACTGCCATCAGGCACCCAATTCAACATTTTTCCGTCGTTTTCCTATTCTAGGTAACCTGCCACCTTTCCTCTTCTCAAAAAATTCATAATTCCACCCAAAATAAAACTCCCAAAAGAAAAGGGAAAGAAGCGAGAAGAGAACCATATGCTTCCCCCACTTGTAGACTTAGATCATGTACCCTTGTTAGACCTGCAGTATAAAATTGTTGAAACCAACTATGAATTCGACTTGTTTGAACTTCACAATTGGTTAAAACAAAAATTCCTTGACCAAAGTGATGAAATTAATCTGTGGGAGTCTACCCTACCTCAGTATATGTTCCCAGAGACCCATTTCTTCCCTGAGTTTGTTTCCTAGTCCCAATTAAGTTATGTCCCCTCTCAGAGAGCTATCATAAGTCACAATGGTGAAGTTTTGATCAATATCACAGCTAAAGTCATCACTCAAATTCTATTGGTAACTATCCCAGAGTCAGCTAAGCCATTGTTAGTAGACTCTCTCATAGAGCTCTACAAGAATTTAACTTTTCCGCAGAGAGCCAAGATCTTTGAAGTTTTTATGCTTGAATATGCCCAATTATCAAAAACCAATCCTCCATATTCATCTTCTATGTTCGTAGAGGGAACCAAGAAGTTTATTTCCATCATGTCCTTTATTCTTAGATATCATTCTGACCAGTGGGTTAATGAGGCCATTGTTGGCTTCTTGTCAATTTTTACCACTGGTGAGCAACCAGTTATTATTAATTACAGTTAATTTATTTCAAAGGCTATGCATGATCAATTTGTCAAATTTTATACAAAAGGAAAATTGAAATACTCCTATGTTTTAGTGTACATGTTTATTCATCAAAAAGCAGATAAATTCCCTTTCATCTTGCAGAAGATGGATGAGCAAGGTAATGCTTAGTCAATCATACAAACGACATCCTTGGTGAAAAGGAATTTCACATAATTCTCTTTCACAAACTTTATGGACGAGTTCTTATAAACAGTCATATGTCTCCTACATAACTGCTAAAAGCCTCCATTTATACACAGTTCTCGAAATGAACATTTGTTTCTCAAGACAAATTACTATCAACATTCAACTCAGAGAAGAGAAAAATGGAGATAAAATTTCTCGAAGCCAAAGTACCAACTCCTAGGTCATCTGCAGATTACAAGGAATCTATGTTCACTTTTGATGCACAACATATTCATCCCATAGACCAGATGGATGTATGTAGACAAACAAGTGAGATGATGTATTCCACACTCAGCTACGCTGCCATGTCTACTTTTAAATTATAGGGATCACTAAATAATGTACAGTTGCAACTCAAATTAGAGAAGATTTCGTCCTTAGCCAAGGATACTAGAATCAAGTCACTGGAAGACTTCGTGATAAATTTGGGATATAATCCCAAAGATATCAAGGTAGCTGAAGAAAGTTTGAAGAAAAAGGATGTTAATATAGCAACATTGAGAAAACAATTGAAGTTGCATACTAAGGGGGATCCACAGGCCAATGTACTAAGAGAGAGTGAGATGCAGAAAGAGGATATGTTTAGGATAGTTGTCAACCTAAATAGACAAATGAGATACATGGAGATAGAGTTAGAGAAATTTCTCCAAGAAAAAGAGCAGGCACAATAGCTAGCAATAGTTCCTCTTACTGCAGTTCCAATTGGAGTGGCCACAGCTACAAAATCTTATGCATATACATAACCAACTACTACAGATTCAACAAGTGAATTGGTTAGAGCCATGGACAATCTAACTATCCAAGAGCAAGAAATTGCAAAGTTAAAAGCTCAAATTAAGACACTGTCAGAACATAAGTTAAAGATTGATACTTTTTATGTGGCAGAGTTACAGAAAACCCATAAGATAAATCTAAAAAATGAGGAGTTACATAGTGAATCAATGATGGGTCATAGTCAGGCCCAAGCCAGAGAACATATATGGACTAGAATTAGTGAAGCCATCACAGAGAGATGCCCTTCTATACAAATCATTTTTGAACAAAAGGAGTTATTGCAAAAATACAAAAAAGTAATAAGGCAGACTAAAATAGGCTAGGGGCAGAAACCTGGGGAAGCTACATCCCTCATCAAATTTCTAAATTCTAAGAACTACAAGAGTTGGGATTTAAGGACAGAACAGAGACTATCTTGGAGGTGAAAAGGATGAAAAACAAAATGACTCTTATGAATCAGCTGGATAAAAAGTGCCAGAATTTAGAAATTAGCATAGACAAATTCCACAAGAAGTTGCAAGTGTTGAATAGGAAAAGTTTTCCAAAGTTGACAAATACAGAAAATGAGCTCATGAGCCTAATAGAGTACCAGGATAGATTAATCAAGATTTCCCAAGACAAATCAAATTTTGCAGGGATCAAAGGGCATATCACAAGGAAGGAATTCATGGAGGCATTAGATTTTGATTTATTTATCAGTCATGAGTTCAGGAACATATTTTTCATCAAGCCAACCTTTCAGAAATACACAGATGTGGATGAAAGCTACAGGAAGTTGATTAAGTTTTCAATCCCAAGTGAAGATAGGTGGGAGAAATTGTGTGAATTACTGGAGTAATTCGTAATTGGACAACAAGGCAAACAACGCAACAGATTTTGAGGCCCAGTCACCAACAATATTCCTAAAAAATAGGGCCAACATTCAGTAGTTTGAAGATTCCTATTATTTTGTTCTAATTTTGTAACCAGTTTAGACATTAATAGGATTCTATCTTGATCTTTTGAACCAAGATATTTTGCAAATATTTTTGTATAAATACTTCAAACATCGAAGTACTAGTGTTGGGATTAGTTTTGAAGAAAGGGCTTATGTTGTGAAGAAGCTCATAGATCTACCTTTGATCATATTTCAGTAATATAGCTCAAGCATTACAGGATTATTGTTTCAATTTCATTGCTGAAGTGAATCTTCCTCTGTTAAATGTTTTCATTGTTTTTGACATATGTTTCTAAAATCTAAATCATTCTAAGAAGAGTACGAACATAATTTGTTTAAAAGTAAACTCTGTATCTAACTTATGAATAATTCTATGTTTTCTACTGAAAATTAAAAACATAATTCTTAATTGCTCTGCTTTTCATTGGATTCTTGAATCTTTTTCTTCTCCTCCACATCATAGATTTTAAAGGATCCAGTGAAATTTCCTACCCTGCGTTGTAAGTTTAGCTTGTAAACTCTATGTTTGATCAACCTAAACCTATGAATCCATTTCCCAATGGCCTAATTCCATTATCTCATCTCAAAAATACAAAAACACAAACCTGAACATGATAACTAGTCTAATATCATCAGTAAAACAAAGTTAAATCATAAAGAGAGACCCCTCTCTGAAACTAGAAGGGTTGGATTCCTAGTTTCCAAAGTGGTTCTGAGGTTACCTCTGTGATTTACTCTACAACCTCATAAATTATGGATTGATAACATCCTGGTGACCATACTAGGGAATGAACATATCTACTATGAAAATTCATTTCTCGGGTGCAAAAGATTTATTTTAGTCCATTTAAGATTTAGTCTTTAGAAATAAATGATTTTGAGGTTATAATTTTTGTATATATCTGAAATTGTGTGTTAAATACTATATATATCTGGCTCCCAAAATAATTCATACCAGAGCTCATCAAGATCCGAATCCTCCCAATATCCTAGATAACCTTGAGAATTGATAAGGAAGAAAAGCTTGACCGAAAGTCAAGGGAGTAACAGTCCTCAGCCAAGAGCCAATTACTTTCCAGAGAGTTTTGTTACCATAAAAGACATTCAATTTGATCTACCCTTTGGACTTAGTCTATTTAGAACCAAGTCTAAAAAAATTGTAGCTAAAATTGTTATTGATGAGTCTATGTTAAAGCCATACATATTTGAACATCAGTTTGTAGACCAGGATCTTGACAAACAATCTCTCCAGTAGTTTGAAAAATTAGAAGACCTAGTGTCAGGCCTAGATCAAGTTATCCACAAAGCCTACATCCAATAATCAAATGAACTTTCACCCCTATCATTATTTGTTTCTTCTCCCATCACACAATCTTTACATCATGTTTCCATTAGTTCCACCTCTTCAACAATTTCCACTACCTCTCCATTAATATCACCAAGTATAATACAAATTGTCTTAATCCCTCCCACATCTACACCTCACACAGTTTCATCTATTGTTCCTCCCCATATACCAGTCATGGTAGCCTGATATTCTCCCCTGGTTTTATCTAGCTAATTACATAACATGCATCAAGACTAGGATTCCTTAGTTTAATGACATTGGGGCCCTCACTACACAACAACATCTAGATAAAATGAATGACTACTTTGACCTTTAGGAGGTTGATGAATATGATGTGAAGATGAGGTTGTTTGCCTAGAGCCTTAATGGAGAGCTAAGAAAATGGTTTAAATCTTTACCAACAACTACCATTAATGATCTTACTGCCTTTCATCATTCTTTCCTTAACAAATGGGAAACTAAAAAGAATCCCCTCCAAGTTTTAAATGAATATAAAAATCTAAAAAGAGGGCCTAATGAAACTGTTGAAGAATATTGTGATAGGTTTAATTGATTTTATAATGCCATTCCATCTGCTATAAATCCCCCACTAGGGTTAGCTCTTATTCATTTTCCTGAAGGGTTTGATGTTGACATGGTCTACCAATTAAGAGAAAGAGACCCTACCACACTTAAATAAATGTAAATTAGCATTGTTAAAGTAGAGGCTAATTTATTAGCCAAAAAAGGCAAGCTTAAAAATGAAAGAAGAGTTACCATCAAGGAAGAACCTTCCTCCTATTCATCATACTTAAAAATAGATAATCTAGTCAAAACCATGGAAATAATGACAAAGAGGATCACAATGGATGATAAAACCCCTCCTAGGGATAACTAAACAAATTCTCAAAACAAAATCAAAATCTCACAAGAAATCCACCTCCGATAAAACCAAGGGAACAGAGGGGCCCTAATGATCAGAAACTTAGGCCTCCTTTTTAGGAAAACTATGCCGAAGAAGAAGTGGAAATAGAAGAATTTTCAGAGGAAAACCAAATTAATCTGTTTGGGGATACAAAAATGGATCATATATTTTTGACTAGAGAAGAGTAAGATCAATTTATTCTTTCACAACTAGAAACAATTCCTTTAGAGTTTGAAGAATACAAACATGGATAATAGAATGCCATAATGGAAGTGCATAAGCAACATAACCTCAAGAATAGAAAAATTGTGGATGCTCCTCCTAAGAAAATATTTGATACTCCTTCCAAAAAGACTATTGATAATCAACCAAAGAAAACTCAGGCTAATATCCCTTCGTCTAGTCAAACTAAATATGTTCCTTCCTCTAGTCAATCCAAAATACTCGAAGAGAAAACCTTAAAAAACAGGATCAGAACCTCAAGGAAATAGAGAATCCACAAGCCTCTTTCAGCATAGAAAATGAATTGGCTAAAGTTAAAATTTCAATCCCCCTCATTGAACTGATGAATAAGAATGTGTACAGGACACAAGTAATGAAAGCCTTAAAGGTAGGAGAAGGAACAAATACTACAAATCTGGTTGATGACAAGCCTAAACTATTTCTTGGTCCAGAGGTAGAAGGTAAACCCCAAGATGGAAATGTTCCCCCTTTCTATGTCAGCCTCAATATCCTTGATAAAATTCTTCACAATGCCATGCTTGACTCTGGTGCCCACATAATTTAATGTCCCGGGCCATAATGGAGTAACTGAATCTTGACATTACTATGCCATATAAAGACTTGTATTCTTTTGATTCCAACAAGGTAAGATGCCTTGGTCTCATTAAATATCTCTGTGTCACCCTAGCTCAAATTCTTGCCAGAAGCATAGTCATGGATATTGTAGTGGCAGGCATAACCCAAAAGTATGGAATGATACTTTTTAGATCATGGGGGGTGAAACTGCAAGGCACCTTGCAAATGGATATGATTTATGCTACCATACCTATTTTTGGTTAGCCTAAGAGACTTTACAAAGAAACCCTAATGAAATACATGGTTAGCAGTCAAGATAGACCAAACAACCATCCCTTGTATTCAGTCCATTCAAACCTAGACTTTTTTATCTTGTATAACGATGGAGGTATAGGAGGAAAAATACTTAACCTAGAAACTTATTTGTGTGAAATGGAAAAAAAAAAGACATTGTAAAACTGGATGAAGAAAATGAGCCTTTATGGAACATGGATTTTGATGGGCCTGTAAGCAAAGAAGGATCAGGAGTAGGTGTGTGGGTTTTCAATTCACAAACTAGAAAATCCAAAGGACATTCATATAAATTGAACTTCCAATGTAGCAATAATGTAGCTGAGTATGAAGCCTTAATCCTAGGATTGAAAATTTTGAAAAAAATAGGTGCTAAGAGAATTTTAGTTCATGGAGATTCTAAACTCATAATTAAACAAATCAAAGGGGAATATTCAGCTAAACATCCAAGGTTGAGGGCTCATAGGAATGTTATTCTATATTTCCTTGAACGTTTTGTTGAGTAAAAGTTATCTGTAGTTCCAAGAGGTCAAAACATCATAGTTGATGGTCTGGATACTTCAGCTAATACTTGGAAAGTGCCTTATCGCCCAAGTCACCAATACCTAGTTGAAGTTAAAAACAAACCAGTTGTCCCAGATAACATCAGATATTGGCAAGTTTTTTGTAATGATGAACAAATTGAAATTTTTTTGTAGTCAAAGGATGAATTCGAGTGTGCCAATATAGACATAGATTGTGATATAGATAATAATGTACATAAAATAATGAATAATGTAGAATTGAACGAATTGGATAAAGATCAAGAAGAGTTGGAAATTTTACAGTTGAAGGATAATGTTTTTCCTAGAGGCTTTAGTTCCCTTGGAAGAATTATTTGATTTTAATGATGTGGCTAAAAAACCTAAAATAGAACCTACTGGATTCGATGTAGAAGAATGTAACATAGGAACCAACAAAAAGCCTAAAATAGTTAAATTGTCCAAATATTTTCCTTCAGCTGAAAAACATAATTATATAGATCTTCTCAAAGAATTCATAGATGTATTTGCCTAGATTTACGGGGATTTAAATTCCTATGACACTAGCATTATACAACTTAAAATTCCTATAAAAGAGGACTGCAAACCTTTCAAATATAAACTTAGAAGGATCAAACAAATGCTTTTTCCCTTGGTTGAGAAAGAAGTTAAGAAATTGTATGATGCCAAAATCATTGTACCCCTGCGGTTTTCAAAATGGGTATCAAACTTAGTTCCTACTAGGAAAAAGACTGGGGAGATTAGAGTATGTGTTGATTTTAGAATCTCAATAAAGCTTCTCTGAAAGACAACTATCCTTTGCCCAAAATGGACCACATCCTGCAGAAAGTAGTTGGATTAGCAAGAGTTTCTTTATTAGATGGATTTTCTAGTTATAACCAGGTTCTAGTACATCCTGATGACCAAGAGAAAACAACATTTACAACACCCCGGGGTACTTTCATGTATGTGAAAATTCCTTTTGGTCTGATCAATGTTGGGGATACATTCCAAAGAGAAATGGATTTTTCCTTTGCAGATGAGTTAGGTAGGTTTATAGTCATTTATTTAGATGATATCACTATCTTCTCAAAGACAAATGAGGAAATTTGCTCCATTTAAGGAGAGTTTTTGAAAAATGTAGAAAAATTGGTATATCTCTTAACTCAAAGAAAATATTATTTGGCTTAGAGAAGGGAAAATTGCTAGGATGCATCATCTCAAAAGGTGGCATAAAAATTGACCCAAGTAGATTGGAGGAAATATTGATAATAGACCCACCTAGGAACAAGAAAGAGGTCCCATCCTTTATTTGAAAGATAAACTTCCTTCAAAGATTTACACCGAATTTGGTTGAAATCCTAAAAGCAATAATAGACATGTTAAAGAAAGATACTAAAATTAAATGGCATAATAATGCAAAGGATTCTTTCACTAAGGTCAATAAAACTTTAACAATTGCACCCATTTTAATAAGTCTTGATTTTACAAAACAGTTGTGTTATTGCAGAAGAATGTTGAAGGACATGAACAACCAATTGCCTTTTTCAGCAAAGCATTGAGAGATGCATCGCTGAAATACAACATCATGGAAAAACAAGCATTTGCATTGGTTAAGGCAATTTAAGATTTCAGGGTTTATATTTTGCACTCACATATTATTGCTTTTGTCCCTAGTGCAGTTGTCAAGGACATACTCACTCAAACAAATCCAGATGGTAGAAGGGGCAAATGGATTTCCACCATTGTGGAATATGATATTGAAATCAGACCAACAAATCTTATCAAGGGTCAAGGGTTAGCAAAACTCATGGTAGAGTCCAATTGTAACGTATTAGACATAAATTTTATTTCAAAATTAGATGAACAGGAAGAGCAGGAAACTCCACTAATCTTAGAAGTTTTAAGAACATCACCATGGTATGTAGACATAATTTATCTTATATAACTTATATGCTCCTCCTAGTTTAACAAAAACCATGGCAAGGTTCCTTAAAATGAAATCTTTGAAATTTTGCATCATTGAAAATAATTTATATTCGAATGATGTTGGAGGAATGTTACTAAATATTTTTTTAAAATATGAATCAGACAGGGTCCTCGAGGAATTTCATTAGGGAGACTGTGGTGGCCATATATATTGGAAATATACAGTCGAGAAAATCCTTAGAGCTGGTTTTTACTAGCCAACGCCATTCTTTGATGTACATAAAAAGGTCACCTCTTGTTATCAATGCCAAATATTTGAAGGTAAAAGAAAAGATGTTACCTCTACCTTTGAAACCCATTTCAGTAGAATTCCATTTTCAACAATGGGGTTTAGACTTCATTGGTGAAATTCACCCCAGTTCCTCAGGCCAACATAAATGGATTTTGATAGCAATAGACTACTTTACTAAATGGATAGAAGCCATTCCCACTAAACAAGCCACTGACTTTGTTATCATCCAATTTCTAGAAGGAAATATATTGTCTAGGTTTGGCTACCCTCATAAAATCATAACTGACAATACTGTTTCCTTCAAGTCCAAAAAGATGATAGATTTTTGTAACAAATATCATATCAGGTTAGGGCACTCTACTGCTTATTACCCGTAGGGGAATGGGTTGGTTGAGTCCTCAAACAAGAGTTTGGTTTAAATTATCAATAAATCATTGTTGGAGAACATAAATTCATGCCACAAAAAAATTAATCAATGCACTATGGGCAGACAGAGTTACTTCCAAGAAATCCATTGGAATGTCACCATTCCATATACTGTATGGGACATATGTTGTTTTCCCAACTTCTTTTGGAATTTTAGAGTTAAAAATTTTGCAAGAAGCTCAGGTGGAGACCAATGACATGCAAAGAAGGATAAACCAAACTAATGAGTTACAACATTCAAGGGAACAAGTCTATCATAAAACCCAAGTCACCCATAAAAATATCAAAAGGATTTGTGATAGAAGGACTAAGGAAAACAATTTTAAACTCAATGATCTTGTTTTGAAATGGGATTCTAGAAACAAGGATAAAGGAAAACATGGTAAATTTGATAACTTATGGAAAGGGCCTTTTAAGATTGAAGCTTTTAGGGGAAACAATGCATTTCTGTTAATCAATTTGAATGGAGAAGAGCTGCTAGGTGGACCAGTGAATGACAAGCATCTTGAGAATTATTTCCCATCAGTGTAAGTCAGTTCATTCATCACCATTGTAAAATACCATTTTAATTTTATATTGCAAGAGTACAGGTGACTGTCAACAGAAGTTGAAGCCTGCAGTGAACGCCCTAAGCTTCTATTTGATGTGTTACCATAGATGCGAATATTAGACAGGTGAAATAGTTCAATTAGAAGATCTTGGCAGCATGCACAATGGACTAAGGCTACTGAATCTACGGTGTCCTTGGAACCTCACAAGGAGGATGCCATCCCCATTGGAGCCACTGTTAGGGTCGTATATTTCATAGAAGGAGTTGTTTTACCTGATAATTTTATATTTGAAAAATATAAATAATTTTTCATGTTTGAAATTTATTTCTAGGAGAAAAAGAATATATATATATATAGAAAAAAAAAGAAAATAAATTATAGGGGAAAAAATAGAATAAAGAAATGAAAAGAAAAGAAAAGAAAAACAAAAAAAATATGTTTGAAAATGTCCCCCATGGTGAGAAAATCTAAATTCCACCAAAAAAATTCAGTATTGCATTAGTTTACATTTAGAAATTTTAATAAAGTGTGCAACTTGTTTAAATGGCACTTGATAAATAGGAAAATTAGAAATAATTTGGGCTAATCACGATGTTTAATATTGATTAGGTTAGGAATACAATAGGTTAGGTTAGTGAATAAATTAATCACTTGGTTTAGTCATGATTAATTGATAGGAAAATTCAGTAAAAGTGTGCTCTGCTAGTTCAAATGCAACATTCAATTGTTTCTAAATAGTTTTTGATTAACCTTACCTTAAGCAAGGGTTAATCACACTTTAGTGCACTTGTAATAAAGTTTGAAATATGTATTTTAGCCCAAGACAACACTTTAGAATAAAACTGTTGGTTGAGAGTGTCCCCCACTCGAATCAACAACGTGAGAATGTTTTTCGGCCCCCCGAGCTCAACTCCACTTTTTCCATGAGGGGGCAGGGGGGGTCTGAAACCCTTGCTACATTTTTCCCTCTCGACGTTTTGCACCCCGTTCCTCTCATCATGCCCTCCCCCCTTCTAAAATTCTCCCGTTGTTTACTTTTCACCACTTCCACTCACCACATGCCACATCGACCTCCTATCCATAACTTCCCTCCATGCATTCTCTGCAACCTCCCCCTCGCAAACCCCACAACCACGATTACTCCCGACTATTAAAACTTGTTTCAATAACTTACTTCCTCCCAATCATATGCTGCCACTTGGTGCCCCTCTCACCATGTTAGTAAGACGTTGCGGCATTAATTGCCTTTCGCTCTTATGCAATGGACCCACTCCCCATTAACAGTAATAGTATTAACGGTAATTAGGGAAATCACTTTATATAAACTAGTAGAAACTGTAAAATTCCTTTCCTTCACCATGTCATATGATCAACATCCTATTACAGATTCTTAAGCCACACATCAACTATTTGAATTGCCCAACCATTATTGTTTTAGACTGTCATCAGGGACCCAGTTCAACATTTTTCCATTTTTTTCTTATTCTAGGTTACCTGTCACCTTTCCTCATCTCAAAAAATTCATCATGCTACCCAAAATGAAACTCCCCAAAGAAAAGGGAAAGAAGCCAGAAGAGAACCCTATGTTTCCCCCACCTGTAGACTTAGATCATGTACCCTTGTTAGACCTTCATTATAAAATTGTTGAAACCAACTATGAATTCGACTTGTTCAAACTTCACAATTGGTTAAAAGAAAAGTTCGTTGACCAAAGCAATGAAATTAATTTGTGGGAGTCTACCCTACCTCAGTCTATGTTCCCACATGCCCATTTCTTCCCTGAGTTTGTTTCCTGGTGCCAATTAAGTTATGTACCCTATCATAGAGCTATCGTAAGTTGCAATGGTGAGGTTTTGATCAGTATCATAACTGAAGCCATCAATCAAACGCTCATGGTAACTATCACAGCTCATCATCTAAGCCATTTCTAGTAGACTCTCTCACAGATCTCTACAAGAATTTAACTTTTCCCTAGAGAGCCAAGATCTTTGAAGTTTTTCTTCCTGAAGATCCCAAATTACCAAAAACCAATCCTCCATATTTATTTTCCATGTTCCCTAAGGCAGCTAAGAAAATTATTCCCACCATCTCCTATATTCTTAGTGATCATTTTGACTAGTGGGTTGATGAGGCCATTGTTGGCTTCCTGTCAATTTTCACCACTAGTGAGAAACCAATTATTTTTAATTACAGTTAGTTTATTGCAGAGTTTATGCATGATCCGTTTGTTAGATTTTCCATGGAGGGATCTTTCAAATACCCCTATGTTTTGGTGTACATGTTTATTCATCAACAAGCACACAGATTCCCTTTCACCTTGGAGAAGATAAATGAACAAGTAATCCTCAGGAAGCCATGCATTCGACATCCTTGGTGAGAAGGAATTCCACAAAATTCTCTTTCATAGACTTTGTGGACCAATTCTTATATACAGTGGTATGTCTCCTATATAGTGATGTGGAGCCTAGGATAAGTGAATATGTTCAAAATATTCTACATCTCAGTGATCAAGTAAAGACAGGGGACTGGTATCTTTACCAGACATACACATAAATTTAGATACATGGATGTGACCTTCCTCCTTAAAAAATACCCAAATTTGTTCCTATGAGACTTTTCTCATTAGAGAACATTCGGTAGATGATTCACCTGGATGACCTACATTTCGTGGTATCCAAGAAGAAGGCCCAATTCAATACTAAATCCAAAGTGGGGCCTCTTGTCTGCAATACCATGATATCAGTTGGTAAGGAAGCTGATTTTCTGCTGAAGCAAATGAATTTTAAGTTGAGTTTCACCTAGTCTTATATCCTTTTTGGCTTGATCTCAAAGCTAAGGGTGGAGCAAAAGACCACACCTTATTCACATACTTCTCGACCGGAGATCGAGCAGTACATGAACTAGACTCAATGGGTGGAAAACACACTATAGGAGGCAGAGGAGCAGGCTCTCTCTACTACAACCACTCAAACACCCATACCTAAAGGGGAACAGGAGAAGAAGAATATTCCCCAGTGGTGGAAATAGGAGAAAATGATTTCCTAGTTTATACTAAGAAGCAGAAAACCAATTCTGCAAATGTTTGTCAGCAGGACACAGAAGAACAACAGACTATTATAAAGATAGGTACTCATGTGTCTAACAGAGAGGAGGATATCTTCATAGGATCACCATCTTCATCTACTTCTAGAGATCCTCCATAGACACTAAAGAGGGTCGATTTCGCCTCAACACACTATCGATCCCAACATTTTTTCCAAATACAAGGCAATTAAGAAAAGGAATGAAAGGGTAAACCTCCACTTATATACAGTTCTGGAAACAAACAATTGTTTCTCAGGATATATTACTATCAGTATCCGACTCAAAGAAGGAAAAAATGTAGATAGCATTTCTTGAAGCCAAAGTACCAGCTCCCAGGTCATTTTCAGATTACAAGGAATCTGTGTTCACTTTTGATGCATAGCATATTCATCCCATAGACCAGATGGACCTGCAAAGATAAACACGTGAGATGATGTATTACAGACTCACTAACACTGCCATGTTTTCTTCTAAATTACAGGTATCACTAAATAATGTACAGTCCCAGCTTAAATTAGATAAGGCTTCATCCTTAGCCAAGGTTACTAGAATTAATTCACTGGAGGACTTGGTGATAAAGTTGGGATATAGTCCCAAAGATATCAAGGCAATTGAAGAACTTCTAAAGAAAAAGGATGCTGATATAGTAGCCATGAGAAAAAATTTGAAGTTGCATACTACGGAGGATCCACAGGCTAACGAGCTAGGAGAGAGTGAGAAGCAAAAAGAGGATATATTCAGGATAATCATCGAGCTAAATAGCCAAATCATAGGCATGGAGATAGAGTTAGAGAAATTGCTCAAAGAAACGGAGTAGGTGCAACAACTAGCCATAGTTCCTCTTATTGTAGTTCTAATTGCAATGGCCACAACTACAGGAGCTTCTGAATCTACATCAACAACTACAACAGATTCAACAAGTGAATTGGTCAGAGCCATGAACAGTCTAACTATCTAGGAGTAGGAAATTGCAAAGTTAAAAGCTCAAATTAAGACACTGTTAGAATAGAAGTCAAATATTGATCATTTTTATGTGGCAGAGTTATAGAAAATCCATCAGTTAAATCTAAAAATTGAGCAGTTACATAGTGAATCAATGATGGGCCATAGTCTAGCCCAAGCTAGAGAACATATATGGACTGAAATTGGTGAAGCCATCACAAAGATATGGCCTTCTATACAAATCATTTTTGAACAACAAGAGTTATTGTAGAAATCCAAAGAAGTAATCAGGCAAACTAGAATAGACTTGGGGCAGAAACCTGGGGAAGCTACAACCCTCATCAAATTTATGAATTCCAAGAATAGACAAGAACTACAGGAGTTGGGAATTCAGGATAGAATAGAGACCATCTTGGAGGTGAAAAGGATGCAGACCAAAAGGACTCTTATGAATCAGTTGGATAAAAAATTCCAGAATTTAGAAATCAGCATAGAAAAATTCCACAAGAAGTTGTAGGTGTTAAATAGGAAAAGTCTATCAAAGTTGACAAATACAGAAAATGAGCTCATGAGCCTAACCGAGTACAAGGAAAAAGTAATGAAGATTTCCCAAGACAAATCAAAGTTTTCAGGGATCAAAGGGAATTACATGGAAGGCATTCATGGAGGCATTAGATTTTGATTTATTTATCATCCATGAGGTCAAGAACCTATTTACCATCAAGGAAACCTTTCAGAAATACCTAAATGTGGATGAAAGCTACAGGAACTTGATTAAGTTTTCAATCACAAGTGAAGATAGGTGGGAGAAATTGTGTGAATTACTGGAGTAATTCCTAATTGGACAACAAGGCAAAGAGAACATCAAATTTTGAGGCCCAGTCACCAACAGACATCCTAAAAACTAGGGCCAACATTCAACAATTGAAGATTCCTATGATTTTGTTCTAATCTTGTAATCAATTTAGACATTAATAGGATTCTATCTTGATCTTTTGAATTAAGATATTTTGTAAATATTTTTGTATAAATACTTCAAACATCAAAGTATTAGTGTTGGGATTAGTTTTGAAGAAAGGACTTATGTTGTAAAGAAGCTCACAAAGCTACCTTCGATCATATTTTGGTAATACAACTCAAGAATTACATGATTCTTGTGTCAATTTCATTGGTGAAGTGCATCTTCCTTTGTTAAATGTTTTCATTGCTTTTCACATATGTTTCTGAAATCTAAATTATTGTAAGAAGAGTACGAACATAATCTGCTTAAAGGTACACTCTATATTTGACTTATGAATAATTTCTATGTTTTCTACTGAAAATTAAAAACATAATTTTTAATTTCTCTGGTTTTAATTGGATTGTTGAATCTTTTTCTTTTCCTCAACACCATATATTTTAAATAATCCAATGAACTTGCCTACCCTGAATTGTAAGTTTAGTCAGTAAACTTTGTGTTTGATCAACCTGAACCTGTGACTCCATTTCTCAATGGCCTAATTCCACTATCTCAACCCAAAAATACAAAAACGCAAACCTGAACATGATAACTAGCCTAATATCATAAGTAAAACAAAGCTAAATAATAAAAAGAGATCCCTCTCTGAAACTAGAAGGGATGGATTCTTAGTTTCCAAAGTGGTTCCAAGGTTACCTCCATGATTTACTCTGCAACCTAAAAAATTACAAAGTGATAACAATTTAAATTTTTTAAAATTTCCATTACACTTATTCACCCCCCTCTTAGTATGATTATAATCCCAACAATTGGAATCAAGGTAGGTTCCTTCAAAAGTAATCTAACCAATGGAAAGTAAATCTTGGAGGTAAAAATGGCTAGCAAGGATAACATATTTCCTTCCTTTTATGGAAAAATTACACTTTTTGGAAGATAAAGATGAGAGCACATATAACGTCTCTTGGTGCTGATTTATGGTTCTTTGTGGTATAAGGCTATAAAATTCCAAAAATGCTTATGATAGATGTAGCTGAGAAATTTTTTATGCAAGTAATTCCAAAGAAATGGATTCCATATTAAGTGGTCTTACTAATTTGATATTTGTCAAGGTAATGCATTGTGACTCTGCCAACAAAATTTGGGATAAGATTCAAAGTGTTATCACTCAAAAATTCCTCTTGGATGTGAGAGAGAAATTCCCAAGGTAAAATTTTCAAACTAGGCTTGTATATTGAAGGCTAGCCCCTTCAATCCAGAGAGGGATCTCTTTGACAATCTAATCACTAAGCTTAGAAACTAGTTGTCTTCAAAAAATGGCTAGATCTTCAGTAGGGTTTTTGGGTTTTGAGTGTGGTGGTTGGGTAGGGTTGAAGAAATATCAAATATTGGGCAATGGAGTCAAATTTGAGTGTTTATAAAGATTATCAGTGACTGATAAAATTGTCTAGGAAACCGAGGCAAGGTAAATGATGTCTATTTGTGAATATTATCATTGTAATATGAAAGTGGAAAAAAGGATTAACATTCCATCACATTTAAAGAATCCAATAAAGGACGAATTTCAAATGTAAGTTATGACAAAATGTGAGTATTTAGCTTTATGAAATGGAGCATGTAACAAAGGATGAGTTCCACAACATTTACTTTCAGCTTAAATACTTAGAATATTTACACATAAATGAACAATTTAGAAGGGAATCACATACACATGAGAAAGGAGAAAAACTTCAAAACATCATCGTCATGAATCTATGGTATGAAAGAACTATGTACTTCTACACTTGATATAATTAATACTCATAATAGAATAAAAAATAGAGCAATAGTTTATTTTCCACAACTTGAAAATCCAACCTTTTTTCCTCCTTTATGATGTATTATATAGGGAAAATACATAAAATATAATATCCAAAAAGTTTGGTAGCATAACTGTAAAATATTTACAAAATATGAGAGTTTAATTTACAAAACATAATTAAAATCCTTTCTTTCTAGCTATTCATATCTCTATTTGTTATCTAAACATTGGTCAAATCATCTAAAAATTGTTGTATGTATCCTCCTATAATATTATTCTGGGAAAAGGATAAGTCATAGCTGAAGTGTAGGCATCAAACTATTCACACCCTTCTAGGCTTCGTATATGTAGTCGTGACTCATATTCCTCCTTGGTAGCAAAACTGATACATGATCTTGTGAAATCTGTTGAAACTGTGCAACTGTTTTGTATAACCTTTTACATATTTTGAGGCCCTTTTCTCTTGTGTTTACTCATGTTTTCTACGCTCCCTTAGTCAAAAAAATATTTGACATATTACCATAACATATCGAAAATAAATTGACTGTCAAAAATATTAAAATGGAGCATGCCAAAATGCTGAGGTAAAATCAGGGTTTTTCAACAAAAATAGGGTTTTTGTATATTTCTTTGCCAATGAGGTAAATTGATCATTATTTCAAGCTTATGTAGCCTGACCAAGGATGTTTAAATTATCTTGGCTTCTTTTCATCCTTTTGGTATCTTTTTGTATGGGTTTTCTAGCTTTCAGGGTTTCTTCCCCCATTTTTCCTGCATACTATGTTTTCCTATGTTTGGTGGCCTTCTTTCTTCTCTTTTAAACCTTCACAATTTCTTCATATTCGTAAAAAATCACCACCTCCTTTAGCTTAGGGTTTATTTTTTCCTTTCAAATCAATCTTAGTTTATTTTTAGGACGAGTATGGGATTTTCTACAGTGAACCCTAGGTTTTGTTTCTATTTCTTCATCCCCTATTTCCATTTTCAATTTCCCTTTTTCATTTTTTGTTGTTGTATGCTTTGCCTCCTCTTCTTCTAGGTTGTTATCCGCTCATAGACCCTAACCTATGGTTCTTTTACAGGGTTTTCAATATGGTGTTAAATAGGGATATGGCTAGGCTCTCCCTTTGTTTCCTGAGCTAGGGTTTTGACAAAAAAATTATTTGGACCTATCCTTTTCCTTTCGCGTGCATGATTTCTCATATTTCTTTGTCTCAATTGTTCTGCCTTGTTAAAATCATTAGTATATAGTATCTTTATCATTCCATGATGAAAAATTTCATGAGGTAACAAATCACGTATGTTTCTAGATTTGGAAGACATTTTTAGCAGACTTTGATGAAGAAAATAGGGCAAATTCATTTCACTAAAGCCTATTAAATGACACAAAAATTTCATGTGATACAAATAAGCTTTAGAGTAAGTTCCTTCACAAATGAATAAGAGTTGCATAATCATGAGAGAACTAAACCACTCAGGCTTCAACATGTTTTTGGGGAATCCTATGTTTTAGTATTGGACTTGAAAGTCCTTCAAGAAGAAACTTAGTCCACATTCTATAGTCTCTACTTTTTAAACCATGTTTTTCCCTCAGTAGGAAAACCATGGCCTTTACAATAGATTCCTCAGTGACTAGCAGTTATAGGTTTCTTATTATTTCTATTGTTATATCATCAAAAGAGTATATAAATTCATGAAAACAACTCAGGTTATTTCCATTGAAGTGATGGAAGATTGATTCCCATCCTCCATTTCGGAACAATGACAACATTTCTAGATAAACCTCAAAACACATTCCATTTGGCTCAAAACGTTTCACATGGCCTAATATTCACATCTTGCAAATTCTTTGACATTGTAAATCCTTCCACAACCTTGAATTTCCTTGGCTAGATGTTTTAAACCCTTCTACAACCTTCCTATGCACTACAAATTTTCCTAGGTTTGTTGGAAATTATCATTTAGGGAAAACTGACCTTTTCTAGGGTTTGATTTTAGACTTATTTGTTGGGCTTAAAAATTTTGTGAAATATCAGATCAAGGATAAAAAGGGATATACATTTGTGAAAATACATTTAGGCACTTGAAATGATAGGGTTGGCAGCTTGAAAACCTAAGTTTTAATTTTTTTTGTTAGTGATACGAAAATAATTCATTGCACCAACTGTAGGCTTGCGATAGGTTGATTTCCTTGCAAAAGACTTATGGAAATCTTAGGGTTAGGTGAAATGACTTGTTTTTACATGTACCTAAGCTTATATAGCAATTTACAAAAAAAAATATAGGCCCTTACATAATCGTGAATTTGCACATTGAATTGATGAACATATCTTTTGGACCTTTAGGTAAAGGTGAAAACTTGATGCTAACACAAAACATCTACGAAGGAGATGAAAAGGTAAAAGGGGATAAAATTCAAACTCATATAATACAATTTGAAAGTTGAAAGATGAATGAAGAGGAAGAGAATGCATATTTTTTTCATTTGAGTAGATGGAGTTGCAAACACTATTAAATGATTGTGTGAAAAGATTGAATAATCAACAATTGTTTAGAAAGTCTTGATATCTCTTCCATGAGGTTTAATCCAAAGGTTTCAACTATGGAAGAAATGAAATATCTTGAAAACTTTAAGATAGATGAACTACATGGAATACTCACTACATATGAGATGAGAACATGAAAAGAGACATTCAAACTCATTGAAGCATCCTTCAAATCATTAAATAAAACAAAATGACACAAGGACCATGATCACTCCATCCCCAAATTAGATGAAGAAGAAACTTAATTCATGAGGAAGATGGAAATAGGATATGGTAAATATAAATGTAAGCTACCATTCAAATTTTTTAAGTGTGGTAGAATAGGTAATTATGTTTCAAAATTTCAATACAGAAATCAAAAGATAGTGATGACGAAAAAGAACATAAAAATAGAGGAAAAAATCATAGAAATAAGAAGGGAATATCTCTCAAGAAGAAAATTTTATATTCCAAGGAAGATAGTAGCTCATTAGAATATAGTGATGAAGATACATATAATGATGATAAATAAGAAAGCCTACTTATTGCATGGGTAAATAATAAATAAGAATCAAATGCAGTGCAATCTATCTCAAAAGGAACCAACAAAGGAAAAGGTAATCTTCCACTATGTTTCAGTTGTGGTAATAAAGGCCATTTTACTTCTAGATGTCCATATGAAATATATGAATGATGATGAAGATGATTTTCTAGACATGAATGCTCAAATGTTGATCAACCAAATAAGGATAACTAGGAAGAGAAGATAAATGCAGAGGCGGAAATTGAAGGTAAGAAATTATTTTAAGGTGATATATTTCTTGTCATAGAGGAGATAAAGAGACTCATAATGATATGAAAATGGAATGTACTTGAATAAAGGCTACAAGGTATCCATTTCCAATAATTTTAAATGTGCAAACAACTGTAAGGTTAACTCTGAAAATGTGAGAACTTCTTATTTCTAATACAGAGATAGATTGTAGGGGCATTTACAGGATATGTCACCTCTAAAGAGAAGATGAGATACAGAGGCTACCTGGCCCTATGAAGGCTCTGCCTAAATAAATAATAGAAGTAAACACTCAGATGTCATTAAAATACTCATGCTCGAAGCTTGATGTCTTGTGGAATAAAACAAATAAGTTTGAGCATCTGTTTAGCTGTTTATGTGTGAAGGAAATTTATTTAAATTTGTTGTTTAACACATTATATCAGCTTTGTTTAGCATGAAACCTTCAGCAAATAATGACACAAAGATGATGAAGCAGTTCACCCCTCCTGGGCTACATCTGGTGGACCAAGCCTCCCAAAATGGGATTGTCATCTTGTATTAAGAAAGTTGCAAAGGCTAATACAAGTAAATAAGTTCCTCTAATGACAATTCTGACTGTAAATCATAATCAAAAGATAGGAAATAGCTAATAATGCTCTTCCCCAAGCACTAAACAGTGAAATTGTACCTTAAATAGTACTTTCCCCAAATGAAAACTTCGAGGTGGCGATGACCTCCAATGGTTGTGAAACCTCTTCCAATGGACTCAGAAGGTTGAAGATAGTAGAAGTAGGATTTTGAATCATCGGAAACAGATGAATATAGCCCCCAAACAACTCAAGCACTGAAATGGCCCTAGTGGCCCTGAAAGCTTCCCTGAAGAAATTCAAGGTGAAGAATGCCTCAACAGGAAAAAAGAACTGTATAAATGGACTCAGAACACTGATTAAAATAAGGAATAACCTTCGTTTCACATTCAATGGTGCACACATCCCAATGCAGCTCCCAAACTGATATGGCCCTAGTGGCTCCTGGAGCTTCCCTGAAGAAAAAACACCTACAAACAACCTTTTTTCGCTGTGAAACCTATGCCAATGGATTCAGAATGTCCAAGAGACCCAAAATTAAAAAAAAAAATAAAAAAAAAAAAAAATCGTTTAAAAAGGACTTTTCTAGCCAAAGTTATAGCATATTCATGAACTGCCTGTCAACCCCTAAATAAACTCCAGTTAACTTTAGTGGAAGTGCAGATAAGTCCGCTAAATATGGCGAGACCGATAAAAATGGTGCCCCACCAAGTTTTCCACCGTAAACTGTCAAATAGCCCTTAATCACAGGTAGAATTAGCGCATGTGACCAGGCAGGTGGGCGGTTATGGTTATGGTCAAAGCTAGTAGTTTAACACTTTATATAATGTTTCTTCATAACTATATCAAGTTCTGCCTGCCTTGTGCAATGGTAAGACTTGGTAGTTGTAAGCGTGAGGTCGTGGGTTCAACCCACAGATCCACTAATTTTTTTCTGTATGCCCATTCCATTGTCACCTTGGGGCCACGTGGTGGCCTGCGAGCTTGCCACGTGGCATCCTCAAATTGGTTGTCAGAAATGGAATATTCCTAGAATATTTTAGGAATATTTTAAAGAATATTTCTTGGAATATTCCAAAGAATATTTTGTGGAATATTCTATTTTAATTTTTAATTTTTATTTTTTAATTCAAAAAATGTAGGATATTGGGCGATTTTAAAATTGGAATAACTTCTACATACATAGCCCGTTTTTTGAACCCTTCACGGCGTCAGAATTAGGAGGACGAGATCTATCCGGTCGTTCAGGTTTGAACCAGTTCTGAGCACTTTTATTTTTGATATTTTTTCGACACTTGGTCTTGAGCTCCTAATTACACCTCCCAAATGAGAGGCTATTGGACCCCAAAAGCTTGCTAAAACTCTGAACTGAATTGTAAAAAAAATGAGAGAACAAAAAAATCCTCTTCCGTTCAGCCAAATGAGCAGAAAGATAACCAAAATCTCCTGCCTTGCCAACTAGTGTCATGGCAAATTTTTGCTGAATAAGCCAAGTACTTGTCAAATCCTGACCAAGTTTTCTCGCCAGACAAATCTGAAAATTGCAGAAACCAACAATGACACTTGCTGATATATGAGCTGAATTCTCCCACTAAACATGCAGGCTTGCCAATGTCACCATGCCCATCAATGGCACCTCCTTCTCTAGAAGAAAATCTGAATGCGACTTAGGCCAATACCCACAACAAACTTCCAAAAATCAAGTAGCTATAGAAGAATTCTTGTACCAGATGTCGCATGTTGAAAGTAATGCAAATTCTCATCCCAAAATCTTGGGATACGTGCTGCAAAAGCTTCTCAAAAAGAAGTACAATGGTTCTATTCACAAACAATAAAAGTAAGCAAACCATAATGAACCAAGTAGAGACCCATGCTGAACTTTGAGGCATCTTTGCTTGCATGCTTTTCCAGCTCATTGAATTGTGCACTGCTTTGCACCAATTTCATTCCCTGCACCAAATGACACCAAAGGTACCTTGCGTAACAAGACAATCATCAACGAAAAGTTGACCTGAAATGTGTTGAACAATGGACTCGACCATAAATTTAGAAAGTGTGTACACAACCGACACAAGTCGACAAAACATATGCAACATAATCGACACAAGTCGATAATCAAGTTGCAACACAATCAACACAAGTCGATAAGCATTGTGTGACACAATTGAAAATGTAAAAAGTGTGCTCACAAGCGACACTAGTCGACCAACAACAAGATACATTTACAAACACATATGCATGTATCATGTACAATGAACTATATACAATTCAAAAAATACACCTACAACCTCTATGTACAGGTGCAACTTCAACTCTTCTTTCAAAGACCAACAAGTGTATCAACCCAAAAAACAACATGTGGGTGAGAAAGAGCTGAAATGAAAGACATTGCTGCAATAATAGTGAGTACCATACTCATCTTTTACCTCCATGGCGAAATTTTGCAACAACATAAAAAACATGCATACATCCAAAGTTTGTATATGTACAAAAGGAGTACATCTTACTGTGTCAAGAAGTCCATCCACTTCTCACCAAGCCACTTCCATGGCGATTTTTGCTGCTATAAATTTTCCTCATGTGAAACTTCCCTTTTAACATCGATAATGGCATCCGTGGTTCCACCTTTGCCAATCTTCTTGTCCTCTTGCTGCATGTGTGTGGAACAATGAGTTAGATGTAATGTCCAACAATGAGAGACAACATGTCCCCTCTTTTGGTAAAAAGTTCAAATCTTATGCACCTTTTTGAAGGTAGTCTTTGCTTCATCTGCTTCCCGTGTGCTTTATTTCTTATCCAGCATCTCGAAACATTATGGTTAAATTGACCACAATATGTACAACAAATCTTTCTTCAATTAAAGCATGTAAAATTATCATGCCTTGCAGAAACACAATCGAATTGATCATGAGAATATTTATACCTATTATGTTGCTTTGCATGTTCATCCTTTTTGCCTCCATGAGGAGATGAACTAGTAGAGGCTCCAGCTTTCAATTGCAAACTAACATCATTGTTCTTGTCTTGAAAACTACCTAAAATTTCATGCTTGCCATAAGCTGCATGTCTACCATTTTCTTGCTGAAACAAAGGCTTCAAACAATGGTAAGGAAGATTGCCATCATGGCATTGGTGCAATTAAGAACTTGGGAGAAATGTTCTCTTCAAATTTGCATCACATTCTTGATTGCATGTGATCAATGCTTCGCCATTAGACTGCTCATATCCAAGACCAACATTCTTGGGTCGTTCCACAACACAAATAGGCTCAACAATGCCTTATGCATGCTTGCCCAAAACTCTGCCTTCTTGATAGCCCATTTTCAACATCAATTTGGACCCTATACCTCTTGTATGCCTTTCAAAAGAACCAACACACTTTTCAATAGAGGAAACTGAAGACAAATCTAAATGATTTACCACATGATTTACATCCTGAAGAAGGGGTATTTTCTTGGACAAAGCTTCTTGAGCTTGCAGGAGTTGTTTCTCCATGTCATGCAGTCTTTGGAGAATTATTTCCTTCTCTTCCTGTATAGCCAACAATTGTGCACGAAGCTGAACACTTACCCTTTGATCCTTAAGGAGAATCTGCACCATGTCCTTCACCTTAATGAACTCTTCTTTCATGTCATCACTGAAGAGTTTCGTGAAGGAGGAAACTTCACTTGTAGAAGAAATTGACATCATGTAAATGGTAAAATAACAAAAGGAACTTCAAACAGAGTTCTCAAAGCTTTCAACAATGATAAGCTGTTGACAAAATGCCTTCATCTCTTGGAGAGGGTTAACATCAGCTATCACAAAATGAGCTCAAGCAAACTCATGAACACAATAAAACAGTCAAGGTTGATTGCATAAATGCTCAAAATATAAACTAAACCAAAGATTGACTGAAGTAGCATTTATCTACTACGCAATTGTATAACAAAAGCGCTTCGAAGGCTTCCTAGCTTGCTTCAGACTCTGTCTATAGTTTATATAACTTTTCCTAGAGCATATAAACAACAAAAACTGCCTCTAATACCATCTGATCTGAAAATGGAATGTACTTGAATAAAGGGTGCAAGGTATCCATTTTCAATAATTTTAAATGTGCAAACAACTCCAATATTAACTCTGAAAATGTGAGAACTTCTTATTTCTAATACAGAGATAGATTGTAGGGGCATTTACCAGATATGTCACCTCTTAGAGAGGATGAGATCCAGAGGCTACTTGGCCTTCTATATGCTCTGCCTAAAGAAATAATAGAAGTAAACACTCAGATGTCATTAAAATACTCATGCTTGAAGCTTGATGTCTTGCGGAATAAAACAAATAAGTTTGAGAAGTTGTTTAGGTGTTTATGTGTGAAGGAAAGTTATTTAAATTTGTTGTTTAACACATTATATCATATTTGTTTAGCATTAAACCTTCAGAAAATAATGACACAAAGATGATGAAGCAGTTCACCCCTCCTGGGCTACATCTGCTAGACCAAGCCTCCCAAAATGGGCTTGTCCTCTTGTATTAAGAAAGATACAAAGGCTCATACAAGTAAATAGGTGTCTCTAAGGGAAATTATGACTGTAAAAATGGAATCAGAAGATAGGAAACAACTAAGAATGCTCTTCCCTAAGCACTAAACAGTGAAATTGTACCTTAAATAGTACTTTCCCCAAATGGCCCTAATGGTTCTTTAAACTTCTATAAAGATATTCGAGGTGGAGATGACCTCCAATGGTTCTAAAACATCTTCCAATGGACTCAGAAGGTTGAATATAGCAGAAATAGGCTTTTGAATCATTGAAAACAGATGAATACAACCCCCAAATAGCTCAAGCACTAAAATGGCCCTAGTGGCCCCGAAAGCTTCCCTGAAGAAATTCGAGGTGAAGAATGCCAATAGGTAAAAAACGTTGTAGAAATGGACTCAAAACATTGATTACAGTCAGGAACGACCTTCGTTTCGTATTCAATGGTTGCACACATCCCAATGCAACCCAAACTAATATGGCCCTAGTGGCTCCTGGAACTACCCCGAAGAAAAAACACCTACAAGCAACCTCTGTTGGCTGTGAAACCTATGCCAATGGATTTAGAATGTCCAAGAGACCCAAAATAATAATAATAATAATAAATTCGTCCAAAAAGGCCTTTCCTAGCCAAAGTTATGGCATATTCATGAACTATTAGTCAACCCTTAAATAAACTCTAGCTAACTTTAGTGGAAGTGCACATAAGCTCGCCAAATATGGCGGGACCGAAAAAAATGGTACCCCACCAAGTTTTCCACCAACTAAACTATTAGGTAGCCCTTAACCGCCGGCGGAATTAGCGCATGTGACCGGATAGGTCAGCGGTTATCGTTACGGTCGGAGATCACATCTTAACACTTTATATATATTATCATGACTATATCAAGTTTCGCCTGCCTGGTGTAATGATAAGACTCAGTAGTTGTAAGCGTGAGGTCTTGGGTTTGACCCGCAGGTCTACCAAACGCTTTTGTATGCCCATTCCATTGTCACCTTGGGGCCACGTGGTGGCCTCCAGGCTTGCCACGTGGCACCCTCCCATTTGTTGCTAGAAATGGAATATTTTGGCGATATTCTTGGGAATATTCTAAAGAATATTTCATGGAATATTTTAAAGAATATTTTGTGCAATATTCTATTTTTTTTTAATTCAACAAATGGAGGATATTGGGCGATTTAAAAATTGGAATAACTTCTGCATATGGAGTCCGTTTTTCGAACCGTTCACGGCGCCAGAATTAGGAGGATGAGATCTATTCGGTTGTTTAGGTCCAAACTAGTTTTGAGCACTTTCATTTTTGAGCATTTTTCGACACTTGGTCTTGAGCTCCTGATCACACAATAATTAAAAAAAAAGTTATAAAGAGCTATTGTAGGAGTATGAAGATAAGGATCATCATATTTATGAAACATGGAAAATGGTTGACGTTTTTGAAACTCAACTAGAAGAATCAAGGGGAATGGAAGGAGTGTTGACAAGCTAGCTAAAAGAAAAGGAATTTCATTGTGAGAAACTATAAGTTGAGATTATTTCCTTGAGAAATGATCTTGAAAAGCCAAATGATCAACTAAATTTTGGAAGAATCTCTAAGATATTTAATAATTTACTTAGTAACTACAGATCCCCTTTTATTAAAACATATATTTGTTTTATATAATATAATGATATCTTCAAGTGGGAATCAATCTCAAAGACACCAATGGAAGAATAACATGAAAGAAATGTCAATGTGCTAAAAGGATCAAGAAGAAATACAAACAAAGTTAGATATGAAGCTAAGGATTAGTATATACATGATCATATTAGCAATGCAAATGGAAACATGAAAGAAAGACAAGACCAAAAAATATTTAATCCTCAAATGAAAGCAAGTAGCACTAGGAAAGAAAGTAAAGACCAGCCGAGACCTAGAAATGGATTAGGAGAAATTGTTCCACCAAGAAGGCTCATCATATCTAGTTATAAAAATTTATTTTATAGCCATTACTTTTCACGCAATAATTCTGATGACAAAGAAATAGATTGTAGAGCATATATAAGAAATGACTATGGTACAAATAGAATCATAGAAGCTTATAAGACTCCAATGAATAACTATGAAGGAAACAAATCTACAAATTCTTATAAAGGTCAACAAAATTCATTTTATCCTTTATTGGATTATGTTTAATGTTACAAATTCAATAACAATGGTCACAAAGTAAGTGGATGTAAAAGAAATCCAATAAGACCTCTCAAGCAAAACAAGCAAGAAGGATCAATAAACATTCAGAACAAGAAGAGTGTGAATTTTTTCTATATGCTCAAAATCAATGAATTTGATGATACATTGATAGTGGTTTCTAAAAGCATATTTTAGAGAAAAGAGTAAGTTTCTATATCTAAATAAAGAAAAATGAGGAAGAGTTATATTTGGCAATAGTGATCCAAGAAGAATAATGGTAAAAGGGACAATGATTTCAGACAAAGGAAAGACCAAAGCTCAGAATGTACTACATGTTGATGGTATTAAACATAATCTCCCAAGTGTTATCCAAATATGTGACCAATAATATGAGGTCTTATTTCATTTATATGGTTGTGAAGTAAAGAAGGAAGATTTAGCTAAAGTTGTTGTGTAGGAAATTCGAACTTCAAGCAATGTAAATGTATTGGATGGAGGAAAAGAAAGTTGTTTCATGGGAAAAATGGATGAGAGTTGTTTATGGCCCAAGATACTAGGTCATCTCAATTTTGATTAGATTTTTAAGTTAATCATAAAGGATTTTGTATGGGATATGCCCAAAATTTCAAAACCAGAAAATAATTTGCAAGTCATGTCAATTTGGGAAGAAATCATGAGTTCAGTTAAAGGAAAAGGAGCATTCAACATCAAGACCTTTAGAAATTGTTCAAATAAATTTTTGTGGACTAGTGAGAACTAAATATCCTGTAGGAATTTACAGGGTAAGTTCCTTAGATAGAACACCAAAGGGAACCACTCACAAATAGATCACAGTGAAATGGTTAAAACCCTCAAAGAGGGAAACAATCCACAACCTGAGCCAACATGGCCAGTTTAAGGAATTTATTAATGTACAAGAAAGAAAATTTACATAAGCTTCTCTCATGAACAGTCACCTAACAAATGACCCTCCATGCTCTTTAAATAGAGATCATGGACCAATAGGGTGTTAAGCCATGGATCAAGTGTTGGTAATACCAAGGAGAGAATGAATAGTCAGGTCACTTCATGTATAGAACATATCATGACCGTCAGATTGTAAGTTACAAAATGTACATACTAAAGAAACACACTTTACCTAACTATACACTAGACCAAGTTATACTTAATTATTTCCTATGTGTTGGAATATCCTAACACCCCCCCCTAAGAACAACTTGGGATAGGATTGAGGGATGTATAAAGATGACACAATAGGAGAAGGAAGGGGGAATTATATTCTATCCCCCCTTATTGACAACTTCCCAAACTCTAACCATAAATCGAAGTTTAGTAAACTTCACCTCTGTGACAGCCTTTGTAAAGATGTGTGCAACTTGTTCATCGGTTGAACAATATTGCACTTCAAGAACATGGTTAAGAATGAGCTTTCTAATGAAGTGCATGTGAAGTTCAATGTGTTTGTTGTGTTGATGTTGGATTGGATGTTTTCATAGTTGAATGACACTTTGATTATCACACTAAAGTGTAGTCGGATGATGCTGCTGAAAACCAAACTTTAACAGGATCTAACAAAGCCATAGGACTTCCTTGCTAGCTTCAATGGCACCATAATAGTTTTCTTCTGCTGAAGAAAGAGAGATGGCACTTTGTTTATTTCAAGCCCATGTAATAGGTACAGAGCCAAGAGTAAAGACATAACCTGCAGTAGACTTCCTATCATCAGGGTCACCAACCCAATCAGAATAAGTGAAACCAACCAATAGAGGAGATGCTTCTGCATTGTAATGAATCCCAAAATAAACTATATCGCGAACATAATGAAGTATTATTTTAGCTACTTTCCAATGAATTTCATGTGTCTTTTTCATAAACCGAGCAACAAGGGACACAACAAAGAAAAGATCAGGATGGGTATGGGTCAAATATAAAAGTTTTCCAACAAGTTGACAGTATAAGGTAGCATTAACTTCAGGGGAAGTACAAGTGACTGAAATTTTGGCTCCAAACTAAAAGGGAGAAGGGGATGGCTTACAATATTCCATGTGAAAGAGAAGATCACAAGCATACTTGGACTGGGAAAGGGAAATACCTTCTTTGGATTGCAAGACTTGAAGACCAAGAAAATATTGCAAGTGTCCTAAGTCTGTCATTTCAAACTAATTTTTAAGGCTGGAATTCACATGGTTTATAAGTTTTGGATCACTACTAGTAAGGATAATATCATCAACATAAAGAACAAGAATGGTAAGAGGCTTACCCACTTTCTTGGTGTAGACACTATTGTCAGAATGACACCTAGAAAAGCCAGTATCTAAAAGAAAGCTATCCATTTTGGAATACCAAGCCCAAGGGGCTTTCTTGAGACCATAAAGGGATTTCTTAAGCCAACATACAAGTCCGGAGTCTACTTTTATAAATCTAGGAGGTTCTTCCATATAGATTTATTCATGCATGTCCTGATGCAAGAAGGCAGATTTAACATCCATCTGATGGACTTCCTATTTGAAAGAGGAAGCAAGGGAAAGCACAAGACGGATAGAGTTCATTTTGGCAACATGGGAGAAGGTTTTAGTATCGTCAATGCCTTCAAATTCTGAAAAACCGTTAGCAACAAGATGAGCTTTATGTTTATCAACTTTTCCATCTGGTCCAAACTTGGTTCGGTAAACCCATTTGCATCTAACAAGTTTTCGTCCCTTTGGATGCGGAACAAGGTCCCATGTATCATTTTCCAATAATGAATGATATTCTTCATTCATATCTACGTCCCAATCTAGATGGCTTGAAGCTTCTACAAAGGTGTCATGATCATAACACGCTGAAGCTTGAGCCAGTAAAGAAGAGGCTCTATCAAACAAAGAATGTGTATGACATTGATTTGTAGGATCACCTGTAAGAGAACTTGTTGCATCCCGAGTATCATAGACCCATTTTGGAATACAAGGAGATAAAGGAAGATTTTGAGAAGGTGGGGGAGGATTTTCATCCTCGATGTCATCATCTGAAGAAGGAATATTTTCAGAAGTAGAAGCAATAAAGAGAGGTGGCACATCTATTGAACTAGGCTCATAGGCCGATATATTTTCAGCAAACTTTACATCTCTTCTAATGATACCATTTTTGGATTTAGGTTGAAGAAGGCTATATCCTTTGACATCATCGTAATATCCAACAAAAATATATTTTCCACTCTTAGGTTCTAAGGCTTTATGTTTCTCATCTGGAATATGGGCTCATGCTTCACTTCCAAAAACATGAAAGTGACTTACATTTGGTTTAATTGAGATCCATGCTTATTTTGGAGTGATATTATTTAAAATATTAGTAGGAATGTGATTCACTATGTTATTTTCACATTGAATTGCTTCTACCCAAAAATTAAGACTAATTCCTTTAGATTGAAGCATACAATTAGCCATTTCCTTTAAGGTGTGATTCTTCCTTTCAACTACACCATTTTTCTGTGGAGTATATGGAAAAATATGTTGCAATTGAATTCCATGCTAAGTGCAAAATTTGATGAATTTTTTGTTAACATATTCTCCACCATTATCATATCTTTGCTTAAGAATTTGTTGTCCAGATTGATTCTCAACAAAGGCCTTAAAGGGAAATAACATGTTAAAGATTTCACTCTTGAGTTTTAAGAAGAATACCTAAGTGTGTCTAGAGAAATCACCAATGAAAGTTAAGACATAATTGTATCCAGAGAATGAAACAACTGGAAGTGGACCACATAAATCAGTATGCACAATTTGTAAAGGGGTTGAGGTGTGCCAAGAGGCACCTTTTTTATCCTGATGATGTTTTCCGAGTACACATCCGGAACAAACACCATCTCTGCAAGATATCATAGAAAGACTTGTCACCATATTTTCATTACATAGATTTTGAAGGGAGCAATAGTTTAAGTGACCAAATCACTCATGCCAAAGTTTTCTCACTTCATCGTTATGAGAAACAAATATTGAGGGAAGATTTGATGATCGAAATTGTCAAAATTACACAACCTTGTAGAATCATCAACAATTACAGTAGCTAAAATCTATCTAGGATCTCTTAGGTCCTAAATTACAACATCATGAGGTGAAAATTCAACAGTTTTACCTTCACCAAAATGAGTTATCTGATATACAGATAGAAGGTTGCAGGATAAGGTAGGAACACATAATACATCATTAAATTGACCATTGTATAGATGAATAGTTCAGTTCCCTACAATGCTAAGATATCTATCATCATCAACATATATATTTTTTGGTGTTACAATCATTTAAAGAAGAAAACATGGCTTTGTTTTTGGCCATTTGATAAGAAGCTCCAGAATCAATGAGCCACTCATGAGAATGAGAAGAAGAAGAAGATACATTTACTGCATAACCAGACCGAGATGCTTGACAACTACATGCAGAAAGTGTTACTCCTAAAGATGAATTTGAAGATGATGTTTAAGTTGAATAGTGCTCCAAATGGATGTTATGCTTCATTTCTACTTCCAAGGATTCCATCTACTTAAAGAATTTGGATTCTAAGTGGCTATCATGATTACAAAAGTTATAATGTCTATTATTCTTCTTCCCTTTGTTTTTAGTTGCCTTATCATTTTGTTGGATTGATTTTTCATTGTGAGACTGAAATTTCTTAGTACCCTTGTTTTGTTTAGGACCATTATTTTTAGGATGTTGCTTCTTAGGATTCTTTGAACTTGGTTGTTGTTGGGCTGCTAAGGCTTTCTTAAAAGAGTTTCCAGTATTAAGAAGACCAAGATGTAAGAGTTTTTCTTGCTCTCTTATTAAAGAATCACAAAAAGCATCAAAAGAAAGGGACTTGTAGTCTCGTCCTTGAGAAATAAAGGCTTCTCTAGTAGAATGGAAGGTGGAAACAAAGACATAGTAGGTTGGTCCTAACTTAGTAAGAATGGAATAGATTGTTTCATCGGGGGTATCAATTTCTGTGATATGGAACCTAAGGTCTAGAGAAATAGATATCCCTATCAACCCACATGCTTGATATTGCTTATTTTCTCATTTGGCTTTCTTATCTTCATCTTTAGGTTTGAACTCTTGTCCTGAGGCAATTCTATAAACACCTTTACTTCTTAGTAAATCCACAATGTAGGATAGCTATTGGAAGTAGTTCGTGCTGTCAAAAATAACTAAGAATATACTTTCCATTTTAAAATAAATTTAAGCTGTAGATGTTGAAACTAAGTGTTCCAATGGAACGATCTCAAAAAATTAGGTCGATTAAAAAAAATGGCTTTGAAAACGGCTTCCGAATGAAGAAGTTATGGTTCTTTGAAGAAAAACTGTTGAAGATGCAATGAACCATGTGAATGTTGGGAAGTGAATGATAATGTTATATATAAAAAAAACCTTTTCGAAACTTAATCTAATTAGCTCACTTTTAAAAAAAGTACTTTATGTGACCCACTTTTATAAATAAGTGAAAGTCACTTTTACAATGATACTTTATGAACTATTGACTAAATTGTAACTTAAATAAAAGGTAAAGTGACTTTAGAATTATAAGTGACTCATTTTTTATAATGGGTGAGAAAACGTTTACATAAAGTAACTTTAAACCATAAGTTACATGTGTTTTTTGAAAAATTAACTCAACAAAAAAAAATACTTGAACCCAAGATCTATATTCTCATAAAGTAACTTTCGACCAAGTGAGCTAGTTTAAAAGGTTAATAATTTTTGGAAAGGAGGAAGGAGGTGTTTCTTTTGTTTTTTAAGTTTGGAGTGTGTGCTTATTTCAAAACCCCCTTTTTGCCTACAAAACAAAATAAAACAACCACACAAACCAAACGAACAAGCAAAAGTAATCCAAGCCCTACGGCTTAAATTTAGGCTTTGGTTGGATTAGATGTTTACCTTGATGTTTCTGATTTTCTAAGATCACACTCAGCTGCAGTGGAAAAGAGCATACGCATGAGAAAAATCCTTTCTTTTTGTTTCTGGTTTTCCCAGATCACACAGAGTCTCGAGGCAAAGAGAATATGCGGGAATGAAAGGTTAGATCTAGTAACATTTTTTTTATAGAGGACTATAAACCAAAATAAACAAAGAGATAAATAAATATAACTGCAAATAAAGACTGTATAACTCCAGATCTTAAAAAATACGTAGCTAGGGCTACCGGAAACCTTTTCGTATGAAATGAAAGGCGTTCCTCACTGGAAAATACGCTTCTAACGTAATAGAGTAGTCCTCTCAACCCAAAGGCAGTCAAAAATAGTAGATCTAGGAAACGATAGTCAGATGTAGTTGTACCAACTTCAAATTTGGATCACTAATGGATGCGACCCTTGAATAGCTCTGATGCCATGTAGGAATTTAGAGGGATAGTTCCTTAGATAGAACACCAAAGGAAACTCTCACAAACAAATCATAGATTAGGTCACCAGTATTCTTGACGTGGTTAGAACCCTCTAAGAGGGAGACAGTCCATGGCCTGAGCTAATGTGACCACTTCAAGCAATTTATTAATGTAAAAGAAAGAAAATTTACATAAGCTTCTCTCATTAACGGTCACCTAAAAAATGACCCTCCATGCTCTTTAAATAAATATCATGGACCAACCGAGTGTTAAGCCGTGGATCAAGTGTGTGTAATACCGAGGAGAGAATGAATCGTCATGTCACTTCATGTCTAGAAGATATCGTGACTGTCAGATTGTAAGTTACAAAAAGTACTTACTAAAGAAACACACTTTACCTAACTATACATTAGACCAAGTTATACTTAATTATTTCCTATGTGTTAGAATATCCTAACATATCCGAAATGTAAAATATATTTCATGCTCTTCATTGATGATTATACAAGAATGACATAGGTTGGTTTGTTTTAAAAAAAAAATCTTTAGAAAATGAGATGGACTTGAAGATTAAATGATTAAGATTAGATAGAGGATAATTCATATCCAATGAATTCAATGACTTTTGTGAGAAACACGGGATTAAAATACAATTCTCAATAGCTAGAACTCCTTAGTAGAATGGTGTGGTTGAAAGACTAAACATGAATGTTCAAGAAATGGCTAGATAAAGGCTTGATGGGTCAAAAGTGGCAAATAATTTATGGGGAGAAGCACTTCAAACAAAAGTTAAAATTTTTAATATGGATCATATTAGAGTAAACAACAAGAAGAATCCCTATGAACTATGGCATGACAAACCAACTTCCTTAAAACATTTCAAAGTATTTGGAAGTAAATTTTATATCAAAATAAATGGGAACAACTTTGGAAATTTTGATTCCAAATTGGAAGAAGGAATTTTACTTGGCTATTCCTCCTTGAGTAAAGGCTATAAATGTGATAACAAAAGACTTTACAAAATATTTGAATGAATTGATTTGATAATAGATGAGGCATCTCTTTAGACAGGTAGACAAAAACATCATGAAAAATCAGATGATCCAACTAGCCATGATCCCCAAGAGGATGAACTAGAACAACGAGAAGAATAAGCGGAAGAGGATGTCACATATCCCTACTAAATTTATCCTAACCACAGTTGAAAAAACCTTATTTTCATATTTCATACATTTTTTCAAACATTTTGTATGAAATAAAATAAGAAACATTTCTCTAATTCCACCTGTAATATATTAATTGAAATATATAATTCAATCATGCAACATTTGATTTATGTCTTTGAGGTATTTTATCAAGTAGTTTGTATGAAAATTGTAATAAAACATTTTTAACACATTTCTTCAAATGTTTTGCATGCAAATATGAATAAATAAGAAAAAATAATATTATCATTGAATGATTCTAACATACAAAAATATTATCCCCATCTAGAAAACAACATTTTAATTGGGGAATTTCATTAAACAATTTGTATGCAATGAATCATTAAACCATTTAGGAATTCCTTAAAAAGATTTTCATGCAAACTAATATAAAAAAATCCATAAGGAATATATCCTAAATTATAACATTCAAAGTTCTAAAAATTAAGCCCAATGGCTAGTACCCCTCACTATGGTCCAGGTTTCAGCGTCTGGAACCTCCTAGATGAAAATTTATAGTATAAATTCCAACATGAATTTTTTGTTGCATGATTTTAGGAGCATCCAAGAAGCTCAAATTCCTATGATCATATATCTTAAAATATCACGACTCAAGGTCTAAAAGTTGGACCAGACAATTAATGGGATTTTCCCTCACTAATTTCCAAGTTTTATCTTTTATACCTCCCAAAAGAAAATTTATAATAGAGATTCCAACATAAAATGTTTAAATAAGAATTTAGGAAACCCATATTTGTTAACGAGTGTTGTTACAAAATATAATACATATAAAACACTACAGCCATGATAAATTTTCTAAAGGGTAAATGCATGTATATATAAACTTGTCGAAAAGAGAAATTAAATAATCTTGAATAATAGATACTAATATTGAGTCAAATATTTTGTAATATATAATTAAAGAAGGGTTAGCCAGTCTCCACCCACCCATAGACTTAACTATGTTGCAGTATTTCTCATAGTTAGACATCCCTGAGCTAGATATTGATGCCTTGAGGGGAAAACTATAACCATGGATTTGACACAGAGTTTTCAGAACATATTTAACACAAAAATTGAAGGCCACTTTCCTCTACACATAGGAAATAATCGCAGTGGAAGTCAGAGGGTAAGATAGTTACATATGTTGTAGAAGAAGTTATGGGAATAGCCAAATACATGTGGTCTAATGCTACCAAACTAATGAAGTGTGGGACCTTGAACCCACAGAATATTTTCTAAGTTCCACACCCATTGACCCTAAGGTTGAGGATATAACCAAGGCCCGATCATACATGAGTACTGAAATTGAGAAAATTTTGAAGGTTGACAAGGAGTCAATGGGAAAGTTCATAATTTCCCCTAGCAAAGTTGCAGTCCAACTTTATTGTTACATAGTGGACATGAAAACGGACATCAAAAGATAATTTGATGAGGTGTTTAAGGGTGTGTGATAGTTACAAAAGATGGAAAGCCCTCAAATATATGAAAATTTGGATATTCATTCTTAATGCCAATTAGATAAATTTTGAGGTAAAAAATGGGCTCAAAACAAAAGTTTACAACAAAAATCAACTTTATAAGAACTAATAGGATTCAATATGATGATGTCAACCATGGGGGATGATTCACCATTTTTGGAGTAAAAAGGCAAAAACTATTTTTTCAACTCGTATTTTAAACTTAGCTCCCTACAATTTTACTCAAATTTCAAGATGGAGCACTCATTAGATTAAGAATTTAATTTTGCATCCAAGGAGTACCCATGTTGCATACTTTTGATGGACCCTACTACACAAAAAATGTGAAATATATGAAAAAAAAATTATTGCAATCACGTTTTTTCATGTATTTCACATTTTTTGTGTAGTAGGGTCCATCTAAATTATGAAACATGGGTACTCCTTGGATGAAAAATTAAATTCCACATCCAACAAGTGGCCCTGTTTGAAATTTGAGTAAAATCATAGGGAGATAATTTGAAAATACGAGTTGAAAAAGTAATTTCTTCTTTTTCCCTCCAAAACTTGATGAGGTAATCTAATCTTATTTTATTATTTCCACTGCTATTTTATAATATTCCTTGATATGCCCATTTTATACCTCAAAATTTCTCGAATCGGGAAGGTTTATGAACAACAATTACTCTCGAAGAAGTCTTAACGTTGTAGTGGTAACAATGTAGCACTAACTTCTTTGTAATGTATAAATGGAGAAACACCTCAAGGACTGGAAAATGGGGGGGGAGGAGGAAGAAAGGATGAATGTTCCCTCTTAAATAATCTTCTTGCAATATTCTATAAAGAAGGATTTGTTTACTGATTAATGCAATTAATTGTTTAGAAGATGGATATGCCTCCTTTTTTCGTGGCAATTGTTAGCAGTGATTTTTTTTAATCTTGCCTATTTTCAATATGTTTATGAATGTGTCATGGTTTTGTTGCAATCAATTAATCAGTCATAATATCGAATATGGTAATAGAGAATGTGGAATAAATCAATATTTTGGTTAATTTACAATCATTCAATGTTTTGTTGTTGTTCGAGAAAATAATTCTTGATACAATGATTTTAATACATCTAGTATATAAATCAAATTCCCTAATATAAGATTAGTACTCGATTAAAGATGAAATAAGATAAGAAGATAAAGGAAATGTTAGAAATCTGACCTGAAAAGAAATTACACAAGCATTTAGGTATAATTTACAAATCAATACCCTGTAGTGGAAACCGAGCCCGCACTCTGGTAGGAGATTACCATACCAAATGAGAGCAGGTCTAATTGGGGCCTATAATGGATTTTTATCCCTATTTGATGATTGTTTTATAGGAATCATTATTATAACTTATGTAGTGTGAAAAACTAGAGTCTTCAATCATATCCTGAACTCCTTTATGTTTCCATTTGGAGCCATTGTTTTATTTATTTTGAAATCCTATGAGTATCTAGAGAAATCTTTCCAAAATATGAGACTTCCAAAGAGGGCCACTTCTAATTATCTTAGAGCTCCACTATTACAGAATTCCCTAAGAAACATCTCATGGAAACAATACCTATACATGATGAAACTCAAACTAAGTAGCCAGAATCTCAATTTCCAAATATTCCTATGAAAATCCTCATTAAATCAATGTTGCAAGCCACAACCCTATATATTTTCTTTTTTCTAATAGTGCTAGTCAAAATTATCAGTCTTTCGAAATATTTAGCATTTAACCTTTCCCTTGGTGGGGAACTAGAATGGATAGAAATTGGACCTTGATAACCTAAGACAAAGTGTGGCTTCCTTAATGGGAAAGAGGAGTAGGTAATAAAGAGCTCTAAACTATGGGAAATGGACTTACTACTAAAACTTGGTGGAGATGGTTAAAAAAAAAAGAAGAATTATAGGGGGAATATGGAGAGACAAATATGCTTGGGACATTCATGAAGAGGAACTACTTATAATGGAGGTCTCGTACCAAGGATCATTCATATGCAACAATGCTTGGCATCATAAAACACTTTTTCAAGATCATTTCTTCTAGGAAATAAAAAAATGAACCTTTACATTTTCTAGGACAATCCTTGGTGGCCTGAGATAAATTTGGAACACAAGAATCAATACAAGAGGAAAATATCACTTTTCAAGCCTTGGGATGGCACAAAGTCTACAAATATTGGGAGGATAGTCCAATAAACAATCAAAACTTACATTGAAACTAGAAATCAAGGGATAGCTAGCCTACTAAAGCAAATGAGGAATAATGTATAACCTTTCAATTTAACTTGAGGGAAATGAAAATCAAAATTATACAAGATCGAGAAATTCTTAAATGGGGAAACCAATGGAATAACAATTAAAAGGTAAAGGATGAAGCCAAATAATCATATACATGAAGGAATATACAACAACAAATATGGAACCCAATGCTCTAGCAAAAAATTATAGTCTTTCTCTGATGCCTAATAAATAAAAAAACCAAACATGGGCCAAACTAATAAGGCATGGCTTCAAGGGGCCCTTATTTTTTCTACATGTGTAGGAATGATGAGGAGACAACAAAACACATTTTCGACATTTGTCTAAATGTAGGTTTTTTATGTGACAAGGGAGCTAAAATTGTTTAGATAATTAGATATACAAATGAGTGATATTATCCAAACACTAGAAAGATAATTAAAGAAATTCCAAGTCAAGGATCATGTTCCTCAAATAAAAAAAATGTGTTATTAATATCAACTTTAAAATTGAGTCAATGGGAATCAAGATGATATATCAAATATAAGGGTAAATGGTTTTGGAGGAAAAGAAAAAAATCTACTCTTTTTATTCATATTTTCGACAAACACGCTCAATTTAAAGTGTAGGTATCTATTGGATGTATATTTAATTCCATATCCAATGAATTTATACACTTTAAATATAAGTAAACATTTAAGGAGATGAGTAGAAAATGTAACAAAAAAAAAGGTTTTCTTTCTTTCCCTATGAAAATATATAGCTTTTATTTTATTATTTTAACTATCATTTTTTTTATTTACCTTAGACCTCAAAATTTCTATAATAATTGGTAGTTTTCACCTTTTTAAAACCCAATTCTAAACAAAGAATTGATCCTTCTCTTGTGACTTCTTCTACAAATAATAGGGAAATTACATTATCAAACACCCAACCTGCTAGGCCACCTTGGGAGGTGAGATTCATATATTTTTTTCTTCCTTTACTCATTTCAAACCCTATTTTTTAGGTCACCATCATCATCTTCTCATTAATATCTTTTTGATGATATAAATTTTGTCCCATGCTAAGGTTCGGGCACAAAACTATGGCTATGAAAACATTTGTACTAGTGCCACATTAGCATATCCATTATTTTGATATATCACCAATGACATAGCACCCGAGGGCCACGAGTCCCTTTAGAGTCAATTTCGAGTCAACTCCAAATTTTCCTAACCTACCATGTCATCCACTATGGTTATTAACATTTGTTTATATTTAATTAACAACGAGTTATACATTCACAATACTTACCATATATGTGTGTGTGCGAGTGTAATGTTATATTATTAACGCATAATATTGTTACATAATATGTTAATAACCATATATAAATCCATACTTAATACCTCTAAACGTCTAATGGATCACACATCCATGCCACCTCAAATCAACATAGCACATGGTGTGATTTATCATAACTTGACGAGATCAATGGATAAGAAAACATATCAAAGAATTTAGTTGCGGATGGGATAATTCCCCAAAAACATCCAATACAGGGGCTTTACCCATACCACTTCACATATATGTGGCACCTTATTTTTCACATGAAATTATTTAGGTTCTATTCAAAATCACCATTCAATCATTTCGATACCATGCCCTTTTGTAATAATGTTATCATCCACCTCACCCCTATGCTGATCCATTCACCCATATAATAGAAGATGCTCCTACATGGTTCCTTGGTGGAATTCCACCAGGATTGGCACCACCTCATGTTTTTCGGGCACTATATGCAACAATCTCATGGTGCCATCTCATGTGTGATAACAACACATAATCACCAAAACCCATATATAAATACACACATAACTACATTGGAACCTACTCATGCATTGCCATGTTATTGAGGTCATGGGTATAATTACATATACCAAAAATTATAAACCAATAATCACATATACCTTGCATCTTAAAAATGATAAGAAACCAATAATTATATTCCACTTCAAGGAAAAACCTATTTTTACAATGAATATAATGTATAAGACAATATTTGACTATTTCAAGGCTATGTCTCCTTAGTATATATATAGGAGACAAAGGGTATAATTAAAGGTTCTTGTTGAGATAACAATATGGAAATAGAAATGTAGTAACTCTATATAGGGCTTAGTAATAAATTTGGGTTAATATGGAGCTTCTACAGGGTTTACATGCCCCTCCCCTTCAAACACGTGTTGTCCTCAACAATTGATTAATTGTGGGTGTTTCTGCATGAATAAATCAACTTCCCATGTCACCTCTTCCACCCATAGGTTCTTCCAATTGATGAGGTATTCAATAATCGACCGATTTATCGGATACTTAATCCTTGTTTTTAAGAGTATTACTAATCATAGTATGATTTTCCCCTCTTCATTTATATTTGGTAAAATAGTTTGGACTGAGATCTTGTCACTGATTACCTTCTTCAAGAAAGAAATTAGAATACTAGATGTATATGTGAAGATGATGATTACTCAAATTTGTAAGTCATACTTCCAATCCTCTGCAAAAGCTTATAGGAGCCATAATACCTTGGTGACAATTTATTGTCCTTTTTTTTATTGTTTGAGGTATATTTGTTTATATGGTTGTAGTTGAACAAATACCCAATCCCCCACTTCAAATTCTCTTTCATTGTGATGTTGATTTACTTTTTGTTTTACTCTATTTTGTTCTATAACCAAGTTGTCCTTTAATAGTTTGAGAACCTCTTGTTGGTTCCATATGCGGTCCTCCATTTCTTAGGCCTTTACAGTCCCTTTCAAGGGTGATGTAAGGATGGAGCATGACATCTATAAAGTTCCACACATGGGGACATTTTTTATGAAGTATGGAAGGATGTGTTGTATGTGTTGTGCTACCATTCTATCAAGGGAAACCACTTGACCAATTGTGTCTATTTATTAGATGCAAAGCCACATAGATATCCTTCTAAACATTTATTCATAACATTAGTTTTCCCATTATATTGAGGATGGTAAGATGAGTTGTGAGTCACCATGTACCCAAAGAAGAAAATAATTTAGTCCAAAATTTTCCAGTGAAAATTGGATCTCTCTCATTTACAATAGTGTTTGGTATTCCATGTAGCTTTTGGACCATTTACATGAGTTATTCTACCATTGCATTTTTTTTAAAGGACAAGAAAGAGAGAAAAAAAAATTCATTCGAGCTACCACTACCCTAATGAAATTGTTTCCTTCAGATTTGTGTAAGCATGTAATAAATTCCATTGAAAATTATTCCCAACTTTGGCTTGGTATGGCTAATGGTTGTATAAGCCCTAGGCTCTTGATTTTCTCTCCCATGTTATGTTGGTATACCATAAATTCAACCACAAACTTTTGCACATCTGCTTTAAGAGCTTCCCAAAAAAATATGTTCTTGATCCTATGGTATGTTTTCAAGAACCCTATATGTCCTCCTACTAGAGAATTGCAGAATCACGAAAGGACCTTCTATTTGGGATGATAATTCTTACATAAGTGTAAGCGATCTTGATACAACAACAAATAATTATTCCACATAAAGTTTTAACTACAATGGGATCCTTTTCTTTGAATGACATTTCATATCTTCTCATCTTACTTTCATTCTATAGATTCTTTTTCAACTCAGTTAGATTATGGAATGGAAATAAGGCATAGTAAACTATATATGTATTCCTCTTTCCTTGAGAGTGCATATGACAAAATGTTTTGCTTTCTAATTTTGTAGATAATTTCAAAGTCATAACCTAGCATATTTTTAAGCCATTTTTCTTGCTCTTTTGAAGAATTTTTATTTTTCAAAGATATACTTCACACTTTCATTTTCTTTTTTTTTCTTTTAATTTGAAGTGTCTTCCTATTAGGTATGGATGCCATTAATTAATTTCATGTAGTATGACCAACATTTCCTTTTCATAGATAGGTCTAATTAAGTTCTTTTTTTTAAGCTCACTACTTTCAAATGAAAGGGGCCTTCATTCTTGCATAAAAATTGCACCAATGCCATGGCCTAAGGCACCACACTCCCCAATTAAGGTTTTTGTGGAGTCAAGTATGGCCAGTATGATAGTTGTACACATAGCCTCTTTAAAATTTTCAAAAGTTTTTGTTGTTTCTTTATTCAAATAAAATGTTTCCTTATTCAATAATTTTGTAATAGGTCCTAATATTTGATCATAATTCTTGACAAACTTGTAGTAATATTATGTCAATCTTAAGAATCTTCTAAGTTTCTTCAAGCTCTTAGGGATTTTCCATTCACTATTAAATTTTATTTTGTTATGGTCCACTTTAACACCTTGATGGAATACAATATGACCCAAATATTCCATTTTTTGAACCCCAAAGGCACATTTTAAATAATTTTCATATAGTTTCTATTCTTAAAATAGTGTTAAGACCCTGACAACATGTTGTACATGTTCCCAAGATTTGTTGTAGATTAGTATGTCATTAAAAAATACGAATGCAAATTTTCTAAGGAATGGTTTGAAAATAGAATTCATCAAGCTTTAGAATGTTGAAGGTGAATTAATAAGTCTAAATGGCACAACAAGAAACTCATAATGACCTTCGTGTTATCTAAAGGGTATTTTGGGAATGTCTTTTTGTCTGATTCTAATGTGATGATATCTAAAATAGAGATCCAACTTAGTAGAGAAAATTGTTCCATGCAATTCATATAATAATTCATCAATTATAGGAATAGGAAACTTATCTTTCATTATCATTTTGTTCAATTGTTTATAATCTAAACACATACACCATGAACCCTCTTTTTTTATAACCATCACCTCTCGTGAAGAGAAAGCGCTCTTTCTAGGTTGAATGATGCTAGTTTCTAACATTTATTGAAGGATATGTTCAATATCAATCTTTTTTGTATATGGATACATGTAAGGCCTAATTCTAGGTGGTACAATTCTAGCCTGTAAATGAATAACATGGCCATGATCTTGATCAAGTGGAAGACCCTTAGGTATCTATTCAAATACCTTGGAATTATTGTTGATAACTTTTTGGGGATTCACTAGAAAACAACATATAGATGTTTGAACATCCAGTGAACACAATTGCGCAATTACACCATGGTATCCATTTTTTAGATTTTTTTTTTCATGTTATTTGAGCTTATTAGTATGGAGGCATTCCCTTGGATACTTCTAAGGTCAATTTCCTCCCCTTTGAAGGAAAATGACATGAAAATATATTGCATTAGAGAAAATTTCAGCCTAAAAGTTCCCATGAAATTTCCATGTACATAATATGTAAACCAATCAAAATATTTTAAATTTGAAAAGAGATACATGTAAATACTTTGGAGGAAAAAAAGAAAACTGTTTTTTTTTTTTTTAATTGTATCTCTGGTTTATCTCCTTATAGGTTTACTCAAATTTCAAGTTCAGGCACTTGTTGGATGTGGAATTAAATTCCACATTCAATGAGTACCAATTATGCATACTCATTGGGTGTGGAATTTAATTCCACATCCAATGAGTGTTTACACTTGAAACTTGAGTAAACCTATAAGGAGATAAGTTAAAAATACAATTAAAAAAAAAATCTTTTCCCTCCAAAATTCATAACTCTTATTTTATTATTTTAACTATTATTTTATTATTTTTCCTTAGGAGACCACTTTTAGGATGAAATTCATCTAATGAAAATTAAGCATTATTGTTCCCAGTGATTTTAACCATTGGAACCCTAATAAAACATTATCATAACCCATTTGGATAGTAATCATGAGACCATCCAATAAATACTCCCCCATAATCATTTTAATTTTATGGAACTTCCTTGAAAAATTTATGGTACCTCCATATGCAACCATTACTTATTTTTTTGTGCGTTAGAAATACAACACAATTAATAATTTTTTCAAATTTGTAATTAATAAAGTTATGGGTACTACTTGAATCAATCAATATTGCCATGTTTTTCTTTTTTATATATCCTTCTATCTTCAATGTGGAGTACTAATGTCGGATAATTTATGACAAGGTATTGTTGGAGTTTAGTCTCTTCTAACTCTAGATCGTGTGATGGTTCCACTTTTTTCTCTTCTTCATCTTCAAAGCCTATGTAGAATAATTTATTCTCACTACATTTATGTCCCTTTTTATACATACTATCATAGTAGAAACATAATTCCTTTTCTTTTCTTTTATCCATTTGTTGAGGTGTCAACCTTGTTGGTTTAGGAGAGGGAGCATAATTTTTTCTATAGTTATTAGTGTCCAATTTTCTAGTAGCCATATTTTTACTTTCAACTTGTTAGACTAAAATCATGCTCTAGGGATTTAGGTTCAAAGAGATTCACCTCATGTTGGATGATTTCCTTTAAAATTCTTCTATTTAAGTCTAACAAATTATCCTATGAAATATTCTTTACACTAGGACTTAACTTTGGAAATTGTTGAATGTGCTTTGTGACTGGACCTTTGTGTTGAATATCTACTGTTTGACTAAAGAATGCATTGCACTTAATATCCCCATAATGTGTTATCAATTCCTTTGTAAAAATAGAAGAAGATACAACATAATCCTTTTTCATTTCACAAATCCACTGATTCCATACATGTTGATATTTTTTCAAAAACATTGATGCAATATTCACGTTTTTGTAAGGATGGCACTTATGGGCCCCAAAATTAGATATTTTATAAGGCTCATTTAGGCAATCCTAGGAACCTAAAACATTTGTTTAACCCCGTTACTTGCACATTATAGAGTCAGTTCATAGTATTAATGGGTTTTTAGGAATTTAATTTATCCTTGCTTATTATGTGCCTAATATTATTTATTTTGTAGAATATTATGAGAATATTGGGTAAATTCTAAAGATTTTCAGAATAAGAGAATTTAGGGACTTTCTCCCTACTAAAGGATGGACTAAGAATGGATAATAAATAAATAATATATTATGAAATTGTTGAATATACTTGAAAATCCATTGACTGAGAAAATCTAGGGATGTGTTCCCTACTACATTAGAAGCCAAAACTTAACATTTAATGAAAATTCATGTTTCTCAGGAGTAGATCCACATTTTGAGGGATTTTGGAGGGGAAAACAACTCTCCTTTCAAGGAGGTTTCTTCCCCATCAATTTGTATAAGTACTAATTCAAATTAGCTTTCCGGGGAGGGGAATTTTTTGTATTTTTAGAAGAACTCTTGTTATTCAATAGTTCTACATTCACTTCCAGTAGTGATGTGTTTGACGTGTTTCCAATAATGAAAGATAGTTTCATTTTTAGCTTCTAAGGCTTCTTTTCCTTCATAGGACTCTAATTATTCTTAGGCTTGGCCATCCCAGGAGCCTCAGATCCTTTTTGTACCATTTCTTTTATCTTCTTCTCAACATTTTCTTGTTTATCTACATTTCCCATCTCTAGGCTTAGTGTTCATGCTTCATTTGTTATAGGTTAGATTGGTTAACTGATTGAAATGAATTTGGTTTTGAGTTATTTAGATAATAAATAATGCGATGTATTGTTATCATATATTAGTAAACCCATTCTAGTCATTATATTACTTAGATTAGTATGCCAGTTCACTGTTATGAAATTTTTGGTTTTAGTAATAACATTCTGTTGAACTTTAGCACATGTTAATGAATCTCTTTTGAGTTGATTCCACTTGGATTTAAGTCTAACGACATCAAAATTAATTAAAAAACAAACCCCATATAATTTGTACTTGATTAACTTAGGAAGTTGGCAAATTAACTCAACAAACAAGCCCGTTGGAAGTTTCTCGTAGCAAAACAAAATTTTCTATAATAGTCTGTTTTTTACTTCTCCCTTGCCTAGATTCACCCCAAATTCATGTTAGAAGTAGATTTATGTCTTAGAATAGATTTTTTTTCACCTTAGACCACTTTGGTTGAGTTGAGTCTTTGTTAGATTATCATTTAGCTTCTACATTGCTTGCTTCGTGAATGTTGATTTTTACAATTAGTCTAGATATCCTTTCCCAGAATTTATTTCCAAAAAAGTATGATTTATTTCTTGCAAGGAAAATTTATGACTTTCCTTTTCTAAAAAGTAGAATAGATTTATTTCTTTCTTGTGAGAGTAATCTAGGACTTTCCTTTTCTGCAAAGTAGAGTGGTTTTCCTTTACTTTTGTTTCCTTTCCAACCAGATAGATTATATTTTCTTTTTTTGTGATTTACTTTCTATAATCTTATGACAGGTAGCTTGAATAATTCACTTCTCAGTTGAATTTTTTATTTCCTTCTTTCACCAGCATCAAAGGGAGTCAAACTAGGAAAAGGAAGGTGTCTGCAACATATACAGTGTCGACCCTATTGGGGTTGTATAAATATTTCTGCAATACTAAAATTCATCACCTTTTTGGCATCATTGTGGGGGAGGTTATCAAAGTAAGAACTATATTTTTATTCGATAGATTGCTTCTTTCTCTTTTGCATAAAAACAAAAAACAATTCAACACTAGTACTTTCTTCCTCTTTTTTAGAAAAGTACAAAAGAAAACATAAATTTATTTAATACCACAATTGTCCCCACTTGATCATATGGTGTGTAAGAACCACATAACCATCCACTTTTGCAAGTAGAAGAAGAAAAGGTGGCAGAGAAGTTAGAACGAAGAATGGAGCAACTCTACTTTGTCAACCCATATCAACAAGGTATGAACTACCCCTCCTCTTTGAATACAAGTTATAATGCACAATTTCAACCTTGCTATCCACTTAACACCTCACCTTGGTCAAACCCCACTCCATGGTCTTATCCTCCCCAATACGTCATTCCTCATTTTCATCCATATCGACACCAACCTCCTTAATGGGGTGATCCATATTTCCCTCATCATCCCCAGTATCCTCAATTCCAATATCAATTCCATCCACCTCCATCATAACCACAATATCAAACATAACCATCTCAAAGAGCCACTCCCACTCAACTACTTTCAAAACCATTTCCAAACCCAAGCAATAAAGTGACTCAGTTAATTTACAATGTTGAGGTACAAAATTTCCAAAAAAACTCTTAATCTAAATGATATTCATCTTAGATCAGGAAGAGTATTGCAAAAAATAGATTGTCTTGCTCTCATTGAAGAAAAACTTCTAGAAGAAGAAGATGCAAAGGAGACTAAATAATCATGGACCACATTTGATGGAGAGAAACCATTGGAGCACGATATTGAAGATTTTCTACTATTCTTAGCATCAAATCATTTATGTGTTCAAGAGACTAATCAACAAAAAGTAGAAGATATGAATGTCATGGTGGAAGAGGACATAGAGGGTGATCCATATGAGCAAGTGAACCAAGGGCATCACAACTACATTGAACATTGGATTAATAAAATAATTAAGCTAAGGCACCACACTCCTCTTTGACAATTCTTGAGATCATCTCAATCAAAGCAACTGATCTTTCATATTCTAGTGTATGTATAAGCATATATTTAAAACTTGAATATGAGTTTACTTGTCATCCAAGTATGTACATGAATCGATTGTAATTATTCCTATACTTAAGAGAGACTTTCTTTTTCAAGTAGGGTAGGATAGAATAATAGGAAAAATAAAAGAAAATAAGAGGGAAAAATAAAATCTCAGGTGAAAACTTCCTTTTGAGGTGCATGAGATTGGCTTACTGACTAAAAACCTGTATGAGGTGGTCAGTGAGTTGGAAAAAACATAGATAAAAGAGAAAAAAATGGAAACAAGATCTTAGGTGAAAGCCTCCTTTGAGGTGCCTAGGTAGACCTGCTGGTTGAAAAACTTATTGAGGTAGCTAGTAGGCATAAACAAAAGAGAAAGAAATTAAAGAAATGAAAAAATAAAAATAAAAGGAATTTTTTTGCTCTAGGTATACCTCTTTTATTCTATTTAGGTGCTCTCCCACTTGCACAAGCAAAAGAAAAAGAAAAAAGTCAACACCATAAGGAGAAACATATCAACATGGAAGATATCCAGTCAAAGTAGTCAAACCTAAGTTATTCATCTCCTATGCATAGGTGCTCCAACATGGCTAAGATAGGTCTTTACATATATTTTCATCTTCATAATGCATCCCCGTGCCATTTCCCACTCATTCTCTTTCATTATCAGCACATTTGGAGCCTTTCCCTGAAATGCTGCAGGAAATTTCCTGTCTCGATAAAAAGCTACATTGCACATTTTATTTCAACTTTTCAAGGGAAGGAAGGCACTCTTATGTTCAAAAAAGATTATTGGACCACCTGCAAGTGTAAAAATGTGGGTCCCAACACCTTGCATTACCTCTACAAGTTTGGTGTGGTCTTATTTATAGGCTCGTTTTAGCAAATAGCTTCAAAAACAAGTTTTTTCCACCTATTTGGTTGGAGGAATGTGTCATTGGGATTCTAATTTAATACCTCATAAATATACCAAGTTAAAGTCGAGATCTTAGCACTTTCAAAAAATGGCCTTAAAAACCATAACAAACTCCTTACATTTAAGCCTGTTTCACAAAACAAATCAGATCTAACTTTTTTTCACTTTTTAAGGAAAAGGAAGTCACCACCATGTCTGTAATTATTATCCTCATCGATCCAATCAAGCATAAATGGAATCCCAACACTTTAAAAAATTGATATCTTGTATGGTCTAGTTTCTTGCCTCCTTGTCACAACCACAAGTTGACCTTTCCATTATCCATTTTTCACCAAGCCCACGTAAAAAAAATTCTTACTTGGTCCCCATAAAGTATACACAGTGGTCATAGCTCCAAGAAATGGTGAGTTTATGGAGCTCTTGTGATTGTTATATGAAAATTTGTTTCATGTAGTAGCCTTCAAGGGCTCAATAGAACCATCATTTACCATCACAAATTGAAGGGAAAAGGCCAATAGGGCCTTGGAATCATCATCTTAACCATAAATAGACCCTGATAATGATGAAGTAGTTCTCCATGCAGTTAGAAATGAGAAGCAGTTCTTCATGTAGTCAAAAAAGAGAAGAATATCTCCATGCATTCAAAAATGGGACGAAGACCTCCATGTAGTTAGAAATGAAAGAAGCATACCTCCAATAGAACTTGCAAACATTCTCCATATCCAAATTACCATTAATCAACTCCACAAGTAATAAAGGTACACAAATTGAACCCTTTGGGTTCCATGAAACAGTATGTAATTTCTCTTATGTGTGTCTGAGTATAGGAGGTGACTATAGGAAACCAACCAAAGACTAAATTCTCACCAAAACTCAATCTTTACCTACCTGAAATCCCACATGTGGGGACAAAAAGAGAACAGGAAATCTCATGCAAAAAGGTGTTTGTTAACTTAATTGGTGAGGTGGCATGATCTCATGATTTTAACTTTAATTACAAGTGATAGATTGGACAATTGCTCCTGAACGTTGAGCCCACCCACCAATTCATAAAACAACTCGAGCATGCCATGTACCACCTCAAATGAAGGAAAAATAATGAAATAATTTTACATGTTGCAAGGAAGCTACTGTTAGAGGAGAGTTTTTATATAGAAAAAATTGCTACAAAAGAGATCCTATATAAAATACCTGCTACAAGGGTCTTGGAGAATAGTCAATTAATTGCTACAGGGTACAAGGAAACACAACAGAGTTGCAAAGGGTTTGTTATAGATGGTCTAAGTTGCACAATGGTAAATTATCTAAGGGTGAAAGGTCTCCAAGTCACCAGGTTGGTCATCACATCATTCCTCTCTTTTTCTTCAGGTTATTCACCATCATTTCTCCCTTTGTAAGAAGAAATAGCTCTATGTTAAGTGTTTTCAATTCTTGAAATTAGTGAGCATAGTAGAATTCACATTTCTTGTCAAGGATGCTCATGAGATTTGAAGGATATTTTGATGTGTTATGTCCAAGAATCCAAAAACCACTCTTATAATTGAAAATGGAGGACAACATTGTCAAAATTATTCCTTTTCCATAGCTTCCATAAGAAAAATAGTTTCCTATAGCAACCCCTATTTACCACCAACCTAGTTGTTTTTTTCTCTAAAGGGTGTTTTCACAAGGGCTGGAGGGAAACGTATCAAGAGGAACCCTCAGTGTGAATTGTGGGAGGCATAAGGGAGACCTAGACTTGTGTGGGGCATAAATTGTTTAGTCCAAGAAAAACCCTAACTTCACAGCCTGTGGGCCTTAGAATAAAAAGAAAAAAAAAGAAAATGAAAAGAAATAAACAAGAAGAAATATAAAAATGAAGACACAAAAGTCACCTATGTTTTATCTTTTCCAACAGTGATGCAAGTGCAATAGAATTCTAGCAACAGTCAATAAAATCAACTTGTGGTCCAAGCAACCACCTTCAGAACCTTCAACAAGATTCTATGGATCCATCTCACTCATTCCCACACCTTTTATAAGCCTCCTTCATCATTTCCAACTCCCTTCTATATATTTTAATCACTACTTCTATCTGTTTTAATCACTATCCTGAATTGCTACAAGAAAATTCTTGTATTGTTGTAGGAAACCACTAAGCACAAAAAAGGGTGCATAGCTAAAGCTTTTTCATCCATGGGTAAGGGAGAAGGACTCTAGAATCCCCTATCACATACACATTCCACCAACCTTTAATTTTCTCATCATTGTTTCACTGGCCACCCACAACAATCTAACATTCCTCCTCCTTTCCACCAATAGTTAGAAAACAATGCCTCTCCATCACCACAAGTAGCCTCCTCTTGAATTATGAGACTTTTTTGAGTTCATATCTATAAGAAATTGTGAGCCTAATGAGTTATTGTCGCTACTACAACACCCTCCAATTTTTTTGTATATTTGAATTTTGGAGCCTACCCTCTACCATGTGAAGTTTCACTTTTGGTTGTCAAATGTTGTTTTATGTTTATACACATGTTCCTGGTGTACATGTCCCTTCTAAAGTGTCATCGGATTGTCGAGATCACTTATAGTGCACTTTGGTACTATAACACATTTTTAAGTCACAATATGACACTTATGTGTAACAATCACTCATGTTTTTCCTGTTTCACTTGGATATTGTTTGTGGACTGGAATTTTGATGTATATTTCTTAGGGTTGGGTCATGTCTAAGTTTTATTGATGAGTTAATATGTGTAAATCTTGATCATATACCTAACTCATTGTGTTTTTCCATGTTTCACTCTTCCATACTTTGTCATTTTGTCGATCTTGCAACTTTCCTTCTAGGCTAGGAAGAGCACACTTCACACTTATAAAGCCTAGTAGAGACCCTCCTTATCAACTGGAGATGCGTTCAGCATGACCCTAAGCCTTCCTTCTCTTTATTTCCACCTGCGCAATCCTAGTCAGCAAGACCCATCTCCTTTTTTCTTACTCTTCACCCCATGCCAACTTTTCCCCTGGTTGTCTAGTGTAGTGTATTGTGCACTTACAATGGGAAGTGGTGCCTCTCCTTGTGCCTTGTAACTCACCCCGCACCATCATTATGGCCCTAACCTTCCTCCTTAGCACATGATGTAGTCTCAATGAATATAACTTATACAATGTCCTCTTGCTACTGTTCCATGTGTTCACACTGCCTCCCTCTCTTATAGAACTGTGCACTGCACATTTCTAGCCACCAATCCTTGCCTCCCTATCTCCTACAAGTGTGAACTATACTCATAAGGTTCCCCTTCCTCCCCCGTATGCACTATTGATCCTCATATGTCTCATTGTATGAATCACAGTAGAGTAGGAAATTTTCAGAATGATGTTTCCTTGTCATGAGTGATCTTCACCCACAAGTACACTCAGTGAACATGGTAGAAGATGTTTGAGGAGATCTACTAAAAGCAGTTGTCCAAGAAGGAATTCTTGAAGGCAAAGGAACAAAGGAACCATGTTGTGACAGTTGAAGGAATATTTGATTATAATGATCAAAGTGAACCATGAAGACTCCATAGCATGTCTATACCCTTTGGAGGGTAGAAAGAAATCACAATGCAAGATATGTACAAAGTATTGAAGGCATAGTGGGGGTGTCGTCACTTCTCAGAGAAATTCTTGTTGCAAGTCACTAGATTCCAATTCATCAACTTCAATTACTTGCCTTTTTGTCACCTCAATATGATGTGGAAAATGACTGAAAAGTCCAAAAGTCTTGTAGAAGTCCAAACGTAATATTAGAAGTCCAAGAGTCATGAGGGTAGGTCAAGGGTCATGGGGATATGAAAGGTAATTCCTCTTGTTATAAAAGAAGGCTCATTACTCAAGCAAAGGACTTTTAAACTTGGCTTCTCCAACTAGGCATTAGAGGGAAGCTCATTCTTTTGAGGAGTAAGTAGTAGCTTAATGCTCCACTATTGGAGTTAGTGGTATCTCATTGTAACGATGTATCTTGGACATTTTGCTTAATAATAGAAGCTTGTTGAGCCAACAGACCTTCATGCATGTATCATGAATATTGTAAGGCTATTCTTTATATGTTTGTGGTATGTGTTTATGTTCTCATGTACTAAAGAAATTTAACTACTTCATTAAATTTTGTGCTTATCTTATTGAATACGTGTTGTATTTGCTTTAATGATCATTATGTCTATGTGAACTATTTCGCTAGATGGTTAATGATTCTTTCATATGTATGTGCATGTGTCTTTATTAGGATAGTACTACTACTTTTCTTCTAAAGACTCACTTCGTCTCCCCTCTCGGTGAAATAACCTTGATACATATTGCAAGTAAACATTTCATAAGGCTAGCTTACTTGCTCATTCAAAAGTACATGCGTGTTGCTCTCTTATGCTAACCATTGTTGCTAAGGAAAATATTTAAGATTGTGGAAGCCGAGCCATATTCTGGATGGGGCTCCTTCACCAAACAATGTGAGTTATAATTGGGACCTCACATCGAGGAAAGCCCCGGTATCTTGGCAATTTCCAGCACCATCAACATCCCGGTGTTAGAAGGAGGGTATCCTTTCTATGGCTAATAGTTCATTACATTCACACAAAGAAACTTCAGTTCAAGGCAGCAATAACCTGAGTCCAACTCCAACTCACATTTCAGATAAGGAAGAATCTCCACATCAAATCTTGGAACATTCTTTTGAAGTTACCTAGGATGAGCTATAGGATTTTAAGCCTATTACTCCTTGGTTTGCAAAATATCTTGCCATATTTCTTGTCATTGTTATTCTTCCTCATAAGCACTCTAAGAAAAGAAACTCAGCATGGTGTTTTGGTTTCTTCAGTAGAAGATTTAGTTACTACAACTCTTGATTATCTAGCCATATCTCTTCATCAAGAGAACGAGGCACCACTCATTGAGGAAAAGCTGGAAGGTGACAAAGAAGATTTTTATTTCACAGGTAATGAACAACCTAGTGATAACGAGCAACTGAACAAGAACATAAATATGAATAGTGAAGAAGAAAATTCTTCAGACTCAAAAAGTGAAGAGGAGATAGAAGAAGAAGACATGGTTGATGATAAATTGGACTAGATGGCCCAAGGGCTTCTTTCTCTTCTGGGAAATCTCCATCGCGTGCCTAAGAACCTTGAAAATATGCTCTCAAAGTTTCATCTTGATAAGAAAACAAAAGTTGAGGACCACATTGATGACTCCTACATGAATTTGTGAATGATAAAGGTACGCTACAATGATGTTTCTTGTATGATTTTTCTGTACACTCTAGAGGGTAGAGAATCAATTTTCTACTATAGCCCTCCACCTAATTCAGTCCATATTTGGAGGGATTTCAAAATGTTGTTCTTTGATAATTTTTTCGATGATAAAACTCCCGCCAAGATACTTAAGGAACTCAAAAATATCAAGATGGGGGACAAAGAAAAGGTAAAGGATTTTAATAAAAAATTCACATGATTATTGAATAGGTTCCCCGCTAATGTTCAACTACATGATTCTATCACCAAATATTATTACACTACTGCCTTTCTTACTAACATTTCCATGCTTTTTAAAAGAGATTCAAAGGAAACATTGGCCCATTACTTTGTAGAAGAAATCGTTGTCAAGAAAGAATTGCATTCTATTGTAGCTATTGATGATCAGGAAGATTCTAAAGACTCCAAAGACACTGTTAGGAAATATCAATCTTCCACTAAAACCAAAGAGAATTTTTTTTTTGATATGGAAACCTTGGATAAGTATTTGAATTTGTTCACTAATGAAGTATATAAACTAAATATAAGATTAGGCGAGGCATCTACCAGTGGGCCACCATTCATTAAGAAAAATAATAATCAACCAACCAAATATGCATAAAAATCCAATGTTGTGTTCAATTTTGAAAGCTTGGGCATGGATAACTTTTGTACTTTCCATCAAGAGAGGCATTCAAAGAAAACATGTCCACAATGGAGCCACAACATGAATGCTATAGTGGCCAATTTCTTAGGCACTTTATTAGCATAAGAGTAGACCAAAGAAGTAAGAGAACCAACCATGATAGAGGAAAATTTAGGTGTTATTGACTCAGTTTTTGTGTTTGATATTATACTTAACTTTGATGAATAAAGTGTTTATGAAACCCCAGTAAGTGAAGATTCTCCACAACAAGCAACTAAAAATTACCATTTGAGGAGTAAAGGATCATTTGTTGGGAAAGATCTTAGAAGGAAATTGCTGAGAAATATTTTACCACCTAGTAATTCTAGTCAGAATACACGAAAAAAGTGTAAAAGATATCCTCCTTCTAAGAGCACTTCTATGAGTAACAAGAACAAGTTTGTCACTCCTAAGGCATAAAAAAAAGATACACCACCCAGCACTTCAACACAACTTTCTAAGGAGGAATAAATTGATTATAATGTTGTTGAGAATATGAAAAGGGCTTATGCTAACATTTCTATCTTTGAGCTCGCAAAAATAGCAAGACAGTGTCAATTGATCATCCAAGAATTTGCATCAAAACCTTTGTCAAGTAAATAATTTTATGCATCTCAAGCCTTGTCTAGTAAGTCTCATGTCATTCTCAAATATGTGGTTAACATTGTTAATCTGAATTATCATCCTACCTGACCCTCATTTCTTTTAACATTTGAAATCTTTAACTATAATGTCCATAATTTCCTTATTGATTCTAGTGCATCTACAAATCTCATGCCTTTCTTTTTCACTAATAATGTTAATGCATTTTGGGAAAAAATCGATGCTAGAATCATACAACGAGATAGATCATTAGTCTAGGTAATTGGCGAACTAAATAATGTTATCATTCGTTTGACATCAAATGATATAGTTCACCAATGCATTAATATTTCTATTGTGGACATTCTTGAAGCCTATGTTTTTCCTCGAAGCAAAAACTAGTCCAAAAAAATACAAGGATACTTTAATACAAACTGGACACGTTTATGGCTTCCTTATAAGGGAGAAAACAACTAGATCGAGTAGAGAGTGTACCTTACATGAAGCAGATCATGACAACGCTTGAGAGACACAATGAGTCGAGAAATTTTTCACAAGCCGTTTTTGGAAATTGTTTTCTAGAGGTTGACCATGGATGTTATCAAGCGCAACCATCCTCGGTACCATTTGATACATAGTTGGAGCTCCTTCATTACAGTCCAACTGGTGCTAATGAAATTTGTATCATAGATGTGCATATTACTAGTGTAGGAACTAACCCAGTAGCTACTAACATTTGGACTTTATATTTTTATGGTTCTAAAACTTAGGAAGGTTTTGGAGTTGGTTGTATCCTTATTGACCAATGAAAGAAAAGGTATATTTTATCATGCCTATTGAAGTTCAAGTGCACAAATAACATTGCTGAATATGAAGCACTCATTTTAGGACTAAAAAAATCCATAGACCTCAAGATAATTGGTGATTTAGAGATTATTACCCGCCAGGTATGGAATATTATTAACTGTGTTTCACTTACTATGAAAAAATACAAAGAAGAGGTATGGTGTCTTATTTCATTTTTCAAATCATTTAACATTAGTTATGTTCCTAGAGTTCATAACGTTGTCACAGATACATTAGCCAATGTAGTTGTTAGGTTCTCACCATTAAAATATGGATTTTTTATAGCTATTATTTATAAGCCATATGTGCATAAAAAGTAACTAAATTTTGTGTATTTAACAATGACCAGTAGATACTGCACTTCATGGCCAACGCAGATGTTTTCAAAGATGTGGCTATTAAAGAAGATCACGCAAATTATTTGCAGGAAGTAGCTCAAGCATCTAAAAAAAATCCTTGTCGAAAGGTATGGTATCCCTTGAGAAATTATATGACCTGCAAAACCATTTCAGAGGACCGGTGAATACAAATAACCGGAGCTCAACATTGTCACAAAAGCAAGTTACTTTTGGAACCAAAGAAGGTATGAAATACATGAACCTTAGTACATGTTGTTATCCTCAAGAATTATAGGATTTCATTCTTATTTTTAAACAATATCAAGATATACTCACATGGATGTATGATGAATTGTAGAAATATGATACACGTATCATCCAACATGCAATTCTTGTCAAAGAAAGGGTGAAGCCATTTTAGCATAAGCTGAGGAAATTTCATCCGACGCTCGAACGCCTGATTCCACATGGGTTTCAAAATTGGTTCCTCTCAAGTAAAAGTTCAGTGAGATATGACTATGTGTTGATTTTCACAACCTCAATCAAGTTTCAGATAAGGATAAATACCCCATGTCATCTATGCAGTAGATACTCTAGACGATATCTAAGTCATAAATTTTCTCACTGCTAGATGGACTCTCTGGATACAATCAAGTGCTAGTTGCAGAACTATATAGATTGAAAACCACCTTCAGGGTGAAGTAGGGAACTTTTGCGTTTAAACGCATGCCACTTGGACTTATTAATGTTGGTGATTCATTTTAATGGGCCATGGTTATTTCATTCCATGGATGGATCAGCTAGAGTGTGGTCATCCACTTGGATGACATAACAATATTTTTAAGGAAAATATTTGATTACATTTGTCATTTTAAACATATTTTTGAGTGATGTCGCAAGCATGGGATATCATCAAATTTAAAAAAGAGAATATTTGGTGTGTCTGAGGGAAACCTTTCATATCCCCATCACTTTTAACCTAACCTCATGATTCTTGGACTTCTAATATGGCCTTTGGAATTCTAAAATACTTTTGAACTTTTCCTAGTAACTCCTTTGTCTACATGTGACTCTTGGACTTCCCAAATATTTACATTTACAATATTTTCCAAAATACATAATCATTTTCCACATCATATTCTGGCAACAACAAGATAATTCATTGAATTTGATGACTTGGAATTTGGTGACTAGTAACAAGAAGTTCTCTAAGAAGTGATAGCACTGCCACTATGTCTTCAATACTTTGTAGATATCTTACATTGTGATTGCTTTCTACCCTCCAAAGGGTCTAGACATGTTATGGAGCCTTCATGGGTCACTTTGATCATTATAATCCAACATTCCTTTAATTGTTGCAACATGGTGCCTTTGTTCCTTTTCCTTCAAGAATGTCTTCTCAAATAAATTCTTCTAGTAGATATCCTTGAACATCTTCTGTCGTGTTCATTGAATGTACCTTTGGGTGAATATCACTCATGAAAAGAAAACTTAAATGTGAAAATATCCTACTCTACTATGATTCATGCAATGAGACATTTGAGGATAAACAATGCATAGGGGGGAGGAAGGATGACCTTCTAAGCACAGTGCACACTTACAGGAGATAAGGAGGTAGGGAGTGGTGACTAGAAATGTGTAGTGCACAGTTCTAGAGGAGAGGGAGGCAGGGTGAGCACATGGCACAATGACAAGAGGAAAGGGTGCAAGGTCTACTCATTGAGACTATGCCATGTGCTAAGGAAGAAGGTCAAGTCCACAAGGAGTGTGCAGGGTGCATGTTCTAAGGCATAAGGAGAGGCACTACTTCCCACTATAAGTGTGTAATGCACTACACTAGATAGCCAGAGGAAAATTTGGCGTAGGGTGAAGGGTAAGAAACAAGGAGAGTTGTCTTGATTATTAGGATTGCACAATGTTTACGAGAGAGAGGAAAGGCTTAGGATTACATAGAGCACATCTCCAATTGGCAAGGAGGGTCACTACTAGGTTCTAGAAGTGCCAAGTGCACTCTTCCTAGCCCATAAGGAAAGTTGCAATGTTAACAAAATGACTAAGTATGAAAGAGTGAAACATGGAAAAACATAATGAGTTAGGGGTATGATCAAGATTTACGCATATCGACTCATCAATAAAACTCAATCTCCAAGTGCAATAGGAAAAACATGAGTGATTGTGACACATAAGTGTCGTTTTGTGACTTGAAAGTGTGTTATACAACCAAAGTGCACTGTAAGTGATATCGAAAATCCATATGACACTTAAGAAGGGACATGGACACTAGGAGCATGTGTATAAACATAAAACAACACTTGACGACCAAAAGCGACACTTCACATGGTAGAGAGTAGGCTCAAAAATTCAAATATAGAAAAATTTTGGAGGGTTTTGTAGCAACGACAACACTTAGCAACACATGGGACGAACTTCTACTTCTCTGTATGGATCTAGATTTACAACATAGATTTTAGAACTTCAGGAAGTATTGACCCATCATAAGGATTACCCTAGCTTCTCCACATCCCAATTCAAACATGGGTTTTTCTATTCCATGCTTGGTTTGAACACATTCAAAGACTTGTCACAACTTGACCATTTCGATTAGGAAAGGATAATAAATGTAGCGAGCTTATGATAATCAAATTTTAAGCACAACGGGGCCCACAAAATTTTTATGCTTCATCTCCTAGGATTAGGTTTTTGGATGTTTGGGGATTTCCATTTTTTCTCAAGAATTAAAAGGTTTGTGAGCCTCATTGTAACAAAATTCAGAGGCATGTAGCCACCACATATCTTCTCATAGATAATTGACCATTGCTCGAGCTAGTTTATTTTCATTCCAAATGTAAACAATTTTATGTATTTTGTTATTAATGAATTGAAGTTCAGTTTTCACTATAGCTTTGTGTTTTGAACTTCACCCTCCAAAATAACAAAGTCTTCCTTGAGTGCACCCCTTCGACTTGAAGAAGATTGAGTGCACTAGCTCACCCTCAAGATAGAAAGCTCAATCCTTCAGACTTTCCTAATGTGCTATATTCCCTCCTGAACTTCTTGAGCGCATAGGTGCACTCTGGAGACATGAAGTCCCAACCTTCAACCTTCAAGAGTGCACCCTAAATCCTTCCTAAGGCCTCATGAGCACACCTCGAAGGTATAAAGCCTCAACCTTCAACCTTCATGAGTGCACCCTATGCCCTCCCTCTCTTCCTTGAGTACACAACACACTTCGGAAGCCCAAAGTCTTCCCATTTGTCCTTTGGACTTTCGACATCCACCCTACTTTGGTTGATTTCTTCCCTTGAGCGCATGTTGAATCCTTGGAGCTCCTCCTCTTCAACCCTTCAAACTTTCGAAGAGTGCCCATGCGGCCCTTTTGAGTACACGAAAAAGGCATGAACATGAAAATTTTCATAAAACATGGTAGAATAGGAGGTTTTTAGGCTGAAAGTAGTTCGTCATGAGGGATTTCAAAAATAGGTGTTCTAGGGACCTCATGACAACTAGACACGAGGAAGATTGGACAAAAATAATAAATAAAAGAAGTATGGAAAGAACTAAGAACACACCTGAAACTTTATGATTGAAGCACCCCAAAGACTCCAAGATCAATTATTTTTTGGAGGGTGAAAGTGCCATGATCAGAAGGTGAATGAAGAGAAAATACAGTGGCAGCCATTTCACCTCTAGAGAAGCACCACATCATCGATTTCTATTAGTCTCATTCATCAAATAAAGTGACATGTCAAGCCTCATAATATAATGATGTCGAAGTCATTATGTATTATTGTAATCATTGTAAAATACAAATGAGTGGAAGCCCAAGAGTCATGTATGAACAAAAGAATCATGGCATTCCAAAAGACATGTAATATCAAAAGTCATATGTAATTCCAAAAGTCATTTGGAATTCCAAAGGTTGTATGGTCACTAGAAGTTAGAAAGTTAAGAGTCATGAGGATGTGAAAGGTCATTCCTCAAGTTATAAATAGATCATCATTTCTCATGTAAAGGAATTTTAACCTTGGCTTCTCCCATAAGGCATTAGAGAGATAGAGTTAGTAATTTTGGGGAGCATATAGTGGATTTAACGCTCGACTATTGGAGCTAGTGATGTTCATTGCATTTATGTATCTTGGGACTTTTGTTTAATATTGAAGCCTTTCAAGGCCAAAACATTTTCACACATGGATTGTGAATATTTCTAAGACTATTCTTTGAATGTTTATGGTTCATTTTTTTCTTTCATTAAGTATTGAATTAGTTGAACTATTTCAGTTACTTCAGTGCTCCTTGTTGGAAATGTGTTGTTATTCTCATAATGATCGTTGCATCTTTGTGAACCTTTTCGCTTGATTTTAGACGAACCTTTATCTTTCACGTGTGCCCACATTAGGGTAGTATTACCATCCTAGATCCATCTTAACTCTATATCTATCAAGTACTGAGAGGGATCAAATCTCTTGCGGTGCAAACCTTTTTTTTAGTACAAAACTTGAGGAAAGGTTTGCACCTCGAGAGATTTGATCCCTCTCTGTGCTTGATAGATTCGGAGTTAAGATGGATCTAGGTTGGTTTCAGTCATGTACAACGACAAAAAGATATGTTGAAAATATAATTAATTTGCTCATATTAAATATATTTAACATGTCTAAGTTTATATATTATGACAATAAAAATGTTGAATACAAAGTTATAATATTTAATGTTCTAAAATGCAAATAATAATAAGAATAAGTCTCTTCTTCTTCTTGTACACTTGTCATTTCTAGTGCCTTTATTTGGTCTTCATTCTCTTCATTTGTCATATCCTATAGACTTTTTTGTTGATTCTCTTTGTTGTGATTTTTCTTCTATTCTTTGTTGTGTCTTTCTTTCTCTATATGCACTTTGATGTTGTCTATGATATTCTCTTCTCTCTTCTTCTTCTTGTATATTTGTCACTATTATTTGTTGTGCATTTTATTCTATTATTTGTTGCACCTTTATTTGTTGACATGCTCTTTGATATTCTCTTTAATGTTCTCTTATCTCTTATTCTTCTTGTGCAATTGTCCTTTCTGGTGATTTTTTTTGTTGACTTGTTCTTCATGTTCTTCAGTTGCCATTGGTTGTGTCTTTCTTTGTTCATATATTCCTTGATATTCTCTTTGATATGCTTGATTATTTTCTCTTTGTTCTTCACTTTTCTTTTTTCTTCTATGTTCTCTTTGTTCATCATACATTTCTTCCAAATTGTTTATTTGTCATTGTTGTTGTTACCTAACATGTCTTATTATATCATCAACATGCACATTATCCATCTCATTTTTATGAGGGGATATGGTAAAATTAATTAATTGTAACATCGAAATCAACAAATTGTCACAAATAATTATTTTTTTAATATCTACTAAAATCAATGCTTAAATCCATGCATTTAAATTTAGAAACAACATAATGCTGAAATCAATGCATTTGATTAAGAAAACAACATAATACTAAAATCAATGCATTTGATTAAGAAAACAACATAATACTAAAATCAATGCATTTAATTTAGATGTCAAATATTTCTAAAACATTTAGAAAACAACATAATGTTGAAATCAATGCAATTAATTAAGATGTTAAATATTTCTAAAATATTTAGAAAACAACATAATGCTGAAATCAATGCATTTATTTTAGATGTTAAATATTTCTAAAAGAATTAGAAAGAAACAATACCATGGGCCAATACCCAAGAGAAAGATAGAGAGAGGGAGGAATAGAGGGAGAGGAGGGAAGAAAATCATGATACCATGGGCTAATACCATGGGCCATCTATATTTTTTATTATTATGTTATGGATCTAGGTTTTTAATTATTATGTTACAATACCATGGACCAATACCATGGCTTATCAATACCACATGCCCAAAAACCATAACTTCCGTGAAATCAATGCATTTATTTTAGATGTTAAATATTTCTAAAAGATTTAGAAATCATCATAATGCTGAAATCAATGCATTTAATTTAGATGTTAAATATTTTTGAAATATTTAGAAAGCAACATAATGCTGAAATCAATGCATTTAATTTAGATGTTAAATATTTTTAAAAGATTTAGAAAACAACATAATGTTGAAATCAATGCATTTAATTTAGATGTTAAATATTTATAAAATATTTAGAAAACAACATAATATTGAAATCAATCCATTTATTTTAGATGTTAAATATTTCTAAAAGATTTAGAAAACAACATAATGTTGAAATCAATGCATTTATTTTAGATATTAAATATTTCTAAAAGATTAAAACTAATTTAAAATCTAATTTATTAAGGATCAAAAACTAAATTTAAGAAGTTAATTTACTAAAGATTAAAAACTAATTTATAAAAGAAGTTAATTTACTAAAGATTAAAAACTAATTTATAAAAGTTTTTTTTTTCTAAAGCCAACATTATACTGAAAACAAAAACATTATACTCAAAACAAAAACATTATTTTTTTTTGAAGTGATGTTTTTTCAAACCATTATTTATTTAATAAAATTTAGAAGTTTGATCTCTTTTATATGCTATATGAGATAAAGATATTGGCCTTGCCTATGAATACCACTAAAAATGGATTCAAGTTAATGTATGTTGTCTTCATGTCTCTGTCTCAGTGTCTCGTAGTAGTGAATTGTAAGAATAGTGGATGACAGATTTTTTTTATAGTTTGTAAAAAGATACTCCTTTCAAAAAACATCATATAAGGACATTAGAAATTTTATTATTTAAATATTATAAACTTTTAATTTTATTTAAAATTTAGTTTAAATTTCTAAATTTGTAAAGTGTAGTTGATATTAATTTATATTAAAATAAAAATATTTGAAACTTATATTTCATAATGAACAAATAAAATAACTTGGAGATTCATTTTTTAGTCATATTTTATCTTTTCAATGAAAATTTTTATAATAGAAAAAATCACTAATAGATTAAATAAATAAAATTTATGTTTTTATTTATCATTCCCTACTATTTTTAAATATTATAGTCTTAGAACATTATAATGCACATGTATACACAGTATAATCATTATTTATATCCATTTGAATTTCGCTTAAGCTATTCATTCTAAAATTCAATTTACCATGGAGTTATATTTACCAAAAATTCGGTGGAGTTAAACTCATAAGTTTTTTAGTAATTTGGTAAATATCAGATCACTAGTTTATAAAAAGATCATTAGTTTATAGAGAAAATACATATGAAAATTTTGAAAGACCAACAATATAATAATTATTTATATCCATTAGAATTTCTCCCTAGCTATTTATTTGAAAATTCAATTTATAATGGGTTATTTTTACCAAAGATTAAATTTACCAAAAATTCGGTGGAGTTAAACTGGGGTTGTTTTTGGTAATTTGGTAAATATCAGATCATTAGTTTATAGAGAGATTACTAGGTTTTTACCAAAAATTCAGTGGTGTTAAACTGGGGTTGTTTTTGGTAATTTGGTAAATATCAGATCACTAGCTCATAGAGAGATCACTAGGTTATGGAGAAAGATACATATGAAAATTTTTAATGGTCAAATAAGATCACTATTTTATAAAGAAAAAACATTTGGAAATTTGAAACCAAACAATAATGCACATATGTACAGTCAGTATAATAATTATTTATATCCATTTGAATTTCTCCCCAACTATTCATTCAAAAACTGAATTTAAGTGGAGTTATTTTTACCAAAAATTCAATTTAGCAAAAAAATCGTGGAGTTAAACTGGTAATTTTTTTTGGTAATTTGGTAAATATCATATACCTATGAGCTCGATTATATATAGTTTAACTATCATTTTTGTTGTAGTAATATTATTATTTTCACTACACTCCCCCATTTAACACTCACTCATCTAATACGTACACATATAACATATCACATCTAACTCTCACACATCTAAAGCTCACCCATCTAACACTCACCCATCTAATGCTCTCACATCTAACACTCACCCACCTAAGGCTCTCACATCCACCCTAAACTGGGGTGTAGAGCACCTTTCAGCACAATTATTTATCTCTTGAGAGGCTCACTTAAATTTTCCCTAACGCAGTAAAACAACTTGGATACATCCACAATTGAACATATAGAAGACATACTAGCTTTCTCATTTAAAAGAATGATTTCACTTCTCTCTTGTGTTGACAACTAAAGCCAAGGCATATTTTTAAGTAAATGGTAGTCGTGCTGCGTTCTGGATGAGACTCCACAAAAAAATGTGAGGTCTATTTGTGACCTTATATCAGGGAGATCCCTTGTATGTTGGTGATATCCAACACTATTAACATTATGGAAATAGGATGATGGCCACTAGTTTTTTAGGGATGATCACTCCAGACACCTAAATTATTCTTCTTGCAGTCAAGGTAGAATCACTCTGAGCACTACTGTGATTCCTGAAGTAGGAGGATCTTCTCAGCCGGGCTCATAACCCACTTACGACGTTACTTACAAGCAAATGCGGGAAATTAGAACTATAACCCCTCAGTTCACAAAGGCTGTTAGATTAATTCCCGAAGCACATGATCTTCCACATTTTCCAAAGAAAATAGAGACAACTTGTACCGGTATCTTGGTTTCTAAAGTGGAATATTTGGTCTTTGCTAACCTTTAAGGGTTGGCAAAATTCGTAGAAGATATTGAACATCAAGAGATACTTCCACCTCTTAATGAAGGATACAGAGATGATACTGTTATTCTTTTTGACAACGTCTTCGATGGATTAGACAGTGAAGATTCCTTAGATTTTGATAAGGAGGAATTACATAGAGACGAGAACATGGAAGACCGAGATTTGGATTAGATGGCCCAAGGGGCTCTTGCTCTTCTGGATAACTTGCATAGGATTCCCAGACATCCAGAAAAGTTTCTTTCAAAGTATGATCTGGATAAGAATACGAAAGAAGAAAACCATCTCAATGATTTTTATTTGCATTTACGAATGATGCAGGTGAGGTATGATGATGTTGCCTATAGGATTTTACCATATACACTAAAGGCGGAGCGGCATCATGATACCATAATCAACCCATTAATTCAATCTACTCATTGAGGTAGTCGATAAAACTATTCCTTGAGAAGTTCGTTTACGATAAAACTCCTGCCATGCTACTCAATGAGCTCAAAATCATGAAGATGGGGAAAAATTAAAAGTGAAATATTTTCATTAGAAATTCAATCGTATATTGAATAAATTCCCCCCTAAGCATGCAATCATACAATTCAATTACTATAGATTATTACACTACTTCCTTACCCACCAATATTTCCCAATTTTTTAAGAGAACTGAAAAAACAATTTTGGCCTTGAATTGTACTGAAGAAAACACCATTGAAAAGGAATTGCACGCAATTGGGGTCATTAAAAATGAGGTGGAATGAAAGGCTAAAGAGAAGACTCATAATATATTGAAAGATTGACTATGATGGTGAAGACACTCAATAATGAAATTTCAAAATGAAAGAAAAGCCTCCAAAGTCCTTCCCTTTTCAAAGGAATAGTAGTAACAACAACAATTAGCCCGCCAAGTCTGCAAAAATTTTGAATGTTGTGTTGAACATAGAAATCATTGGCATGGATAATTATTTCTCTTTCCATTATGAATATCATTAAAAAAAAATATTTCATTGGTGGAATCACAAAATGAACACTCTGGCTGCACACATTATAGACACTCTATTAGTAGATGAGCAAACATAACAAGCAGAGGAAATAAAAGAACCTGCGGTGGCTGAAGAAAGAAAAAGTGTTGGACATGTAGTAAATGCATATCATTGTATCTACAATATTGATAAGAAGGATGTTGAAGAACCACCACAAAATGAGCCCCCTCATCAGAAGAAAAATGGTCAATACAATTTAAGGAGTAAAGGACTTATATCTAAACAAGAATTGACGAAGAAAAAATTGAAAGAGAAATTATTAAGAAGAATCTCGCCACCTGTCAATACTACTCAGAAGGCATGGAGTAAGTCTGAAGATGCAACTAAGTCCAAGAACACTTCCTCAAGTAGTAAGAGTAAGTCCAACATTCTAGAAGTAATGAATAAAGCCACCCCTCCAGACACTTCAACATTTTCTGCTATAGGGGAAACAATTGATTATAACATTATGGAAGATATGAATAAGATGCAAGCCAACATTTCCATGTATGAGCTCGACAAGATTGCATGAAAATGTGAAATTATTGTCCATACATTTTTGTAACCTTCGACGGGTGATAAATATTCCTCCTCTCAAAAGGTATCAAATAACCCCTCAAGTCCTCTTGAATCTATAGTAAATGCTTTAACATTTGAAGCTAACACTCTCTGCCCACCATTTCTGTTAATGTTTGAAATTTTCAATTACAATATCAATAATTATTTAGTAGATTCTAGTGAATCCGTAAAAGTAATGCACGTAATGCCTTTATTAATAACAAAGAAAATAAATGCAAAATGGGAAAAAATTGATGCACATATTGTCTAGCTAGATGAGTCTCTTGTCCAAGTTATTGGTGAGATTAAGAAAGTTCTTATCATATTACTGAAAGATGAACATGTTCACCAATGTATGAACAATGTAATTGTGGACATACTCGAAGCTTGTGGTGTATTACTTAGCAGAGGCTAGTCTAGCAAATTACAAGGATATTTTGCAACAGAATGGTTACATTTGTGGCTTCCATATAAGGGTAGGAATAATCAAATTTGAGTGAACACTGAGCCATACATGAAGCACACAGTGACACCAATTGAGAGCCACAATGAGTCTCTTGCTTTTTCTGAATTCATTTTTTGGAATTTCTTTCTCGAAAATGGCCTTGTGTGTTATCAAGCGCAACCATCATCCATTCTACCAAATAGAAAACTGGAACTCCTTCCTTGCTTTCTATTTGGCGCAAATGAAGCCTGTAATATAAATGTACATAGTAGTAGTAATAGTAATATTAGTTGTATAGGAAGTAGCTTGGAAAATCATAATATTTTGTCTTTATATTTTGATGTTTCAAAGACACATGACGGTTCTAGAGTAGTTTGTGTTCTTAAAGACCCAGGAAATAAGAAGAATATCCTTGCATTTCATCTGGAATTCAAGTGCACCAATAGAACTACAGAATATAAAGCGCTTGGAATTGGATTAAATAAATCTATTGAACTAAAGGTAGAGTTTCTAAAGGTAAGTGATGATGAATAGGTGGTCACTCATTAGGTACAAGATACTATACATTGTGTTTCATCACATCTTAAAAAATATCGGCATGATGTATGGCATTTGATAAATCATTTTAAAGCTTCCAATATTGTCTTTGTTCCTAGATTTAGAAATGTTGTAGCATATGCATTATAAAATGTTGCCGCTAGGATGTCGCCATTGAAAAATGGTTTTTATATTGAAATTTTATGTAAACCATATGTACCAAACAACATTACTAATTTAAGTGTTTTCAGTGACAACCAACAGATACTACTTTATGGATAATGTTGATATTTTCAAATATGATGCCATAGAGGAGGATGAGCATCATCGGGCTCTATAGGAAGCATCCAATATAACAAAAAGAAACAATATGCCAAAAGTTTTGGTGTCCCTGGATGAATTATATGATCTGCAGACTAGCTTAGAGGACCAACCAATACAAAGACTTGGAGTTCAAAGCTAGCATCTGAACAAGTCAACCTAGGAACCCCATAAGATTCGAAGCATGTGAACCTAGGTACCTATTGTTTTCCACAGGAACGAAAAGAATTTACCCACTTATTCAAGCAATATTGATATGTTTTCGCATGGAAATACAATGAATTAAAGACATATGACACTCTTATCATCGAGCATGTAATTCCTATAAAAGATGGGGTGAAACAGTTCCACTAGAATCTACAAAAATTTCATCCAACATTGGAACCCCTTATTCAGAAGGAATTGGGAAAGTTGTTTTTTCCCAGATCATCTTCAAAGTTATACATTCCACATGGGTTTCCAACTTTGTCCTAGTTAGAAAGAAGTCTGGTGAAATATGTCTATGTGTTGATTTTCGAAATCTCAACCAGGTTTTTGATAAAGATAACCATCCAGTGCCATCCATGAAGAAGATACTCCAGATAGTATTTGGGTATGAAATGTTTCCACTACTAGATGGATTTTCAGGTTATAATCAAGTGCTAGTAGTGGAGCTTAACCAATTAAAGATTAACTTCCAGAATAAATGGGGAATGTTCACTTTTAAGATGATTCCATTTGGACTAATAAATGTCAGTGAAACTTTCCAAAGAGTGATGGAAATCACCTTTCGTGGCCTTATAGGTCAAAGTGTTGTTTATTTAGATGATTTTACCATGTTTTCCAAGAAATGATCAGATCACGTACATCATCTGAAGCAGATATTCGAGTGGTTCTGAAAGTATGGGATTTCTCTTAATCTCAAGAAGAGTGTCTTTGATGTCTCCAAAGGGATTTTATTGGGGCACATCATAGCGAAGAGTGGAATTAAAATTGATCCTGAGAGAGTCAAGGCTATCACACATATTCCATTTTTGATGAATAAGAAAGCCTTGTAATCTTTCTTAGGGAAAATTATTTTCCTAAGAAAATTTATCTCTAATTATGCTAAGATAGTTAAACCCATACAAGAGATGATTAAGAAATATGGAATATACAAATGGGAAAAACAAGAGAAAGATGCTTTCCACTCAGATCAGGCAGGCTATCGTTGATGCACCCACACTCTCCAATCCAAATTATGGCAAGGATTTCGTAGTCTATACATTTACTTTAGATTCGTCAATTGAGGTCGTGTTGCCTAAGAAGGATAGCAAAGGAAATGAGTGGTCTATTTCTTTTATGAGTGCTAGTCTATAGGGGCCTAAATTAAATTATACTGCCATTGATAAACAAGTGTATGTAGTATACAAGGTAGTTAAGTATTTTAAGCCCTACATATTCAAATTTCACATGATTGTATTTGTACCTCATCCAACAGTAAGAACATTATTTGTGCAACAAGGGTTGGGTGAGAAGAGGGCTAACTGGATGACCTGTCTTCAAGAGTATGATCTGGAATTCAAACTAGTTCATACCATAAAGGGTCATGGCCTTTGTAAGCTAGTGAGTAAAGCAAGAGATGCTCCCGAACAAGATCTTTTAGGGTAGGAGTAGGAAATCAAAATGTACAATATTGATTATGCTCCTTACTCCACATATACAACAACATGGTATGTAGACCTATGACAATTTTTGGAGCATGGCACCTTGACCTCACATCTATCAAATAAAAAAATGGAAATCTATTTAAAAGCTTTATCTTTCCAATTGGTTCATGGAGTGATTTTCCGTAAGCACCACAATGGTGTCCTATTGAGGTGCCTTGAGATGCAGGATACAGAGAAGGTTTTTAAAGATTTACATGATGGAACGACATGTGGAAACTATGCAGGCAACACTACAATACATAAGGTTATGAGGGTTGGTTATTATTTTCCCACTCTATTCAAGGATGCTCACACTTATGTCTACAATTTCCAAGCATGTCATAGATGTGTCGATCATGATCATAGGTCAACTGCCCCACTACTACCAGTAGCAGTTGAAGAGCCATTCCAACAGTGGGGCCTTGATGATATTGGAGAAATTTTTCCTCATTCTTTGAAGCAGCACTGGTATATCCTAACAACAACAAATTACTTCATCCAGTGGTCAGAAGTATTTCCTCTCAAACAAGTAAATGACCAAGAAGTCATCCAATTTTTACAACAGAACATCATAACCAGGTTTGACATTCCTATTTTTCATCATTAAAACTTTATGAATTTTCATTAGAGAATGGGATTGTTTTAAAGCATTCATCTAATTATTTTCCTAAGGGAAATGGTCTGGCTGAATAAAAAAATAAGAATCTAATCTGTATAATCAAGAATAAAATTTTCTCTGAACAAAGGAACTGACATAAGACTTTGACCAATGCTCTTTGGGATGGCCGTGTTACCTCGAAACCTTCCCTAAAAACCTCACCCTAATTCTTGGTTTACATTAAAGAAGTTATCTTGCCTTCAGGCCTATATCTTCTAGCCTCACATCTATCTCAAGAGTCACAAGGTAAACCTTTCCTCCTGGTTCATAGTAGGATAGATTTGCTACTTAAACTTGAGGAAGAATGGCGCAAGGCCAAAGAACGTTTTTTCATACATCAAAATTGTCTAAAGCATTGGTCTGACAGAAAATATGTAGGGGCAAAGAGCTTTGATGTGGGTGACCCAGTTTTGAAATGGGATAAACCCCATGAAAACAAAGGTAAACACACAAAGTTCCAACCTTTGTGAATTGAACTATCTATTTTTGATGAAAATCTCAGCCATAATTCCTTTAAGCTAAAATTATTAGATGGGAGGATTGACCCCCTTCCCATAAATGGTTGAGATTTAAAACATTATTTCCAATAGAAGCTACACGTCGTGCTTCCTGTACAATTGCTTTGATTATTTTTCTTTTGTTTGTGTTTGTCATTTTTCTATTATGTAGTCATGTCCTATTGTGTCTTATTGGTTAGTCAGTGTACATAAATAAAACCCTTGTGTAAATTGCATGTCTCAAGGGGCTTTGTATTGTAATAAAAGAGAAGTGTGACAACCACAATGCTTGGCTTTTTGTTATTCTCCTTCTTTGTTTGGGAAATGCCATAGGTTGAGCTAAGTCTAGATGGAAAATATGATTTTTCCAATAGGAGAACCTTGAGGGAACCTATTAGATACTTGCCTATATTGGTATCTAAATTCCTTGACTTGGTATAAGTCTACTTGTGTGTTATTGCTTGTCCAATCTAGTAAAGAAGGACTAAGAGGAAAATCTAATACGAGAAAACTAAAATCATAGATCTAAATATATTTCTCTGAAGGGGAAACCTCCTCCTCTCTTAATAAGTCAAGAACCCTCTTCCGCCAATTGAAAATAATAAGTGCCAATAAAAATTTCTATTAAAATAAATAAATAAAGGGTGAAAAAAGATAAAGGCTTCCCACATAGGGAGGTATTGTAGTGGCTACAACCACCCTCCAAAATTTTTCCTTAGCCTATTTTGGAGCCTTCCTACTAACCTTACGCAGCACTTTATCTTGCTTTGCCAAAGTATTCAAGCTTCAGTGCTTTCCTCGCACAAAGGTAGCTTGTTGATCACAGTTGATCCATTCCCCTCATAGGCTGCTCACCCAGACTTGGTCCAGCTGCAAGATGAGCAGCTTCCCCTTGAAAATTGAGCATTTCTAGAGGGGGACCAACCTTCCCTCCAGGAATTGTGCAATCCTCTCTGACAGCCTAATGGGCTCTAGGATTGTGAAATCTTTCCAACCAACCCTCCTAGTAGGATTTGCGAAAATTTTCCTAGCAGCAAGTTGTTCAGCCAAGGATTTGCGCAAATCTGGGCAGCAGTCAGCTGCTCTGCATCAAAATTGTGCAAACCTCTTGGACAGTCAGCCTAACTCCTAGCCAGGAATGTGTGTTTCCCAAGCAATTGAGTAGTTGCATGCATGAACAATCTAGTTGACCAGTTCCACCCGAGACCAAGGAAACTTGACTTGCATGCATGCATGACTTGATCTTCCCAAAATAGCAAGAGACAACATGCAAAAGGAAGCCCATGATTCAGGGAGCTATTTGTAGTAGTCAGGGGTTACATGCAAAGTTGTTTTCCCCTCCAAGTGTTGCTTTTTCCTACATTTGTGGCATGTGCATCATGAGACCAAAATTATTTATTCAATGCATTAGAGCTCATTCATTCACATCGATCTTGGAGCTCTAACATCCCATAATGCATCTAGGACTATTCGAGGCATCCGACTTAGCTATTCATGGGTAAGTTGCCTTAACTTATCTTTTTCAACATTTATGTCGCTTTTAGTGTATTCCATTATGTGAGTGTTGTTTGCTTGATTTCATTGAACGCATGTTACCATTTACATACATTCTAGCTTTTCCTAGTTCTGTTTCAGTTTCGTTGTTATCTCACTGTTTTCGCATGTGTGAAACTGTTTTTCGCAGACGTTCGCCCAACTAACAAATTGCCTCGCCCACATGCATGTTGATCAGTTTGCCAAATCTTTCATTCAGGTTTTGCATACACTATCAATCACTTCTTCTATCACTTAGTGTCACCATGCATTTCATTGTCTTACTTGCTTTCAGTTGCCCATCGGCGAGTCAGGCTAACCTTGGCCTGGGCTTTGCCTTCAACAAGGCTGCATTACACAATATGGGGAAGGAAGGCTCACCTTCCTCTCCAGATTTGCACATTCTTACCCAGCACTCGATTCTAGGGCTATTTTACGCATTTATAGAGGACAGTGGTTGCTTGGCCCAAGAAATTGTGCAAATCTGTCCCTGGGCCAGCAGTCCTTCCCAGCTGGGATTGCACAATCCCAACAGCTAGCTGCTTGACTGGATCACATATTTCACAAATCAAGTAGCCAGTCTATTCTCCCAGATAGCCTAAACTGCCTTATGCACGGTTTTGGTAGCCAGTCACCCAGCCTCCTAATGAAATTTGCACAACCTAACTCATCTGTTCCCCAGGTATGTGTTGTCTCCTTCCCCAAATTTGCTTTGTTTTCACTAACATATTCCTTTCCATGCATGTTACTTGTTTCTATATCTTTCAAGTGTTCATCTGTCTTAATGGCTCCCAAGGGATCAAGATCTCAGGACGTTGATGGTATTGCAACTGGAGCAACTGGAGCAGCAGTTGAGTAGGTGTCCTCTAGTCTATAGATCTATGAAGATACGAAGTTGTATCTAGACAAGGACATCAAACTGAAGTGGTAAGAGGTGAATGAAATATTTGTAGGTACTTTTGGGGAAGACCTTGAATACTGTTAGGTGTACGTGAACATTCATAAGTTCATCTTGTACTAGATTGCATGTAGATACCCTGCATTCCCATGCGCGGACATGATTCACTAGATCATTTCTCACACTGACCCTGAGACAATGACCTTGAGAAGTGTCAGTGGGACAAAGCTTGCAACCTTCTGGGCATGAGATTACAATGAGATGTATCAAATGACCGAGCCCATGACTATCATGACTCCTCCATTCAACTTGCCCAATAGTAGAGCTCACTCCAGAGACATTCTGAAGGATTGGGTAAAGGAGCCAGCTCGCTTCAGGATGACACCCAACTAGATCTACAAGACAAAGATATTGAGGAAGGCGTACCAATACTTGGTCATATTCACATGTTGACTGAGTGTCCAAGCAAGCACTGAAACCTTTCCTCAGATTTGGGTAATCGCATTGGACCAATTGGCTAGAAAAGGAAGACCATGTAACTAGTCCAGCATACTGGCTCACCAATTGAAGGAACAAGTCACGAAGGCTCGACAGTCACCCAATGGTATGCATGCAAAGATTTATATTTCCACTTACATTCTAGATGCAGTTTGTACCTGACATGTGTTCCCAGGCTTGGAGTGGGCATGGTCACCGGTGGAGACCGTTGTGAACATGTATTTCAAGTTGTTGTCCGAATGAAACTTTAGAGGAGTTATCATATGGTTGTCCGACCATTTTGTCACCCCAGTGTACAGGTTGATATTCGAGTAGGATCCACCCTACATGTTAGAGGAAGTGATGAAGGCATTTCTAGGCATTGCAAATTGGTATGCCTCACCATCCAACACATTCATCAGAGTGTTCAGTGCGGAGAAATCTCTACATGTTCTGCCAAAGTTTGCCTTGGACGTGCTTGTCATTCAAGAAGTAGCGTACCACATCTTGGTAGGATTGACAGCTAGACTACAGCAGAAGAAGAAGGCACCTTGGCACACTCTTCTATTGCAGATTGGGTTATATGAGATCCAGAGTATCAAGCAAGAGGATGTTGAATTAGGGTAGATGAGGAAATATCCTTTATGACCCACATTCAATTGTGAAGGATCATTGCACGAGAGTTCAGTTCAAATGGATCCATGGGGCATGTCATTGAGCCAAGGAGGACTGATGGAGGTAATGCTAAAATTCCTCTAGACCCAATAAATAGGTTGACTTCGTCATAGAATGGTTAGCAAAACTGCATGAAGCAGCATCACGAAGAGCACCAATAGTAGCAATAGTAGCAACATCAGCAAAGGCAGCAGAGACAAGCATACCTGTGCAAAACAAAGGGAAGAGGAAGATTGTATACTGCATGGAGGAGGAGAAAAGCTGCAAGTTTCAAGCATATCCACTTGTAGAACAAGCACTTATGGCTATTCAGGCAAAGAGGTAGCAGCGCAACAAGCGAATCATGTGAAGGATGAGGGATAAGAAGAGAATGGAAGAAGAAGAGAAGGAGTTGCATGAGCTGAGGGAGAAACTCCAGAAAGAACAAGAGCTGAGCCAATAGGAGAAGGAAGCACAACAACAGCAGATTCAGCAAGGGGCGCATCACGTGCAGACAGACGCAACAGTGCCCTTACAAGTAGTTGATTCATTTGAATAGCTGGCATCAGGCGAACATGGTGAGCCATCGTAGGGGCAAGGCTTTTATCATGAGATAGAACATGCGCTTGAATAGTTGGATGTAGACATGGAGAAATAGGAGTTGGAACAAGATACTGACCTCATTCCTCATCACAAAGAGGTTGACTCACCCTCTTCATTCCATCCTGATGATGAGAAAGTCTGAAATGACCAAGGAGGCACTATGATCCTTGGGGTCAACCGGAATCAGAGATGCACAACATCTCCTTTGATGAATCTCATCACAAAGTTGTGTAGTCTCAGAGAGTACTGAATCCGAAGGACCAAAAATCCCCTACACAATTTGAAGAGAAAGTGATCGTGACTGATGTGCACAAACATCTAGCTGCTTTGGCTGATGCAACTAGAGTGTATGTTGAAGCCACTAGCTTGAGTGTTTGTTTTCTCATAGCTGAGGATGAGCGAATGGTGAAGGAACTACAGGTAGCCAAGTAGGGAGGATACTTGGTGACAATGTCCGCCCGAGCTGAACTGAAGAAGGCAATACTAGATGAAGTATTATTATTAGACACAGTTATGCGAACATTGTACTCCACGTTTGGTACTATGCATCAAGTAGTCATTCATCTCCATAGATGGTAACAACGATGTGTGAGAAGTGCACACATCTTTAATAACATACATACTGTTGTGGATAACATGCAAGCATGGACAATGAAGTACAAGGGAGCCCCGCTTCGCTTGCCAAATATGATGAAGGCCAATGCAGTCGAATTGTAAGCATGTATCCGAAGTTAGATCCGGAACTATGAAGACCTACCATAACTCATCACTAGCATTATGGCTTCTCATGCATGAGTATTCAAAATCATGGATGTTATAGTGCACACTCATGCGATCCCATCACTTTGGACTCTCACCTAGGTGAAGAAAAAGAAGCAGGTCTAACAGGAGCTTGACTCATACTTCGATGAGTTGATGCGCATTGCCAACAGCCCAGATTTGCCTATCAGTGTAGACATCATGTGCAAGTACATTGCTGGTCCAGCCACACTGAAGGCAATGATACGTATGATCACAAATGAGATGGATAGAGGAGCCCGAGTAGTGTACCCAGATGCTATGGAGGTAAGGTTCAAGTTTAAGACATATGTCATAGCAAAACACACAGACACTATCAAGGACTACCAATCATGGCATCAATATGTCACTTTTGATCAGCATGAGGATGTCAAGTAGTTGGACTTCTATAGTTTTATTAGTTCGAATGATGTCTATGTTTGGCTTGTCCAAGCCATTTTTCACATGGGTACATGTGCATTGTAATGTTGAGTCATGTCAAAGTGTAAGTCAGGAGTCAAGAGTGGATGTAATAGTCATAGAGTAGGTGAAGAGCCATGAGGGTAGTTGAATGGTCACAAAGGGGAATGCCAAGGGTCACCCCACCCTTTGCTATAAATAGTCCCTCATAACTCATTGTATAGGCTTTTGGTCATCCAAGCTTCTACTAAGACTATCTTGAAGAAGGCTTGGATAGTATTGTAACGCACCTTGGCTTCTCCACTGCACAGACCTAGTACATCTCTTTGGAGGAGTAGGAGGATGTGGCTGTAACATTCCATTATTGGGGCTAGCCGGTTTACATTGATGTATTGTATGATTTTGACTTACACTTCTTTAAATAATAAGTGCCGGCTCATTTTGAGACATATGTTGTTATTGTAGTTGGACTGCTCTGGTTGCTTTAATGATATATGTTGTTTAACTTATGTACTTGTGTATGAACTGATTCACATGAAATTATATGAATCTTGTTGTTAATGTGTTGCATATGTTATTAATGTTGTCATTGTATGTGTCAACTACTCCACTAGAGATCAGACGGACCTTTCACTTGAACCTTTCTAGAACAACCATCACACTCGTCTCACACTGATCTGTGAGTGTTGTACGTGTTATCTTACCTTGTATGATGTGTCTGCCGCATCCGAGTGGACTTCTCTGCCGGAAGCTGTGCCTGTCCTTTGTGTTGTGCATTCCTAGCCGATTTGGGATTGGTACCCTTCAAATTGGAACTCACCTTCACCTCCTTCTCCCTTCGAAGCGTTAGAACCCCTCATACACCTTCCTTGACTCGCTGCATAAGTCACACCCTTGCTACTGACAGAGTTATATTATTTTCCTCTGTGCGACATCGCAGTCAAGGGATTACCTTACGACCCACTGCTGGGACTCCTACACCAAATGGTCTGAGGTATGATTGGGACTTATTACCGACAAGATTCCCTTGACATGTTGGTGAGTCCAGCACCGTCAACATTTATGGCACTAGAAGGATGACCTGATGACAAGTAGTGTCCTCTCATCCAGTTTTGAACCTTTGCATATCTTTCATGGAGTCTTGCACTCTTCTTCCCCTGAGGTGTTTTTCAAATCGTGAAGATGTCTCCATATCGAGGAAGATGTTTGATCTCTTGTCCACTAACATGTATGATGGTGAAGGCGAAGTGGCCTCACCTGAGCACTTACATAAATTTCTTTCCATGATTCATGAGGAAGATGAGTTTTTTGACGAATAGGTCAGTTTGCGGCTTGCATACACACTTCGTGAATCTTCATTTCGTTGGGTCCCCAGCCTACCGGTTGACACCATGCACTCATTTGAGAACTTCTGTGATCTCATTGAAGACATGCTCTAGCCTTTTGATCCAGACCATCTTGACTGGAAACTATTAAAGCAACGGAGGGCTCCGCATGAATCCATTATTGATTTTTGGAAGCACTTCTGTGACTCGCAATTTCAAGCTCCAAGGAGCCAGATGAAGTTTTCTTATCTTTGGGAGTGGTTCGAGTGTTGCCTTAATAAATATTCCCATCCCAAGGGAAATCTTGATATCAAGCCTCGCTCAACATTCTTCATTGATGGAATTGCGCAATCTCATGTGGGAGCGAGCACTGTCTCAACTGACTGTATTCCTCCTTCTCATTCAGCAGCTCCACCACTTCCCAATGATGTTGAGGATCATGCTCACACACTGATTCATCCTTCACACTCTGCCAACATCACTCCACTCAATTTTCATGCAGATTTGGTTGTGAGTTCTTCGAGTTCTCATATGCATTATTTTCTTCGACCTCTATCTTCGCACTCAGGTGTTCCTCCAGATGATGTTGTCTTGTGTTCGTCCATTCCGGACTCCTCACTTGTTGTGAATGAGGAACAACCCATTGAAGGAGTTGGTGCTGCACAACCAACATGTGCTTTCATTCATGAAGATTATGAGTGGGACCTTTAACATCAACACTCGGCGAAGGATGACTCCCTTCCGTCTGAGCCCCCTCTGTTCTTTTCTAACCTCTTTGGTGAACCTGCCGTCCATGATTTTGCATGTGTATCTTGATGTAGGAGAATGAGACTTGGAGGAAAAAGGCTTCAAAACTATTCCAAAAATACAAAGAAAATTACAGGCAAAGGATAGGGATCCTTTAGCCATCAATTTCCATGTTTTTTCTAGTTAAGCATAGAGCTAGAATATAGGATTTGATCATGGTGTAATAAGTTTTATTCAGTTAGCTGTAATGGAGATTCTCAAGGAGAATACCTCGCAGAATAGATAGGATTAATAAATTTTATCCTTTGAATTAGGATCTGGTTGTTAGGATGAACTAGTACTTATGTAATTTTCACGCTATTGTAAAGGGATTTAGACTATTGAAGAAATTTGGCTTCCCTGGAGCGAATTTAGTAGATTTGGAAGATTTAGTTATATGTATGTGAATGAAAAGTTATTTTTCAAATCCCGAAGGATAATATCCTTTGAAATAACTGTTTCATCACGAAATTTGAGGTTTAGATGGTGTTTTGTGAAATTGGATGGAATTGTGTTGATTGTGTTAAATTCTGTGGTTTTATTTTTAATTGAGTTTCTCATAAACCTTGAGTATATTAAGCATAAGGTTGAGATTGTGGAGGAAGACCATAGACAGAGGCTAAGTTAGATCAACAGTGTTCAGGCATAGGGGTTAACCAATAATTAACAAGTCGAATAATTTTGAAGAAACCGTGGGTGGATTTCGGGCGAACGAAAGACTGTAAGTAGTATTTCTCCTTCGGCTTTGATTCCATACATATTGTGCCACGTAGTGGAGAGGAGAGAGAGAGAAACCTCTTATCGGGTGGGTTTCTAATGCACAAGTTAGCTAGCCAATATGTGTGTGGCCCGTTAGATCTATTGATGTGAGATCAACAGTTGACAGAGGTGGAGCAGGTTCGAGGTCGGGGAGCATTGTGACCGTTGGATCTTGGATAAGATCAACGGTGTAGAAAGAGCTGACGACAATTATAAATGTGGTATATAATATTTGAAATCTGGCCTTTTGTGTTGGCGCATTGTTTTCCGTGTAATTCTATGTATTTCCGCTAAAGGGTTGTGATCCCGATTTATAAAGAAAATCGATTAAGTCATGTGGTTCTGGTTTTAAAAAAAAAAAGAGGATCTCAAATTTTATTAAACTAAGGTTTGTATTGCCGTCGGGTCTGGTATGGTGATAGTTTAGTGAAACTCAGTGATTTTTGGAAGCCCGCTAACTTAGCGAAGCTCTAAAGGTTATCGGTGGATGACAGAGAGTCCATTGAATGAGCAATTACACCCGGAAACGGAAGTAGAAGATATAATCTCACAGTTTGGGAGATTATCACTCCTTCATGTAACCAGACCGCCATCATTAGTGGTATCAGAGAAACTTGTTAACACTAAATTGAATCTCAAAAGTAAGAGAAAGAAATTTAATATGGTTTTCAGAGTTGGAAGAGGACGAGGACATGGTAGAAGAGGACGACCAGTTGTAAATTTTGAGGTGATGGAATCTATGAAACATATGTAGGCTAGATTAGAAGCATTAACAACAGTGAGAAATATAGGTAATGGGGATGTTAGTGAGCTTGAGTTTGAAACTGAAGAAGAGGAGGAACCTGTAGCAATTACTCCTGAGATGAGATTTTTCCAATCAGTTTTGAGATCCACAGCTAGGCCAAAAACTGAGGTTTCAATATATGAAGGAGGATTAAATCCAGAAGAATTGATAGAATGGATTATGAAGAAACAGAAGATGATAAGAAAGTAATGTTTGTTGTCACCAAGCTGAAATGACATGCAACACTTTGCTGGGTTGGAGTGCAGGTAGAAAGAAAGAGCCTTGGCAAGCAACCAATTAGAAATTGGAATAGGATGGTAGAAAAGCTAAGAGGTAAGTTTCTACCAAGTAATTATCAGCAAACCTTGTTCAGATAGAGGTCTATGATAGTAAGAGAATATATAGAGGAATTCTATAAGGTAAGTATAAGAGTTGGACAAAATCAAAATATAGATGAGAATGTGGCTAGATATGTGAATGGTCCTAGGATGGACCTTCAAGATTAGATAAGTATAATGTCTCCTAAAATGGTAGAAGAAGCTTATTAGATGGTACTCAAAGCTGAATAAAAACTCATAAGGAAGTATTTTGCCAGAGGAAGAGGTACTTTCTAAGGAAAAGGAATTGAAGGTGGTAGAGGAAGATCTATAGCACCTAAAGGTGGATCTAGCAGTAGGTGAAATCATCATGCAACCATAGGAGGTGATGTAGGTGGCAGAGGGAGTTTTTCTAGAGGAAGAGGAGGCAGAGGCAGAGGAAGAGAATTAAGATGTTACAGGTGTAACAAATTGGGACACAGAGCTTTTGATTTCCCAGAGAATGCAGGAACAAGCCAAAGGAATGCAACTATTGCTCAAGTTGAGGAAGAAGAAGCAGCAATGATAGAAGAAGAAAATGTACCGTAGGGAGGAGAATCTTTGGTATTCAATAAAGTTTTGCTCAAGCCGGCAAAGGAGATAGTTGAACCATCACAAAAAAAGACTTTGTTTAGAGCAGTGTGTAAGGTTCAAGGGAAATGTAATCAAATGATCTTTAATTGTGTAGCACTGATAATTTGGTCTCTACAGAAGTGGTGGAGAAATTGAAGTTGAAGACAATGAGACATCCAACACCTTACAAGGTGTCATGGTTACAAAAGGGACATCAGTTGTTAGTGAATGAAAAATGTGAAGTGGAGTTGCAGTTGGGAAAATATAAGGATAAAATTGTATGTGATGTGATGGCCATGGAGGTGTGTCACATATTGCTTGGAAGACCTTGGCAATATGAAAAGGGAGCTATGCATGATGGGAAAAGAAACACCTACAAATTTGGTAAATATGGTATTAATCATACATTGCTGCTTATGGGAGAAGAGGATGCATCAGAAAGAAGACTGATCCAAAAAATCTATTACTAGGAGAAAAGGAACACTTACAGTAGATTGAAGAGAATGAGGTAAATTTTGTTGTAATTTTTAAGCCCAAGGTAATAATGATTTCTACTAAAGTTTATGATTTACCCATGGAAATTCAAGAAATGTTGGACAACTATTGTGATCTCATTGTTGATTATTTTCCTAATGAGTTACCACCAATTAGAGGAATTAGCCATCATATAGATTTGATTCCTAGAGCAAATCTACCAAACAAAGCAACTTATAGAATGACTCCTGTTAGTGTCAGTCTTTCCAGCCTTCCTCCAGTGATCAAATATTCTCTTACAAAGTGGTCTCAGAGTGTCAATGTTAAATTTTGTCATTGCAGTGAGTCTTCAAGCAAAATTTGGTCACTAGGCATTAGGTCTAGGGTTTTCTTTCACTCTTTTCAAAATTGCCCAGATGACAATCTATGTCACTATTCAGCTGAGTCTATCATCATTCATAGGGTTTTCATAATCATGTCAAGTTCTAATGAGTCATTTTACACCTTGTTCATGCTTCAGTTGCGCCTAGGGAAGGTCATTTCCCTCTCCTAGGTTTTTGAAGGCAATTTCTCTTGGACGGTCAAATCATCGGCAAAACTTATATCCTGATGTTCATACACCTTCCCCTATCCTTAAAGTACCTTATCAAATGCTTCCCATCACTTAGATCCCCCAAATTCCTCATTTTCGCACAAACCCTAGTTTCTTGCCACAACTTGGCAATTTTCTAGGTTGGCCCTGTGTTTTGCCAGTTTGGACCCCTTCCCCTCACTCAATCTCTGAGATTCCACTTTTCCCTGCTTCCTAACATCCCTCCCTACTTCCTGAAATATCCCCAAGAATTTACAAGCCCCTCATCCCCTTCATTTCGCTTCATTTCGACAAAATCCCTTGTTTCACACATTGGGATAGGTTTTACTCAAAAGATGTTTCAGAGCAATCAAAAATGAATTTGGGAACACTGAGAGATTTTTTTGTCCACAACATTCCAAGGAAGAAAAACCTCGTTCACTTTTTACACAGGTGTCATGGTTTTAGAGAAATGTCAAAAATACCATTGCCTCAGGAGAATCGAATGCACCTCTGAAGTGACCTTGGTAAAATCAAGTTTTCTCCTAGCTTGGTTATCCAAATGACTTGCTTGATGAGTCAAATGATAACTATACACAAAGATATTTCCAATGAGCTATCATGAGCTCAATTTTTCATTGAGGAAGGCATTCAAAAGTTGACAGCAACAACACTCTGCCTTGAGGCAGCCTCATTTGGCACATTTTGACCAGTCTTGGGATATTTGATTTTTGACAAGGAAAATGAACTCCAAATTTAAAAATTCTAGTTGATTTGGAAATTAGACTCAAAGATATTTCCAACGAGCTATCCTGCTCTCAATTTGGACACCGGGAAGGCCTTCAAAAAGCACCTGAAAGTCGCACTACACGTTAGGGAGGGCGCGCTACGCGTCAGGGGGCCTTTCTCAGTATTATTTTGCACGTGCGCTACGTGTCAGAGGGGCGCTACGTGTTGGGAAAGGCGCGCTACGCATTGGGTTTTTCACCCAACAAACTGTCAGCAAGCTACCAAATCCACTTTTCTCTCAAGCAAATTGCAGGTAGGCCTCTCCTCCATGGCTAGATTTGGTTTTGCAAGATGAATGAGAAATTAATATGTTAAAATGCCATGAAAATGAAAAGTCAAAAGCCTACTTTGCTATGGAAGGTTTAAAAACTTAATGGTACTAGGGTTTCAAAATATTTTGCTGTCCAAGGTTGCCCATTTTTTATCCCTATTTTCCCTCATCTCCATCCACATTCTCTTTCGAATTTTCCCATAAATTTTCGTAATTTTCCTCTCTTAATCCCAAAACCTACTTCACCCCAAAACCCTACAATATCATGATTTCCATATCCCTTCCCTTCCCTAAATTCCTTGTTTTATTTCCATTATTCGCTAATTCCCTGATATTCTCCCCTTCCTAATATTCCCTTGTTACATTTGTTTTCCCCTTGGTCACATCATTGTTTAGATCAGAAGAGCAGTTCACATTCAGTTGTATACAGCAGTTTCACATATCAACATTCATCCAAGGTAGTCATGCAACAACAGTTATATCATCCAGTCTTTCATCCGATTATGAAGTGGAAACCCAAAGTGACTCACCCTTGGATGGACATGAACTCATGAGGCTTCATACAGGTGGCAGAAATATCATTACTTGTCCCGGAACTTGGTGTACAAAGCGAGAATCGGAAGTTTGAAAGCAAAGGTAAAGAGAGCTTCAAGGAGGCAAAAAGTGGATGAAGGACTCTAGATATTGGTTGAGGCATCCTTGGCTCATCATTTACCTTGATGAAGAACCTACAGTCCAAATTTCAAGAAATTTGGAGAAATTTTTGACATTTTGGAATTTTTGCACTAAAAAACAGGTTTTTGCCCTCAACGCGTAGCGAGCCGCGCGCTACCCTTAAGTTGGGGAGGTCCATTTCACAAAAACGCAGCATTTTTGGATTTTTCATGACAAATTACACTTTCTCAGCCACTGCCAAGACATTTCATGGAGATTTGAGCCCCCAAAAGGTCAAAAAACAAGCAAAAAATGACCTTCTGCCACTTTTTGGACACACAGGAAGCAGTCTTGGGAGATTGCAATTTTAGAGGGGTAAATGGCCACCAAATTGAGAAATTCTACTTGGGCTGGAGAGTAGACATCCAGACCTTTCCAACAAGCCCACTTGTGCCTCATTTTCATGCCAGGAAGTGCCTCAAAAGTGGGCTGAAAGGTGCGCTATGCGTTGAGAAATGGCACGCTACGCGTTGGGAAAATTTGCCAGTTTTGCACCTTGAGCTCAGGAAAACGCAGCATTGACTAGTTTTGACTTTTTTGTGGGATTTTTCATCCTCCTTGATGTAATTTATGTGATTTCATGTTGACATGACACTTATTTACCTATTCTATAATATTCATTCATAAAATGGCAAAAAAATAATGAATGAATTGGTTTCCTAGCTTATAGAGGCAAGTTGTTTTGATTGCCTAGATTGTAGTTCTCAGTTTAGAATTGGTTGAAACATCTCCTAGGATGATGAGCTCGACCCCTAGAGGCAAGGGAATGTGTTAGCTTGCCTATATTATGTATTTTCTCAATCATTTTCAGAGGTTGGAGGTGTTGGACTCTTGAGGGATAAGCTTAGACTGTTTTATACTTTATATCTCTGCAATTTTGGCAAAGGAAAGACCAGGGTTTTGCAACACTATTTGGGATTCCTGTGGTTATTTGTGTTGATGGTGTGTTTCTCTCATGTACTTGTAAGTTTTTTATGTGCATCATTTTCCTACTCTTCTCTTCTGCAAATTAAGTAAATGAAGTGTTAAGGTAGAATTCATGGTTTCTATGCTCTGCCTTTAAGTTTGCTTAATATCAATGTTTTCATCTGTTTAAGGAGAACTCTCGATGCTCTCCTTAGCTCCTCACCGGTCATATCTATCCATTCACTTAATTCAAAGGCATCAAGACAATCTCCTACCTTGCCCCAAAAAGACCTCTGCAAGAACTGTGTCTCATCCTCGCACCCAAAATTGTTGTGCTCAGTTTTCCAACAAAACCCTAAAAATTTAAAATCAAACTTTCCCTATCAGTTTACTAGCCTAAAATCAGTGTTCTTTATTGGTCATCTTAGCCCTTTGAAGACCTTTTGCCGAGATAGACCTGGAGAGAGCCCTCTCCTGTCCCCGTAGGGCTAGCTACGAGGCTAAGTGGTTTGATGTTGCCTTGGATTCTGCCTTCCTCATCCTGAGGCAAATTCGAGTGCTAACAACTCCCATAGAAAATGAAGAGGTTAGAAAGCAGGTTCAGGAACTGCTTGATAAAATACTGATTAGAGAAAAATTGAGTCCTTGTCCAATACCAACAGTGTTGAGTCCAAAGAAATATGGAGGCTGGAGAACGTGTACTGATTCAAGGGCCATCAATAAAATCACAACCAGGTATAGATTTCCTTTAACTAGAATTGAAGATTTGATGGATTGCTTGAGTGGAGAAAAGTATTTTACAAAACTAGATCTTAAGAGTGGGTATCATCAGATAAGGATAAGAGAATGGGATGAGTGGAAAACCGCTTTTAAGACAAATGAAGGATTATATGAATGGAGAGAAATGTCTTTTGGGTTGTCAAATGAACCAAGTACATTTATGAGACTCATGAATGAAGTTCTTAAAGATTTATTGGTAAATTTATAATAGTATATCTGGACGATATATTAATTTACAGCAGGTATAAGGAGGAGCACATGAGACACCTGAATTATGTCTTACAAAGGTTACAACAAGAGAAGTTATTGTTGAATTTGAAGAAATTTTCATTCATGAAAGAGGAATTAGTGTATTTGGGTTTTGTTGTTTCTGCTGAAGGATTGGAGATGGATCCATAAAAGGTCAAGGCAATCATGGAGTGGCCTTCACCTAAAAGTATCTTTGAGGTAAGAATTTTTCATGATCTTGCTATTTTTTATAGGAAATTCATAAGGAATTTTAGTAAGATCAATGCTCTTATTGTTGAGACTATAAAGAAGGATAAACAACCATTTAGATGGATTTCTAAAGCAGAAAAGAATTTTTAGCTGTTGAATAAGAAGATCACTGAAAAGACCCCCTGATGTTGGAGTACCGCCAATTTTCAATGTTGTTCATCTGTACAAGTATGAAGGTGAAATTGCAAAAGATACAGAAGAATACCAAGAGACACACGAAATTGACTAGGTAAAACAGTTACCTACAGCAAAGGAATTATAGCCAGAAAGGATTTTAGAGAAGAAAGTGTTCAAGAAAACCAAAGAATAGGAGTACTTCGAGTACTTGGTCAAATGGAAGGATCAACAAATTGTTGAAGCTACTTGGGTAATAGAAAACATGCTAGAGAAATTGGGCAGTTTTGTAGAAGAACTCATGGACAGGAGCCCATGAATAATTTTGTCCTCAGAAGTTTGATGTAGGAGCATGAGAATTGGAGGAAAAAGGCTTCAAACTTATTCCAAAAATACAAAAAAAATTACAAGCAAAGGAGTGGGATCCTTTAGCCATCAATTTCCATGTTTTTTCTAGTTAAGCGTAGAGCTAGAATATAGGATTTGTTCATGATGTAATAAGTTTTAGTTAGTTAGCTGTAGTGGAGATTCTTGAGGAGAATGCCTAGTAGAATAGATAGGATTAATAAATTTTAGCCTTTGAATTAGGATTTGCTTGTTAGGATGAACCAGTACTTATGTAATTTTTCCCGCTATTGTAAAGGGATTTTGATTGTTGAAGAAATTTGGCTTCCTTGGAGCGAATTCAGTAGATTTGGAATATTTAATTTTGTGTATGTGAATGACAAGTTCTCTGTCAAATCCTGAAGGATAATCTCCTTTGAAATCTTTGTTTTATCATGAAATTCGAGGTTTAGATGGTGTTTTGTGAAATTGGATGGAATTGTGTTGATTGTGGTAAATTCTGTGGTTTTATTTTTAATTGAGTTTATCGTAAACCTTGAGTATATTAAGTGAAAGGTCAAGATTGTGGAGAAAGACCAAAGATAGAGGCTGAGGCAAATCAATGGTGTTCGGGTGCAGAGGTTAACCGATAGTTAACAAGCCGAAGAGGTTTGAAGAAATGGCGGGCAGATTTCAAGCAGACAAAAGACCGTAAGAGGTATTTTTCCTTTGGCTCTGATTCCATACATATTGTGCCACATAGCGGAGAGGAGAGAGAGAGAAACCGCTTATCGAGCGGGTTTCCAGTGCATAGGTTAGCCGGCCGATATGCATGTGGCCCGTTAGATCTGTTGATGTGAGATCAACAGTTGACAAAGGTGGAGCAGGTCCGAGGTCAGGGAGTGTTGTGACCATTGGATCTTGGATAAGATCAACAATGTAGAAAGAGCTGACAATAATTATAAATGCAGTATATAATATTTGAAATCCGACCTTTTGTGTTGGCGTGTTGTTTTCTATGTAATTCTATGTATTTCCACTAAAGGGTTGTGATCCTGATTTATAAAGAAAAATCGATTAATTCATGTGGTTCCAGTTTTAAAAAAAAGTGGATCTCAAATTTTATTAAACTAAGGTATGTATTTCCGTCAAGTCCGATATGTGATAGTTTAGCAAAACTCGACAATTTTTGGAAGCCCGCTGGCTTAGTGAAGCTCTAAAGGTTATTGGTGGATGACAGAGAGTCCATTGAATGAGAAATCACACCCAGAAAAGGAAGTAGAAGATATAATCTCACAGTTTGGGAGATTATCACTCCCTATAACCAAATTGCCATCATATCTTAATATATAGATGCACCCATTGTTGATCACTCATAGGAATCACTAGATGTTAGTCCATCATTTGACAATGGAGAGGATAAGTTTCTCATTGAAAATCCACTTGATCCTTCACCTGTCTTTTCCAGAGTTTGTTCGCTTTTCATCTACCCATCTATTCGATTCATCTGATCATGAAGATGTCGATGAATTCATTGATTTTTCTAATCATGGTTGTCCTCATCTATTTTCTTCCATTTTTTATCAAGATCATGAATCTATTGTATTTGATCTCTCGAAGTGATCCAGATGGATTTTGGTGGCCACCCACCTATCCCATTTGGACCCCCACAACTGTCTCTTTCAATTTTTCAGTTTCCGTAATTGTAGCACAGTTTACTATTTTTAGCATTTTTTTCGGGTCCTGAACTTCTGAAGCCATTTTGAGGCCATAAACGACGTTTTTTTGGGAAATCATGGGTCCATGGTGTTTCCGAGAAAACTATTGTCTTTTCGATCTGCTAGTCCCACTAGGATTGGCAGCTATCCTAGAAACAAACAAGCAAAGAAATTTGTGATTTCCTCTATGTATGATAGATAAGAGAGAAGCAAAGGGACCAACCTGGATATTCCACTTGACTCCTTGCTTGATTTCTCTCCCCCTTGATAGAGCTTGCCACTCCTCTCCTACTTGTCCCGCTTGGAGAATACCTATAGAAACAAAGTAATAGAACACCATCAAAGCATATCGATCTATTATATCATAAACAATGTAGAATTAGAAATACATTGAGCATACAATGGCATTTACAAATAACAAGATTCACAAGTACACGATTGTATGGAGGAAAATTCAAAGAACTTTATTAAAATAAAAGGGAGAATTACAACCCAGTTGTCTGATCTAGTATCATCCTCCGAGCATCAAAACCCTCTTATCCTCATGAAAAGCAAAGTCACCCAACAATACAATGCTTCTTCTCAAAGACAAACTATCAGCACTTCCTTACAAATTACAAAATTCCAGCCTCTGGATCTCTCAGATGAGGGATCCATTTATAGATGTTTGCAAAGGTGTGAGTCATCTCTAGGTTTTTGATTAGTGTCATTCCACTTGTAGTTCTTGGTTCCACTTGGAGATTTCTTGGATCTCTTACTCATCCTTGGGCGAATTCAGAGAGGCAAGTGTCATAGAGGAAGTTTCTAGAAGATTCCATGAGCATCCACTTAGAAAACTGTCTCAAACATTTGTCCATTCTCGCTCATCGTACCCCACAGAAGGCTTCTTTATTATGCATCGCACCTCGCTAGTGTAGCAGTCAGTATGCATCACACCCTGATAGTGGAGCATTCAGTATGGTCTTGTTTTGGCTAGTTCTGAGTGGTTTTTTAGGTGGAACTTTTGGGGAATGATGTAATGAGTTGACCATGATCCTTTAGGGTATAAAACAACACTTTTAGCAGTTAAAGAGTCCATGTTTTATTGACATATAAGATTGGAGTTTCAGTGCCCAAATATGTCTATAACAGTTTCCCCCTAAAGCATGAAGTTGTAAATCTTTTGATGTCGGGTGAAATCCTTTATCACGAGGATCTGAGGTATTCGAAGTGGAAGGTGACCTGTATAAGATACAATATAATACATCATCATCATATTATTTTCATGATCTAGCTAAGGTGGGCATTCCCATGCTCAGCTTTATAAATTCATTTTCATATACATAGGACAGATAATCATCTACAGTTGCAGGCTGGTGATTCTTTATATGTAGAGTCATCATCCCTTAGCTTGGATGACCATTTGTGTAGCTTATGTGTACATTTGATGTCTTTATATTCCTAAATATATCGCAGCCCGGATGGATGAAACTAGATCCAGGGTCTTCAAACTCGTTCAATCTTCACACTATGTACAAGTCGATCCATGTGAAAAGATGTTCTGAAGTCGAACATGGAAGGACATAGCTTGATTACCAGCCAATAATTAACAAGCACGAGAGGAATCACCGATAATGATAATGATCCTAAAGGTACTACAGTACAATTCATGTGGTGTGAATATATGATCTGATGTTGAACACCACATAAAATCTTTCGGTCGAAGGCCATTGATGTAAACCTGTCGCCGAAAGTGAGAAACTTGTCATTGAGGCATGCAAGCTTCAAAGTATTGAAAGGGTTGTTTCTAAGTCAACTTCTTGGATAATGAGCTGATGTAAACAAGAAGTGACCCATCATAGGAGGGCCTTAATGTATCCCACATCTACGACATGAAACGTAGCAAATGATTTTCTGGAGGTGAAAACGATCCGATGATAGAAGGTTTAGGAATGGCGGTCATGAAAAATGGAGGGTGAAGGTATTGCAGCGGATGATGCATTAATTGGATGGTGAATTCTCTGAATGACTTCTCTTGAACATATCGGCGAAACTTAGATGGATTGGTAGCGTTAACCCCAAAAATGGATAGTATGGAGGACCAACGGTGAAATGACCGTGAACGGAATAGCCTAACCCGACTCAATCAGGGTGATGGAGTGAAAGTGTCATGTTCAAGAGCAACCTGCTACCAATAAAGTTCTTCAAGTTTTCTTCCCTTTTTCCCCAGTCATTTCTGACCAGTACCTCTTTATTTTTTTCAAGCATTAGGAGGATAACATATGCTTGTTCTATAATTTTCCCTTCAGGCAAACCTATCGCTATGTTTTCATGAGCCTAGCGACAGTGAAACTCGTTCTTGTTTGGGTGGACAAGTTTGTCGCTATTGTTTTAATGAGTTTAACGATAAGGATAACTCGGTCCTTTTCATGTTTAGAGAGTTTGAAAAGGGATGAAAAGGAAACTCCAGCAGTTCTTTTTTTGTAGCATAATCCCTTAAGTCCGAAAAAGGATAAAATAATACAAAAGGGATGAGTTTTCGATAACTTTAGTGAGTCAAAAAGACAAGTGCTCGAACTTTTTCATGGGATAATCCCTCGGGTCCGACAAAGATTAAAATATACAAGAGGGGTGGCATTTGTATTACTTTAACGAGCTGGAAATTCAGTAGCTTGACAATCTTTCATATTTAACGAGTCTAAAAAGAGTTTAAAGGAGGCTTGTTTTTTAGGAACGAGTGGCGTTTAGGGTAACAACTAGTTCCAAGTAATCTTGGAACTTCTCAAAACATGGTGATGTGAAGAGGTTGGCTAACAGGACCACTCGTCGCAGATATTCCTCAAAAGGGTAGATAATCAGGTGGAAGCGTTTGATCGGCCAAAAGGATGGAGGTGATGGCATAACACAACCAAGGCTCAAAAGGTTGATAGCATGGCAATCATAGAGGTCGTTTACTAAAGGCGGGCTTATTTTTAATGAGCTTGAACCTTGCGTTAACATATTCTCAGTGGCGGGTTTATTTTTTAATGAGCTTGAACCTTGCGGAAATATTGCTCATTGGCGGGTTTATTTTTTAACGAGCTTGAACCTTGTGGAAACATTGCTCATTTTTACTTTTTATGTAAGCTAGGAACGAACAAACTAAAAAGCTAAAAAAACTAGAAAGCTAAGGAACTACTGAGGTTAGGTAGGATGGTTTTACCCACGGCATGGTTTAAACACTTCCTTTGCTTCATCTGCAGTGAAGACAAAGGTGAATGGTGGATTAGACCAATCACCTAACCTGAGAAGTTGAAAAACTACAAAGCTAAAAAATCTAAAAAGCTAAAAAATGAAATTGGTCATTTTTTTCTCGCATAAAAAGGTTTGCATGCCCCCAAGCATTGAGAAAATGAGAGTTTCCAGTAACGATATGGAAATCACTATGGTTAAGTAGGATGGTTTTAGTCAGTGATTAGACAAAAAACTTACTCCTTGGCTTTTCCAACTAGACAAAGGTGAGTGGTGTGTTAAAGCAATCACTTAACTTACAGGGAAATTCATATGGTAGGATGGCTTCATCAGCGATTAGACAAAACACTACCTTGGCTTTGTCCACAGAGTGGACAAAAGTGAATTGTGTGGGTTGGCACTTCCAATCACATAACCTACAAGGAAACTTATCTTTTCAGTTGGGTTCGTCTCAAAATAGACAAGGGTGTATGCCCCCTAAGCTTCATTACATTCACCAGACTACTCGCTGCAATCAGGTGGATGGAATGAAGGTTGAAGAAACATCCTTGATGCAAAGAGGCCATTTAGGGATGATGTTTGAATTCGAGCTGTGTTTGAACCGGGAAATGCAAGCTGGTCACTTTTGCCTTCATGCAGGAAACACATCACTTGAAAGAGTGTGGAAACTATAGCTTCCATGCTATAAATATAGTCACACCCAAGGAGTAGATTGTAATCTAATGGTCCTTGGACTACCATCACGTTCAAGTGAATGGTTTTCCTTCTCAAAGTTATGGGTAACTTAGGAAGGATCCCTAATGGTCGACTAGTTCCTTTGTTAAAGCCTGACAAATTCTGTGTAACAGGCGCAAGCGATGGCGAACCAAGCGCTTTCCAATAAGTTGAGGAAAGGATACTCACTGAAGCCCCTTCATCTATGATAGTGTCAGACACGACCATTTTTTACAGTTGTACTATGATCCGGAATGGTACATTAGAGGGAAGATGGGATTTCGCTAGTCGATTCCAATCGAAGGAAGCGACTAGACTACTTGGAGGGGGCACCGAATAAATGGTTGAATTGACCCCTTGAGTTGTGGGAACTGGGGGGTCCTCTTCTTGTTGTGAAGGAATGAGCGGACTGCCCCCAAGTTCATTAGACTCTGAAGTGACAAAAAGAATTTGAACAATATCGTTCTCATTCTCCTTGGGAATGGTATCATTTGAAGGTGGGTCTTCTGAAGGTAAAACTGGGTCGACTGCCATCTCGACCTGTTGACTTTGGTCTGGTATGGATTCAGAAGATTCACTTTCAACGACAGGTGTTTCGACCGATGGTTGAGTTATGTCAGTCGGGTTTTCAACTAGTAAAGGACTTGAGGTGAGTTTTTTGTATCTAGATGAAAGTCGATGTGGTGAAGCAGGATGGTTACACAAGACTCTTTTCACCTCATCCAAAAAAGGACAACGGGGAAGGTGATTGTCCCCTTCACATAATCCACGTGGAATTTTGACCTTTCCTTTCTGTCAATGAGTTTCATTTTCACTAGTTGATGGTGTGCTGTCAACATGATCACCAGAGGTTGATGACATCGGCTGGTGTAAACAGCAGGACCATTCTCTCAGATCTGAGGAATGGCTGGACAATCTCGATGAAAATGGTCTCCTCTACAAATTACATAAGGATATTTGGGAGATTTAGTGTGCAAATTTTCACTAGATGATTCATGGTTGCCCCCTTGCTTAACTGACTTCCTTTTCTTCTTCTCCTTCCCTTTCTTCTTCTTCTCAGTCACTTGGTTACTAACATCACTATTTTCACCAAGTGAAGAGGAAGAAGGGGAGGGAGAAACAAACGAAGAAGAAGGTGAAGGGTTAACTCTAGTATTAACTGGTTGCTGATTCGATTGTTGAGGAATTACAACATTTTGAATGACAAAGGTTGAGAATAGCCATACTAGCAGGCCAATTTGATTCTCGGAAGGGACAATGTGGCCATATACAGAGCGCCAATATCTCCCCAAGAGGAGAAAGGACTAGGATTCCCCTCAAAATGGATTCCTTGATTGCTAGACTCCATTATCTCAACCTAAGATCAACGAAGGAATCGGGATGTTATTCCAAATTAAATAAATTTTAATGACGCTTTGATACAACTTTGCTTTTTCAATTTTAAGAGTCGAGAAAAAGCTAAAGATGAATCTAGTCCCCTTCGATTTTTAATGATCCTGAAGTGGCAAGTGCTCAGATGGACCTTTTCTTTTAAGGAGTTGAAAAGGAACAAAAGTGACTACTCTGGAAATCTAGATAGAGGGATTACCAAACTAATCGCAAAACTGCAATATACACCTTGGTGATAAATTAAAGAGAAATTGCCAAGGACTTATGTATAGTAGTCAATCTTCCTGAATGTTGTGTTTAGTGCATTGTGATAGATAGGGCAGCAGACATGGCTTCCTATGGATCAAGGATATAAGACTATTATGGTCTCCCAATATATACTCGACGGTACGGGGAGCAGAAGTCCATGCTAGTACTTGTCGTATCAAAGAGGAGGAATCACCCAACCTTCGATGAAAACGTTAGTTACTAAATTTTACAATGCCGAAACACATCTCTAGCCTAGACCTCTAGATGTGTTGCATTAGGTTCCAAAGCATTGTTAAGTTCATTGAGATTTATTTTAGAGTTGATCTTGTTTATAAGTTTTCCTTTCAAGGTTCACCACGTGATGTAGATGTAAAATTCCTAAATATGCAATCTAAAATGATAAAAAATCGTTGTTTACTTTTAGCAATGAAAATCCTAGCTACTAAGAAAAGAAGAATATGATTCTTTCAAACAGAGAACAAAGAGCACACACTAAATGCACTTTTCCTAAGTAATTTTTCGCACACAGTCTAAATGAAAATGTAAATGCATGTATTTTTTTTCGTTCCCTTTAATGTGAAGAATGCCAAAAGGAAAACTAAGTATAGATCTGAAATATTTTCTTCAAAGCAACATTTTGCTAATTTCCTTTTCAAAATGAAAGGAAGACTTAAACGACACTTTTCGATTTCAAACAGAAAAAGCTTTCGACACTTCAAATATTAACAATTCAAATCAAATACACGATAAAAAGTTCAAATGATTATCTAGAGAAAGAAGACTTTATGACACTTCCCTTTTTTGACACAAAACAACAGATCGATTCGAGCAACTTTTCGACTAAGGATCGTAAATGATGGACAAATACATAAAAACATTTACTAATCCTAATCAATGGAGGCTGATTTAAGGCAAGGAGGCTTCATCAATGAGATACTGTTCATAATCAGCAAAACAATTAAACAGAACTGAAAACAAGGACAAAAAACCCAAATTTCAAGGAGAGAAATAGGATGACTCGGTCATCGCACCTGTGCTTCACAGAAACAGGGATGCATCTCACCTGCTACACGCGGGAGGTGCGATGCATACTAGTTTCCAGTGATAGACAGTGCAATGTGCCAGGGAGCAAAACTGAGGTGGGTTTTTGCTCAAATTTGCAGCTGAGTTCAGTGATTTAGGCTGAGCTATGATGGAAAGTAAAAAGAAAAGTACAGAGGAATGATCTTGGGAGGTTACTGAGCTACCATAAGGGCATTTAGAATGCTTGTAAGTCAGATGTTGAGTTCATAAACTAAACCGAAGATTGAATGAAGCAACATTCATCTACTATGTACTTGCAAAGCAAGAGCAGTTCGAAGGCTATCTCGCTAACTTCAGGCTTCATCTGTAGTTTATAAATAAAACAACAATAACAAACAAACAAACTATTCGTCTCCCCAGTAGAGTCGCCATTTTGTTTCCAGGAAAACTAGTGTCTTTTCGATCTACTAGTCCCACTAGGATTGGCAGCTATCCTAGAAACAAACAATCAAAGAAATTTTCAATTTCCTCTATGTATGATAGATAAGAGAGAAGCAAAGGGACCAACCTGGATCTTCCACTTGACTCCTTGCTTGATTTCTCTCCCCCTTGATAGAGCTTGCCACTCCTCTCCTACTTGTATCACTTGGAGAATACCTGTAGAAACAAAGTAACAGAACACCATCAAAGCATCTCGATCTATTATATCATAAACAATGCAGAATCATAAATACATTGAGCATACAATGGAATTTACAAATAACAAGATTCATAAGTACACGATTGTATGGAGGAAAAATCAAAGAACTTTATTAAAATATAAGGGAGAATTACAACCCAGCTATCTGATCCAGCATCATCCTCCTGGCATCAAAGCCCTGCTAACCTCATGAAAATCAAAGTCACCCAACAATACAATGCTTGTTCTCAAAGAAAAAATATCATCACTTCCTTACAAATTACAAAAGTCCAGCCTCTAGATCTCTTAGATGAGGGATCCATTTATAAATGTTTGAAAAGTTGTGAGTCATCTCTAGGTTTTTTATTAGTGTCATTCCACTTGTAGTTCTTGGTTCCACTTGGAGATTTCTTGGATCTCTTATTCATCCCTGGGCGAATTCAGAGAGGCAAGTGTCATAGAGAAAGTTTCTAGAAGATTCCATGAGCATCCACTTAGAAAACCGTCTTAGACATTTGTCCATTCTCACTCATCGCACCCCACAGAAGGCTTCTTCAGTATACATCACACCTGGCTAGTGTAGCAGTAAGTATGCATCGCACCTTGACAGTGGAGCATTCAGTATGGTCCTGGTTTGGCTAGTTCTGAGTGGTTTTTCAGGTGGAACTTCTGGGGAATGATGTAATCAGTTGACCATGATCCTTTAGGGTATAAAACAACACTTTTAGGGGTTAAAGAGCCCTTGGTTTATCGACATATAAGATTGGGGTTGCAGTGCACAAATATGTCTATAGCGCATGAACCAATGTTTCTCTTCCCAAAGTTGTAGTGCTCGGATAGATCTTTATAACGAGCTATTGTACACGTCAAACAGAGAACGTATGCCAAAGTTATGACCCCGGGAAATTGATGTACCAATTTACCCAGATGGGGCCCACAATTTGGCATTTCATCTTATAGGGTTAGGTTTTGGGATGCAAAGGCCTATTTATTGTTTAGAAACAATGGAAAACCCTTCACATCCCAAAACCTAACCCTAGAAGATGAAACGCCAAATTGTGGGCCCCGTTTGGGTAAATTGGTACATCAATTTCCCGGGGTCGTAACTTTGGCACACATTCTCCGTTTTACGCATAAAATAGCTCATTAGAAAGATATATCCAAGCACTACAACTTTGGGAAGAGAAACATTGGTCCATGGACCCATTATTTCCCCAAAAAACGTTGTTTAAGGCCTCAAAATGGCTCTGGAAGTTCATGATCCAAAAAAATTGCTAAAAATAGTAAACTGTGCTACAATTACGGAAACTGAAAAACTGAAATAGACAATTGTGAGGGTCCAAATGGGATAGGTGGGTGGCCAGCAACATCCACCTGGATCATGAAGCCACCAGTGTATGATGATATACTTGATGATGAAGTTGATACACCCAAAACTGTCGAGGCACTTCAGCCCGAGCTGATGGTTATATCAGGTCCTCGCTCTCCTAAGGTCAGTCTCACTTCTGATCATGAAACTGTTCAATCACCCAAGGCTCCTCATCACTCATCTGTATGCATTAAAGATCCATCTCACTCACAGATCACACTTCCTCCACTCCAACTGCACGATTCCAATTCTCATGCATTGGAGGAGTCTCACATTGCAAGCACTCATTCACAAACACAAGTTATCTTTGTTTCTTTCATTTGCTTGCATGTCACAATCAAGATTGTGATTTTTTTTCAAAGCTGCACATAGTGTCACACAACACAATGAGAAGTCCATGGAATTCCCGTTATGCACATGCACTCACTCATGTCCTGTAGGCACTTTGAAACACAAAGTGTGGTTGACTTCATTGTTATATCTTTATTGCTTGTTGGTTCGCACCACTGGGTTGCTCACATACCAAGCCTTTAGCAACTTGGGTCTACCAATGCACTGGTGGCTGCATTAGAAGTATCACTTCACATGATCAAGCCCATGCACCATTAATGTAGGAGTAAGAGAAGTGTTTTCTTTCAGTTGTTCGCTTGCATTCTTGTTTCTTATATGCTTTGTTTGCTTGTTTGTTTTCTTGTTTGTTTGCTTGTGTGTTTGCTTACTTGCTTTTCTTTCACTTTCACTTCTACTTTTTCTTTGCTTTGATGTTTGTTAGCTCGTTTTCTTCGTTCATAGGTTAGTCTTGCATGAAACCATATATGACTCTTGAAGCAGACTAGGTAAAGTACAAGAGTACTTGTACAACTATTAGTACTTGTTTATTTGTCATCTTGCCTCTGTATGATGAGCTTGTTACTCTTAGTCCATGACACACCAAGGAAAATATGTATTATTCAAGGTGAACCTTGGTGAAAACACAACACTTGTGCGCTAACTAGTGTCACCTTCTCTCGTTAGTTGTTTTTGGGTAAACCCTTGTCAGCCCAGTCAGGTAGAGTAAGGTGAGGGGGGAGACCTTAATAAGCACATCAGAGATATAATAAACTACTTATCTACTGGAACAACCTCTTCTGCTCTTAATAAGTCGGGATCCATCTTCCGTCTCTGAAATGAATAAGTGTTGTGCATTGTGAAAATGAAAATGAAAAAAATGAAAAGTCAAAAAATTCAAAATGAAAAATGAATAAGTCGAAATAAGAGAAAGGATTCCTGCACAGGGAGGTAATTCAAGTAACTCCGTCGGGGTACTGACCAAGCTCACTGGTAGTGAAGCCATGCTTGTGTTCTTATGTGACTCCACCGGGGTACTTTCCAGTCTTGCTAGTAGTGGATCAACACCATAGATGAAGCTAAGACTCTGACGACTATACTACTTGTGCACCTATATACCCCTCAACCCCAATCGAAACAATTATGTTGCCTTGGTTTGGAATGTGTGTTAATCGACCAAGGGCTTGGAAGATGCTACATCTTACAATCAAGTTAGTGAATAACCAAGCTTAGATAAGAGCTGAATAATACTTCCGGAGGTATTAGACTTGCTTTTCACGAACAAGGTCCATTCAAAGAGCTGGAGTTCTACCAGTGTGTCACCAAGTGTTGTAGCAGCTACAACCACCCTCCAAAATTTTTCCTTAGCCTGTTTTGGAGCCTTCCTACCAACCTTACTCAACACTTTCTCTTGCTTCATAAAAGTACTCAATCTTCATTGTTTTCCTCGCACAAAGGCAGCATGTCGATCATAATTGATCCATTCCCCTCACAGGCTGCTCACCCAAACTTGGTCCAAATGCAGGCTAAGTAAATTCCCCTTGAAAATTGTGAATTTATGGAGGAAAACCAGCCTTCCCTCTAGGAAATTTGCAATCCTCTCTGAGAGCCTGCTGGGCTCCAGGATTGCGTAATACTGCCAGCCAACCCTCCCAGCAGGATTTGCACAAATTTTCCTATCAGCAGGCTGTTCAACCCAAGATTTGCACAAATATAGGTAGTAGTCAGTTGCTCTGCCCAGAAATTACGCAAACCTCTTGGGTAGTCAGCCCAGCTCCCAGCCAAGAGTGTGCATTTTTCCCCGGCAATTAAGCAGCTGCATGCATGAATAGTCCGGTTGAACAGTTCCACTCGGGACCAAGGAAACTTGAATTGCATGCATGCATGACTTGATCTTCTCAAAATAGCAAGAGAAAACATGCAAAAGGCACCCCATGATTCAGGGAGCTATTTTTAGCAACCGGTGGTTACATGCAAAGTTATTTTAGAAGTTTCTCTCCAAGTGTCATTTTTTCCTATATTTGTGGCATATGTGTCATGAGACCAAACTTATTTATTCTAAGTATCAAAGCTCATTCATTCACATTGATCTTGGAGCTCTAACATCTAACAATGCATCCAAGACTCTTTGACACACCCGGCTTAGTTACTCACAGGTAAGTGGCCTCAACTTATCTTTTTCAACATTTCTATCACTTTTTGTGTATTCGCTTGTGTGAGTGTTATTTTCTTGATTTCCTTGAATGCATACTGTCATTTACATATATTCTAGCTTTTCCTAGCTTTGTTTCAGTTTTCGTTGCTATCTAACTATTGTCGCATGCATGAAACTATTTTTCACGGACATTCGCCCAATTGATGAGTTGCCTCACCCACATGCATATTCATCTGTCTGTTGAATATTTCATTCATGTTTTGCATACACTATCATTTGCTTCTTCTATCACTTAGTATCACCATGCATTTCATTGTCTTACTTGCTTTCACTTTCCCGTTAGTGAGTCGGGCCAACCTTGGCCGGGCTTTGCCTTCACCAAGGCTGCATTGCGTAATCTGGGGAAGGAAGGCTCACCTTCCTCTATAGATTTGTGCATTCTTGCCTAGCACTGGCCACTAGGACTATTTTTCACATTTCTGGAGGATGGTAGCTGCTTGGACCAAGAAATTTCACAAATTTTTCCCTAGGCCAGTAGTTCTTCCCAGCTAGGATTGCACATTGAGCAATCCCAACAGCCAGCTACCTGACTGGAATGCACATTTTTTAGATCTAACATCTAGTCCAGCCTCCTAGATAGCCTAGACTACCTTTTGCACAGTTTTGGCAGCCAGTCACCCAGCCTCCCAGTGAAATTTGTGCAATCTTGCTCATTAGTTCCCCAGGTATGTGTTGTTTCCTTCCTCATATTTGCTTTGTTTTCACTAACATATTCCTTACCATGCATGTTGCTTGTTTCTAGATCTTTCAAGTGTTCATATGTCTCAATATCTTCCAAGAGAATAGGATCTTAGGACACTAATGTTATTGCAACTGGAGCAGCAGTTGAGCAAGTGTCCTCTAGTCTGTCGATCTACGAAGATACAAAGTCGTATCTAGACAAGGACATCAAACTAAAGTAGCAAGAGGTGAATGAAACATTCACAGATACTTTTGGGGAAGACATTGAAGACCATCAGGTGTATTTGAACATTCATAAGTCCAGCTTGTACTGGATTTCATAGAGATACCCCATGTTCCCTTGCGCGGACATCATTCACTAGATCGTTTCTCACACTAACCCCGAGATGATGACCTTGAGCAGTGTCAATGGGAAGAAGCTTGCAACCTTTTGGGCACAAGATTATTATGAGATGTATCAGATGACCGAGCCCATGACTGTCATGACATGTCCATTCAGCTTGCCCAGCAACAAAGCTCACTCGAGAGATATTCTAAAGGACTGGGTAAAGGAGCCAACTCGCTTCAGGATGACACCCAACGAGATCTACAAGACAAAGATATTGAGGAAGGAGTACCAATACTTAGCCATATTTACATGTCTACTAAGTGGCCAAGCAAGCACTGAAACAGTTCCTCAGAGTTGGGTGATCACATTGAACCAACTGGCTAGAGAAGGAAGACCATGCAACTGGTCTAGCATACTGGCTCAATAGTCACCCAATGGTATGCATGCAGATATTTATATGTCCACTTACATTATAGATGCATTATTTGCTCAATATGAGTTCTCGGGCTTGGAGTGGGCATGGTCACCGAGGAAGACTGTTATGAACACGTATTTCAAGTTGTTTTTTGAATGCAGCTTCATAAGAGTGATCATATGGCTGTCCGACCATTTTGTCACCCCAATGTACTGGTTGATATTCGAACAAGATCCACCCTACATGTTAGAGGAAGCGATGAAGGCATTGTTAGGCATTGCATATTGGTATGCCTCACTGTCCAATACATTCATCAGAGTGTTCAGTGTGGAGAAGTCTCCGCATGTTCTGCCAAAGTTTGCCTTGGATGTGCTTGTCATGCAGGAAGTAGTGTACCACATCTCAGCAGGATTAACAACTAGACTGCAGTGGAAGAAGAAGGCACCTTGGCCCACTCTTCCATTTTAGATTGGGTTATATGAGAAGTGGATGTCGAAATAAGGAAGATGAAGAAGTATCCTTTCGACCTCCGAAGCTTCAACCCGTATGACCCACATTTCATTGTGAAGTATCACTGTGCAAGAGTTCAATTCAACTGGATCCATGAGGCATGTCATTGGGCCGAGGAGGACTCATGGACGCACTGCTACAACTCCTCTAGACCTAATGAATAGGTTTTCTTTGCTATAGAATGGCTATCGAAAATTCATGAAGCAGCATCACAGAGAGCACCAATAGTAGGAACAATAGTAGCAACAGCAGAGGCAGTAGATTCAAGCATACCTGTGCGCGACAAAGGGAAGAGGAAGAATTTCGACTACATGGAGGAGGAGAAAAGCTGCAAGTTTTGAGCAGATCCACTTGTAGAACAAGAAGATATGGATATTTAGGAAAATAGGCAATAGTGTGACAATCGAATCGCATGAAGGATGAGGGATAAGAAGAGAGTGGAAGAAGTAGAGAAGGAGTTGCATGAGCTGAGGGAGAAAATCCAGAAAGAAAAAGAGTTGCGCCAACAGGAGAAGGGAGTGCAGCAACAGCATATTCAGCAGGGGAGGCATCACGTGCAGACAGATGGAGCAGCCTCATACAAGTATTTAATTCATCTGAACAGCTAACATCAAGCAAACAGGGTTAACCGTGAAAGGGGAAAGACTTTGCTCATGAGATAGAACAAGCACTTGAATAGTTGGATGTAGATATGGACCAGCAGGAGTTGGAACATGATACTGACCTCATGCCTCATCACAAAGAGGATGACTCACCCACTTCATTACATCTTGATGATGAGCAAGTCTCAAATGACCAAGGAGACACTAAGATCCTTGGTGGTCAACCAGAAACAGAGATACACAACATCTCCTTTGACGAAACTCGTCACAAAGTTGTGCAGTCTCAGAGAGTACCAACTCCAGAGAACCAAACATCCCCTACACAATTTGAAGGGAATGTGATCATGACTGATCTTCACAAGCATCTAGCTTCTTTGGCTGATGCAACTAGAGTGTATGTTGAAGCCACTAGCTAGAGTGTTTGTTTTCTCATAGCTGAGAATGAGCGAATGGCGAAGGAACTACAGGTAGACAAGTAGGGAGGACACCTGGTGACAATGTCTACTTGAGTTGAACTGAAGAACGTAATACTAGATGAAGTATTTTCCTTGGACATAGTTACGCGAGCATTGTACTCCACGTTTGGTACCATGCATCAAGTAGTTGTTCATCTCCATGGATGGCAGCAGCGATGTGTGAGAAGAGCACACATCTTCAAGAACATACATATTGATGTGGATAACATGCAATCATGGATGCTGAAGTATAAGGGAGCCCCACTTCACTTGCCAAAGATGATGAAAGCCAATGTGGTCAAGCTGCAAGCATGTATCCAGAGTAAGATCTGGAACTATGAATACCTACCACAACTCATCACTAGCATGTGCGCTTCTCATGCATGAGTATTAAAAAGCATGGATGTTATATTGCACACTCATGTGATCCCATCACTTGGGACTCTCACCTACACGAAGACAAAGAAGTAGGTCCGACAAGATCTTGAATCATACTTCAATGAGTTTATGCACACCGCCACCAGCCCATACTTCCCTATCAGTGCAGACATCATGCGCAAGTACATTTCTGGTTTGGACACATTGAAGACAATGATGTGCATGCTCACAAACGAGTTGGACATAGGAGCCCGAGCAATGTACCCAGATGCTATGGAGGTAAGGTTCAGGTTTCAAATGGATGTCACAGCAAAACACATGGACACTATCAAGGACTACCAATCTTGGCATCAATATGTCACTATTGATCAGCATGAGGATGTCGAGCAGTTGGACTTCTATGGTTGTGTAAGTCCGAATGTTGTCTAGTTTGGATTGTCCAAGCCATTGTTCACATGGGTACATGTGCATTGTAATGTTGAATCATGTCAAGTGTAATTTAGGTGTCAAGAGTGGATGTAACAGTCATAAAGTAGGTGAAGAGTCATGAGGGTAGTTGAATGGTCACAAAGGGGAATGTCAAGGGTCACCCTACCCTTTGCTATAAATAGTCCCTCATAACTCATTGTATAGGCTTTTGGTCATCCAAGCTTCTACTAAGACTATATTGAAGAAAGCTTGGAAAATATTGTAATGCACCTTGGCTTCTCCACTACACGAAGCTAGTACATCTCTTTGGAGGGGCAGGTGGATGTGGCCGTAACATTCCACTATTGGGGCTAGCAATTTTACATGGATGTATTGTATGATTGTGACTTACACTTCTTTATGTAATAAGAGCAAACACATTTTCATTCATATGTTGTTATTGTAGTTGGACTACTCCGGTTGCTTTAATGATATATGTTGTTTAACTTACGTACTTGTGTATGAACTGCTTCACATGAAATTATATGAATCTTGTTGTTAATATGTTGCATATGTTGTTAATGTTGTCACCGCTCGTGTTGACTACTCCACCAGACATCAGACATACCTTTCACTTGAACCTTCCTATAACAATTGTCGCACTCATCTCGTACTGATACATGAGTGTTGTACATATTATCTTACCTTGTATGATGTGATTGTCGCATCCGAGTGGACTGCTCAACCAGAAGCTATGCATGTTCTTTGTGTTGTGCGTTCCTAGCCGAGTTGGGACTGATCCCTTTCAACCTGGAACTCACCTTCACCTCCTTCCTTCTTCAAAGTGTTATAACCTCTCATACACCTTCCTTGACTTGCTTCATCAGTCACACCCTTGCTACTCACAAAGTTATCTTACTTGCCTCTGTGCGACATCGCAGTCAATGCATTACCTTACAACTCAGTGTTGGGACTCCTACACCAAACGGTCTGAGGTTTGATTGGGGCTTCTTACCAGGAAGATCCCCTTGAGATGTTGGTAGGTCTAGCACCATCAACAAGAGGTGAAGTAAGAAAATTCATCGGGGTACACACCAGACTCATTCATGGCAAAATAACGTTTATGCTCCTGAAGTGACTCCACCAGGGTACTTTCCAAGCCTGTTAGCAGTAGAGCCACACCAAACATGAAAACTCATACTTTGAAAATCATTAACTCATCATGCACATTACCCTTTCTTGTATTGAAACAATTGTGCTATAGTGTATATTCTATATGTGTTTCGACAAAGTAGAGAAAATTAAGATGATATGTATAAAAATGGGTCAAAAGGGGGAACTTGGGGCAATCAATACTTCCTAAAGTTATGATCCTTAATTGAAAAATTATCCCACAAAGAGTAGGTGAAGTTCACCCAATGTGTCACCAAGTGTTTTTGTTGCTACAACACCCTCCAATAATTTCACTACATTCAAATTTTGGAGCCTGGTTCATCGTCGTATCAAGTGTCACCTTGTTCATTAAGTGTCAGTTCATGTTGATTTCTATGTTATAAGTGTTATTGAATGTTCTAAAGTTTCATCGCATTGATTAGAATATCTCTGGGTGCATTTCATGGTCACAACATTTTTGTGTTATCAAATGACACTTTTTGGTCACAGTCACACATAGTTCAATATGAGTTCTCAAGCTTGTAGTGGGTATGGTCACCGGCAAAGACTGCTGTGAACATGTATTTCAAGTTTTTTTTTGAATGTAGCTTCAGAGGAGTGATCATATGGCTGTCCGACCATTTTGTCACCCCAGTGTACTGGTTGATATTCGAACAGGATCCACCCTACATGTCAGAGGAAGCGATGAAGGCATTGCTAGACATTGCATATTGGTATGCCTCACTGTCTAGTACATTCATCAGAGTGTTCAATGTGGAGAAGTCTCCGCATGTTCTGCCAAATTTTTCCTTGGATGTGCTTGTCATGCAGGAAGTAGCATACCACATCTCAGTAGGATTAACAACTAGACTGCAGTGGAATAAGAAGGCACCTTGGCCCACTCTTCCATTTTAGATTGGGTTATATAAGAAGTGGATGTCGAAACAGGGAAGATGAAGAAGTATCCTTTCGACCTCCGAAGCTTCAACCCATATGACCCACATTTCATTGTGAAGTATTACTGCACAAGAGTTCCATTCAACTGGATCCATGAGGCATGTCATTGGGCCGAGGAGGACTCATGGACACACTGCTACAATTCCTCTAGACCTAATGAATAGGTCGTCTTTGCTATAGAATGGTTAGCGAAAATGCATGAAGCAACATCACAGAGAACACCAACAGTAGCAACAATAGTAGCAGTAGCAAAGGCAGTAGATTCAAGCATACCTGTGCGCGACAAAGGGAAGAGGAAGAATTTCAACTACATGGAGGAGGAGAAAAGCTGTAAGCTTTGAGCAGATCCACTTGTAGAACAAGCAGATATGGATATTCAGGAAAATAGGCAATAGTGTGACAATCGAATCGCATGAAGGCTGAGGGATAAGAAGAGAATGGAAGAAGTAGAGAAGGAGTTGCTTGAGCTGAGGGAGAAAATCCAGAAAGAAAAAGAGTTGCGCCAACAGGAGAAGGGAGTGCAGCAGCAGCAGATTCAGCAGGAGAGGCATCACGTGTAGACAGATGGAGCAACCCTCATACAAGTAGTTGATTCATCTGAATAGCTGACATCAAGTGAACAGGGTGAACCATGATAGGGGCAAGACTTTGCTCATGATATAGAACTAGCATTTGAATAGTTGGATGCAGATATGGACCAGCAGGAGTTGGAACATGATACTGACCTCATGCCTCATCACAAAGAGGTCGGCTCCCCCACTTCATTGCATCTTGATGATGAGAAAGTCTCAAATGACCAAGGAGGCACTAAGATCCTTGGTGGTCAACCAGAAACAGAGATGCACAACATCTCCTTGACAAAACTCATCACAGAGTTGTGCAGTCTCAGAGAGTACCAACTCCAAAGAACCATACATCCCCTACACAATTTGAAGGGAATGTGATCATGACTGATGTGCACAAGCATCCAGCTACTTTGGCTGATGCAACTAGAGTGTATGTTGAAGCCACTAGCTAGAGTGTTTGTTTTCTCATAGCTGAGAATGAGTGAATGGTGAAGGAACTATAGATAGCCAATTAGGGAGGAGACTTGGTGACAATGTCCACCCGAGCTGAAATGAAGAAGGTAATACTAGATGAATTATTTTCCTTGGACACAGTTATGCGAGAATTGTACTCCACGTTTGGTACCATGCATCAAGTAGTTGTTCATCTCCATGGATGGCAACAACGATGTGCGAGAAGAGCACACATCTTGAAGAACATACATATTGATGTGGATAACATGCAAGCATGGATGATGAAGTATAAGGGAGCCCCACTTCACTTGCCAAAGATGATGAAAGCCAATGTGATCGAGCTGCAAGCATGTATTTGGAGTAAGATTTGGAACTATGAATACCTACCACAACTCATCACTAGCATGTACGATTCTCATGCATGAGTATTAAAAAGCATGGATGTTATAGTGCACACTCATGCGATCCCATCACTTGGGACTCTCACCTAGGCGAAGACAAAGAAGTAGGTCCGACAGGATCTTGACTCGCACTTCAATGAGTTTATGCACACTGCCACCAGCCCAGACTTCCCTATCAGTGCAGACATCATGCGCAAGTACATTTCTGGTTTGGCCACATTGAAGACAATGATGTGCATGTTCACAAATGAGTTGGACATAGGAGCTCGAGAAGTGTACCCAGATGCTATGGAGGTAAGGTTCAGGTTTCAAATGGATGTCACAGAAAAACACATGGACACTATCAAGGACTACCAATCTTGGCATCAATATGTCACTATTGATCAGCATGAGGATGTCGAGCAATTGGACTTCTATGGTTGCGTAAGTCCGAATGATGTCTAGTTTGGATTGTCCAAGCCATTGTTCACATGGGTACATGTGCATTGTAATGTTGAGTCATGTCAAGTGTAAGTCAAGTGTCAGGAGTGGATGTAACAGTCATACAGTAGGTGAAGAGTCATGAGGGTAGTTGAATGATCACAAAGGGGAATGTCAAGGGTCACTCTACCCTTTGCTATAAATAGTCCCTCATAACTCATTGTACAGGAATTTGGTCATCCAAGCTTCTACTAAGACTATCTTGAAGAAGGTTTGGACAGTATATAATGCACCTTGGCTTCTCCACTACACGAAGCTAGTACATCTCTTTCTAGGGGCAAGTGGATGTGGCTGTAACGTTCCACTGTTGGGGCAAGTAATTTTACATGGATGTATTGTATGATTGTGACTTACACTTCTTTATATAATAAGAGCCAACAAATTTTCATTCATATGTTGTTATTGTAGTTGGACTACTCCGGTTGCTTTAATGATATATGTTTTTTAACTTACGTACTTGTGTATGAAATGATTCACATGCAATTATATGAATCTTGATGTTAATATGTTGCATATGTTGTTAATGTTGTCACCGCCCGTGTCGAATGCTCCACCAGACATCAGACATACCTTTCACTTGAACCTTCCTATAACCATCGTTGCACTCATCTCAGACTGATACGTGAGTGTTGTACATGTTATCTTACCTTGTATGATGTGATTGTCGCATCTGAGTGGACTGCTCCACCAGAAGCTATGCATGTTCTTTGTGTTGTGCGTTCCTAGCCGAGTTGGGATTGATCCCTTTCAACCTGGAACTCACCTTAACCTCCTTCCTTCTTTGAAGTGTTATAACCTCTCATACACCTTCCTTAACTTGCTTCATCAGTCACACCCTTGCTACTCACAGAGTTATCTTACTTACCTCTATGCGACATCGTAGTCAATGCATTACATTACAACTCAATGTTGGGGCTCCTACACCAAACGGTCTGAGGTATGACTAGGACTTCTTACCGGGAAGATCCCCTTGAGATGTTGGTAGGTCCAGTACCATCAATAGGAGGTGAAGTAATCGACTTCACTGGGGTACTGTCCAGACTCATTCATAACAAAATAACGTTTGTGGTCCTGAAGTGACTCCACTAGGGTACTTTCCAAGCCTGTTAGTAGTAGAGCCACACCGGACATGAAAACTCATATTTTGAAAATCATTAACTCATCATGCACATTACCCTTTCTTGTATTGAAACAATTGTGATATAGTGTATATTCTATATGTGTTTCGACAAAGTAGAGAAAATTAAGATGATATGTATAAAAGTGGGTCAAAATGGGGAACTTGGGGCAATCAAGACTTCCTAAAGTTATGATCCTTAATCGAAAAATTATCCCACAAAGAGTAGGTGAAGTTCACCTAGTGTGTCACCAAGTGTTGTTGTTTCTATAACACCCTCCAACAACTTCACTACATTCAAACTTTGGAGCCTAGTTCATCGTCGTATCAAGTGTCACCTTGTTCATTAATTGTCGGTTCATGTTGATTTCTATGTTATAAGTGTTATTGAATGTTCTGAAGTGTCGTCGCATTGAGTAGAATATCTCTGGGTGCATTTCATGGTCACAACATTTTTGTGTTATCAAATGACACTTTTTGGTCGCAGTCACACACAGTTCACTAGTAGTACAAGGGGAACATGAAAAACGTGGTGTTTTAATTTATATTCATTTTTTATTAAGCTTGTCTAAGTTTTCTTGATGAGTTAGTGTGTGTCATGCTTGGTTCTATATCTAAACTCATCTTGTTCGCCCATTGTTGATTAGATGCTCAAAATTTAGCCCAAAATTAAAAGTTGTTAGATTGGTGTGGAACCTGAACAACCACGTAGTGCTCGACATCCTAAATCTGGTGCAACTCATTTTGCATGAAACGGACACCATATGCTCCGGGAATCATGTTCTTTTTGTTTTCCTAAACAAGTGATTTTTTGCAAAAATGTGACAGCCCGGTCAGCAGTCCATATTACTGACGTGGTGTTAATTGTGCATGGTGAGGTGGCAGGTTGACTAGTTAACATCTTTCAGTGAATCATGTTGTGTGAGTGGCACGTTCTGGTGTAATTTGGTGGTTTTTAATTGGGTGGTTGGTGGCCAACCACGAGCTGACACCTGGCCATACCAAAAGCTGCCACATGGCAGCCTGGGGGCTACCAAAATTTTGGGTTGAGGTCCAAGCAACATTAGTGGTGGTCGAACCCGCAACCACCAAGCAATGAGACAAGCCACATACTAACACACCATCGCAATAGGTCTTAACCACTATAGGTTTCGACTTATATTTAAAATCAATTTTAGCGCCATTTGGATCATAGAGTTTAGAGGACATAGGCGTTAGAGGAGATTTAAAGTGTTTGACAATTTTGCTCAAAAATCAACAAAATTTTTGCTCTATTAGCGCATTTTGGGGCAAATTTGTAGGATGGTGCCAGATTTTGGGGAATTTACAGTGTGATTAGAAGAAGACTTGGGAAAGCCATAACTTCTTTAGTTTTTGACCAAATCAGGAGCAGAAAGAGGCTGCACAGGTAGGGCCATTGGAATAGGCTTTAAAGCTTTCTGAGAATTATAAATTGATGTATTCACACTTTTGAGCATAATAGAGAGGGCCAAGCTATTGGAAGTTGTAACAAGGAGACGTAGCCCAGGAGGGGTGAACTCCTTCATCATTTGATGATGTGATACTATTTTAGGTGATGTGCATGTATGTTATATGCTATTGTTCATTCATTTGTTTATGTTAATTTGCACATAAAATTTACATAAAAACACTCAAAAACTCATGTTTTAAACTTGAAATTAACCTCATGAATCCTTAAGCACTCTTAACATATTCTGGAAAACAAATTTAGTATAACAAACTAATTATCCCATTCAGATCAAGTTTGGTATCAGAGCTCTTTGTTTTCTTTTTGCAAGAAGGATTTATTGTTTGCAAGTGAATTTCATGTTTACAAGGTTGAATCTCACCATGCATCTTCACCCTCTTCCACTAATACAACCCTTACTCATACTCATTAACATACCTCAAAAGGAACTGGTAAATCACCCTTGTTAAAACTTGATGTTAAATTTGAACTTACCATGTATAATGGTTAAGTGAACGCAAAGAATCTTGACAATTGGGTTCGTCAGTTGGAGGTATATTACATAATTCAAAACCTTCAAGATGATGACATAAAGATTCATTTAGCTTCCTTGAGGCTGGAAGGTGCAACACTAGTATGGTGGGAATCAAAGACACAAGAACAGATAAAGAAAAACACGGAAAGATATCAATTTATTGGTGTGATTTCATTGCTGCAATTAAAAGAAAATTCTACCCTCTAACATATATGTAGAGATCCATCATGAATTGGCAGAACTTTAGACAAATTAAAGGTCAAAATGTGCAATATTACACCGAAGAATTTAGAAAAAGGTCTCTACTGTTAGTTGTAGATTTGCAATCACAAGACACGTTGCTGAAGTACATAGGGGGTTTTCATAGTTACCTTAGGTAGACTATCCTTATGTTTAATCCCAATAATCTAGATGAGGTGTGTGTGCAAGCCACTCATTTTAAGGCAAGAGGGAAAAATAATCCAGAAGAGGGTAGTAAAAATTCATTCAAGGGTAAAGGAAAAGGAAAGGGTTTCAAAGGGAAGGGAAAGAAAAATGCATCCATTAAGAAGGAAGGAGAGAAATTAACATGCAAGCTTTGTTCCAAAGAGGGTCACGATGAATGATCAGGTGCTCAAAATTATGCTTAAAAATCAAGGTGTCAGAATTTTGTTAAACTTAGCTTCAGATCAAAGAGCTCATCATTATGAATCCAACGTGCGGACGACACTCAAATCCGAGCTTGTATGTAGAAGTTAGAGAAAGTCAAATTTCAAGTTTGACTTGTCTACATGGCATGATTAGATGATGTGGCAAACTAGTTCAGTGAATGAAGAGCAACCATGATCCAAATGGGATCCATAAAAATTCTCAAAGTGCTATGACTGTATTAAATCAGGATAGACTTCAAAAAACTTGTGAACAAAGAGCTCTAGACAGTGGCAGTTTGTAGCCAGCAAGGAATGACAAGGACCTCGGTTAAAGCGTGCTGACCAAGGCCCATGGAGACTACGCAGGACACAAACTAGCAATTAGGAAGTCCGATTAGGAAAACAAAGGCTATTTCTGATGCGCGATTAGCGCTAATCACACATCGCTGGGCAAAAGCCCTCGAGAAGGAAAATCCCTGAGTGCTCGGTCGCATGGGAAGTTGGGAAACCGTAGGGAAAGTGCTAAAGCGAAAGGTGGGCCCCGCGCTCCAAAACCGGCGGAATATTGGAGGCATATTGGGAAGTAAGAGGATTTGGCAAGAGAACGAGAGATTCCACACATTGCACGACATCTGTCCATCAAATGAGAGAGAAAACTTCCTCTCATCACGGGCTAACAGTCGAGAAATTCAACCGTGCGATAAGAGGGAACACCGTAGGATTTGGGGGCTCCAAATCTGACGGCAGAGTTTGCACCCAATGAATGACCGAATCTGGAGGGAGAATTAAGTTGCGGTGTATAAAAGCCTCAAGTCCAATTTGACCGCTGAGTTCGTGGATGGATCATTACATAGCATAACCGAAATATTGAACTGTTTGAGGAAGAGTTGGTGCGGTTCGTGAGAGGACAAGTGGCCACTATTATAGCTCCAAATCTCACTCTTATGGTTTGTGATGATGTACTCATGACCTAGGGCAACCCCTCCTTCCAGACCTGGTCCTAAAATTTAAAAAACAGTGTTTTATCCCTTATACGCGACATTGCCCTGAGTTAAACGCGTGTATACGCAGGTATGTGTATAGCCAACCCGCGTGTATGTATTAAAACACTTAAAAAAATATAAAACTCCTCATTTTCGGGCGGAGATCGTGGGTTTTACCTGCTGATCACCTGTTAGTGCCCGTGGCCCAACTGTTCCCAACCAACTCCTAACTAAAAAACTACTTTGGAGATGGTATAAAAATACCTCAAAGGGAAGGCCTAAATGAGGAGAGAATAGAGAGAAAGGTTATTATGCTGAGATTTTTCCCTTGACTAGGTCTGAAGTCCCTTGTGCCTTCTGCACTTCCCCCATTTTGTACAGGAAACCTTTGTTTCCTTGTGTGTTGATGTTCATCCACCATTTATGACATCATGGAGAGAGGCATGGAAGGAGTTTTGTTAGAGGCTTGAGGCTGGAACGGATCCGGAAGGAAGCTTTGCTTGGAGCCTGCTGCATGTGATTCAGGTGAACATATTCCTTTTTATGTACTTTATTTGTCTATAATAAAAGAAACACATGTCTTGGTTCCCGAAATGAATCTTCTTTATGCTAATGATAGTCATGTTTAGAATTCATATGTAAATGGTTGTTTGGATTTCATAACTAACTACCTTTCTTTATAACATGAAGATGGTTTCTTTATAAGTTTTTTCCATGTACTGTTGTGGTCTTTGAATTGGTGTTTTGCAGGACAAAAGAGAAGAAGGGAACTCCAAGAAGGGTTTGGACCCTAAAGGCCTTCTCAAACGTAGGACCAAAGGTACGTACCCTTATCATAGAATTTGCTTACTATAGCATAATGGCTGTATGAATGTATGTTTCTTTGAATAGATAACTTTCAGTCTGCTATGGTTTCAACCCAAAATCCCTAGGGGAGTAATTCCCTCTATTAGCCACTTCCCTACGAGATGTTACACAGTGGTGATGACGCAGAGGTAGGGAACTCCAAGTGAACAACAACATGCAATTCGAAGGGGTGCAAGAGGAAGCAAATAGTCATGAGACAAATTGGCTTTAAGCTATGAACAGACAAAGACAGAGATGAGAGAGAGAGACCGCAAAGTGAGAGTGAAGCGAGCATTGTAAGAAAGAAGGAGATAGTGAGACAGAGAGATAGAACAAAGAATAAGCAAGAAGTAGAAAACAGAGAGCTAAGCTAACCTGTAGAGTAAGGTAGCATCGAACAGACAGAGGGCTTGAGAGGTTTAAGCAATCCCTGAGAGGATATCTATCGAGAACTGGGTACCAAATTGGACTCATCCCATTCGAGACCAGTTCAAGTCGAGACTTAGTAAGGAAGAGTCTATGCACTCTAGTGGCTTGGGGAATCCAAGAACCACCCTGCTAAGCATCATCTATTTTAGGAGACTCAAATTGAGCTCTTCATTGTAAAAACTCTGCTTTAAAGACACAATAATAAAAGGCCACCACTGAAAGCTGGACCGGAGACGTAGCCTAGGAGGATTGGGTGAACTCCTTGTTAATTTGTTGTGTTCTTGTATTTTCTTACTGTGTTTCTCTTACTATTTTCCATTTTCTAGTGTTTGTGTATTTTGCAATCTGATCAATCTGTTACCTAAGATAACATAGACACACACCAGCACATGAGTCCGTAATACCTTCATTCATTAATTAATTAACTGAGATCACTCATGAGTGATTTTCAGATCAAGTGGTATCAGAGCCCAAGACTGTTAAGGTTATACAATCTTGTGTTGGATTTAGCTGTTCAATGCTAATTAGATCAAAGCTCAAATTAGGAGAAGGAGAGTTGGTCGAAACTAATCCTAAAATTGGGAGAGTCTATCCTCAAAAGACAATGTCAGAGGAAGGTTCTAATGGGCCAGACCCTCAATTCATAGATAGTTTCCTAGCCATAAAGTCCATGGTAGAGGAAATGTATAGGGATTTTAGGAAACACAAAGATGAAGATTCATCGAGCTCCAAACAAGATAAAGGAGAAGTTGAGTCTCACTTCCATGACCACTCAAAAGGCAAGGGGAAAGAAGAAAGCTTTCTCACACCTCCTAATAGCCCTGAACTTAAAAATAAGGCATATTTGATTAAACTGGATGTTAAATTTGATTTACCTATATATGATGGAGAGTTGAATGCAGAAAAGTTGGACAATTGGATTAGACAAATTGATGTTTATTGCAGAGTGTAGAATATCGATTCAGACAAGAGCAAGATTCAGCTAGCAAGCCTATGCCTTGGAGGCACTGCCTTGGTTTGGAGGGAAGGCAGGACCCAAGCTGACCTAAAGAGACATGGTAAGACTATCTCTGTTTGGAGTAAAGTTGTTTCTGCAATCAAAAAGCAGTTCTATCCATTGGCCTACATGCAGCAAGCCATGATGAGCTGGCAAACTCTTTGACAATTGAAAGGGCAAAGTGTACAGGGATACACCCAAAAATTTAGAAAGAGAGCATTGATTCTAGGAATCTCATTAGACTCACCTGAGACTCTATTGAAGTACATTGGTGATCTACACAGCTACATGAGGTACACTATCCTCATGTTTAATCCCACTAGTGTAGATGAGGTATCTGTTCAAGCTACTCATCTAGAATATAGAGGAAATAATGGAAGTCCAGAAGTTGGGGGATCATCCCAACCCACTGCAAGTAAGAATAAAGAGAAAAGAAAGCCGAAGTGGAAAGTAAGGAAGGCTAACACTGCATAGAAAAGCAAGGCTTCATGCACTCACTATAAAAAGGGTGGGCATGATGATGAGCACTGTTGGATTCTGCATCCAGAGATGAGACCTAAGAATTTCGAGGGCAAGAAGAAGAAGACTGTTGTAGCTATTCAGAAAGACTTAGGGTCAGACTTAGGAGATGAAACAACTATTGCAGCCATAGGCATAAGAGGTTGTTCGCTTTAGAGAACGTATAAATCAAGAAGCAGGTGCAGGAGTTGCTCGAGAAGGGGTTCATCGGAACTAGCACATCACCATGTGGGTCACTAATCGTTTTGGTGAGAAAGAAATATGGATCATGGAGAATGTGCATTGATTATCGAGCACTGAATAAGATAACAATAAAAAATCATTATCCCCTTCCTCGCATCGATGATATTTTAGATCAATTGAAAGAAGCTGTTTATTTTTCCAAGTTAAACTTGCATAGTGGATACCATCAGGTCAGAGTTGCAGAACAAGATGCATGGAAGACTGCTTTCAAAACACAGCAGGGACTGTATGAGTGGTTGGTTATGCATTTTTGCTTAACTAATGCTCCTGCTACTTTCATGAGATTAATGAATGATTTACTCAGACCTTTTCTTGATGATTTTGTTATTCTGTATCTGGATGACATTCTGATATTTAGCAAAACGTGGGAAGAACATTGAAAGCATGTTAAGCAGACACTAGATGTTTTGGAAAGAGAAAAAAATTATATTAAACTCTCAAAGTGTGAATTTGGCAAAACATCTTTGAATTATTTGGGTCATATAGTAGGGGTGGTCAATTGAAGATAGACCCCTCTAAGGTGGAGTCATTGTGAACTGGCCTAAACCCAAATCTGCTACAGAATTTGGAAGCTTCTTAGGAGAAGCACAATATTGGAGGAAGTTCATTTCTAACTTTTCCTTAATTGCAACTCCCTTACATGCTTTAACAGGATTGAACAAGGTGTTTTAGTGGGGAGGCAAATAGTAGAAAGCCTTCGACACCTTGGAAGAAAAGATTAGTACAACACTTATAAAAGCACTACCTGATCTTCAAAGACCATTTGAGATCCAAATGGATGCCAGTGACTATGCCATGGGAGCATTGTTGACACAGCACGGTAATCCATATGTTATCATACTAAGACATTTAACTCTGCAGTAGTTAACTATCCTACATATGATAAAGAATTGTATGCATTAATACAGAGTGTGAAAAAGTGGAAACATTACTTAATGGGCAAAGAGACAATAATACACACTGATCATCAACCACTTCAATATCTACACTCCAAAACTAAGTTGTAGCAATCAAGGCACTATAGATGGATAGGTTTTCTACAACAGTTTCATTTAGTCATCAGATATAAAAAGGGCATACACAATAAAGTTGCAGATATGTTATCTAGACCCATTATAAATGCATCTACTATACTTAAGCATAATTTTGTGTTACATGAGAGTTGCATTGAACAATATGCTCAAGATATAGACTTTAAAGATGTATATGCAACTTTAAGTCAAGGCAAACGAATAGAAGAATTGGATTATCATGTAAAGGACCGACTCTTATACCATTGTGGGAAGTTATGCATTCCACAAAATGAAAGAGTAAAGATAATTCGAGAAGCACACACTTCTCTAATATCAAGTCACTTTGGGGTAAGTAAAACAGTTGCACATCTGCAAAGATTTTTTTATTGGCAAAAAATGAATGAGACAGTTTCTAGATATGTAAGAGGGTGTACTATGTGTGCTAAAAGCATGCCCATTAATAGAAAACTAGGCTTGTACACTCCATTACCAGTTCCTTCTCACCCTTGGGAAAGTGTTTCCATGGATTTTGTTGGAGGACTGCCTAAATCTATGAAAGTTCATTATTATCTGTATGTTGTTGTGGATAGGTTCAACAAAATATGTATTTTGATACCTTGTAATAAACAGATTACATCTGAACAAACTGCAGAACTGTTCTTTCAACATGTATGGGTTCATTTGGGATTACCCACTTCCATTGTATCTAATCAAGACACCCGATTTGTGGGGAATTTTTGGTCAAGTCTGTGGAAACTAATGGACACAAAGCTGAAGAAAAGCACAGCTTTTCATCTACAAATTGATGGCCAGACAAAAGTAGTTAACAGGCCAGTGATCCAGTTACTCAAGGGATATTGCAGTAAGCATCCTAAGCTTTGGGATGAACATTTATGTTATGTGCAGCATGCTTACAATAGAGAAACACATTCTTCTACATAGAGATCTCCGTTTGAGACCTGTTTGGTTTCACACCAAGGTCTCCTTTGGATTTTGTCTTTGGTAAATACACCACAGTTGAGGGAGACAATGATGTGGATAGGGCAACTAGGTTCATTGAACAGATCCAAGAGATCCACCAAACAATACAGGAATAGCTGGAAAGGATCCCAGCCAAATACAAGGCAAGGCATGACAAGCATCGGATGGAGCATAGTTTCCAAGTTGGTGACCAAGTCTGGTTGTATATCAGCAAGGATAGGATGCAAGGTGAAGGTAAAAAGCTAAAGCCTATCAGGTATAGACCCTTCAAGATACTTGAGAAGATTGGTGAGAATGATTTTCACCTTGATCTACCAGCTTACATGCACATCTACTCAGTCGTAAATGCAGATTGCTTGAGATTGTTTGGACCTTCACTAATTGAAGATCCCGAAGAGCAGAGTCAATTGCCTTCTATTGATGACCTATTACTTGAATATCTTAATGAATTGCAGGAAGAAATTGTTCTGGACAGGAAGGTGAGGATGACGTTTAAGGGAGATGTTGAGTACCTCAGATTTGGGCTCAAGGGTTCAAAGCCGAGCAGTGCAAAGTGGATAGATATTGGACAAGTGAGACAATTGTATCCTCACTTAGTCGATGCTTGAAAACCAACTTTTGGTGGTCCAAAAGCCTTTTTAGTTGGAAGGCCGTGATCCAAATGGGATCCATAAAAATTCTCAAAGTGCTATGACTGTATTAAATCAAGACAGACTTCAAGAAACTTGTGAACTAAGAGCTATCAGGAATACCTCTGGATAGTGGCAGTTTGTATCCAGCAAAGAACGACGAGGACCTCAGTCAAAGCGCACTGACCGATGCCCATAGAGACCACGCGGGATGCAAACTAGTAGTTGGGAAGTCTGGATCGGAAACATAGGCCATTTCTGATGTGTGATTAGCGCTTAGTGCTAATCGTGCATTGCTGGGCAAAACCCCTCAAGAAGGAAAAGCCCCTAGTGCTCGGTCGCATGGGAATCCCGGAAACCGTAGGGAAAGTGCTAAAGCAAAAAGCGGGCCCCGCGCTCCAAAACCAATGGAATATTGGAGGCATGTTGAGCAGTAAGCAAATTTGAAAAGAGAATGAGCGATTCCACATATTTCACGACGCGTGTCCAACAGATGAGAGAGAAAAACGCCTCTCATCATGGGCTAACGGTTGAGAAAGTCAATTGCACGATAAGAGCAAACACTGTAGGATCTGGGGGCTCCAGATCTAACAGCAGAGATTGCGCCCGATGAATGACTGGATCTGGAGGGAGAATTAAGTTGCGGTGTATAAAAGTCTAAAGTCTGATTTGACCGCTGAGTTGGAGGATGAATCATTGCACAACGTAACCGAAATACCAAACCTTTTGAGGAAGAGCTGGCGCAGGTCGTGAGAGGACAAGTGGCCACTTCCCTGCGAGACATTACATTGTGGCAATGACGTAGAGGCAGGGAACTCCAAGCGAATAGTAGTAGGTGATCCGAAGGGATGGAAGAGGGAGCAAACAGTCATGAGACAAATTGGCTTTAAGCCATGAACAAACAGAGACAAAGATCAGAGAGAGCGCTAAGCGAGAGTGAAGCAATCACTGTAAGAAAGAAGGAGACAATGAGACAGAGAGATAGAACAGAGAATAAGCAAGAAGTAGAAAACAAAGAGCCGAGCTAACCTGCAGAGTAAGGTAGCATTGCGTAGACAAAGGGCTTGAGAGGTTTGAACAATCCCTGAGAGGATATCTGTCAGGAACTGGGTACCAAATTGGACTCATCCCATTCAAGACCAGTTGAGGTCGAGACTTGGTAAGGAAGAGTTTGTGCACTCTAGTGGCTTGAAGAATCCAAGAACCACCCCGCTAAGCATCATCTGTTTCAGGAGACTCAAATTGAGCTCCTCATTGTAAGAACTCTGCTTTAAAGACACAATAAGAAAAGGCCACCACTGAAAGCTGGACTGGAGATGTAGCCCAGGAGGATTGGGTGAACTCCTTGTTAATTTGTTGTGTTCTTGTATTTGCTTACTGTGTTTCTCTTACTGTTTTCCATTTTCTAGTATCTGTGCATTTTGCAATCTGATTGATCTATTGCCTAAGATAACATAGACACACACCAGCACATGAGTCTGTAATACCTTCATTCATTAATTAATTAACTGAGATCACTCACGAGTGATTTTCAGATCACGCCAGGTGGCAGGCTTCCATTGGGCCCCGAATATCACAAATCACAATTGTAGGTAGAAAGGTTTCTGAAATCAACCCCGACATAGACAAGTTGCGATGCAATCTAATCGTAATTTCATACTGAAAGTGGATAAGAATCGGCCCCCAGTGAAGCCCGGCTGTGATGCAAATTATCATATATCATAATCGTAGAAAATAATTGTGTTTGCGATATGGTTCTGACAGTAATCACCGAATTGTGAAATTCAATAAGTTTCAGACCTGTCTGATGTTATGTATTGTAACTTAATGTCCCGCTGGGTCCGCGATATCTCTATCGTAACATTGTCTCTGTGTTAACAAGACCTTAAGCCACTAGACTTTTCCAATTGCGATTTGTGATACGACCGACAGGTTATGGCCTACCACGCGATGAAATTTTCACCTAGTTATCGGCTTTCATGCCGAATTTGATGGTCAGTGGACGGAAAAGGGGATTTTGTTGAGAAAATTGTGGGAGAACTGGGAGAGGTCATAACTTCTTTAGTTCTTATCCAAATTAGGTGCAAAAAGAGTCAATTCTAGCAGTTTTGGCTATTCTGAACTCATTGAGGCAGATTTCAGAGGAATTTGAGCATTGTAAACACACTTTTGTTGTAATTTTGAGCATAATAGAGAGGCCCAAGCATTGGAAGCTGGACCAAGGAGATTTAGCCCAAGAGGGGTGAAATCCAAATCAAATCTCTGTGTTGTGTGTTTTATTTTGATGTTCTTTGTTGTTATTTTGTTGTTGTTCAGCATATGTTTTATGTTAATTTGTTTATAACATTTACATAAGAACCTCCCATGGGAATCGGTTAATTAAGTAAAAATAGTGATTCCTTAAGAACTTAATAAGAAATGATAAGCATATTGGGTTTTATTCTGAATGGGGAATTAGAACAACATTATTAAGCTGTTCCATTTTACATCAATGAATCTCATTGTTGGAAGCTTCATCCCGATATGAAACCAAAGAAATTCAACAACAAGGGAAAATAAAAGACAGCTGCAACTGCTCAACAGGATTTGGGATCTGATTCAGATGATGAAACTAAAATTATAGCCATGGGTATGAAAGGAAAAGAATCCATTGCTAGCACTATTACTTCAAATTTACACAATGAAACTCCAAATGAAAAGAAGAGGATAGATCTTTTTCACATAAGGGTAATATCAAAACATAGCAAAATTGATACTCTTTTCGATAGTGGTTCTCAAGTCAATCTCATCTCTGAAAACATTGTCAAAAGTTTAAACTTGGAAACCATGCCACATCATAAACCATATCCATTAGGATTGGTGTGTGACAATGCACAATTGCAAATAACTAGAAAGTGTAAACTAAAATTCGCCATTACTGCAAATTTCATAGATGAAGTGAAGCTTGATGTTGTTCCATTAGACATATGTGGTATAGTTTTGGGTAGCCTGTATCTCTATGACAGAAAAGATATAGACATGAAAACAAATACCATTTGTTCAAAGATGGAGTCAAATATATTGTGAGAGCCCATAAAAAGAGACTAAATCTTTCACTTGTTAATGTGGGGCAGATGAAAGGACTAGTGAATTCTAGAAAGAATTTTGTGCTTCTAATGATCAAACCCGAGAATGATATTGATAATGAATATTTTCAAGGTTGTGACTCAATATTGAAATATGAATTGGTTGATGTTGCTAACCAATATGATGAGATGTTTCAGGAACCAAAATGATTGTCTCCCAAGAGAGGAATCCAACTTGAGATATAGTTGCATTATTCCTCTTCCTAACATTGGCATGTATAGGATGTCAGTGATGGAAAGTGAAAAAATTAAAAGGAAAATTGAAGAGTTGTTGGATAAAGGAATCATCAAGCCAAGTTCTTCACTATGTGGGTCACCTTTTTTCTTGATGCCAAAGAAGGATGGAACATGGTGCATGTATGTGGACTTTTTTGCATTTAATAATATTATGGTAAAGAACTATTACCACAACCTACAATAGATGATTCACTTGATCAATTAAAATATGCAAAGTATTTTACTAATTTTGACTTAAGGAGTGGCTACCATCAAATTAGAATCGTTGAAGGAGACATTTGGAAGACAACATTCAAAACAAAAAAATATTTTGTTTGAATGCTAGTTATGCCTTTAGGTTTACGCAATGTTCATGCTACCTTCATGCATGTGATGAATGATGTGTTGAGGACACTTCTTGATGAGTTTTTTATAGTCTACTTAGATGACATATTAATTTTCAATAAATCTCGTTATGAACATGTCATGCATGTGAGAAAAGTACTTGATGTCTTAAAGAAAGAACAATTGTATTTAAAGGTGTCAAAGTGTGAGTCTGGAAAAACTTCTTCAGTTTACTTGGGTCATATTGTTGGAGGAGATGAGTTGAAAATAGAACCCTCCAAGGTTGATGTCATTTTGAATTGGCCAAGGCCCAAGACAATTACTGAGGTAAGAATTTTTTTGGAAGCAGCCCAATTTTGAAGGAAATTCATTGCTAACTTTTCTTCTATAGCAGCTCCTTTGTGTGCATTGACTAGTGTGAAAAATGTTTTTCAGTGGGGAAGAAAACAAAAAAAGGCCTTTGATGCATTGAAGGAAAAGATCAGTTCAACTCCAGTACTTTCACTTTCAGACTTGAGACAGTCATTTGGGATTTAGACTGATGTTAGTGACTACGCCATCAGTGCAGTCCTCATGCAACATGGTAAGCCAATCTATTTTCATTCTGAAATTTTCAATGGTGCAGTGATTAATTATACTACATATGACAAGGAATTTTATGCATTGGTGCAAAGTGTGAAAAAGTGGAAACGCTACTTGATGAATAAGGAAACAGTCATTCACACCGATCATCGGCCATTGCAATAATTGTAATCTTAATCTAAGTTGTAGCAATCAAGGCACTTCTGATGGATGAGTTTTCTTCAACAATTCCACTTGGTAATAAGGTATAAGAAAGGTATCTATAATAAGGTTGTTGATATGCTTTATAGCCCTATTATTATTCAACTACTTTACTCAAGCATAATTATGTTTTTCATGAAAGTTATATTGAGCAATATGCATTAGACAATGACTTTCAAGATGTTTATACAAGCTTGAGTCAAGGCAACCAAGACTTAGAGGAATTGGATTATCATTTGCATGATAACTCATTGTACCATATCGGTAAGCTTTGTATTCCATAGGGAGAAAGAGTCAACATCATAAGAGAGGCACATACTTCTCTTATTATTGGTCATTTTGGTGTAAGTAATATGGTGGCACATCTACAAAGGTAATTTTATTGGCCTCGTATGCTTGAAAGTGTGTCACGTTTTATTAAAGGATGTTCATTATGTGCAGTTAATAAACCTAGAAATAGGAAGTTCGGATTGTACACACAACTTCTTATTCCTTCACAACCATGGGAGTGTTTCTATGGATTTTGTAGGAGGTATTCCATTGTAAAAAAGAGGTCATGATTATTTGTATGTAATTGTGGATAGGTTCAGCAAAAAGTGTATTTTAATGCAATGTAAAAATAAAATTACAGCTGAATAAATTGCTCAGTTATTCTTTCAGAATGTATGGGTGCATTTTGGATTGCCCACACCCATTGTTAGTGATCGAGATTCTCACTTTGTTGGGAATTTTTGGTCAAGCTTGTGGGCATTCATGGACGCCAAATTGAAAAAAATTACAACATTTCATCTGCAAACAGACAGTCAAACAGAGGTGGTGAATAGTACAATGATACATCTTCTTCATGGGTATTGCAGCAAGCATCCTAAGGTGTGGGATGAACATTTTCACTACATTCAACATTCTTACAATCGGGTTAAGCACTCTTCAACTCAAACATTTCCATTTGAAGTATGTTTGGGATACTTGCCTAAGTCTCCTTTGGATTTAACTTTTGGAAAGGATGTTTCTATTGATGATCATAGTGACATAGACAAAGTAAGAAGGTTCATTGAACAAATCCAATTGGTACACCAAAGAGTTCAGGAACAACTAGAAAAGAGCCAAGGCAAATACAAAGAAAGGCACACCAAGTGTCATGTAGATCACAAGTTCCAAGTGGATGATGAAGTTTGGCTTCACATTAGCAAAGAGAGGCTCGGAGGAGAAGGTAAAAAACTAAAATCAATTAGATATGGTCCATTCAAAATTTTAAAAAAGATTGGTAACAATGCCTTCAAGTTGGATTTGCCTTAATAGATGCAAATTTATGTTGTTGTTAATGTTGAGAACTTAAGATTGTATGAGCCTCCTTTGATAGAAGATCAAGGAGAAAATTTCCAAATTCCTTCCATTGAGGATTTTTCTCATGAATACCTCGATGAACTAAAACAAGGCACCATTCTTGATAAAAGAACAAGGTCTTCAAAACAAGGGAGTGTTGACTACCAGTTAGAAAATTATATATTACAGAGCAATGGAACACACAAAATATTGCAGAAATATAAACACAGAAAACGCATAAAACAAGAGAGACACAGATATACGTGGTTCACCTAGTTTGGGCTACGTCCACAGAGAAATAGCTAGTCCGTCCTTTTATATTATCGAAAAAACTGAACAGATACAATCTACAGCAGATCCGTTGTAATTCCCTCTTCGCTCTCAATCTCCTCTCTCTTCCTCACTCAGAATATAGATCTTCATATATGCAATACAATTCCTTCATATATAGCAAGTGGTTGCCTTCTAGGGGAAAAAACCCTAAATTAACATAACTTCTACCATCAGATCCTCACCAAATGGATGGCCTAGATTGACTATGAAATTACAACTTTTTACAAGGCAATTTTACATGTATTCTTTGCTTCAAGGGCGCTACCCCCAATCCCCCCACTAGGAAGGGGCTCCCAAAGGTCGCAGATGCCCCCCTCCTGGACCCCCCCCCTTAGTGAATATTTTACAGGCAGCGTTACCGCCTCATTACGAACTGGGGTCTAATACGGTGATACCTTTGAATACAAAAGATAATCAGGCTCCACACGTAACAATATCCCACTTAGAGAATGATTATAGCAACTCTACCACTGCTTTATTTGATGGACAGCGACTCCACTTTGGACCTGGTTGTTTCTCATCTTCTTCATCATACTTGAAGACCAATTGAAACTGAGCAAATTCTCAGTTTCTCCCTAGCTACAACTTTTGTTAACATGTCTACAGGATTCTTGCTAGTGTGTATCTTTTCTAGCTTCAACTGTCCATCTTCCAATGCTAACCGTATGAAATGGTACTTGAGTTGTATATATTTAGTCTTGGAATGAAATGCAGAGTTCTTTGCAAGATGTATGGTTGTCACTGTATAACTCGCCAACTCCTCCTTCTTACTCAATTCATTGAGAAACCTTTGTAACCAAATCATTTCTTTAATAGCCTATGTAGCAACAACATACTTTTCTTCTCTTGTTGAAATTGCAACAACACTTTGCAGTTTTGAGACCCAGCTGACAGTTGTTCCACCTACAATAAATACATACCTTGTTGTGCTCCTCCTGTTATCTCTATCACCCGCCATATTTGCATCAACATATCCCTATAGAGAAATGTTTGAAACATCAAAGCATAATGCTTGATTTGTGGTACCTCTCAAATACCTGAGAATCCACTTCACCACCATCCAATGTTCTTTTCCTAGATTTTTCATGTACCTGCTTACAACTCCCACTACATGTGCAATACCAAGCCTTGCGAAGACCATTGCATACATTAAGCTTCCAACTGCTGATGCATATGGAACTTTAGACATATGAGCCATTTCTTCCTAAGTCTTGGGACATTCCTCCTTACTTAATTTGAAATGGCTAGCCAAAAGTATACTAATTGGTTTTGCATTCTACATATTAAACCTTTTTAACACCTTTTCTATGTACTCACTTTGAGACAATGTTAGTTTGTGATTCTTCCTGTCTCTAGTTATTCTCATACCAAGGATTTTTTTTGCAGCACCCAAATCCTTCATTGCAAATGAGTTTGCCAATTTTCTTTTGAGCACATTTATTTATTGCATATTAGAACCTACAACAGGCATGTCATCTACATACAATGACAATATAATGTAGCTTCCATCATTTTGCCTTTTGAGATAAACACAATGATTAGAGTGACATATAGTATAACCTTGTTCAAACATAAACCTGTCAAATTTTAGATACCACTGCCTTGGAGCCTGTTTTAAGCCATACAAGCTCTTCTTCAACCTGCACACTAGTTTCTCCTTCCATTTTACCTCATATCCTTGTGGATGTTGCATATATATCTCTTCCTCCAAATCCCCATGGAGAAAGGATTTCTTTACATCCAACTGCTCAAGATGCAAAACTTCAGCTGCTACAAGACTTAAAATAGTTCTGATTGAAGTCATTTTAACAACAGGAGAAAATATCTCATCAAAGTCTATACCCTTTTTCTGTGCAAACCCTTTCACCACAAATCTAGCTTTATACCTTTTTCTACCTCCATCTTCTTCATTCAACTTGTAAACCCATTTATTCTGCAATGTTGTTTTACCTACAGGCAACCTAACTAAGTCCCAAGTCTAGTTATGTGCCAAGGAGTCCATCTCTTCTTTCATGGCTTGCTCCCACTTCTTCCCGGTTTCTACTTGTACTACTTCTTCATAACATTCTGGTTCACCAGAATCAGTCAACAATACATAATATAATGAAGGAGAGTATCGTTCAGGGGGTCTACTTATCCTGATAGATCTTCTAACACGGCTTTCAGGCATTTGAGGTGCTTGTTGTTGTTGTGGTTGTTGTTCTAGCTATTGATCATTATGATTTTCAGGCACCATCACTTTTTCTGTGATCTCATCAAACACTGTGTATTCTCTGTTTTCTTTTTCCTGTTTCTTTTCCTGCAGCTGATCCTTATAAAAAACATTTTCATTGAATATGACATCTCTGCTCCTAATGATTTTGTGTTTTTCATAATCATAAAAGAGATAACCAAAGTCATTAACACCATATCCAATAAAGGTACATTTCTTTGATTTTGCCTCAAGCTTTGTTCTATTTTCTTTATTAATGTGGACAAAGGCTTCATAACCAAAAGTCTTTAAAAAAGAGTAGTTTACCTTTTTACCTGCCCATGCCTCCTCTGGAATACCACCATCCAAGGAACTTGAAGGCCCTATGTTTATTATATAAACAACAATATCTACAGAATCTACCCAAAATTGTAAAGGAAATCCTGCATGCAATCTCATGCACCTTGCACGCTCCATGATTGGCTTGTTCATCCTTTCTGACACATCATTTTCTTGTGGTTTTCCTGGAATTGTATTCTCTCTATGAATTCCATTCTCTGATTAGTACCTATCAAACTCTTTGTTGCAATATTCACCTCCATTGTCTGATCTGAGACACTTCAACCTTTTTGCTATCTCATTTTCAACCAAAGCTTTCCATTTCTTAAAAGTATCAAATACATCAGATTTATTTCGAATACAATAAATCCAAGTTTTTCTGGTTGCATCATCAAAAAAGTAACATAATAATGAGAGCCACCAAGAGATGATACCTAAGCAGGTCCCCATCCATCTGTATGCACAAGCTCTAATTTTTCACTCTTCCTTTCTTTCCCAACTATAAGAAATCTGACTCTCTTCTGTTTTCCATAAACACAATTCTCACAGAATTTTAAATCAACATGATTCAAACCTGACAACATATTTCTTGAGTGAAGAATTTGCATCCCCTTCTCACTCATGTGCCTAAGCCTATGATGCCACAATTCCGTATCTTCTCCTGTAGAGGCTAAAGCATTAATAGAATTAGAAATACCACTACATAAATACAATGTACCAACCTTTCCTCCTTTCACTATTACTAGGGATCCTTTAGTGACCTTCCAGGTTTTATCTATGAAAATAGTTACGCAACCTTCACCTCCCAACTGCCTTGTTGAAATCATATTTTTCTTTAGATATGGAACATGCCTTACCTCCTTCAATAGCCACTGATTTCCATTTTACTGTTTTATGAAAATTGTACCCATTCTAATGATTTTACAGGGTTTATCATCACCCAATCGAACCTGTCCAAAATCTCCTTGAACATATTCATAAAAATGTTTCCTATCAGGTGTGGCATGGAATGAGGCCCTTGAATCTACCACCCAAGCATCAATAATATTTTTTATTGAAAGAATCAAAGTATCTTGCAACATATCACCTGTTACATTCGCTTCATGATTAGTTTCTCGTTTCGCATCTCCTTATTTTCCCTTTCGAGACATGCAACCTTTCTTTAGGTGTCCTTTCTTCCAGTATTTCCAGCACACTATCCCCGATCTAGACTTGGATCTACCTTATCTTGACTTACAACAATATCTAGGGCTCTTTCCTCTTTCCATTTTTCTTCTCCTAGTCTTTGCAGTCAAAGCATTACCTAATGTCTAACCAGAGCTTTTCCGTCGCATTTCCTCACTAAGGATTGCACCGGCAACATCATCAAACTTTAAATTACTAGATCTAGAGACAGAGTTACTAATGGCCATAACTAAACCATTCCAACTTTCTGGTAATGAACACAGAAATAACAGAGTCCTAACTTCATCATCAAAAGTTACCCCTATAGAACTTAACTGACTGGTAAATGTATTAAATTCATTTAAATGATTAGCAACAGATCCACCTTCTGACATCTTCATATTAAATAAACGCTTCTTAAGAAATACCTTATTTGAGGCCGAGGGTTTTTCTTATAGTTTGTCCAATGTTGACATTAAACCCTCTATTGTCATTTCCTTTGAAATATTAAACACTACCGATGCCGCTAGGCACAGCTGTATTGTTCCAAGTGCCTTTCTGTTGAGAATATCCCATTCTTTGTTTGTCATACTCGTTGGCTTCTTTGCCTTTCCACTCAATGGTTGGTACAAATCTCTCTGATACAGATAATCTTCCATATACATGTTAGGCCCCTATACTACTAGTGTAACCCGTTATTGTTATTAGTACAACCCACTTATTACATTGATGTACCCATGTAGTGCCCATATTGTTACTATTGTGCCCCATAGAAGCCCACTATTGTTATTATTGTGCCCTTACATTATTATTGTTATATCGGCTCTGATTATGTTATGACCCCTTGGACTCCTATATATAGAATGGAGGTCTTTTCATTTGTATCATCCAAGAATTTTTCATTTATGTAATGTAAAGGAGGTTTCCCCCTCGAAGAGGCTGAATTCTAAGGCATTGATCTATCTTTTCTATCTTTTCTTGAGCTGGTTCCATAACATTTGGTATCAGAGCTTTGGATTCTAGGGTTTCGCTGCTCCAAACAGGTCATCGTGGCATTTTCGCTATAACTTTTTTTCTGCAACGTTTCAAAAGTTGCAAAAAAACCCATTTGAGAAGAAATCACGCTGAACCTCGGGTCCAAATTTCAGAGGTTTTCGCGCTAATTTTTTAGAGATATGATCTGAGGAAGTTGGTATTTTTGCAGACTCCTGAATTACATTCCAAATAGGTGACCTAGGGAAAATCGTCATAACTTTCTCTCTAGGGATCACATTGAAATTCCGTAAGAAGGTACAGAAAAAGGACGGACTGTAGTTTCTTTTATGCATTTTTCAGATCCAAAGGTCGAAACAATGACTCGTGGCACATCGTACAAGTTCGCTCTACTGAACTAGTCTATAATCAAGTCACTGTGGGAGATTTCGCATAACTCTTCCTTGGAGAATCCAATTTGGGTCCAACTTGTGGCATTGGAAAGAGGACAAAGAGGGCTACCACGAGTTGCAATTTCAAAACTTAAAGATTCGAAAGTACAGAGTTATAATCGTTTCAAGATCGAGATCCTAAAATCAAGAAAAAGCAAGATGAGGAAGTTTGATGGCAAGGATCCGGTAAATTGGATACTTCAGATGGAGCAATATTTTGATCTACATGGTGTACCACTATTACAAAAGGTATGTATTGCATCTTCATATTTAGAACCGGATCAATTTTTATGGTATGAAGGGCTTTGTTCTCGTAAACAACTTGTTACGTGGTCAAATTTCACGGAGGAAATGATAGCACATTATGAGGATACAAAGAGCAACACCACAACAATTGGAAAGAGTAAAAGGGCTTTGTGACATATTGGAAAGAAAAATTATGGAAACCAGGAAGCATACCCCTCACAACTATATATATGGAAGTGTTGTTTCTCCCAGCCTTCCACAACCTACAAGGGTTACACCACAACAATTGGAAGAAAAAAGAGAAAAAGGGCTTTGTTACAACTGTGATAGCAAATTCACTAAAGGTCATAAGTGTGCTGAGAAGAAATTATTTTATATAGAATATGAAGAGGAGAAAGAAAAGGATCAAGAAACATAAAAATAAGAAGATATACGCCAGGACCCCACCCTAGAGAAAGAAGAAATGAATCAGACCATATCTTGTAAAACATTGGCAAGAATTACCACTCCTCAAACTCTCAAGATAGAAGGACATATCAAGAAGAAAAAGGTGAAAGAAGTGCAAGATCACATCGAGAAATAAGAAATGAATCCAACCATATCTTGTAATTCATTGGTCGAAATTACCACTCCTCAAACTATCAAGATAGAAGGACATATCAAGAAGAAAAATGTTCAAGAAGTGAAAGATCACATCAAGCATCAAGAAATGAATCTGACCGTATCTTGTAAAGGATTGGAATAAATTACCACTCCTCAAACTCCAGAGATAGAAGGACATATCAAGAAGAAAAAATTTCAAGCAATGAAAGATCACATTGAGCATCAACAACAAGTTCTCCAAATTTTAAAGGATAATGCCACTTCGGTGCAAAATCAAACAAAACAACAGGTAGATCAACATCGTAGTGAAAAATGTTTTGATGTAGGTGATTGGGTATTTTTATTGCTACATCTCAAGCAAGCTATTTATGAGAAGGAAATGTTGGCAATACTACATGCACTTAAAAAATTGCGACCATACCAAATGGGAAGACTCTTCAAGGATGAGGATGTGGAAGCATTGTTTTGTGCTATTTCTATTATCCAACCAGATTGGATAAATGAAGCAAGGGATGAATGGAAGAAGGACGAAGAAGTATGGCCACTTATTCAAAAGTTGCAAAAGATCCCAATTCAAACAATATTGCCAGAAATTGAAGAGGAAGGAAAAATCATATTGGAACCTGGAGCAGTCACAGAAACAAGAACCCGACAGCTACGAAATCACTCAATTTCAGAGTATCTCATCAAGTGGAAGAACTTACCCGTTGAAGATTCCACATGGGAGGACAATAATTTTATACAGAAGCATCAAGAACTACTCAAGCGTTGAGGACAACGCTTTTTGAAGGAGAGGGGCATGTTAGGCCCCTATACTACTAGTGTAAACCCTTATTGTTATTAGTACAACCCACTTATTATATTGATGTACCCATGTAGTGCCCATATTGTTACTATTGTGCCCCATAGAAGCCCGCTATTGTTATTATTGTGCCCTTACATTATTATTGTTATGTCGGCTCTGATTATGTTATGACCCCTTGGACTCCTATATATAGAAAGGAGGTTTTTTCATTTGTATCATCCAAGAATTGTTCATTTATGTAATGTAAAGGAGGTTCCCCCTGTTATCACTCAGGTTGTCCTTAAGCTCCAGAAAAGGATACGACCGAGGTAACCACAGACCAACTTTGGACTGCAGGTTCTAGCCAACCTGCAATCAGAGAGGGCTCTCTCTTTTAGATTTAGCTTTGTTTGAAAAATATTTTAGGCTAGGTCTTGAGTTCAGAGGGTTTTTGTTTTGTTTTTTGGTGGGAAAATTGATGTTTTCAGACAGAGAGGCAAGGCATAGTCTGGAAAGTTTCAAACCATTGGGCGTGGAGTCAAGGAGTGGGACTACTGGTGCGTTTTCTTGGTCACAAGAGAAATAAGGAGCAAGGTAGCTGCTCATGAAACAACACTTAAATCTTAAAATGATGGAATGAGGGATAAGGAATGAGAGGCAATAAAGAATCTCTCACTCGGCTTAAAAGGGGGAAAGTGAATGAGCTCTGTCTAGGAGAAATTAAGAATTCCTAGACAACTGTCAAAGATGAAGGGATTAGGGGAAACATGAGCCATATGGAATTCATATTCATTACTAACCCAGATGAAAACATAAAGAAATAGCAGAAAATGAGCATAGATGGCGTTTAAACCAATTCTAGACTATTCTTTCTTTCTACTATTTTAGACGGTATATCAATGGAAAAACAAAGGTAGGAAAACTTATTGAGTCATGTTGCAGCACAAGAATTCCAAATTCACTTCTTCAAAACCATTAGACATAGAGCAGACAGTCTTTCCTCCAAGCCATTTAGCAGTCTTTGATTACAGAAAACATATCAGGTATACAGTGCGAGTCTCTGCTAAAGACCATCAACCAACCGACGCTTAAAACAATAAAGAGGGTGGTATATATAGGGAAGATTTATCCAAAATTTATCTATTGCAGCCGACCTAACAGGTCTGACAGAAAACTAATTGCTTTAACCTAATCTTATCCAGAAATAAATGCCAGAAAAATATCTTTGATCTATGCTGGGGGTAGCTGTAACAAGATGAGTTGACGTCTGTCCTGGTGGCTGTGTGTTGTTCATCTCTTATAACTGTGCATTGGTCTTTGCACCCTTGTTGTTCGGCGGCATTGAATGCTTCTGACTGTGATTTGAGAGATAGGACGGGCTTATTCTTCTTTTTTTTGACTTTCTGGGGAGGCTCATCAATGTTCAGGTGCTTTGAGCCCCTAAAAAATCTTCGGCTGATACCCTTTGGCTCTCCTCCTTCCTCTGATACTCTTTGGCAATAAATTGATGCTGTTCTGGCGTGCTGTGGGTCTCATTCACAAATTAATGGCCGTTGTTCGACCTCTGTTTCTTTCAAAACTGTTTTCTGCTCCTTCCGGTAAGCTTCGCGAAGAAAAATGGGTCATTTGGCGCCTTTCGGGCTTGCTGGGGGCCGCAGAATGAAAAGATTCCCCATTCAGGCCGGAAAAATCTAGCGATGAGTGATTTCAAAAACTGCCTCAGAATTGGATTCTGGGGCCCCGAAGTGCGATTTTCGCCTCTGCGCCAAAAACTGATGATGACATCAGCATGATGTCAGCATGACATGACGTTGTACGACAGGTGACGTCAGCGATGATGTCAGCATGATGACGTGGTGGGATGATGTCAGCATGACGTCATCACGTACAGACGGTGACGTGGCATGACACGTGGCAAGGGGCCACGTAGGCAGATGACTCGACATGTGACTGGGTAGAGGGGGTGACATAAGCGGTGACTGTGCAGGGGGTGACGTATGCGGTGACGTCACTAGGCAAGAGGCGGTAAGCGGTATTGAGGCGCACCACCTTTGGGGGAGAGCGGTTTCGTGAGGGGGGCCTCCACCACAGCCCAGGAGCTGATGCATGGTGGGAGTACGGCGGCAATACCGCTCATCTCCCGGATGCTAAAGCTCGGGCGATTCGGGGATGGGGCGGCTCGCCAGCCATTGATCTGTGGGGCGGATAATCCGACGGTTGGCGGGAGACGCGAGGCGGCGGCGGGTTAGTGGGCAGGGATATTCGCGGGAATATTCCCATTTTTAAATGTAGCGCGCAGGTGGGTTATGACTTAGGGAAAAGTGGGTTATAGGTTTAATAAGCGGCAGGGTTGATGTTTTATGCGAAAAACTTTGGGTTAGAGGTGGGAAAGGGGGTTATTTGCGCGCAGAGTATGATATTTACATTTAGGACTTAGGAAAAAAAAGGGTAAAACATGGTTTTTTGAGGGTTTTAGGGCTAGGGTGGAGGTTATTAATATGGCCAGGTGTCAGATTAATCCCTGCTATGACTCGGATGGGCTAAAAACAGCCCCAGATGGACTATTTTTTCCCAGACTTTATAAAAATATGGCTATATTTCCAGGGAAGGGATATTTACATAGGGGAGTTATATGTACATAGCTTTAGTAAGGGAATGGGAAAACTGATAAGGAGTTATATAATACCGTTATTGGTTAATATGAAGGTGACTAGCAAGCGCTAAGGTCAGGGACCTTAGGCTAAATTTTGGGGAAAATAACTTGAAAGGAACTGAGATCCTTGAGTGAAGGAGATCTTCACCAAGGTGAATGATATGGCTGATGATGAAGCTAAGAGGAATCAAGCAGATCTTGACCTCTTTGGGGAGTTAGTAAGTGACTTGGGAATTTAGAAGAAGGGGGAAGTTAGTAATGTCCAGCTTTGAGCTCCTTTGAATAAAACTGCCTGCACTGTGATCTAGAAAGATAAAACACTTTGTACCACAAAATTGATCACAATTTATCATTCTGCAACCACACAGCTACCTACCCAGCCTATTTTTCTAACATTTTTTCTCCTTTTTAATCGGGTGCACTTAGGCTTGAAAACTCAGATTTAAAATTTTCCTTTGAACATTTCCTATCTAAATCTACACTTATTTCTGCCAAGGCCCAGATTAAACAGTTGGGCCCCTTCGATTCTCTACCTATCTATAAATCTGCCAAGATTAAACTATTTGGACAGATATCATTCTCTATATTCTAAAACAGGAAATTGAAACCTAGGGAGGCCAGGATTTAGCTGTTTGGCCTTCCCTTAACTGAAAAACTTATCAAAAATGGAATACAGCAGTGGCATTTGGACCAGCACACTTTCATTGCTTCTTGTGGAAATATGGAACACTGCAGCTTGCAAAGTATGACATATTTGGCATGTAAAAATGTCAATCATGAAAGATGAATACCTGCTGCAGCAGGAGGCTAACAGTGGCTCCACTTGGGGATGGATTTTCCTTGTGAAAAGCCAAGAACAGCAGGTCAGACTGCCTTGTATTCAATTGCTATTGTATTCTACAAAATTTGCCTGGCCGGCTGCCTTATTAATCCTACCTACCTACCCTAACCAGCATTTCCTTTGCTGTTAGGTGTAATGAAACAGCCAATGCAGCCACTTAAGCATTATGAACATGAATGGCTTCTGCTGCTCGTGCTTGCTGTTACTTGAAATGGAGATCTTGCAATCTGATGTGGCTTTGTTGATCTTTGAGAAGGTCAGGTAACTGCTGACCTTTTTTGCTGAAATAAGAAACTGTACAAAAGGGTCCTGTAGCATATATACATTATTGTTGGACTGAACTAAAGAACTGTACAAAAGTTTGGGATAGCTATCATGCTTTAGAATTGGGGGATCATCAACCACTTGATACCATGGTTCGCAGCCTGCTAGCGGAGAAGAGCAGTGTTTTACCTCATCACGCAGCTTACTATCAGATGAATTCTGCAAAACATGGGATGGTACCTGTAATTCTTTGAAAGCTGGCTCAGATGGCACTTGACAGATTTGCGCTGACTGTTCTTTTTCTTCTTCAAATATCTCAGATGGCTGCAAACCCAATGGCAGGGAATCCAGTTGGATTATCTGGTCACATGCTGCCACTTCTGAGTCTTCCTCAATCTGACATTCACTGGCACTTTGGGGCTGCAAATCTAGTGGTGATGCTTTAGGAGCAGGGCCTGGATTTTCCTCTAGCTGATCAGTAACAGAATATGGTGACACTTGATTGTTAACGGCATGATAATTATCCCTAATAAACTGAAAAGACTTGAAACAAAATGGTAAAGCTCCTTCACTGAATTTAAAATTTTCTGCCTTTTCCTCCTTTTCTTCATAGCTGAAATGGGCATGCTGATCATTGTTTTCAGGCAGCTGATCCTGAACTGTGCTCTCTGCAAAAATAAGATGTGACTCTTCTGCAAGACTGATTTGGTCGTTAGGCTCACAGTCATCATCATACTGATCATATTTGGGCAGACAGTTGAAAGAAGAGAAGCTATTATATTCATACATTATATCAGGAGACTGCTCCATCATGTATGGCGGTATGAATATGTCATATTTTTTGTAGCTGGTTTGCTTATGAATATTATTACCTTCCTTTTGCAAAACAGATCTATTCTGGCACTCTAAACATTCAACTTCTATTGTGCACATCTGCTTTAATTCCTCTGCTTTCTCTAAAAAGATGTCAAGTTCATCCTCTTTTTCTGCTTTCAACTTCTCCTCCCTAACTTTCAGATTAACCTCTACATCCACTGCCATGTTCTGCATCTGTTGCATAGTAGAGGGGCTCCTTTCTCTCAGATGAAATTCCATTTCTGGATCAAATGCGGCTAGATAATGTAATAGGGCCAAATTAGGGGGAGGTCTTATATTCAATGGTATGGAATGATAAACTTGATTGAATCGGTCAGAAAACTGCTGAACAGATTCATTTGGAATTCTTTTTAACTAATTGTATTCTTCTATGAGCACGAGGAAATTGACTTTGATCATCCATCTATCAAGGAAGAGTTTGAATAACTGCTGGAGATTTGAGATGCTTGCCTCAGGCAATGCTTTAAACCAAGTCCTAACTTCGCTTTGCAAAGAAAGGGCAAACAGCCTAACACTAACATCCTCATCCTCCACTTCAAAAATGTTCAAATAATCTTCAAAGGCCTGAATATGCTTTTGAGCAGTAACTCCACTCTCTCCATCAAATCTTGGGAGATACATGGGATGATTTTTGGGCAAAGGATTAAGCACGGGAGGCAGAATGAGTGGTTTATATCTATCAGGAACTTTACGAGGTACGGGATTGTGTACAGGGACTAAATGACTGGGTTCGGTATGAACAGGGATAGGATGATTTGTTTTGACAGTAGTGTCCTCCTTGACTATAAGGTGAGCATTAGCAGCATTTAAAGGATGTTGTTCGGGTGTGCAAGGAGGGCTTTCTTCAACATTTTCTACGGGAAAAACATAAAAGTCAAGTTCAAACAATATGTACAACAAAACTTTATGGAGGAGAAAGAACATGACCTCTTGGATAATAATCCAGGTCAAAAGCCTGATCTGCTCATAAATTTCTTTTGGGTTCATTTCTCCAGTGGAGTCTTTATTATGAGGATGATGTGGAGTCGCCAGGTGGATACATTAACTTTGAGTGCCTGATCTCTGTCCACCATCAAAGATCAGAGCTAGACTTAAAAAAAGGTTGTGAAGGTTTGGGTCTTCCTAGTGGAGCTTTCCAACTTTCTTTGTGAAACTATCTTAGGAAGGTCCCCAGTGGATCTTTCCAACTTAATCAATAAAACTTTCTGAGGATTAGATTCCCCAGCGGAGTCGCCATTATGTTATCACTCAGGTTGTCCTTAAGCTCCAGAAAAGGATACGGCCGAGGTAACCACAGACCAACTTTGGACTGTAGGTTCTAGCCAACCTGCAATCAGAGAGGGCTCTCTCTTTTAGATTTAGCTTTGTTTGAAAAAGATTTTAGGCTAGGTCTTGAGTTCAGAGGGTTTTTGTTTTGTTTTTTGGTGGGAAAATTGATGTTTTCAGACAGAGAGGCAAGGCATAGTCTGGAAAGTTTCAAACCATTGGGCGTGGAGTCAAGAAGTGGGACTGCTGGTGCGTTTTCTTGGTCACAAGAGAAATAAGGAGAAAGGTAGCTGCTCATGAAACAACACTTAAAGCTTAAAAGGATGGAATGAGGGATAAGGAATGAGAGGAAATAAAGAATCTCTCACTCGGCTTAAAAGGGGGAAAGTGAATGAGCTCTGTCTAGGAGCAATTAAGAATTCCTAGACAACTGTCAAAGATGAAGGGATTAGGGGAAACATGAGCCATATGGAATTCATATTCATTACTAACCCAGATGAAAACATAAATAAATAGCAGAAAATGAGCATAGAGGGCGTTTAAACCAATTCTAGACTATTCTTTCTTTCTTTCTACTATTTTAGAGGGTATATCAATGGAAAAACAGAGGTAGGAAAACTTATTGAGTCATGTTGCAGCACAATAATTCCAAATTCACTTCTTCAAAACCATTAGACACAGAGCAGACAGTCTTTCCTCCAAGCCTTTCAGCAGTCTTTGATTACAGAAAACATATCAGGTATACAGTGCAAGTCTCTACTGAAGACCATCAACCAACCGACGCTTAAAACAATAAAGAGGGTGGTATATATAGGGAAGATTTATCCAAAATTTATCTATTGCAGCCGACCTAACAGGTCTGACAGAAAACTAATTGCTTTAACCTAATCTTATCCAGAAATAAATGCCAGAAAAATATCTTTGAGCTATGCTGGGGGCAGCTGTAACAAGATGAGTTGACGTCTGTCCTGGTGGCTGTGTGTTGTTCATCTCTTATAATTGTGCATTGGTCTTTGCACCCTTGCTGTTCGGCGGCATTGAATGCTTCTGACTGTGATTTGAGAGCTAGGACGGGCTTATTCTTCTTGTTTTTGACTTTCTGGGGGGGCTCATCAATGTTCAGGTGCTTCGAGCCCCTAAAAAATCTTCGGCTGATACTCTTTGGCTCTCCTCCTTCCTCTGATACTCTTTGGCAATAAATTGATGTTGTTCTGGCGTGCTGTGGGTCTCATTCACAAATTAATGGTCGTTGTTCGGCCTCTGTTTCTTTCAAAATTGTTTTATGCTCCTTCTGGTAAGCTTTGCAAAGAAAAATGGGTCATTTGGCACCTTTCGGGCTTGCTGGGGGCCGCAGAATGAAAAGATTCCCTGAAGAATCCCCATTCAGGCCCAAAAAATCTAGCGATGAGAATTTTGACTGCCTCAGAATTAGATTCCGGGGCCCCGAAGTGCGATTTTCGCCTCTGCGCCAAAAACTGATGATGAAGTCAGCATGACGTGACGTTGTACGGCGGGTGACGTCAGCGATGACGTCATCATGGTGACGTGGCGGGATGACGTCAGCATGAAATCATCATGTACGGATAGTGACATGGCATGACACGTGGCAAGGGGCCATGCAGGCAAATGATTGGACATGTGACTGGGCAGAGGGGGGTGACATAAGCAGTGACTGTGCAGGGGGTGACGTATGCGGTGACGTCATCGGGCAGGAGGCGGTAAGCGGTATTGAGGTGCACCACCTTTAGGGGAGAGCGGTTTCGTGAGGGGGGCCTCCGCCACAGCCCAGGAGCTGACGCGTGGCGGGAGTACGGTGACAATACCGCCCATCTCCCGGATGCTAAAGCTCGGGCAGTTCGGGGATGGGGCGGCCCGCCAGCCATTGATCTGCGGGGCGGATAATCCGACGGCTGGTGGGAGACGCGAGGCAGCAGCGGGTTAGTGGGCGGGGATATTCGTGGGAATATTCCCATTTAAATATAGCGCGCGGGTGGGTTATGACTTAGGGAAAAGTGGGTTATAGGTTTAATAAGCAGCGGGGTTGATGTTTTATGCGAAAAACTTTGGGTTAGAGGTGGGAAAGGGAGTTATTTGCACGCGGAGTATGATATTTACATTTAGGACTTAGGAAAAAAAAGGGTAAAACATGGTTTTTTGAGGGCTTTAGGGCTAGGGGAGAGGTTATTAATCTGGCCAGGTGTCAGATTAATCCCTGCTATGACTCGGATGGGCTAAAAACAGCCCCAGATGGACTTTTTTTCCCGGACTTTATAAAAATATGTCTATATTGCCAGGGAAGGGATATTTACATAAGGGAGTTATATGTACATAGCTTTAGTAAGGGAATGGGAAAACTGATAGGGAGTTATATAATACCGTTATTGGTTAATATGAAGGTGACTAGCAAGCGCTAAGGTCAGGGATCTTAGGCTAAATTTTGGGGAAAATAACTTGAAAGGAATTGAGATCCTTGAGTGAAGGAGATCTTCACCAAGGTGACTGATATGGCTGATGATGAAGCTAAGAGGAATCAAGTAGATCTTGACCTCTTTGGGGAGTTAGTAAGTGACTTAGGAATTTAGAAGAAGGGGGAAGTTAGTGATGTCCAGCTCTGAGCTCCTTTGAATAAAACTGCCTGCACTGTGATCTAGAAAGATAAAACACTTTGTACCACAAAATTGATCACAATTTATCATTCTGCAACAACACAACTACCTACCCAGCCTATTTTTCTAATATTTTTTCTTCTTCTTAATCGGGTGCACTTAGGCTTGCAAACCCGGATTTACAATTTTCCTTTGAACATTTCCTATCTAAATCTACACTTATTTCTGCCAGGGTCCAGATTAAACAGTTGGGTCCCTTCGATTCTCTACCTATCTATAAATCTGCCAAGATTAAACTGTTTGGACAGATATCATTCTCTATATTCTAAAACAAGAAATTGAAACCTAGGGAGGCCAGGATTTAGCTGTTTGGCCTTCCCTTAACTGAAAAAATTATCAAAAATGGAATACAGCAGTGGCATTTGGACCAGCACACTTTCATTGCTTCTTGTGGAAATATGGAACACTGCAGCTTACAAAGTATGACATATTTGGCATGTAAAAATGTCAATCATGAAAGATGAATACCTGCTGCAGCAGGAGGCTAACACCCCCTCGAAGAGGCTGAATTCTAAGGCGTTGATCTATCTTTTCTATCTTTTCTTGAGTTGGTTTCATAACACTGCATCTTCCACAGATGGTAGTTTTGGTCGTTGAATTTTTCGACCTTGAACCTACCATCTTCCACCATTTCTCCCACTCGAACCAGGAACCCTTCTCTCTTGCGAGTTTATCATCCAAATAGACCTTTGGCTATGATACCAGTTGTTACTAAATTATATATTACAAAACAATGGAACACATAAAATATTGCAGAAATATAAACACACAAAACACGTAAAACAAGAGAGACACAGATATACGTGGTTCACCTAGTTTGGGCTATGTCCATGGAGAAACAACCAGTCCTTCCTTTTATATTATCCAGCAAACTAAAGAGATACAACCTACAACAGATCTAATGTAATTCCCCCTTGGCTCTCAATCTCCTCTCTTTTCCTCACTCAGAGTACAGATCTCCATATCCGCAATACCATTCCCTCATATATAGCAAGGGGTTTCCTTCTAGGGGAAAAAACCCTAAATTAAACATAACTTCTACCGTCAAGTCTCTACCTAATGAACAGCTCAAATTGACTACGAAATTACAGCATTTTACAAGAAATTTTACATCTATTCTTTGCTTTGGGGGCGCTGCCCCCTATCCCCCTGCCGAGGGGGTCTCCCAAAGGTCATAGCCGCCCCACCTTGGATCCCTCTTACAATGAATATTTTACAAGTGGCGTTACTGCCCCATTACGAAATGGGGTCCCATGCGGCAATACCCTTGAATACAGAAGATAATCAGGCTCCACACCCAACATTACTTTTGAATGGGGCTCAAAGGAACAAATCCTTCAAAATTCAAATGGATTGATATTAGAAAGTTGAGGGAATTGTACCCACCTATTGGACAATTGAAAGTGATCTTTTTGGGTCCAAAAGGCTTCCAGTGGGGATGAATGATTAGGTGCTCAAAATTTAGCTCAAAATTCAAAATTGTCAAATTGGTGTGGAATCTAAACGATCGCTTATTTCTTGTCATCCTGAATCTAGAGCAACTTGTTTTACATGAAATGAACATCGTATGCTACCATAATCATGTTCTGTTCGTTTTCCTAAACAGGTGAATTTTTGCAAAATTGTGATAGCCCAGCCAACATTCCATAGTGTTGACGTGATGCTTACTGTGCAGGGTGAGGTGGTAGGTTGACTAATCAACATCCTTCGGCGAATCACGTTGTGACAAGTGTGGCATTCTCATTGGGTGAAATTTGGTGATTTTTGATTGGGTGGTTGGTGGCCAACCACGGCTGACATGTGGCTCATCCAGAGGTTGCCATGTGGCAGCCCAAGGGCCACCAAAATTTTAGGTCAAGGTCCAGGCAACAACAGCGGGAGTCAAACCCGCGACCACCAAGCAACAAGATAAGCCCCATACCAACACGCATCACAATAGGTCTTAACCACTATAGGTTTCAACTTATAATTAAAATCAATGTTTGTGCCATTTGGAGGAAAGGGCCAACCCTTGGGCACATGCCATAATGCGACCATTGTTGGAGAGGAGCAGGGGCCTAGGTGGTGGGGGCGTGTCGTTGGCCTTAGCCTCGGGCATGTGGCCCCCATATGACCATGATTTTCGGATTATAGGTGTTAGAGGACAATTACAGTGTCCGAAAATTTCGCCTTAAAATCGATTAATTGTCGCCTCGTTTAGCACATTTTGGGGCGAATTTGTAGGATGGTGCCGCATTTTGGGGAATTTGTAGTGCGATTAACAGAAGACTTGGGAAAGCCATAACTTCTTCAGTTTTTGACCAAATCATGAGAAGAAAGAGGCTACACAGGTATTTTTGGGCATTCCAGAGTCGATGGAATAGGTTTTAGAGCTTTCTAAGCATTGTAAACTGATGTATTTTCACTTTTGAGCATAATAGATAGGTTAAGCCATTAGAAGCTATACTAAGGAGACGTAGCCCAGGAGGGGTGAACTCATTCATCATGTGCTATTGTGATACTATTTTTGTTGATGTTCATGTCTGTTATATGTTGTTGTTCAGTCAATTGTTTATTTTAATTTTCACGTATAATTTACATAAAAACACTCAAAAACTCATGTTTTAAACTTGCAATTAGCCCGATGAATCCTTAAGCACTTTTAACATATTCTGAAAATTAATTTAGTACAACAAACTAATTATCACATTCAGATCAATTTCCTTATAACCCAGACTTAGACAAATTTTGGTTGCAAAGAGAGCCCATTAAGGCCAAGAGCGCACAAATGCACTCTAAAGCCTTGACGAGAGACCCTTGATTGTTAGGAAGTGTGCCTTGCACCTTCCTTAAGATCTGCACACACTCCCAAGGCATGAATCCCCTTCCTTGTTCTGAACTATACCCTCCAAAATGACAGTCTTCCTTGAGCACACCCCTTCGATTCGAAGAAGTATGCCCTCCTTAAGAGCACTGCGCACCCTGAAGACCTGAAGCTCAATCCTTTAGCCTTCTCCATTATACCATGTGCCCTCTTGAACTTCTTGAGCACACTGGACACTCTGAAGACACAAAGCCCCAACCTTTAGCCTTCAAGATTTCACCCTCTTCCCTTCCCGAGGCCTCTTGAGTGCATGAACGCACCCCAAAGGCACAAAAGAAAACTTAGGGAGTGTGCCCTGCACCCTCCCCCTCTCCCTTGAGCACACAGTGCACTTGGGAAGCCCGAAACCTTCCCCTTCATCCTTCAGACTTGCAACATGAACCCTACTTTGATTGCTTTCTTCCCTTGAGCACATGAGCGCATGCTGAGGCCCCGAAGCTCCTCCTCTTCAACCCTTCAGCCTTTCAAAGTGCGTCCATGTGCCCTAAAGCACCTTTGACCGTTTTGAGCACCTAAAAAAGGCATAAACATGAAAATATGAAAAAAAAAATTATAAAATAGGATGTTTCCAGGCTGATAGTTGCTTGTCATGAGTGATTGCAGAAAGAGGTGTTTCAGGGACCTCATGGAAAGCATACACAAGGAAGATCAGGAAAAGAGGATAAATAAAGGAAGCATGGAAAGAACCAAGAACACACCTGAAACTTGATGAACGAAGCACCCCAAAGACTCCAATATCGAAGATCCTTTGGAGGGTGAAAGCACCATCATTAGAAGGTGAACGCAGAGAAAATATAGTGGAAACCATGTCACCAATAGAGAAGCAACCTATCATTAGTCACTATTAGTCTCATCCTTCAAATAAAGTGACATGTTAAGCCTCATCATATGATGATGTGGAATTCATGATGTATTTTTGTAATCATTGTAAAAGAGAAATGAGTGGAAGCCCAAGAGTCATGTATGAACAAGAGTCATGGAACTCCAAAAGACGTAATATCAAAATTCATATGTAATTCCAAAATTCATTTGGAATTCCAAAGGTTGTAGAGTCACTAGAAATTAGAAAATCAGAGTCATGAGGATGTAAAAGGTCATTCCTTAAGTTATAAATAGATCCTAATTTCTCATGTAAAGGACTTTTAACCTTGGCTTCTCCCATAAGGCATTAGAGAGATAGAGTTAGTACTTTTGGGGAGCAAGTAGTGGCTTTAATGCTCCACTATTGGAGCTAGTGGTGTTCATTGCATTTATGTATCTTGGGACTTTTGATTAATATTGAAGTCTTCCAAGGCCACCACATTTTCACGCATGGATTATGAATATTTTTAAGACTATTATTTGAATGTTTATAGTTCATGTTTTCTTTCATTCATTCCTTATTAGTTGAACTATTTCATTTACTTCAGTGCTTCTTGTTGGAAATGTGTTGCTATGCTCATAATGATTGTCACATCTTTGTGAAATTTTTCGTTTGATGTTAGACAAACCTCTCTTTCACATGTGACTCCATTAGGGTAGTACTATTACTTCTCTCTTGAGAGGCTCGCTTAAATTTTCCCTCTTGCAGTAGAAGAACACGGATACATTGGTAATCAAATATACACATGGAATACTAGCTTGCTCATTTAAAAGGACGATTGTGCTTTTCTCTTGTGTTGACAGCTAAAACCAAGGCATATCTTTAACTAAATGCTAGTCGGGCCACATTTTGTATGGGACTCCTACAACAAACGATGTGAGGTCTAGTTGGGACCTTATATCAGGGAGATCCCTTGTATGTTGGCGGTATCCAACGCTGTCAACATGTACTTATCTTCATAGCTCCTGACAAGGTAATATTATTCCTTGATGGCATGTCAGAAAGACTTCCAAGTGGGTGCGGTTGAAAACAATGAGGGTTCCCTCTTGCCCCTCTGCTCACAGTAGGTTTCCCAACAATCCTTGATGTTGGGCATGACTTTAAGAAGTGAAAATGTAATATTTTGCATATTGGGAAAATTATGAACCAAAAAATATCCTTCCAACAGATTTAACCATTCATTTATGACATCTGCATCTATCTGGCCTTCAATTATGGGAATGTTAAATTTGACTTGTACCTTAAATGGAGTGGCACCTCTAGGGTGGTTATTGGATGAAGATGTGTCACCTATGGGCATCCGCCAAAGGATATGAGAAAATTTGTCCATCATCTCATTCCTTTGTCGCTTAAGGGCTTCTTTAAGTGATATTTTGAAAGGATCTCTTGCTCCCTTGTATTTCTTTTCTTCTACCATGGGAGTGTAGAAAATATGTGTAGGTTAACCCGATAATGAAATATAAATCAAAGCAGAATACTATAACCTACTTCTACTATCAAATTGCGAAAGCTTAAAGATCAAGTTGAATAATATAACCAGAAGAAGAAGAATCAATGGCACAATACACATGAAAATACTTTGGGGAAAGCCTCAGCTAAAACCCCACACTATTGTATTATCATACATGGTGGAAATACATAGGAATTATACAAAGCCTTAGCTCTCACAGCTGGCCAGCTCTCAGTACAATCCTCACAGATGCTCACAGGCAATCTTGGCTTCTCTCCAACCTTCCTCTCTACCCTCCAAGCTCCTATTTCCTTGCGTTGTTCCTTGTGGATGATTCTCTTGTTACCAAGTGGAAAATCTTCCTCCAAAACTGCGCAATCCTCAAGGATAAATCCTTGACTGCATGCATGAGTTTTCTCCATGAGAAAACACATGAAACTGATAGTACACTGTCCTTGAACATTAATCTCAACTGGGTCTTTCTCATAATAGACATGCATGTGTTTCTGATGAGGGAATCTTCACTTAATTGGAGTAGCACTAGTTGAGTGCATGCGTGCATCAACTGACTGTTAACTCACTATTAGTTCCTCAAACAGTTTGGAACTAATTTAACTAGACTTAACTCAATAAACTAAGTTAACTAATTACAACTCAAATATAACTCAATATTATCTCCTTAATTTAAGGGATAACTCTTGCATGACTTCATAAAGACTTCTAACTTGAATTTCTCCAGCTAATTAATTTAAAATTAATTAATTAATTATTTCCAAGTAGTTGTTAAGACTAAATTTGATTTTAATTCACAATTTAATTCAAGGACAAATTAAATTGGAATATTCTTGTTGCGATATTTCAACACCCCTTCTCAACAAGAAATGGATTATCTACCACCCCGATCCTATTTCTATGGAACTTGAATTTACACTTTGACAATACCTTTGTTAAAATGTTAGCATCTTGTTCCTCTGTCGAAATATATTGCAGCAACATGATCCTCTCGACCTGTGAAAAGCCACGGGCAACAAATCTTTCCTTATGCTTCTCCACACTACCATCAACAACTTGGTTTACCTTGTAAAACCAACAGGAACTCACAACTAACTTGTTCTTTGGTCTCATTACCACATCCCAAACACTATTACGAACTATGGGGTATACTTCTCCAGCATGGCATCAACCCAAATCGGCTATTGCACTACTTCCTCAAAGGAAGATGGCTCAGTCTCAACACATTCCCCAGCAAGGGCCATGTATCCAGTGTACCTCTCAGGTGACCTCCTTTGTCTACACTGAGAAGATGGTGCTCCCACATTCTCTCTCACATCCACCAAAAATCTGTCAACTTCTCTTGTGTGCTTCTATCGATCTCTGGAAGACTCTGCTTGGGTGGATGTCTCCACTCTTGGAACCTCTGCATGCATCTGCTCTGCATCAATCTACTCCTCCTCCTTAGGAACCAACAGTTCCTCCACTGCATGTAGTTGGAGCTCCCTCTCAAGGGAAACTTGGATGGCCTTCTGCTCATCAAATTTGAGATCTATGCGAACCACTATCCTCTGACTAGTAGGAAAGTACACCCGATAGTTGTGAGGTGTATCAATGTACCCCACAAATATCCCCAACTCTGTTGTCGGCTCAAGCTTCTTCTGTGCATCCTTTGTCACATGGCAATATACCGATGAGCCAAAGATCCTGAAGTGACCCACATCTGGTCTCTTACCAGAGAAAGCTTTCTTTGGTGTCTTCATCCCAAGTATGCGATGTGAGATTCTATTCCGCAAATAGATTAATGTGTTGCATGCCTCAACCCACAAGTGAAGTGGCAGGCCTTGGTCATGCAGCATTTCCCTTGCTACCCCTATAATAGTTCTGTTCTTCCTCTCGGCCATCCCATTCTTCTATGGGTTATGAGGTGCCGTCAACTCTCATTTAATTCCTTATGCTACATAGAAGTCCTTAAACCCTTGAGAGACATATTCTCCACCATTGTCGCTTCTCAAGGCCTTGATCTTCTTCCCTAACTCTTTCTTGACCAAAGCTTTGAACTCGCAAAACTTTGTGAAGTTTGGTCCTTCTTCTGCATGAAATAAATCCAAAATTACGAGAATAGTCATTAATGAAAATCACATAATACCTTTTCTTCACTACGGATGCCGTCGAGAATGGTCCACACAAATCAGTATGAACTCAATCTAAGATAGCCTTTGCTCGACTATCTCGATCATGAAAGGAAGTCTTGGTGTACTTTCCCAGGGTACAACCTTTGCATATGTCAACTTGCTCAAGTTTACCTTTGGGAAGTCATGTAGATATCTATTGCATTATCTTCAAAGCCCCATGATGCAAATGGCCCAACTGCCTGTGCCACAACTCCCCAATGTCTTGGCTTTGCACCAATTATGCTTTCGTACTCAATGCTACACAATCATCTACCTCTAGTTTATAGAGATTCTTCACCCGACTCCCTATCGTCTTGGTCTGACCCGTGGCTATGTGTCTTAGGAGCGCTTTTCCTTTACTAAAGATAACATCATAGCCTTTGTCCTCCAACATCATGACCGATACCAAGTTCTTCTTTAGTCCAGGCACATACATCACATCTGTTAAGGTGAGAGGAGCTCCATGCTCCCTCTGAAAAGAAACTGTGCCCACTCCTGAAACACTATACCTTCCTTCATCACCCATCTCTATGCGCATCTTGAGGTCTTTCTCCTCCAAGGCACTAAATAAATTTTTATCACCGATCATGTGGAATGAGGCTCCACTATCAAGATACTAGACACAACCCAACATCGATGACATCATGCATGTGATGAGGGTAAATTCCATTTCGAACTGAGAGGCTAATGCCTCACCTTTCGATCCTTCCGAGGATCCCTTCTTGGACTTCTTCGATGGGCAATTAGTCGCATAATGTCCCATCTCGTGACAACTGAAGCATCTTACTTTAGACATGTCACCCTTCTTCCCTCCATGAGAATAATTTGATTTGAAATGGGAAGCCTTCCCCTTCCCTTTCCTTGCCTTACTTGCTAAGGCAAGATTTTCTTCTCATCATTCTTGGATGAAGAACCATCTCGTGTGCTCCTCTTGATCTCCTCCTGCATAAGATCCAACCACAGTCGTTCCCAATTTGACAGTTTCGCCCTTCCATTCACAGAGTCCTAGTAGCTATTCCAACTCTTTGGAAGGCCAAGGAGAGCAAGGCTCACCATATCATCATCGACAGTAGTTATTCCCACACTGCCAAGCTCATCTCTACAAGTGGTGAGCTTGTTCAAATATGTGGAAATAGTATCACCCTTCTCCATCTTGATTCTTCAAAGCTTATCCTTGAGCGCCAATTTCCTCTGGTAGCTATTGTTCTGGTATAGGTCCTTCAATGTCTTCCACATTGAAAATGGAGTATCCTTCCCATGGAGACTCAAGACAATATGGTCTCGAACTCCCTCAAGGATGATCCGTCTCGCCTTCGCCACACACTTCTTCCACTCAGCCAACTCTTGTGCATTAGTTGAAGCTGGCTTTGGGATTTCTTGATCAATGAATTCCTTCAAGCCATTGTCTTCTAATGCAACCTCCATTCTATCTTTCCATGCTATGTAATTCGAGCTACCTTCCAAGGCATACTCGAATCTCAAGCCATAAAACGCCATTGGCCAACCTTGAAGTATGATATGAATTCGATTTGCACCTGCAACCCTAAACTTCAAAATTCGAATTCTCTTCTTAGTATATTTTTCACAGCTCTGATACCATGTAGAAAATTTCTATAAATCTAGCTCTGATACCATGTAGAAAATTTCTACAAATCCAGCTCTGATACCATGTAGAAAATTGGTGTAGATTAACCTGATAATGTAATATAAATCAAAGCAGAATACTATAACCTACTTCTACTATCAATTTGCGGAAGCTTAAAGATCGAGCTGAACAATATAACCAGAAGAAGAAGAATCAATGGCACAATACACATGAAAATACTTTGGGGAAAGCCTCAACTAAAAACCCGACACTATTGTATTATCATACATGGTGGAAATACATAGGAATTATACAAAGCCTTAGCTCTCACAACTAGCCAGCTCTCAGTACAATCCTCACAGATGCTCCCAGACAATCTTGGCTTCTCTCCAGCCTTCCTCTCTGCCCTCCAAGCTCTTATTTCCTTGCGCTATTCCTTGTGGATGATTCTCCTGTTACCAAGTGGAAAACTCTTCCTCCAAAAATGTGCAATCCTCAAGGATAAATCCTTGACTGCATGCATGATTTTTCTCCATGAGAAAACACATGCAACTGATAGTACATTATCCTTGAACATTAATCTCAACTAGGTCTTTCTCAGAATAGACATGCATGAGTTTCTGATTAGGGAATCTTCAATTAACTGGAGTAGCACTAGTTGAGTGCATGCATGCATCAATTGACTGTCAACTCACTATTAGTTCCTCAAACAGTTTGGAACTAATTTAACTAGACTTAACTCAGCAAACTGACTTAACTAATTACAACTCAAATATAACTCAATCTCATCTCCTTAATTTAAGGGATAACTCTTGCTTGACTTCAGAAATACTTCTAACTTGAATTTATTCAACTAATTAATTTAAAATAAATAAATTAATTATTTCCAAGTAGCTGTTAAGACTAAATTCAATTTTAATTCACAATTTAATTCAAGGACGAATTAAATTGGAATATTCTTGTTGCCATATTTCAATAGGGAGGTCGTCGGGGTCAATGAGGTTGGACTTGCAAAGGTTTAACCAGTTCAAACACTAACTCCTTATACCTTGACCTTGTTGGGGACATGCACACCAAAATAGAGAAAGAGCAAGCCACTCAAATACCATTGATGCAAATTTATGCAGAAATAACATGAAATACAAATTTAAACAAAAACACAGACCTACAAAAGAACTGAACTTCAATTCATTAATAACAAAATGTTGAAAATTGTTTACATGCAAAAAGGAAATAAATTAGCTTGGGTGATGGTAGCTTATCCCTGAGAAGAGATGTGGCAACTACATGCCTTTGAGTTGTGTTACAATGAGGCTCACAGAACTTTTTATTATTGAAAAACGAGGGAAAACTCCAAACATCCAAAAACCTAACCCTAGGAGATGAAGTGCCAAAAGTTTGTGGGGGCCCATTGGGGTTAGTTGGTACACCAAATTCCCAGGGTTGTAACTTTTGCATACAATCTCTATTCGACGCATACGATACCTCATTAGAAATATTTAACTGAGGACTACAACTTAACTTTGAATCCATCAAGTATTGAGAGGGATCAAATCTCTCAAGGTGCACTTTTTTGTGTAAAATTTGAGAAAGGTTTGCACCTTAAGAAATTTGATCCCTCTTGGATGTGGGGTTAAAATGGATTTAGGTTGATTTATATTAAATTATAGGTTGTTATAATGTTCTTTCAATATTGAAAAATTAATAGTTGTTTTGTCTTTTTTGTTTTTCTTTACAACTAGTAATAACTAAATTGTAATATTATAATATTTTATTCTTGAAATTTTGTTCAAGTAGTCTTTCCATAGGAATGAAAGAGATTTTAACATTTTTTAAATCTAAATAACATCAAATCTTAGGTAATAAATTCTTGAAATTTTGTTTTCTTTGTAATAGTAAGAACTCATACAATTCATTATTCTATTTTGTGTGACTAATTGTTTATGGTAGAAAAACTATAGTGTTAATGTCATCTATCAATATTCTAGTATCACTGGTTTCTTAATCTTTCAATATCCCTTAGCCTAAAATACTAGCCCTCAAAGAATTAAAGTATATATTATAGATGTAAGAAAAGTACTGGGAGGGGTAGGGTTATTCAATTACTTTGTGCAATGTGGATGTAAGGTTACTCAAAATATAGAAGTGTATAAACAAATGTAAATTTCATTCCTTCCCACTCAACAACCTTTTAGTTCATGAGCTCACTTTGGTCCTTTAGACTTTATTTTATATCATTACTTCTATTTTGGCCCGATAGACCATTTCTAGCCTAGTGGACGTTAAAATTTCATTTCATTTCAATCCCGAAACTCTCCTTCTCACTCAAGAACCTTTTAATTCATGAGCTTACTTTAACCATCCCCTAACTCTTTTGGAAAACCTTCTACAATACCAAATATAAAATAATTTTCCCATACAATTATACTCTACTCTACTATATATATAAATTCTATTATTTTTATTTTTATATCACCTTTTCATGTACAAATGACAAAACTTATTGCTATACTTCAAATATATCTCGATCATCTCAATGAATAGTAAACACGTTATTAACATTTTGAAAATATTTATAGTTAGCTATCTTTCTCATGCTCTGTACATCTGTCGTCTCACGCGGAATCTATCTGGTCTTGAATCATTTTCAAAATATTTATGGTTAAATCTCATTTTTATCCTTAATGCACCTATCATCTGACGTGGAGGAAATCCCATCACAATTACTAAAATACAAATTTATTACTGCAATTTGAAAGTATAACGGATCTCCGAAAATAACCAAAAGATCAAAATAGCAGTTTAAACAACAAATTTAACCAGTTCTAATTTAACGAATTCCGAGGAAGATCAGCGGAAACTCAATGCCCTTTTATGCGCTGAATATATTGACATTTATTTCTCATTTGGAAACAGATTCTGTTGCAATTTTTGTCTGATTAGGTATTGTTTTGTCCAGTTCCCCTTACCCCCAACAACCCCACTCCTACATTTGGTGATGATTTATTCACTCGTGTTGCTCTGCGATGTTTTCTGTGCAACCCTTTACAGCACCAGCTCCCCTCAGAATCAATTACCCATCAAATTTGGATCAATTCCCACCCTGCAAAGCACATTATCAGACCCGGTCCAGACCATTTTCAGCCCTTGCATCTGCCAATTTTCGGTACCTATATGGCTGTAGTATTTTGAATACTACAGCCATATTTTGGGTGTTTAAGGGTTTTTCAATTGCCGAATCTATTTCATCATAAAATTTTGGGTGTCTAAGAGTTTTTCAGGTACTAATCTATTTCACCACCATAAAAACAAGATTCAATTCCAGCACTCCCACGGTCAATTTTTTAGAAAAAGAAATCAGATTCTATTTTTTAGAAACAGAAATCAGATTCTGGCGATTTTTTTGACGGTCAGGGCGAAATTGACGCTTGGTAGACAGCGCTTATTAGCAATTTCCTTTGAATCTCCGGAGCAACTAAGTACATTTTCTGGAGACCCAGAAGCCAATTCTGCTTAGGTGCCATGAAGAAAGCGCTCTTAATGGATACGGAATGTACTGACACTGGTCACAGTTTCATGTGCAGTTGCTTTAACGATGATGATGGATCTAATTTTGATATGGGTTTGACTCATCCCTCCAATGGAAACAAGAGCCCTTTGCAGGGCAATAGAGAATCTGAAGATTTTGAATTCAGTGTCTCTGTTTCTGCTACTAATAAGCCCAATATAAAAGAATGTGTTGACAATGTTTCTCCTGCAGATGATTTATTTTATAGAGGCCAACTGCTCCCACTTAATCTGCCTCCACGTTTAGAGATGGTCAGATATCTATCTTCGCCCAAAGAATTTCAAAGTGCCACATATGGCTATAATAGATATTCAGAGGATTTCAAAGAATTTCAAAGTGACACAGATGGCTTTAATAGATATTCTGAGGATTTCAGGGACTCGAACCAGAGACCCGATTGCTGGAAGGAGTTCCGCTGCAGGTCTGCTGAAACTGAAGAGAAGAGCCCCTTGCAGCCCATTGTTAAATCTGCCACCAAATTGAAGGTGAAGGCTCCCATGTTTGGATTCAGCAAGTTTTCAGAACAGGGTATGGATGATTTGAATGGTTCTTCTCACATTCCTCCTCCCTTGGAAAAGCTTTTGAGATTCACAGTGAAATTGAAGTCCGTGAAGGCTACTTCTGTCCGTTGTTATAACAGGGATTGCAGCACCAAGCAAAACCCAGACTGTCCAGAAAACGGCAACAGGACTAGTACAAGTAATAGTGTTAAACATGTTGTGCAGAAGTATGCAAAGCTGGTGAAGCACAAAATCTCTTCTGAGAGGAATAATGATGCCCAAACTGGTGATCAACAGCTAAAAAGGGATAAGGGGCGTGTATGTCCCTGTGGTCCAGAAGAATCGGGAAGGCAAAACGATGTGGGTGTCAAGCGCTTTGGATCTAAAAGCTGCCTGCCCTCCATGAATTCTCCTCTGAACTTATCCAGCGACGACCTTCAGAGTGCCATCGCTTATTGCAAACAATCCAATGGTGGAATTGATAAGAAGAAGCATTAGATTAGAAGTTTTCTTTGTCATCCACCTGCATTCAATCTGGTTCAGTTTGTACAGGCTGACGGAGAGTTCTACTTGTGCTTAATATTGAAGACAACTCTGAGGACTCTAAATGTTCACATAACCCCCTAAACTCCTAGATTCCTTCATATAGAATCCATTAACTACTACAAGGACAATATTGTTAAAAAGCGTAACATCGGATAGTTTTCTGTAATTCTGCTTCCGCTCTGCAGTACCTGTGTATGACATTCTCTGAGACACTCTGTTTTGAGCTTCTGCTTCTCCTCTACGGGGAAAATTTTGCCACTGAAGCAAAATTATCATAAACTTAAGAAGCTCTGAAACATTCTCAGAAATCTAATGATGCTTTGAGAACATGTTTCCTGGTAATAGTCTGAAATGATGAACTGTAGTCAACAATAAATATGTTAGTCATTGTAGTACAAATATATGCATTCTGTAAATTTGATTTTGATTTCCAGAGTTGAACTGGTGAAATTTAGCTCAAACATCATCTAACTCCCAATGCTCTACACCATGTTAATTTATTTTGTGTATGAATTGGATTGTAGTGTAACTTTGAATTGGTTTGGTTTTGGTTGGATTGTAGTGTATATCTGTATAACTTTGAATTGGAGTGTAACTTTGAATTTCAGATTACTTTACCTGTTTAAAATTGTTCAGAACAGTTATGGATTTATCAAAATAAATCTATTTAAAGTGCATTGAAATTGAAAATTACTTAAATTTGTAAATTCAAATTAAGATTCATTAATTCCAGAGATCATCCGAAACTATTATGCTAAAGAAGACTACAGGCATTGATCATCGTTGAGGCTGAAAATCCTAAATATCTAAGCTGAACTGAGTTAAAGAATCCCAGCCAGCATTCAACAAGCTCTACTTCACTACAAATCACTCAAGTCTTCAAATTAATCCTTTTGAATCGCCGAAATGTGCCAGAAATTCCAAAAGAAAAGCATACGAAAGCGAAAACTATGAAGAAAACTTAAAAGGTCTCGGATATGTATTAGGGAAACCAGTAGTAAAATCATAAAATTTTGGGCATCCAAAAATTCATATTGTTTGTAAAAAACAAAATTACTACTCTGAGTTTACCAAGCCCAAGGTTACTAGCAAATCCAAATAACTAAAAAAAATATCATAAAAGCAATAAGTAGTCGAGTAGACAGAATTCATCAACCCAGAGACTTTGATTCTTCAATAGTGATGGGCTCTTTGTTGTTCCCTAGTGATCATCCTGGATGGTCTTCAGTTCTTTGAGGACGTGGATCTAAAATTTGACCCATTATCAGTAGCTCGTCAAGCATCATCAAGATCTCCTGGCGAGCTTCAATTTTTTTTAGGAGAATTCTCCCAATCAACAATTTCATGTACTAGTAAATGCCAATAGTGTGTATGTATTAATTGTCCTTTCCTAGTGTGTGTGTGACACAAAGGGTACAATTCTAATAGAATGAAACCATGAAAGGTTCTAACCTACATAACAATATAACAATAGAAATCTAATCACTCAATATTTATGGCTTAATAAGGGGCTTTAGGGTTAACATGAGGATTATATAGGGCTTATTATGCCCCTCCAATTGAAACTAGTATTGTCCTTGACACTTGACTAACTACTAATGATTATGCATGCAAAAATCATCTTCCTATATCACATCTTCTGTCGGTAGGTTCTTCTAATTGATGACGTACTCCACAATTGATGGATTACTCAATTCCTTAATCCTTGTTTAAATGATGGTTTTTGCTTCTAGTATGATTTTCCCTTCTTCATTTATCTTTGGTACACTTCCAGTTTGGAAATGAATATCATAGTCATCATCTCGAGTAGGTGGAAGAGCCTTAGGAAATACTCCAATTACCTTCAAATGATTGTTGATAACTTTATGGAAATCCCTTGACATAGATGATATTGACATTTGAACATTTAGAAAACAAAATTGTGCAATTACACCTCGGTGCCCCTTTTTGAGTAGTTTTTCCATTCCATTAGAGCTTATCGCTTTAGAGGGTTTTATTTGGATACCTATAAGCTTAATTCCCTTGCCTTTTAAGTTAAATATTATGAAGAGATATTGAAAATTAAAGGTCACTATTCGTAATGATCATAACCATTGGACCCTTAATTGATCTGAATTTATGAAGGGAGTGAAATGATATACATATTTGTGACCAAAACACAAAGGTACAGTGAAAATTGACTTCTATTCATAAATGGTAAATGTTGAAATTGTATACATGTAGAATGAAAACAAGCCAACTCAAATGGTGGTAGCTTATATATGAGAAGAGATGTGATGGCTAAAAGTTTTCGCCAAACTATGTTACAATGAAGCTCAAAGGCCTTTTTTTCATAAATAAGTAATGATAAAACCTAAACATCTAAAAACCTAACCCTAGGAGATGAAGTGCCGAATGCTTTTGGGCCCCTGTGGCGTAAGTTGGAACATCAACTTCCTAGGGTCATAACTTGGCATATGATCTCCATTTGGCATGCACAATAGCTCGTTAGAAAGGTATATTTGAGATATAATTTTTTTGACTATCTCCAACCCATTTCCCCAAAAAACACCATTTGGGACCTCAAAACAGCTCTAGAAGTTCACAACCTAAAAAAATCCAAAAATAGAAAAATGCCAAAATAGAAAAAAATGTGTTGTGAGCTAGTGGAATAAGTGGGTGGCCACCGATATCCACTCGAATCATCAATACAACATCAACACCATCCATTTGTATTGAAATCATAGGACTATCGAATAAATATTCCCTCGGGTTGAGCTTAATCCTTAGGTATATTCAACCCCTTCTTCTCATAGGACAAGGAAAATAGGAAACTGGTATGAGTGATTGTCAAGAACCAATCAAAATATGGGACAATAGACATTGAGGAATGATGATATGTGTTAAGTATGAATAACATGGAGTTCTACACCATTGAAGCCTCATATTTGTGCCCCTCGTAAACAATGAAATAAAGACTCGAAGTAAGGTCACACTAGACTAGGGACACATGATAACCACCAACGTAAGGTAAGGGAACAAGTACACAACTATTAGTGGTCTATAATAAAATTTCAATCTGTGACCGTAGTATAATGCCTAAAATTTTTAATGGAAGTGTTTGAATGAAAAAAATGTTATAGCACCTCGCAATAGGTGACCCACCTTCATTGAAAAAGTAGGCTAGATTAATGAATGCATTAACAAGAAAATGGATGATGAGCATTTGAGACTAGTTATTTGTTGATCATGGTAGGGTTGTTGGCTAGCAAGCTACAACACAAGTGAAAAGTTTTCTCCTAGAGAAAACCATGTAGCTAAATGGGTAACATATGGCTCCAACTCGATGACATGTTCTCATTACAGAGTGCATGATCCATGCGTTCAAATGAAGACTGCATGACAATCCCAACAATAACTAGTGCTCATAGACCCATACTTTGCATTACTCTAGCATTTGGTAGATTCTACATAAAACTATTAGTAACATATTAGCAGGGTGATTTTGTCACCTTGGAATAGGAAAAATTATAAAAATACATATCAAAATGTAAACTAAACAACCAATTATTTTATTTTTAGAATAATCAACTAACAAATTATGTAATGAAATGAACACGAAAAAAGTAAGGAAAGATGCAAAATCAAAATGCAAGACACATAATCTACCCTAATCCATCCTAACATACCAAAATTGATCAGGTATAATCATGCAACCAATGAAGTTAGGTTATGAACATATTAAAAGCAGAATCTCTACTCACACACTTATTACAAATCAAAAGAATGATATGTCAAGTATAAGGTCATCAAAAACTGAATTTCATTTCAGAAAATGAGCATGAACGAAATCAAAATCATAATGATGGGCTACATTGAGTTTGAAATAAAGTTATGTTGGTTCATCCTTGCTCTAAGTAATGTTTTCATGACACAACCTTATCATTTTAGAACATTGACTTATAGTGCCCAATAATTAATATCTGTGATTTCTCTTGAAATTATTGCCAAATATTTGAGAAAATATCATCAATAATTTGCAAAGGTTTCTCAATGGAAACAAGGACAAAAAGGGAAGGGTAATTTTAGGTCATGAATTTTTTTTGGCCCCAATTTTAATGTTTATTGCATCCTTTTTCATAAATTCAAAGCTTGGAAACAACATACCAATTGAAAAAATTTATGTGCCATAGCTATTTCAATCCCAAACATATAACTTTAGGTTGTATCTTTATTGACAAGTTGAGGATTATAACCTATAGGAAGAGATTCTTGAAAAGTATTGCTTTAAAAACTTGATTCCCTTCACAAATATCAAACTCAAAATGATACTCCAATGTTTACTTGAGATATGGATAGCCATCTAAATCCCAACACATGGATAGTTGAGAATCAACCATGAGGAACATGTATTGTTGGTTGAAACAAATATGTACTCATACCCTTATACTACTTAAAATAATCACTATATGTGTAAGGATGGCAAGTGGTCATGAAAATTTTCAAACATGCACTTGTGAAAGATGGCCACCCCAATAATTCTGTCGAATTATCATTAGTATCATAAATAGGTTTCCATCAAAATGACAATAACATATATCCCACTTATGCTTTCCAACATGTATAAATTCATTAACATATTCATTTTTCATAGTTTGCAAAAGATGTATCCTAGAACTCCAAAACTTCTAAAGGAAAAATTCTTACCTTATTCTTTTCTTCATGAGAAGAATGCTTTCTTCAAAAATATCTCCTTCATGAACATAGTCTTCGATTAGAGATACTTCATCAAAATCTTCTTCTTTTTGGTAATCTTCTTCATCAATTACTTCATGTTCTTTGATGGTCTCTTCTTCTTGATCTTGGTATCTTTCCTCATCACATTCTTCTTCTTTAAGGATGTCTACACCATCTTCGAAAGGAAACTCTTCCTCTTCTATAAATGCTTCATATTCTTGGGGAAGATCTAGAAGAGCCTCATTTTGAAGAGATTTGGTCAAGTTTTGCAAGATATCTCTGTACTTTTTGAGTCTCAAACCCCAATGCTTAATATTTTTTTCAATAAGTTGTGCAATGGAAGATACATTGTTTGGAATGTAGGAATATTCAATCTAACCCAAAATTGTTTGTACCTAGAGAATTAATGAATAGTCTCATATGTGCACCTCCATGTACCATATTAATTTCTAAAATGTAATTTAAGGCCTTCTCAACTTGAGTAATAGCCGTAAAAAGATCACCATCAAATTTTTGACAATTTATGCAGAAATTTGGACTATGGTGATTTAGATATCCTTGAACATCATGGACATTGAACGTAGGGTATAATGCTTTCAAATCTCAATGATTTGCTATCTATCTCATTCAATTTTCACAATATAGGACTGTGGAGTCGCCAATGTGAACCTTAAATTCAATTTTAAAAGATATTGTTTCACCCTACTGTTAAGTTAACTTATTATATAATTTAAGAATCTGATTATCAATCACTGTTAGTGTGAGGTTCCTATACCAATGGAAATCATAATTTTTGAATGGCTGAGATTAAAACTATAATATGTACATACCTTTGCTTTTTGCAAATGTTTTCTGTATTAAAAAAATAAAAAAATGTAAATAGGGTATGTCATAAAAGAATAATCAAAGGTCAAAAAGAATAAAAAGGTCAAAAAAAGGATAAAATATATGAACCCCAAGAAAAATAAAAGACCATGAAAGTGAGCAAGTCAAAATGCCACTACTATTTAATTTTTGTGCAAAATAAATGATTGTGTGCAGCTTGTAATCTTTGCCACAATCCATGCTAGTCAAAATATTTAAACTTGACTATTTCATGTTTTAAATTTCATGTCTATAGATAGAGAATAAATATATGACCAAACTATTTAATCTTGGTAGATAAGTAGATATGTAGAGTAAATAAAAGGAGCTCAACTATTTAAACTGAGCCCTTGGATGTAATAAGGTTAGATTTAGATAATTTACTACTGTAAAGAAAAAGAAAAAATGTTTGATAAGGGTTTGCTAGTTTAAACGCACCATAATAAAGAGAAGTAAAAAAGGTAGGATGAGCAGATGGGTAAGTAGTAGAAAGGTTGCAGAGTTTTGATGATTGATTAGACAAAAGCAGGTGCATCATCTTTTCATCATAAAAATTCCAAATGAGAATGAGCACTCAAACATGTAGATGGATATTAAAGTCAATTAATTAATTTCGCTCATTCATTTTACCTTTTACTTAACTAATTTCCCAAAATAAAGATCAAAGTACTTAAAAACCCTAAGTCAAAGAGGCTCAGAGCATTTCTCTGACTTTTGGAGGGACCGGACCCTTGTCTCAATGACTTAGAGGCAATAAGTACCAAATCCCCTCACAAACATTCATTTCCCCCTTCAGTTCATTCATTTTCCCTAAGTAATATTCTTTCCTAAGGTTAAATCACTTTTACCTAGGAAAAATATTTGTTCCCCCCACATAAACTCATTTTCATATCAAAAACCCATAAAAACATTATATCCTAAGTCTTTATGCGATTATCGGAAAGCAATAAAACATGAAATGTCATATATTTGGGATATTGTGCCCCTTTACCGCTTATTTGACTAAATTATTAACTTATTTATTAAATCCCTAATAAAAACCCGTTTCTCGTATATATATTAACTCCCACAATATTAATTAATCCCACCCCAGTTTAATTATATAAACTAAGGTTTTCTACCCCGAACCTACTAACTAATCGATCCTTGATTAAGTTAGTTAAAAAAAACCAACTAAATCCCACCTGATACCTTAACTCTTGCCTTAATCTCACATTAAACCAAAACCGTCATGCTTAAACACCCGCCAGGCCCCCCCATTACCTTCCGTGCAACTCAATCTCCCGACCACCACACGATCTCTCCCCTCCCCATCTGATGGCTCATTGATTTCAAAAAGGCCCGAAATTTGAATGTTACCCACCTGAAAAGGGTTGTTTTCCTCTGGGCCACCGAGGTGATGTGGCGTTCGATGAATGGAATCAGGTGGCCTTCCCCCAATACCGCCAAGAACCCAAAAACTGTGCGAAGCAAACCACTTACCACCAACCTGCTACACGCCAAAACAACTACTGTTCATCTTGCTACGCGACAAATGACCACTATTCACCCGTCTTCGCCAAATTGACTTTCACGCATAATGGCAAAAAAGCCCCCAAATTATTTTTTTATCGTTTTTTAACTGTAAACTTCCATGCATGCAACTGCGGACATCAAAAGCTATCAAACCACGTACAATTGCACCCTAAAGACGCCAAAAAGCTCCCAGATTGCCTTCCAGCCTACTTAAAGCTTTTTCGACCATTCGAAATTGCCAGTCACCCGGTTCAGAACCAGTTTTCTTTAATTCCAAGTATTTAGGCCAGAATCCATTGAAAACCCTATCAATTTCCGAACCAGTCACTAAGTTTTCTTAATTGAAATTAAAGAGAAACTCTAGTAACTTAAACCCACCTAGAATTGAACCACCATTGCCTTAAAAGACTAAAAATTACCTCCCCCATTCTCAAATCCATAAGAACTGAGAATGGCAGCCCCAATTTCCATGGATGTTAGACCAATTTCCACTCCTCACTTGGACTTGGACCACCTTCCCCTTGCTGATAAAGATTTCCAAATCAAGGACAACTATGTCCATGAATCCCCTCTCAAATTACACTACTGGTATAGAGACCAATACCTAAACCATGTTGATAAAATAGGCCTTTGGGAGTCCAATTTTCCCAAGTATCAATTCCCTGAGGTGCACATCTTTCTAGAAATTGTCCATTATTGCCACGCAAACTACCTCCCCAGTCAAAGAGCAGTGATGTGCCCTGACAAAACCATACTTTTCACCATCACTGCTGAGTCAATCAATGAAACATTGCAACTTCAACTAGGGAAAAACCTAACCCCTATTTCAATTGGAGACCTATTAGACATATTCCCCAAGCTTACCACTGCAAAACTTGCTGATATGTTCCAAACCTTCATCAGGGAGGAAAAGTATATCCCAAAAGATCCTCCTCCATATGTGGCTACCATGTTTTCCCCATTTGGCCAAGACATTGTAGCAATGATATCTAGTGTCCTAGGTTACACCACTAGTGAGTATATAGATGAAATCATCTTGGCTTTCATGTCCATCTTCACTTCAGGACAACCTCTTGCTGTCATGTATGATTATGCCAAATTAATCGCTGATAGAATACATGACCAATTTCTTAGGATGAGTAATGAGAGAGTATTCAAGTATTCCTCAGTTTTGTACCACCTTTTTCTATATTACCAAGCTAACAAGTTCCCCTTTACTCTCCAAAATCTCGATACAAAAGGTCACCCTAGGTTAGTGGTTTTCTGGACTCCATTATTTCATAAATGTAATTCTCCATATTCATATACAGACTTCATAGACCTATTTGTACACCCCATTGCGACAATGCTGCTAGGAAGCCCTCCTCCAAGAATCAGCTCAGATATCAGGAGGATCCTGTAGCTTTCAAAACAACACAAAGTGGGAGATTGGTACTTGTACCAAAATCACACTGAAATTAGGATTTATGGCTGTGAGTTGGCCCCATATAAACTACCTAGATACCTCCCAATGAGGTTATTTTCTCTAGAGTACTACAGGCAGATAATCAATTCAGATGAGGTACATTTTGTCAAAGCCAAAAAGAAGGCCCAGCTCAGAATCAAAGATCAACTAGGCCCCTTTTTGTGTAATTTTTGAGAAGCTGGAAAGGAAGCAGATCAAATCCTTCAGAGACTTAATCTAAAACAGAGCTTCATGTGGAGATATGATCCCTTGGACTTCATCTACAATAGAAGACAGAAAAACAAGATGGCTCCTTATATCCATCACAGAATCCATGAAATAGAAAAATATGCCAACCAATTGGAGTGGGTGGAAAACACTTTAGAAGACAGGGATAACACTGAAGTTCCAGTGGAAAACACACTGATTGATATAGATAAAAAACTTGATGAAGGTTCTTTCTTGTAGGTACTAGGTGAATCACAAGCACAAGGAGAATCACAGGCACAAAGTGAATCACATGTAGAAGAAGAATCCCAGGTACAAGAAGAGTTAGAACAACCAGACCTATCAGAGGAGCTAACTCAAACAGGTATACCAGAGCCCATCATGAGTACTCCCCCAGTCTTACAAACTCCTCTAAATGAGGAGAAAAACCTCAAAAGAAACAGGGAAGAGGCCACTACTTCAGGAAAAGCAACATCACAGGCCTATGTAGAGACCAACCTGGTTAAAAGACAAAGGATAAATCCTGTCTCTGAACAAGAATTCACAAAAGAAATAGTTGGGGCCACCAGCATAGAAAGAGAAGGAAGCAAGCATGCCACTCCCTCTGGAGGCACACTAGAACCTTCCACATCACACACTCAGATGTTGGAAAGGCAACAGAGTGTTGAAGTGTCCTCATTCAGGATGCCAACCAACCGAGACCAAGACATCAGAGAAAGATATAAGGACATAAAGGCTAGAAATGAGAGCTTAAAAGCCCAAAATTATGCATAGTACTTAAAGATAGCCCCTACCAATCAGACAAGGCTTATTTCAGCCTATGATGTGAAAGAAGGAAAAATACAGATGACATTTATGAAGCCCACTACTCAGCAACCAAGAACAGTAGCAGACTTCAAAAAGATAGACTTTGAAGTACTGGCAAAGGACATACATCCTATTTACCAGATTGAGTTGCATAAATAGAAAAGGGAGATGATTTACTCCACCTTGACAGGAAAAGCCATCGCAACTCACCAATTGCAAAACTCCCTTAATAACATATCAACTCAGTTCCAATTGGAGAAGGCCTCTTCATAGGCCAAAGACACCAGAATCAAGTCCTTAGAGGACTTAATCATTGAGTTGGGACACGACCCCAAAGATGTAAAAGCCACTGAAAAATTGATAAAGAAGAAGAATGATGACATAGATGCTCTGAAGAAGCAGCTCAAGATTCCACAGTTGCATCACCCACAAACAATAGAAATCCTGGAAGCACAAAAAGGACATGAAGAGCTCGTGGAATTGGTCCTAAAGCTAAATGACCAATTGAAAGAGACAGAAAAGGAATTGGACATTTTGATTCAGTCCAAACAAAGTGACTTGGTAACAACTTCCACAATTGCCATTCCCATAGTAACAATTGCAGTTCCTTCTACATTGGCAGCATCTTTGGCACCAACAGCTCCACCTGCCAAAATACAGCCAATCACAATTGAGTTTACAACAACATGTACATCTATAGAGAAAACATCAAAGCTAGTAAAAGCCATGGAGGAAATGTCAATCCAGGCAACAGAGCTCAAAAGGCTAAAGGAGAAAGTGGCAAGCTTAGAAACTGACTGTAAGCTTGCCCAAATTCAACAGAGAGAAGAAACACAGAAATCCCTAAGGATGGGTGAAAAGATCAAAGTCCTAGAAAAAGATTTAACATTGCAGAAGCCACTAGCACAGACCAAAGAAATGCTCTGGGCCAATATCATTGACTCTGTCAATGATATTTGGTCATCAGTTCAAGTAATATTTGAGCAAACTGAATTGGTGAAGGTAGCCACTGAGGCTATCCAAAAAGTAAGGGAGGAGTTGGGCGAGATGCCTGAGGATGCCAATCGACTCATCAACTTCCTAAACAACAAGAATAGGTATGAGCTCAATGAGCTTGGCACAGAGGATAGAACTGAAGCCATCCTGGAAGTCAAATAGGTTCTTTCCAAAATAAACCTCATGGTCAACTTATAAGAAAAGTGCCACAACATGCAGGTGGCCAAATTTCAAATTTGAGGGACAAAGGCCTTCCTAGTCCTATGGCCATCCATGATAAACTTATGACCCAACTAGATTACACTAACAAACTAAGGAAGTTGACCAAGGAACAAGAAAGCACTTCAAGTATCAAAGCCATGCCAACTGGAAAAGTATTGTATGATACTTTTGAAAATCTATTTTTCATAGAACATGAGGTGAAACATCTATTTGTCCCCAAGCCCAATTTTGCTAAATACATAGAGGCAGACAAAATTTACAGAAGAATGGTAAAAGTAAAGTTACTTGAGGAGGAATGGTGGGAAAAAATGACAGATTTACTATAAGTTACCACAATAAATCTGAAGGTAGCCAGATGAAACAGGTAAAGATAGATCAACAGGGTCAAAGAGTAGCAGGTTAAAGAGTATCAATGAAAGATCAAAGTGAAGATGATTCCAGCGTACAAATATCAACCAGCTTAAAGGGCTCAAACTCAACTGCAACAGCCAGCACTACCACAATAAAAGGGACATCATGATGAAGTTTTCCATTTGTACCTACCTTCATGCTTGAAGATATTTTGATTCCCTAGATTAAATCTCAGATTGTTATGAGATATTTTGTAATTATTTTTTGTATAAATACTTCATATTTCTAAGTATTTAGGGTGGATCCAAAGACATTTCTATAGACGTTTTTTTCAAATCAAAGTCCTATTGTATATAAAAAAAATTGGATTGGCTTGCTGGATCATGGAATAAATATAAGATATTTTTCAAGATTCTTGTGTAAAATGGAAATCAAATAAGTATTCTCTCATGTGTATTATTGTTTTTCCTTATGTTTCTTAATAATCATATGTGTTTCCATGAATTCTGAATGTTAAACTAGGAATGATGTTTCAGAACTTGCTTAAATGCTCTCTATCTTGACTATTTACATTCTTAATGTTTTCTACTAAACTGTCTTAGCTAGGGAATTCTTAGCTTCTCCTTAGCTTCCGTAGTTTTCCTTTTGGTCTATGTAGCAAAGGATTCTTAATTGCCCTTTGTTGATGATCACCCTCTATTCCTCATTCTAATCCCAGTCCAAGGATCCTTAAGTGCCCTTCACTCTGGTTAAAATCATTCCATCCAACAACCCTTTGAAGATTTGCCTTTTGCTTTGCTAGCTTGCCCTGTGAACACTCCCCTTAATGATTTGATCCAGTTATGCTATCCTTTTATTAACTCCATAGCCCAATGGCTTGAAGAAACTATCTCTATCCATTTGTTCCTAGAATTCCACCACCCAACCAAAATAAAAACCTTATGAACACTAAGAACTAGCCTAAAATCCCACCCAAACAAAGTTAAATTATAAAGAGAGAGCCCTCTCTGGACTTAGGTTGGCTAGAACCTGAGTCTGAAGATTGGTTTGTGGTTACCTCAGATTATTCCTTCTTTTAATAAATTCTAGGGAAAACTTTTGAGTGATAATAGTTAGTAGACTTATGAAGTACATCTGTTGTAAGTGAGGAATTAGTTTCAGTCTTTCCTAAGGTTCTATGTAGTAATTAGTACAAATTTTGAATAAGGTTAGAAATGATAATAAAGTTCAAATTGAGACTACAATTGAAAATATTGTAACTGATACCTATCCTTAAACTACTTCAATGCAATGCAATAAAACTTCCAAGCAATAAATAATCTTTTCAATCTAAGGCTACCATAGTTTCATATAGCAAAAAATCAGGCTATAAAGGTCATTTCAGTAAAAGGGTCAATAACTCTTACACTGATACTTTAATAATTATTTATTTTAATGATTTGAAAAGAATCTTAACACACATTCATAAATTAGAGATTACTTCTAGTCTTTCCTAAGGTTTATTTAGTAATTAGTAAACATTTTAAATAAGGTTGCAAATGAGAAGAAAGTTAAAATTATTATTACAATTGAAAATAATATAATTGCAATTTATACTTAAACAATTTCAATGCAAAGCAATAAAACTTCAAAGTAATAAAAAATATTTTCAATCTAAGGCTACCATAGTTTCAATGGTATAAAATTAGGTTATAAGGGTCATTACCTCAAAAGGGTCAATGACTTTTACAATGATACTCTATTAACGATGTATTTTAATGTTTTGAAAATAATATTAACACTCATTCATCAATTAAATATTACCTAACTACACTAAAAGAAAATATGTTTGATCAAATTTAATTTGTTGGATATGATACATTATGGTCTCTAATGTTAGAATCATTGGCTACAGTGTGTCTATTCAACTCTATGAATGAAAAAATCTTATAGCAACAATCTAAAGACTAATTCAATCCTTGCTAAGAAAACATATTCAAACTTGATTAAAAATAATGCTACAACTTAAGCGAGTAAATATAATCACAAAACCACATCTAATCAAATTAAATTTATCTTAAAAATTTTGTTTATCACATGTAATGTGATCTAAAATATTAAAACCCCCATATATAAAATAAATTAAATAAAATAGAAAAAAACATTTATCTCTAAGTATACATAATGGAAATATAGCTCGTATACATAATAGAAATATAGCTCTTAGCCATGAGAAAGATGCACAATAAAAATAGAGCTGCTCTCTACACATGAAAAACTAGTGCACATGCCATAGTTTGGGGACCCTCAATACTTTGGTTTGTACACAACAAGAACTTAGTAACTATTGGGATTCATAATTGATATATATTGGTATTCATAATTAATATATATTGAGAATAAAAACATCGGTACGAAGCTTACATAATTTTTTTTTTGGTATATATGAATGATCTCCTAATTTATATTCTCTTAGACAATTTACACAAATCAAAATACAACCAACTAAGATAAGATTTCTCCTATGGAATAATGACACGCTAATATGGATTCCAAGCATAGCAAAATTGATCCTTGAGAAGAGTGATTGCATGCCTTCTAGAAGAAACATGAATTTGTCCATGCTACTCTATGATTTTCCTTGATGGTGCTTCTATGAACCCAATAGGAATTTCACCATGTCGTGAAACAAGGATCCAAACCCATGTTTTCATTTTCCCCAAAAGTATTTGCAAATATCTCGATGGATGAAGATTTACTAGATTAATTTTACTTTTGTAAATGAAGATAAAAAAATGTTTTTTAATGTTTAATTTTCTGATTAATCAAAATTAAAATAAAATAGTAAAATAAAATAGTAAGAATATGTCTTTATGGTTTTATTTGACTTTATTAAAGGTAAATGCAATAAAAAACATAAAAGTGGGAAAAAAGGAAGGTAAATACATAGGAAAGGGGTTTGGCTGTCATTTTAATGGCAAAAAAAAGTGCTAACACCTATAAGAACAAAAATATTCAAAGATCTATGAGAAACAAATACTTCGCTCTTCTACTGGAGTCATAAGATAAGTATACTAAAGAAGGATTTCTGATATACTTATCAAGGAAAATGGTTGAACCATAGAATTTGGATTTCTAGGAGAAGGACTCAACTCCTCCCTGGAAATGCTACCAAAAATGTTATAGCAAAATCTAGTGTCCAATGCAAAGTCTCACTAGGAAACCTAGACAATGTGCAACGCACAAGAGTGTTACCACTGTCATCTTAGCTACTACTCCCCTCTCTTTATTGAGTGATGACATAGCAAGCTAGATTTTGTAGCTTTCACAACAAACTACAAAACCAAAATTGTTGTTACAGAGCGCACAACCCCAACCATTTGGTTTTGGCTACTGAATTAAATTAATTCAAATGACTAAATCACATAGCATAAACAAGGATTAATTTAAGATTGTGCATGAGAACTCAGAATAGGCTTGAAATATTTTTATTTATTCGGAATGTGTTTTTACATACAAGAAATTCATTTCAAATAGAGAGCATAGTCCTCATAGTACTTTCAATTCATATGTTGTTACATAGTGATACCACACGACAACCAAAACACCCTCACTCACTCATATAACAACTAGTCACATTTTCTTCAAATCATGCAACAACCGAAGTTGAAGCCAAAATCCCAAGAGCCAAAAGCCAAAAATCCAAAAGCCCATTTTTCTTCCTTGTTCTTGCAATTTATTTCTCATGCTACTAACCTCTTCACTTTCCAACTAAATAAAGTTGTTTCCCATGTTATTTACCTCTTTCCATTCCAACTAAACCAAGTCGTTTCTCATGTTGTTGATCACTTCACATTCTAAACCCGAGTTGATTTGATTCCTACAGTACGTGGTAAAATCAAAATTTGTAACCTACATTGCATTCTCATAGTGCGTCTAGTAGTGGTTTTCCTATAGCTGCAATTGCGAGTTCGGGTGTGTCAACAACTCTATGCAACAAGAGTATAAGCACATGATCCTGGGAGTGTTAGTAACTCAAAAATGATTGTTTCATTGGTAAAATGTAGCTACATGAGTAGTAACAACTATCAGCTAGATGTATCAACAAATAACATAACAGGCGTATCTGCAACTTAAAATGAATGGGATTAGTAGAACTTATTTTCCTACATTACAAACTCAAACAGAAACATGTTTTTGGTTGATGTGGATTGATTGAGGACAAGGATACTCTTGCATCAGACACTCTTGGTAAGAAAATATGAGGTACTAGCTCATGTTATAGTTCTTTCACAGGTTGAAGAACCTTGTAGGCATGCTATCTCTTGCTCAATCACACATGAAACATATTCAAATCCCTTGTTTCTCCATTTGACCAAATACATCAGATACTCCCTTTGACAAGTCATATTTCCAACACTTGTGGCCAAAATTTCTTCCACTTATTCAACATGCTTAACTGGCAAATGTTCCTTCCACTTACCAGGTATACCTATCTCTTCATTATTTTCTCCTTCAGGGAACCCATATAGATCAACCACACTGAATATTGCAGAGATATTTGAGTCTCAAGACAACTCTAGCTTGTAGGCGTTTTCAGAAAAAAATTCAAAGAATTCTGCATGGGTTTATTTTCTTATATTTCAACTTGTTGTAGGTACCCTTCAGAAATATGTCTCTCTTTGGATGCTCCATTACCATCTCTCATTTTGCAAAAACCTTTACTCTTCTTTCCAAATCTACTTTCTCCTTATATTTTTCATTACTCAGCTGCAATATTTTCTTTACCTGATCATGCATTTCCTGCTTGCTATGTGCAAAATCGCTTGCATCAACACTCTTTATTTCCTCCAAATATGGAAATTGTATCAGGTCAACAACACCTTTCGGTGATTGGCGATAAACAATATGAAATGGATCCTTACCAGTGGATCTATTCACCGATTCACTATATGCATACTTTTCCTATGACAAGGCCATATCCCACTGGTTGGGATTTTCACCACTCAAACTTTTCAGCATGTTTTCAAGACTATTGTTCACTACTTCAGTATGCCCATATGTTTGCGGATGGTAGGTTAAATTGTATAACAATTTATACCCCATTTTCTTCCACAGTGTCATCCAAAAGTGACCTATGAACCTTGTATCTCTATTTGAATTAATGGTTCTTGTTAAACCATGAAGTCTCACTACTTCTTTGAAGAATAAAACAACCATAACAAGTTGCTCAAATGAATGGATAAAAGCAGTTGGTAATGCATCGCACCAATTATTAACACAAAATTCAAGTGTTAAGGTAAATATTTTAGCATGAGCATCATTACAGATTATTCCATTAGGAAGGAAAAATTGAATGAACAAAATCATATGCTCGAGCACGGTTGTTGGACCTTTTCCATAAAACTTGAGATGTGACAATTTGTAAATAATTTCCACGGGGATTGTAAGTTTTGATCTGTTAGAAAATAATTATGGGATTATGATATGGGAAGAAGCCATTTACATTGAGAGATTCAAAACAAACTAATAGGCACAACTTGTCATCTAGCCCTCCTTCTAGTACCAACTGTTGACGATGATGGAAATTCGTCAACCAAGGGGGTCTCCCCGCTATGAAGTCCCAATTAGACCCCACATTGTTTGGAGTGGGAGCCCCAATTGGAAATACAGTTGATTTTCATTATCCTTAGGGAGCTTCCTTGGCTGCAATTATCAACATAAGGGATTATACAATTATCTTTGAAACAAGCATGTAAGCTAAAATTGTGAGGCGCATACAATTGCAATGCATATATGGTATTTTCAATGAAGGGAAAAGAGAGAGTGAGTCTCTAGGAAAAGATTAATAGTAGTATCCTGAAAGAGACATACAAGAGCATAAAATAATTGTGGATTAACCTGCAAATTATTTCACAAGATAGGAACGATGATTAAAGCAATACAATGTACATTTAATGAGGTGCATACCAAAGCCAAGGAAATAGTTCATTTTCATTAGTATGTGTTAACATAAACATACATGGAAAATAATGAAAAAAATAGTCTTACAATCATTCACGACATATGCATGAAAGTGTGATGGATCTGAGAGATTCATATATTAAGGAAAAGTACCAAGATACACAATTAAAATGTTGCCACAGTAGCCCCAATAGTGGAACATTAATTGACCACTTGCTCCTCCAAAGAAAGATCTTTTCTCCTATGCTAAACTAGAGAAGCCAAGGTGAAAAGTCCAAAGTCCCGTGTTCTTGAGCTATGCGGGTGTATTTATAACAAATGAGGTGACTCTTCACCTCCCATGTGACTCTTGACATCCCTCATGACTCTTGAGCTCCTACTATGACTTTTCAAATTCCTATGTGACCTTTGAACTTCTAATGACTCTAGAACTTTCTTGTGATTTTCCACATTCCATGTGGGACCCTTGGTATTCCACACATTTTACATATTCTCATTTTAAAAATACAATGATTACATTTTACAAATGATGTGGTGAGATGCATTGACACATATGACACTGTGATGACACTTGGAAAAGCCATGACTTGGCATTGATGACATGGAACTTAATCGTGATGTGTCCAAGACAAGTCTTTATCCTTGTTGCTTTGACTTTGAATTCTTCATGATGGATCTTTGTTTGCTCATATTCACCCTCCAAAGGGTTTGGATCAGTGTTAAAACCTTCCAAGACAAAATGAGGTGCCACCATTATGTCATGATTCAGGATTTCATCATGTCTTCATGATGGATCTTCTAGTGCTTTTTATTTGCAAGTTCTCTCTTGTAGTTTCTCCTTGATGACCTCCCTTGTATCTCCATGATAAGTCTTGCATGTGTTTCATCTTCATCCTCCCAAAGCTTGGATGATACGAATTCTTCCTTGTGATTTTTATCTTCCACCTTCCATCATGATCTGGTGCCGCTTGATCTTCATGCTCGATAGCCTCTTTGTCGCTTCAACTTCATATGTGTGTTCTTGCATGATCTCCTTGGCATCCTCCTTGAGCATAATCATGTAATTCTAAGATACATTACATCAGTATAGGATTGATTGAACCAGGGGCTGAGTATAGGGCTGAGGAGGTGGCACAGGGATTGCGTAGTGTGCAATTCCATAAGGAAGTGATGGAGGTCTTGACACTATGAATGTGCAATGCACAGTGGCTGAGGGACTGGGAAATAGAACTGTGTAGTTGAGGGAGACCAATAACATAATAGGTGATGCAGGAGCATGAGGCTTGAAGACAAAAGACTTCGAATTTTATTCCAAAAATACAAAAAAAGTTTACAACCAAAGGAGTGGGATCCTTTAGTTGTCACTTTACAAAGCTTCCTAGATAGGATTTGAGTTAGAATTCAGGGATTTGAATTATCTATTGGGTTGTGTTATATTCTTTCCACGACTAACCCACGTTGTCAGAGTTTTGAGTTGTGGAAACTCAAGATAGAGGATCTGTTGGTGGATAAAGATCAGTGGATCGCGGTAGATCTAGGTACTAAACCAACGAGAGTGACCGATGAAGAATGGAAGAAGTTGGATCAGAAGGCAAAGATCACAATACGATCGTGTTTCTCAGATTCAGTATTGCTGAATGTATCAGGGGAAGCTACGACGAAGGATTTGTGGGACAAGTTAGGGACTTTGTACCAATCTAAGTCTCTGGTGAATAAACTGTTCCTGCGGAAAAAGCTATATAACTTGAGGATGAAAGATGGAGACTCGGTGACAGAGCATCTAAACGCATTTAATACTGTGGTAAGTCAGTTAGCGTTTGTTGATATTAAAATTTCATATGAAGATAAGTGCATCAGTTTGTTGTGTTCTCTACCAGATTCGTGGGATAGTCTGGTTATTGCAATAGGTAGCAATGCAACTGCTTTGCAGTTTGATGAAATAGTCTCAGCCTTGCTGACGGAGGAGATGAGACGGAAAAATATGGAGAGCCAGAATGGTGATGCCTTGTCTGTACAAGGACGGTCCCAGAATAGAAACAAAAATAAGTCATCGGGTGGGAGATCTAAATCTAGAGGGAGATCTAAATCTCAAGGAAAACCTGTAAAGGTGGTGTGCTGGAAATGCAGAAAGGAAGGGCACTTCAAAATGGACTGTAAATCTAAAGCTCCTGATAAAGGAAAGGGATTTGATGATGCTCCTTCTGCAAAGGCGAAAACCACCTCAGATGAAGGTGGGGATGTGTACTTGGCTTCTTCAAGTACACATGTAGATCATGAGGCATGGTTGATTGAATCAGGTGCATCCTTTCACTTCACTCCCCATAAAGAGTGGTTCTGCGAGTATGAGAAATACGATGGTGGTGATGTCTTCTTAGGAGATGATAGGAAGGCTAGAATCATTGGTTTTGGAAAAATAAAGTTGAAGTTGCAAGGTGGAAGGGTTAGAACACTTCCAGGTGTTCTGCATATTCCTGCATTGGCCAGAAATCTGATTTTTGTAAGCAAGTTGGATGATGCAGGTGTAACAAAAGTGTTCGAGAAGGATACCTGCAAGATGGTTCAGGGAGCACTGGTATTGATGCGGGGAGTTCGGACTGGAACTCTGTACAAGCTACAAGGTAGCACTATTATTGATGGGTGCAACAATTCTGTGGTTCCTGAAAGTGGAGCTGAAAATCTAGTGGTCTCAGGAGAGAAGACCATGTTGTGGCATCAAAGGCTTGGACATATTGGAGATAAGGGCCTTCATATACTTCATGGTAAAGGTATGAGTAATAGCTCTCTGGATTTTGATTTATGTGAAAATTGTGTACTTGGGAAGCAGAATCAGGTGAGTTTCTCCTCTGGTGCTAAGAGGGCGAAATAGATATTAGAGCTTGTGCACAGTGATGTGTTTGGACCTGTGAAGGTTCCATCACTGGGTAAGTCTGTGTACTATGTATCATTTATAGATGACTTCTCAAGGAATACATGGATATATTTCCTTAAGAAGAAATCTGAAGTCTTTGACAGGTTTAAAGAATTTAAGGCTCTGGTGGAAAATCAGGCAGAGAAGAAGATAAAGGTGCTGAGGACAGATAATGGTGGAGAGTTTTGCAGTAAGGAATTTGAAGAATTCTGTAAGAAGTGTGGTATAGCACGGTAGAAGACTACTCCATATACACCTCAGCAAAATGGAGTTGCAGAAAGAATGAACAAGACGTTGATGGAAAGGGCAAGAAGCATGCTCAGTGGTGCCGAGTTAGGACAGGAATTCTGGGCAGAGGTGGTGGATACTGCATGTTACCTGGTCAACAAGTCACCTTCATCAGTGTTGGAGGATAAGACTCCACAAGAGGTATGGACTGGTAAGAAACCCTCTCTTTCACATCTGAGGGTATTTGGATGTGATGCATATGTACATGTTCCAAAGGAGAAACAAACCAAGTTGGATAGTAAATCTGAAAAGTGCATCTTTATTGGGTATAAGGATGGTTTAAAGGGTTATAAGCTTTGGAACCCAGTAACAAGGAAGGTTGTGTACAACCGAGATGTGGTGTTCAGAGAGGTGAAAGATGTTATTAAACATGAAGTACAACCAAAGGAACCTGAGAAGATAGAGTTTGAGCTAAAGGAGGAAGAATCAGACTTTACAACAGAGGAGGAATCAGAAGATGAAGAGCCACAAACTCTGGCTCTGAGAAGATCAATTCAAGAAAGAAGGCAGCCAGAAAGGTATGGTCCATCTGCTTTCTATTCAAATTTTTCTTTGTCTGTTACTAATGATGATCCCAGAACTGTGAAGGAAGCAGTGGATTCAGAAGATGGAAAACTCTGGAAAGAGGCCATGGTTGATGAAATGACATCTTTGCACAAAAATGAGGCTTGGGATCTGGTGGAGTTGCTGGCTGGAAGGAAACCCATTGGCAGCAAATGGGTGTTCAAAAAGAAGAAAAATGCAGAAGGGAAGGTGGAGAAATACAAAGCTTGGTTGGTAGCAAAAGGTTATTCCCAGGTGTCGGGAATTGATTTTGGTGATATTTTTTCTCCTGTTGCCAAGGTAACTTCTATTAGGTTACTTTTATCTGTTGCTTTTGCTTTTGATTTTGAGGTAGAACAGATGGATGTGAAGACAATGTTTCTTAATGGGGATTTGGAAGAGGAAATCTACATGAAGCAACCTGAAGGATTTGCGGTGAAGGGTAAGAAAGAACTGGTATGCAAGTTAAAGAAGTCTCTGTATGGGTTAAAACAGTCACCAAGGATGTGGTATCAGAAATTTGATACATTTATACGGGGACTTGGCTTCACCAGAAGCAAAGCAGATCACTGTGTGTATTTTAAATTAATTGGTGACCGTGTTATTTATCTGGTTTTGTATGTGGATGATATGTTGCTGGTTGGAAATGACAAAGAAATTATCCAGGATTTGAAGACCCAATTGTCCTCCAAATTCGACATGAAAGATCTTGGTGCTGCTAACTATATTTTGGGCATGGAAATTAAAAGAGATCGGGCAAAGAGGAAGCTCTGGTTAAACCAGAGGAAGTATGTCGAGACAATATTGTAGAGGTTTAATATGCAGGATAGTAAATCGGTGAAGGTTCCTATTCTTGTAGGTGTGAGGTTATCTGCTGAACAGTGTCCCAAGACACAAGAAGAGGAAGAGGACATGTCCCGTGTTCCATATGCAAGTGCAGTCGGTAGCCTGATGTATGCAATGGTCTATACTAGACCAGACATTGCACATGCAGTGGGAGTATTGAGCAGGTTTATGTCAAAACCAGGGAAGGAGCACTGGACAACAATGAAGCGGGTTTTCAGGTATTTGCGTGGCACTAGTGATTATGGTTTGTGCTACCAAGGAAGACCAGGATTGGACAGAGTGTTGGATATTCGTGGCTTTGTTGATGTAGACTGGGCTAGAGATATGGATCAGAGAAGATCTACAAATGGGTATGTGTTTAACCTATTTGGAGGTGCAGTCAGTTGGATGAGTAAGAAACAATCTGTAGTGGAACTATCAACTACAGAGGCAGAATACATGGCATCCACTCATGCAAGCAAGGAAGCAGTTTGGTTGCAAAGATTGTGTTCAAGTATGGGGTTAGTACAGGGAGCTATAAGAATAGACTGTGACAACCAAAGTGCAATTTTCTTGGCAAAGAACCCTGCTTATCATTCAAAGACCAAGCACATTGTTGTTCAGTATCACTTTGTGAGGGATATGATAGAAGACAAAAAGGTGTTGCTGGTAAAGGTGGACACTTTGAAGAATACTGCAGATGCATTGACAAAATCTATGAGCTTTGAGAAGTTCCCTTGGTGTAGAGAAACAATGGGCATTTCAGGGCTGGAAAAATGACTAAGCTCTCCTGTGGCCTCGTGTGGAAAGAAAACAACAAGTGGGAGATTGTTGGGTTGTGTTATATTCTTTCCATGACTAACCCACGTAGTGAACCAGGGGGTTAGAGGGGGGGCAGAGCACCCCCTTTATTGTGCTGATTGAGTAGCAGGGGGGTGGCAACCCCCCCTGTCCGGGGGGTTTGAGGGGGGCAGGTAGCCCCCCTCTACAGGGTCTGGGGCAGCGCCCTGGGAAATTTTTTTTGGACCCTATATTAGGTTGGGCGAACCTACCTATGGTTTTCAGTCCATGGTTTTGGACGCGATGGTTTTCCGTCCATGGTATTGGATGCCTCGGCATGTATAAATATGTATTGTAACATTGAAAGGAATATAATGAAAAATCAAGCTGGTAGTCCCAGTTTTTGGATCCAGGGGAAAATTTCTGTGTATATGTGTTTTATGTGTTATGCTCTCGCATTGTTTATTGTCCGTGTTTTAGAATTCGTATGCAGGTAATTTCTGTACAGGGTTAAAACCTACATTATCTTGTAATTAATTCAATTATTTAGGCGTAGTTAAGATTCTTGAGGAGAATACCATGCATATTAGATATTATGTAGGATTAGGCAGATTCGATCCATTGATTTAGGATTTGATTTTTGTATGTACATGTATTTATGTAAGTTTTGAATTAGTAGAATGGGATTTTGGCTGAGGAGGATTGGAATGTAAAACTTGGATCCCTCTGTATCTCTGTGAATACCACATGAATGGTTAAATCCTAGAGGTTTTAATTTCCTTCGAAATATTTTTGAGTTTTGTTGATTTCCAGTTTGATCCCTTTAGAATTAGATTTTGTATAATCTTGTGTTGTCACATCTAAATCTTCACTCGCTGTGCATTGAAATAACTTGGATGTATTTCAAAATCACAAAGTTAGTTAGCGATGTCATGAATTAGACAGATAAGAAATAAACTTGGCGGAAGTGCTGAGTCTGGCGGAACGAGGAAACTTGACAAATTCACGAGAAACCTAGAAGAAGATCAGAATCGTCCAATCAGACAGACCCAACAGATCTAATTGTCAACGCATGCCAACAAGCACAGACGTTATTTCCAAAATCAGACACGATAATTTATAAAATTGATTTAATAGCTCAGTTAATCGTGACCTTCTTCTTGAAGGGGTCAGATCTGATGGTGATCGCGTCGGAAGATGCCCGTGATTTAATTTAAATTCTAGACATGATAATTTATAAAACTGAGTTAATAGCTTAGTTAATTGTGACCATCTTCTTGAAGGGGTTAGATCTGATGGTAATCGTGTTGGAAGATGCACGTGATTTAATTTAAATTCTGGACGCGATAAGGTTATGAACTGGGGTTTTACTTCCTTTTGGTTCCATGGAAAATTTGAAGTTTTTCCATATACCGGGTAAATTAAATAAGTTTTCTATTTTAATAGAATAGCTAAAATTGGAGGTTGATGACTAATACTCCAAAGGAAACCCAAGAAGAAGTTCCACCCAAACTTGAAGAAGTAGTTTCAAGTTTTGAACGATTATCCTTAACACCTGCAACCAGCCACCAAGAGGGAAGGCTTGCTCACTATGATTGTGTAATGTGCATTTCATTGAAGACTGAGCTAAAGGATTGCGCAGTTACATAGGTTAGGGAGGTAGTGAGGTCTGAATATTTACTGAGATTGTTAAATGTGCAATGTAAGACTGTCTAGGGGAGAGAATTGTGCAGCTTCTAGGGACGGGAGGTAGGAACTGAGCACTATGACTATGCAATTTGTATTTCTTGGAGGCGCTGACTGTGCAGGCGCAGTTATAGGAGGAAATGGTGCTTCAATATGACTTAAGATTGTGCAATACATATTTCTAGGAGAGATTTAGCAAGCTGTGAAGACAAGGAATGCCCCAAAATGCCTAAGTGTGGGATCAATCAGATAAGAGAGAGCAAGATATGAAAAAAAGTCATGAAATAGTGATATCACACTCAGATAACATTAACACAAGCCTAAAGGAATGATAAGTATCAAAAATCAACATGTGTACCTTGAAATGACAATAAAGTGACTTATTTCTAGGTGCGACAGTTGAAACATAGCTTTGTGACACTTTAGAATACAAGTTACAACACAAGTGTCAATTGTAACTAGAAAGTGCGCTAAGTTGTGGGATAGTTTTTGGCACATATTTTGATGATATATATGATTAGATAATGTGGAAGAGTGTGTTATAGCTACCCCTAGTGATGCACTAAACTTAAACACATGTAGGAGTGCAAAGAGTTAAAAGAGACACTTGCAACAGTAAGAAAAAGTGAAAACGACACATGCAAAAGCTAAAGAAAGTGAAAGTAAAACATATTATAGCAAAGAGAACTCAAAAGCACCACTTTTGAAAGTGAAACAAAGCAAAAATGATAGTTGCAAAAGTGAAACCAACACTAATGAAAACCAAAGTGTACAAAATCCACAGTTGAGTAAACTCACTAGGGTGATGATATAATTGAAACTAGCAGTGAGAGAGTTGTCAACTTGGAATTGCGCACTGACTATCCATAGGGACTCACAATATCTATCTCTAGGAACTGCACAATCATTGTCACTAGAGGTTGCATAATCACTGCACAGTCACTATCCTTAAACACTACGATGTCACTGTACTCAGCATCTGTGCAATGATTATTAGTAGGGATTACGCAGTGCTTGACTATCTAAGGTACACATTGATTGTAAGGCTTGTTGGAAAGAAGAGTGCTTGTAAATGCATCAAAAGGCTAAGCATGTGTAAGAAAGTGGCTCGACACTTAGATTCTCAGAACAAGACTTGATCACCTAGAAAAACATCAAACTAACATGAAGCAACATTAGATAACTTGAAGTGACAGATCATGAGATCATAAGTAGGCTCCAAAATTCAAGTGTAAGAAAAATTTTGGAGGGTTTTTTTCATAGCGGAAACAAGGTAGTGTCTTCCTTCTCTTCTTCAAAATATTCAAATGGAGAATTTGGGTGAGCATCTGGAAGTACCTTCCCAAACCTAAGGTTTATTTCCTGGATCTTTGTAGCTTAAGAAGGATAGGATGTTTCCCCATTATAAGCCTTCTTATTGTTCAGGTTTAGATTGGGTTGAGAAGGCATTTGAGGTTTCTTGGGTGAATTATTATGGGGTGGTTGTAGTTGATGAGGAGGAGGAGTCATCAAGGCAGGTGATTGGGTTCCTTGAGGCATCCATCCTTGTGAAGTATTTCCCCATTGAGGAGGTTGAGATTGATATGGCTAGAAGGGTGGATTGACAGGTTAGGGAGGATACTAAGGAGGATAAGACCAAGGGGTAAGTATGGACCAAGGTGAGTTGGCTAGAGGATACCAAGGTTGAAAAGGTTCACTCTTATTTGGATTGAAATGAGAGTAGTGCACACCTTGCATGCCTTGTTGATATGGCTGAGGGCTTTGTGGCCTTCGTTTATTGAAAAAATAAAGTTGGTCCAAGCCACCCTTCGCCCCTTGATATACAACCTTCATACCTAGAAGGGAGGGGAATTTCTTAGTTGCATGGTTCTCCTCACAAACAGAGAAGAATTCTATTACATTCAGTGAGAACTCATTTCTAGGGTACCTCTTGGTGCATCTAGGGAAAAAGATAGCTAGTGCCCTTTCTTCCTCCTCTTGCTTCTTCTTAATATTCATGGTGTCCATTTCTAAGGAAAGGGTATGAAACATTTCACTCTTAAAATCTTCTAGCATGTTCCCTATTTCATGTTCAATAGCTAAGGTATAGGGAGAAGAACTTACCAAACCTTGAATAGACCTACCTCTCTTCCTTGTATCTCTAGAATGATTCTTAAATATTGCATTGATCTCCTCATAAGTAAGCTAGTAAATGTCTCCAATAGACAACATATTAAGGGTCTCCATCAAATCCTCTCTAGTCCCCCGTAGAATTAAAAGCTTCAGTGATTATGGGTCAAGGGTGTAGATAGCTCTTCTATATTTGGGTTGAAACCTTTCTTCATAATCCTCTAAGGATTCATCTAGTCCTAGGGTCATCCTGAAGATCTCCTCTTTTGTGTCCCTTGATATATAATAGTGTCTATATTTCTAATTGAAATATTTATGCATTTGATCCCAAGTGATGATGTTTCCTCCTTCTAAGCTCATGAAACAGCGCAATGATGCATCCTTAAGAGTAGAAGGAAACAAATTTAGCTTATGCTCATCAAAAGTGCAATCATAGGTTATGCAAACCAAAACAAACTCAAACATGAATGTATCAGGGTCCCCAGAAGATAGGCTATGGAAGTGTGGAAGAGAAATGAGGCTTATGTTCTTCATTTTGGCTTCACCATTGGTTTCTCTGATAGGAAAGAGCTCAGACTATCTGTTTTCAACCATATTTTGGGTAGGTGACATAGGTTCTTTCTCCCCTATGGGTTCTTCAAAAATATTTGGCTATTGACCTAATGGGTTCTCTAATTCCTCAGTGGTCAGAGTAGGATTTCCGCAGTCACCAAAGAAGAGTGATGGTTGATTGCTTGTAGGAGTGGGGTTTTTTGGTAGAAAGTTACCTATAAGGTTATCCCTAATCCTACCAGGCATGAAATAAATGTGTTTCTTTTGTTTTTTTTTTTTTATCTTTCTAGAAAAACAAAAATTGATGCAAAGATTTTTTTTTTGTTTTTCAAGAAATTAAATGAAAAGAGAAAGCAACTTAAAGAAAAACCAACACCTACTTTGACACCTCCCTGACAACGGTGAAAAAAAGTGATGATCTCTGGTATTGTAACAAGAATGTTGCAAGTCCCAAGGATACCAACTTTAATTTATAAATCTGGTATTCGTACAAACTTAATAGGTGATAGTGTTGTATGAAAATTAAGCTAAATTCTACGTAAGTTTCTCTGAGATAGTGGATCAAACCAAGGCATACAGAGACCATTTTTCAAAATTAAATCTAGGTTCTACAAGAAAAGGAATTCTAATCTATTTTTAACAAATATAAATGTTGCATAAAAGGAAATGTTAATCTACTTGCAGGAAATGTAAATGCTGCATAAGAAGGAAATTCTAATCTAATTGCAAGAAATGAAAACGCTAACCTATTACAGAAAATAAACCTAATCTAGATTGCATCAAGTAAATAACATGAAATCAATCCTAAACTATTGCATTCAAAAGAAATTATATAATAATGAAAAAATTCAATAACTGTTTCAAGAAGTGACCAAGTAAACTATATTTGTGCTATTAAACTCATGAACTCAGTCACTAACCCTAATTGTAGAAATATATTGCAGAGATGAAAACAAAAGTCCTAAGTGATCTTTGATCCTCCTCAAGCTTTGTTCCAGGATCTAGGAGACATTACTAAGGGATAAGAGGCAAAAATCAAGCTTAAAGAGCAATTATGGTCAAGTTTTAAGGGCTTCTACACGATGATACAATATGCTACAGGATTGCTACAAGATGTTATGGGATTGCCTTGTTTTTCAATAGGATTGAATGCGAGAGCTTTCTAAGGGCTTAAACGGTGATATGTAGGTAAGGAAGGGTAATGGAAGGTGGTAGAAGGTTATGGAAGTCCTTACCAAGCCTAGTACTCCTTAGGAGCCCACCTTGCACAAGGAAAGAATGCAAACAATGACCTCCAACAAATCTATCTTGAACTTTCTATGTGCAGATTGCTTAAAGAAGTTGATGAGGATGAGAAGAGGGCGTTGATGGTAGGTTTGAAAATAAGAAGCTAGTTCTCTACCTTGCAAGGCAATAGGATGTCATGCACACCACTAATATTAGTTGATCTTGTGAAACATTTAAAGCGTGCTAACAATACTAATTACAGAAGATTAAACTAGAAAGGACAGATGAGTTAAATTTTATTCAAGAACTAACTACTTCATCAAAAGGAAACCTATCATTTTGTTATTTCCAATACAAGGCCTACAACCATACTTTCTAAGAGAGATAATTGCAAATCTGCAAAGGAAACTTTTCATATAAACAAGACTTGCAAGAAAGGAAATACTACTAACTTAAGTTTAGAAAAGAATGATGCATAATAAAAATGTACAAAGGAGAGAGACTAGAGTGCTTGGGTTGGGCCATAACCCATGGGTACTCATCCCTCTAGAACACACTCAGATTAAAGGCAACATGATACTTCTCATTGATCTCAAAAAGTGCTCAAGTACATGATATGGAAATGAAAATGACAAGTACAAGTTCCTAGCTCTAGCAGTCATTATGCTCCTATAAAAAGTTGAATCCTACTAAGCTTTTGGGCTCTTCTATTTATGCAAAATGAGTGAGGGGGAAACCTCCTATGAAGGATGTTTGCTTCCCTCCAAGATCCCTATAAAAGTGGATCTAACATTCTAATATCCTTGTAGCTATTGAATGGAGTAACTTCTCCAATAGGCAGCCAAGTTGGATGGTGAGTTAATGGAGGGAACAAGCCTCCTACATTTCCTCTAGCTACCTCCAATGAAATTAGCACAATAAAAACACCATTTTCTTACACATTAATCATGTTAGGCTACAAGATATGATAAACAACCCTTAATATCCTTAATAAACACAAAAAAGGTGTTATCAAATGTAAAGGAGGTAAATGTATGCTGAAGAATGGCAAGATGGGCCTTGCTGTATACCTAGTAATGAGGCCATCACTACCCAGGAATTTATTCCACGTGTTATAAGCATGGATGTCAATCCATTTTGAATTAATCAAACCTGATTCTAAATTTCACTCTTGAAATGCTAAGCATCAGTGGTCTTGTTCCTTGATAAAGCCAAATTTAACCTTGCAAATAATGCTAGTTCTTCCAACGGTTGGAAATATTGTTGAGATTTTCTGTTTGGAGCAAAATAGGAAAAATCTCAGCTGATGACAACAATAGAATTCAGGTCCTAGATTAACTCCAGTTTGTTGGGAGGGAGTTAATGCCTCCTATATTTGATGTGAGGGAGTTAATGAGGCTGTTAGATTCTCTATGCTATATAACAGGCAACCATTCAGATGTTTGCTATGAGGGTGAGAGTTTTGTGTGGATTTCATGATGTAATCTCCAATTTTATTAATAAATTCCTGATGCCTATGTTTGGTGGATGTAGCCCAGATTGGTTGGGTGAACCACGTTAAATACTGTGTCATATGTGCTCGATATTCTGATGTGTGTTATTTGTTGATTTGTTGTGCCTCTGAATTCCAACAAGTGGTATCAGAGCTTGTTGGAGGTGTTGCCTGGAGGAGCTGACTAGAGGCGCTGCATGCGTGACTGCTGTGAATACCCACTGTGAGTTTTTTTGGCTGGAGAAGTGAATGCGTTGTTCGCTGTTAGCGCTGTAAAAACCTGCGTGGGAATATATATTAAAAACAGCGTGGCTTTATTTGGTGCGTGGCTTTAAAAACAGCATGGATTTATTTTGATAACATCGTGGATATATTTGAACCAGCGTGGATATATATAACCGGCGTGGAAGTATAACGTGTGTTTTGCAGTTTTGTTTTTTGGTAAACAGAATTAGCGCAGAAATGTATAATTTAAGTTCGCAGTCAATTTTTTTTTAAAAACGCAGTGCCAGTTGTATGTGGGAATGTTTATGCGCAGTCAATGTTTATGTGTTGGGACATCTGGTGCGTATGTGCATATTTGTATGCTGGGATATTGAAGTTTTTTTTTTTAAGCATAGGCATATGGCAGATATATGTATGCGACTTACAAAGGGCAGATAGTTGATATGGAAGATATATGTATGCTACTTACAAAGGGCAGATAGTTGCTTGTTTTTTAAAGGCATAGGCAGTTGCTTTTATTGCTGGTTAGTTTTGGAGATTACTGTGTTTTTTTGCTGATACAAGAAGGAAAAAACTCAAAGTGCCCTGTTTGAAATTGAGAAATTTAATGGCAAGAATAATTTTGAGATCTGGAAGGTGAAGATGCATGATCTGCTGGTTCAACAAGGTGTGGCGAAAGCACTGTTGGGGAAAAACAAAAGGCCTCCTTCCATGACGGAGGATGAATGGGATGAGATGGACGATAGAGCTCTGAGCGCAATTCGGTTATGTCTGGCGGACGATGTTCTGTTCAACATTGTGTCAGAGAAAACCGCCGCAGGCTTGTGGTCGAAGCTTGAGAAGCTCTATATGACGAAATCTTTGACAAATCGAATTCTCCTAAAACGACAGCTTTACGGTTTGCGGATGAAAGAAGGTACCTCAATTGCTGATCACCTGAATGTTTTTAATACCTTATTGGTGCAATTAGACAGTCTAGATGTGAAATTTGATTTAGAGGATAAGGCAATAACTCTATTGTGTTCATTGCCCGAATCCTGGGATCACTTTGTTACTTCCATAAGCTTTAGTACATCAGACATCCTTGAGTTTGACGATGTTGTTGGAGCCTTGTTGGCTGAGGAGACGAGGAAGAGGTCGAATGCAGACACCTCTACATCAGAGGTAATGATGGCCAGAGGTCGCTCACGAGAGAGACACTCCGGGGGAAAGCATAGCGACTCTCGCTCAAAGTCCAAAGGAAAGAAGCCAAAGGTGAAGTGCTAGCATTGTGGCAAGGCTGGACATCTGAAAAAGGATTGCTGGAAGCGAAAGCAGGCTGCTAAAGAAGGCTCTTCGACAGAAAAGAAGGAAGCCAACACCACAGATACAGGTTCAGTATCTGGTTCAGGTATGAGTGATGAGGTATTGTCTGTTAATGTTTCAAAACATGATCAACATTGGTTGTTAGATTCTGGGGCATCTAACCACATGTGTATACATAGAGACTGGTTTAAAACATATAGATCAGTTGATGATGGAGTCGTGTACATGGGTAATGATGTCACTTGCAGTATTGTTGGAATAGGAAGTGTACAACAACAAATGTTTGATGGCACAACCAAAATGTTAACTGATGTAAGACATGTACTAGATCTAAGAAAAAATCTAATTTCATTAGGAGCACTGGATACGAATGGATATAAAACAGTAATTCAAGGTGGAGTTATGAAAATCTATAAAGGTATCTTACTAGTGATGAAGGCTAAGAAGGTAGGAAATCTTTTTCAATTAGAAGGTAGAACTGGGTCAGATCATGTGTCCGTGTCTGAACAGGACAGTAGTTCCATTCGCCTGTGGCATCAAAGGTTGGGCCATATGAGCGAACGAGGGTTGAAAATTTTGGCTGACCGTAAGTTACTACCTAATCCAAGATCTGGAAAGTTAGATTTCTGTAAACATTGCTTGTTTGGAAAACAAAGTAAACAAAAGTTTAAAACAGGCAAACATACTAGTAAATGGATACTTGATTATATTCATTCAGATGTTTGGGGTCCAGCCCCTACAGCGTCATATGGTGGCTCGTCATACTTTGTGTCGTTTATTGATGACTTTTCTCAGAAAGTATGGGTCTACATGTTGAAAAAGAAGTCTGATGTTTTTACAATTTTCAAGCAGTTTAGAGCATCGGTAGAAAACAACACTGGTAGAACTATAAAATGTTTAAGAACTGACAATGGTGGTGAGTTTTCCTCCAAGGAGTTTGACAGCTATTGAAAGGATGCAGGGATCGAGAGACATAAGACCACGGTTTATACTCCTCAGCAGAATGGAGTTGTTGAACGCATGAACAAGACTCTTCTAGAGAGAGCAAGGTGTATGCTGAGTAACGCCGGGTTGCAAAAGGAGTTGTGGACGGAAGCGGTGGAAATAACTTGTTATGTGATAAACCGATCTCCATCAACGGCAATAGGCTGCAAGATTCCACAAGAGGTATGGAAAGGACACCCTTGTGACTATTCTAAACTCAGAGTGTTTGGCTATGATGCATATGCTCTAGTGCCTAAACATCAGCGAACTAAATTAGATCCAAAGTCTAAAAGGTATATATTTGTTGGGTATGGTGATGGAACAAAGGGATTTAGATTGTGGGATCCTACTACCCGCAAAATCATCATCAACAGAGATGTAAAGTTTAATGAATCCTCTCTTGTACAGCTAGATGTAGATAGAAGATTGAAACATGATGATGTATCTGATTTCCAGCATATTCAGTTTGACAGCATTTCTAATGATAGTCATAACGACCATAGTTCAGATTCTAGTCATGAACAGGTTTCAGAATCAGATTATGAACAGGGTTCAGATGGAGGACATGAACAGGTCTCAGATGGCGATCATGAAGAAATTCCTACAGTTGATAGACAACCAATTGTGGAAGCACCAGAAACATTCTTAAGGAGGTCTACAAGGATCAAACGCCCTCCGAGAAGGTATGATGATCATGTTACTTCAGTTGCTTTGATCGCTAATGATGATGAACCTTTGTGTTATCAGGAAGCTGTAGAAGGTTCAAATAGTGACAAATGGAAAGCAGCCATGAAGGAAGAAATGATGGCCTTAGGTAAGAATGGCACGTGGGATCTGGTTGAACTTCCCAAAGGCAGGAAAACTGTGGGATGCAAGTGGGTGTTCAAGGTGAAACGGGGTGTGAATGAAGACAGGTACAAAGCGCGGCTGGTTGCAAAAGGGTTTTCTCAGAAAGCCGGTATTGACTTTCATGAGATTTTTTCACCAGTGGTTAAAATTGTTTCAATTAGACTTGTGTTAGCATTAGTGGCTTTGCTTGATTTAGAGTTGCAACAGTTAGATGTTAAGACTGCATTTCTACATGGAGACTTAGATGAGGAAATATATATGGAACAACCAGAAGGGTTTGTTCAGCATCGCAATGAGAAATTTGTCTGTAGGCTCAAGAAGTCATTAAATGGCCTGAAGCAGTCGCCTCGGCAGTGGTATAAGAAGTTTGATTCTTTCATGTTGAGTCAGAAATATGTAAGAAGTGAATATGATCATTGTGTTTACTTTAAGCAGTTGAATAATGGCATGTTCATTACCTTAGTGTTGTATGTTGATGATATGCTTTTAGCAAGAAAAAGCATTGAAGAAATCAACAGGTTGAAGACTCAGATGGCAAGGATGTTTGATATGAAAGATCTAGGAGCAGCAAGACAGATTTTGGGCATGGAGATTTTCAGAGACAGGAGTAATGGTAAGCTGTGGCTATCACAACAAAAGTATGTTGAGAAAATACTTTTGAGGTTTGGTATGAATAATGTGAAGCCTGTGTCAGTCCCTTTAGCTTCCCATTTCAAGCTTTCTTCCAGTTTATGTCCTAATACAGATGAAGAAAAGGATTATATGTCTCGAATTCCATATGCCAATGTAGTAGGGTGTTTAATGTAGGAGATGATTTGTACTCGACCAGATATTTCACATGCAGTTGGGGTTGTCAGCAGGTACATGGAAAATCCGGGTAAAGAACATTGGTCAGCAGTGAAATGGGTGCTTCAGTACTTGAGAGGCACACGTAGTTATTGTATTTCTTACAATAAGAGTAGTGAATTTGTTTGCGGATATGTTGATTCCAATTTTGCAGGTGATTTGGATAAGATAAGATCAACTTCAGGGTACGTCTTTACTCTTGCAGGTGGAGCTATAAGCTGGATGTCAAAGCTACAGAATATTGTTGCTTTATCCACTACTGAAGCAGAATACATTGCTGCTTCTCATGCTTGCAAAAAGGCGGTTTGGTTGAAAGGTTTGCTTGGTGAGTTTGGTAGGTTACAGGACAACATCAGGTTACTTTGTGATAGTCAAAGTGCAATAAATTTGGCTAAGAATCCAGCCTATCATAGTAAATCAAATCATATTCCAATTAAGTACCATTTTGTAAGACAGGTTATCACTGAAAGATGAGTCTCTCTTGAAAAGGTGCATACAAAGGAAAACTGTGCAGACATGTTCACAAAACCAGTTTTGTTGGAGAAGCTACGTTGGTGTTTGGCTTCTCTTGGCTTGCAGAAAAGATAAAATAATAATAACAGGGCATCAGGCGAATTGTTGTCAAGGTGGAGATTGTTGAGATTTTCTGTTTGGAGCAAAATAGGAAAAATCTCAGCTGATGACAACAATAGAATTCAGGTCCTAGATTAACTCCAGTTTGTTGGGAGGGAGTTAATGCCTCCTATATTTGATGTGAGGGAGTTAATGAGGCTGTTAGATTCTCTATGCTATATAACATGCAACCATTCGGATGTTTGCTATGAGGGTGAGATTTTTGTGTGGATTTCATGATGTAATCTCCAATTTGATTAATAAATTCCAGATGCCTATGTTTGGTGGACGTAGCCCAAATTGGTTGGGTGAACCACGTTAAATACCATGTCATATGTGCTTGATATTCTGCTGTGTGTTATTTGTTGATTTGTTGTGCCTCTGAATTCCAACAAATATAATTACACCTCCCCACCCCGACGGGCTAGATGTCAGTGGATAAACTAGTGAGTAGTCTGCGATATATTTTTTTTTTAAAGGAAATCCGGTATTCAAAGGATCACAACCTTATAGGTGCATTCCTGGATAAAGATAACAAAAGCCCTTACGATGATTTCATTGTCAAAATTTTGAAATGTTCAACTTTAAAATCAAATATTTTTGGTCTAGTTATATTGATGCATTACATCCAGCTTCACATGAGTCTTGCATTAATTGGCACATTATTTAACTACCATAATTTTTTGTCACCTGGCATGACCTGTCACCTATGTTTCAATTCAATTAAGTATCTACTCCGTCCATTCTGCCACTGCACCCTTATCGCTTCAGCCTTCTTCAATGTCTGCCATTGTCTCTGTGTCATTCCGCTTTGTCATGATCTACTCTCGTAAAGTTCTATGAAACACCAAGCAATCATAAATTCCTTAACTCATAACTCTTTTCGTTGTCTCATGTAACATATGTTTCTAATATGTGTAACTGTTATCTATTTTTTTAATATGTAACGCTTCATCCTATCAACGCATAATTCTCCCACTGGAATGCTAGATTCCTGTCAGTCTTGTCCACTGTCAATCCTGTAATTAACATGTAACATAAGTCTGTTCACCAAGGTATATCATTCCCATGAGTGGATCCGTCCCCATGGTGCACGCTAGACTATGTATCTGCTACGCAATTTGATTTACAAACTAGCATTTGCACCAAATGTTTCAAAGGAAACGTTGTAAGGCGTAAAATGAGAAGAATCATGACATATGATATTAGAGAAGTGGATATTTTGTTGACCATTAAATAAGGAGTCTTGATTATTTAGTATATCATGATATTGAGTAGGTTGAATGCCTAGGTCCAATCCTTTCAAATAAATGAATATTAGAGAAGTGGATCTTTTGTTGAGCATTGATTAAATAATTATTTTAGTTGACATAGAAACTTTAATTCGCTATTGAGAGGTACCATGGTGAACCCCTATGGTAGAACCATGAGCTTTCCTTTATTTAGCATGATGTTATGTGAGACTTGGTTATGTATTATGTATTTGACCAGGTAGAGGCCTATAAATAAGCACAAAAGGATTTTTAACTCTATTCCGAAAAAGTGGAAAAATGTTATTTTTCAATATTGAATTGTCTCACTTCATCAAAAACTTGCAGTGTTTTAAATTAAAATAAATTTATACCTAAATAACTATAATTTTAATATTAAAAACATTGTAAAAAAATTAAAATATTCATGCAATTGAATTTTATTTATTTTATTGATTTTTATTTAAAATAAATAAATATATAAATTAAAATAAATTAATATAAATACCTATAATTTTAATATTAAAAACTCTGATTTCCTCTTCATGTAGGAAAAGAGCTTCCAAGTTCCCTATCGTATTTAATGAATCCATACATACTTCCATGGTGGTGCACTTCAGAATATAAGTATTTAATTATTTAAGGAGTATAAAAGTTTTATTTATTTAATGTTGCAGATATATCCAGGTGGACAATTCCCATTCAAAATTAAATAACCACGCTAGAAACATTAAATCTCCATATGAGATACGTTTCAAGTTAACCATGAAAATGTCAAAAGGACAGTTGAAATTTGAAAGCTATTCCCAAATTACATCCCTGGAAGCATGATACAACACACCCTGATAATTTTTGTTGTTCGCCACATTATACATGCCATATTCCTGGAGAATGTTTAATGACCGTATCATATCAGATTTCTTGAACGTTGTATCGATGCACATCCAGACAACAATACTACAACCATGGCCCTCTGCAACTCACAGAGTTTGTATATAGGTTTATAGGCCAAAAAAAAAATAAAAAATTCTCTGGTGTTTAATTTGAATGCTTGATGACCATTAACTATTCATGAGTATTTTCCTTTAATTTTAATGTATGGTGGAAATTAACTGTGATTGAGTGATTTTGCATAAATGTAACCTATGGTGCAACTGGAGATTATATCCGTGTGGATCTCTTGCATGACTCTGGATTGGTGGCTCATGATGATCTAATCTGGTAGAAAACGACACTATGGTTTTGCAATGTGAGGAGAAATTACAAGAACTCTATTACATCCCGCCAGGGATTCAGGGCAACCATTAAAGTAATCAATAGTAGAATGCGATGATGGAAACAAAGAGGTCAGATACAAAATATACACACCGATGCAAATGGATAGTTATTCTTTCACAATTTGACAACCTTTGTCATTTTATCCTTTTATACTTTTTATATTCTATACATACATGTTGGTACTAATAAATGAAATGTACACTTCAACCTTTTCCCAAATTAAATTCTTCAACTTTTTCTCAAATTAAATTCTTCAAGCACTGTTCCATGCAAAGTTAACATTAAGCTCTTCTTCAGAGTTTGTGAAAGCCACATTTTACACTAGAATTAACTTCAAAGTGTTAATCTGCACTTCTAAGCTATTTTTTAATCTAATACCACCTTGTGAAGTCATTTGGAGAATGCATTTGTCAATGAAGTGAGTGAAATATTTATTAAGAAATTTATTAAACGACTAAGAACTATTTATTAAAACAAACATAGACAAGGGGGAAGTTTCACAATAACTTATTTATGGGAGAAGTTTCGTATAATTTATTTAGATGGATGGGAATTAAGAAACGAGCATTCACAATGGATGAGAAAATTCAATAGGCATAGTGCACTTTACCAAGATGGCAGAGAAGGATGGAAAGAGAATTGTATAAGTGGACTTATAAGAGAATGGTTCATGTGCTACCATGCATAACAACTAAGCCTCGATACCTTCATCATGTCTCCCCCTTATGACATTAATCATTTAACTAGATTAAATATATCTATATAAGTATAAAAAAAAATGAAACCAACAGAACTTTGAGCTTGGTAATTTAAATTACTTCCTCGGCAATATTATTACTTGGAATAAGGACAGAGATCACAATCATACTGTTCATTCTATACCCTGATATTTTTTTGTTATAACTGTTGTAAATATAACCCGTGCTTTATGGAACGCATATCCCTATGCACTGTACCTATATTAAATACCAAAGACCGCCCTATGTGATGAATTTAATTATAACCAAAGCTTATTTATCTCTAGACCGTTCGATTTGTGATCTTAAAATTCACACTGGCTCTGCCATGGCTTCGTGGCACAAGCAGGTCATCCCTCCTTAGCTGGACGCCTCGGGATTCCTACTCCCATTGACGGTGGTGCGCTCAGCTCTTTGATCCAAGGGCTATGATCTCTTCAGTGGATTTACTCATTGTAAGTTGCTGGAAATTGGCTCATTCGATTCCCAAGCTCTTGGCGCCTGTTCGAGCTCTGCTCCTCCTACCTCTGTCTGATTCTTTGTGTGTAGCAAGAACCTTGTCTCAGAGGGTCAGCCATGAAAACTGGGGCTATCTTCTTAATGGTAAGCTATCGGATTTCTCCCCAAATTAGACTCTGTGCTACAATTCTATTTAATATGTTGTTTTCCTTTTTTTTTTCTCTTCAACTCCGGATTTCATGATACTAATTGCTTACGTTATGAATTTAATTATAACCAAAGATTATTTATCTCTGGATTGTTCGATTTGTGATATTAACATTCACATCGGCTCTGCCATGGCTTTGTGGCACGAGCAGGCCGTCCCTCCTTAGATGGACGCCTCGGGATTCCTACTCCCATCAATGGTGGTGCGCTTAGCTCTTTGATCCTGGGGATATGATCTCTTCGGCGGATTTACTCATTCTAAGTTGCTGGAAATTGGCTTATTCGATTCCCAAGCTCTTGGTGCATGTTCGAGCTCTGCTCCTCCCACCTCTGTCTGATTCTTCGTGTGTAGTAGGAACCCTGTCTCAGAGGGTCAACCATGAAAACTGGGGCGATCTTCTTAATGGTAAGCTGTCAAATTTCTCCCCAAATCAGACTCTGTGCTACAATTCTCTTTAATCTATTGTTTTCCTTTTTTTTTTTCTCTTCAACTCCGGATTTCGTGATACTAATTGCTTACTTATCTTCTATTCTCAGGGTTTGGTGGGTTCGAGTACGAGAATTCCTCTGCTATCAACCCTTTTGGTTTTCGGCTTATTCTGGCAGTAACTGATGCGCAAGTCTTTCAGGTAATCAATGGAACGAGGTGTTTCATATTTTGGCATATGTAAGGTTTTTGCATCCATAGAGTTCCTTGAGCTCCGCTTCGGTGGATGCCAAGGGTGCTATTGTTCGGTTTGTTTATGTCTACTCAGAGGGATGGCACCTCTAATGCCTCACGATACCCTCTCGAGGCTTCCTCGTAGACCTGCTATTCAGGTTTCTCTCTAGATTGTAGTGTTGTAATTATGTTATTTTGGCTGAGAGCCTTATCATTTATTGCCGGTAGATTATTGTGTATTTTAATCTCCTTTCCGGAAGAAAACATGTTAAGCGGCCACGACCCTTATAAGCTCCCAGATTATGTTGTACCTTGTTTTTTGAAGCCTCCCTTGAGTTGAGGCCCTTATTGACATTCTATATAATTTATCTGGTTTTCTAATGAATTTTTGTATGGGAGTCGTGGTCATTTAAGGCTATATTCGCAGAAATGTTGTCAATTTATCTATGGGTTCTTGATGTCATACCTGTTATCTCGTTTTCTTCTATGAAAGGTATATTTCAGAATTTATGCACAGATTGCATTCTCTCTAATTAATTTGACATGCACAGACTTCTTTTGATTCTGTGTGTACGCTACTATTCTTGACTTATTCAGTGTAGATTATCTTGATTTCCTTCTGCTGTAAAATTTTTCATTCCGTTAAGCAACTGAAATCGTTTCGCTTATGATGATGAGTTCGCTGTTTGAAGGTTATTTTGCTTTTACTGATATTGGGTTTATAAGTTAAAGAAGTGGGTAGGGTTTATTGCTTATGAACAGAGCTTCTGCGCTTTTATTACTCGCTTAATAGCGCTCAGCTTTATCTAGTGAATTTTATTGGATTAAGTCCGTGTTAGAGTTTCCCTCCCTAAGCGGCACTCCTGCTTAAGCCCGGAAGTTTCTTCAGGGTTTTCTTTTGGAGACTAGGCTGCTACTTAATCTCACTAGAAATACTACAAGTTTAGCTGAAGTTTGCTTCATTTTCTGGGTTCACCAATCTATGGCTTAGTTCGTTTCTCACACATTAAGTTATTTATTCTTCGCACTGATTCACATAAGTGTCCTGGAGGCATCCTGCCGTTCCTTTTACCGCAGTGGTAATGTGAGAATCCTCCCCATCAATTGTCATCTTTGACAAACCGAAATCGCCCAATATTCCATTCAAATTGCGGTCTAAAAAGAATGTTGGCAGTCTTGACATCCCTGTGAATTATCTTTGGAAGAATGTTGGCAGTCTTGACATCCTTGTGAATTATCTTTGGAGTGGAACCCATGTGCAAGTATTCCAATCCCGCAGGTGGATCACAGGAAAACATGGTCAGCGTTTATATCATGAAAAACTAATGTGCAATATTATTGTGAGAAAGACATACCCTGGCCTGCGTCTATTAGTTCGGAACATTGTGCATTAGGAGCCCCAAAACAAAAGAATTAGAACCAAATTTGTGATGGTTAAGTTGCTTAACAGGCTTATATTTCTCTGAGAAATGTACCATAAAGGCGGTCTTTGCTGCGCAAACAATTTCAGTGTCAAGCTCTCCCTAGCCATCGCCACGGCCATGATTTATCTACATAACCTGTATAAAAACATTCTCGGCTGCTTTTTCCCTGTCGTAAAACAACCTTCCCTTATTGTAAGTAAAGAAGGAGGCTCGCCACGCCTAATTTTCCATTGCCACAACACGCTAATCAGTTATGCCGACCAGTGCACAAACCCTTTCCGCAACTAATTAACTAATTTGTAACCATTTTGTAACTATTCTGATCGAAAGGCTGAAACTTTTGCAATCGTCTAACATATAATCCTATGGTTTACAAGAATGACAAGTGGGCAGAGAGGGGAGTTGATTTCAGAGGGAAACGCCTTACAACGTAAATATAATTAATAAATAAATACATTGAATTATAAAACAAATATTATAATATTTTTCATGTTTTTTTTATAATTATAAATAATATTTATAAAAAAATCTAGAGATCAAATCTCCAAATCAATATTGAAATTGGAGATTTTATGATAATTTCAATCTCTTTTAACTCTGACTAATATTGAAATTGGAGATTTTTATGATCATTTCAATATCTCTTTTAACTTTGAATGATTTAAATATGTATTTTTAAATATTTAGAATATAAAAATAAATTAATAGTGGCACTTTTAACTTTGAATTATTCAAATATATATTTTTTAAATATTTAAAATATAAAAATAAGATAATAAGTAAATTTTTTAATATTTTAAATTTGATTAAATTTTTATCCCAAACAAAAAAATTAATGATGAAATTGTGAATATATGAATCAAAATACCATTATATTAGATTACTTGTTATTATCAATGGATGAAATTGTTTGTAAATATATTAATCAAAATATCATTATATTAGATGATTTTTCAAATGTGTTTATCATCAATTAATCAATTTATGTATATTATAATACTAAGATTATTTATGAATAATAATATTTTTATGATATAATTATTTATATGAATTTTCTTTTTATTAATATAATTGGTGTGCATTTTATTTTAATAAAACTTACCATTTAAATGATGTGTACATATGCAAATAGAAGTAATTGATATTGCTAAAGAGAGAATAGATCAAACTTGTTAGTATTATATTTCTAAAGCGTTGACATTTTTTAAAGAGTCTTTTATCAATGCATACAACTTGTGTTAATTGCAAGTTGATATATGCGCCACTAGTTGCCTGAGTGTGCTACCTATCCATTTGCTATATGTTAGGCTTTTTTCATTACTATATATAGAAACACCACATTGCCATTTTCTATATAATAGATTTAATAGATTATTTTGCATTCTCTTTTGTAGAAGGTTTTTTTTTGGTATTTTAAGGTTGTTTTTAGTTCATGGGATATTGTTTTAAAAAATTTCATGGTATCAGAGTTTTCACCGTCCTTGTCTTTTTATGAGAGGTAGCGTGATTTAAATTAGATCTACAAGATCAGATTAGATCGAAGATAGGGTCATATTCTCTTTGGTGAAAAAGGTGTCATCTTGTATATTATGATTGGATCATAATTTTATTCCATAATTCATGACCCTATGCTAGGTTTGGCTCCCACACTTGATATAGTTGATAAATTCTAAATTTTTTTTCCTAGGTTGTGCATTAAAACGTTGTTTTAATTAAAAGTTTTGGTTTTTTTTTTTTAACTTTAGCTATGAAATCTCTTCCAAATTGGAATATACCCCGAGGTGGTGTCTTATTTTGTGCCTTTATTTCCTAGGTCATAGAAGCACTCCTTCATTACCATATTCATTCTCAACATAATTTGTTGGTACCAATGCCATTCCCTTCAACATTTCATCTGCACACTAGGAAGCCATCTATTGTGTGGCACTACTCATTATACCGGTACCATTGCTGCTTGAATTAGAAATGGGTGTTAGAATATTAATTCTTTCATTTCTCTTTCCCTTGTGTTTTAACTAGATTTGCATGATAATTTCTTTTTCCATTCAAAATAGTACAATCATTGAGCCAGGACAGTGGCTTCATCATACAGTTCAACAATGGGTCTTTCTCTTTGGAGGCATGGAGGGTGACGGAATAACTCTTACTTGTGAATTATATTTAATATCTAAATTATGAAATGAAAAAGTAATGATTTATACTAAACATGGAAGATTGAGATATTGGGAGAAATTACTAAAAATAAGGATGAATATTCATTCAAAGATTCATAGATAGTTATGGTGGTGGTTTGAACAAACTTCTCAAATATAATATTTTTTTATGGCCACCATCATTATATATAGTGACCATTTTGTACAATACAATTTATTTAATATAATTTCCCTTTGAAGATTTGTTTAGTCTAATTCGATGGTCCCCTTGTTTCATGATTGGCTATTAGAGCCAACAAATGGTATCATAACAACGATATGCATTAAGGTTTTCTGAATTTTCATATGTTAAGATGCATATGAGACTAACATTTTTGTAAAGATTTACAACTATGAGATTTGGAGATACTCAGTGGACTTAATCCCATTGTCCATGATACATACTCGAGTTTGCACTGGAAACAGTCACACTAAAGAAATTTGGAAGGTGAGAGTTTTTCATATCCATGATGCTAATGAGCATAGACTCTTATTTGTTGGAAAATAATACATTAGAATTTCTCCATGTTCATGGTTCAAAACCCAACTTCACACTCACTGAATAATGTTAATAGGCGACCTGGATTTGTGAGCATTGTGCAAATAATATGTGACTCCATTTCAAATTTACTTTAGATTGCTATTTGTAATGGACTTGTGTGAATTCATCTCCTATGGTTGCAGAGTCACTATTGGTATCCTCTTCCTCTTAGCTCTTCTCATGGTAATGAAGGGAATCATTAAAGATTTAGAGCAGTTGGAGGAGCGGTTGGAGGATTTCTGCATTGCAAACACCAACTCTTATGTTTTTACAAGCAAATTTCCTTATCATGATCCCACTAAATTTAATTCTCAACACTTCCTAACATCATTCATACGCATGCCAGTGAACACATCAAGCAGTCCCATGGGAGCTAGCTTCACTAGGTTTAATCCACAAAACCCGTTGGGGCTCAACACGCTCAAAATTATGTTGGTTCACATAAACATGGCTATGGGAGGTGTAGTAGGTCCAAATATCCATCCCAGAGGTAGTGAAATATTGCAAGTGTCTAAAGAGGTATCCTATTTTATTTAGATAAAAAGAAGCACGATGTTTCCCTATTTTATTTATTTTTGACATAGTCACTTACCAAGATAAAACATAAAGGGTAAAACTAATTTTAACATATATATCATTGAAATATAAAATGAAGTTTGGGATGGTTTTGATATGTAATGGAAATTTTTTTCAAGGTCTCACTTACCGTGGAAGAGTGATGAGTGATGGGAAGCTTTGATTTAAAGAAAGGGGTCTAAGTGATCAATAAAAGGAGATTTATAAAAGGAGTCATGTTAAGTCAAGATTTGAATGACAATATATTGATGTAAGAATTGATATCAAGTAAAATAAATTCGAAACTAAGTTAAGTGACTCACATATTGATCTGTAAAAGGGTGCATGTTCTATGGTACCTAACACCCTAACAAATTATGTAAATTCATTACATGAGAATTGAAGTCTAGTTGAAAATGTGGAGTTAAAATAAAAATAAGGCGATGTCAAAGTTAAAAGTCAAATCAATGTTTGGGTCATGTCCATGGTGTGTCAATTAAAATTTTCAAGTCAAAGTCGTTTTTTTTGTTTTTTGTTTTTTTGTTTTTGTTTATCTTGATATCACTCCATTGAAGACACATATTTTTTGTAAGTAATTTCAGTTTTCTTGTTGGATGGAGACATTCACCTACTAGAAACAATTTATGGAGGTGTAGTGGAAGATTCAGATTAAAAAGCATATGTAGAAGGAAATTTAATTTACTTGAGTCAATGTAATGCTTGATGAGTAAAGTCTACCCCCATTGAAGAGGCAGTGGCCCTAAAAAACCACTTTCCATGAAGTAATAATTTATGCTAAATAACTACTTTGTTATGCTAGCTATAATTATATATAGTGACCATCTTGTACAATACAAATATACACTAGAATGTTTGCTTTCTTCATGATTGGCCATTAGAGCCAACAGAGGGTGGCAGCATCAAATGAGGATTTAGAATGCTTTCAAATTGCTTGCTTTAATTTGTTAGATCCATTGGGATTTCTCTAAATTTGCAAGGTTGTTAGATGTACTATTATTGACAAAGGTGTAGTTACCATTTTTTTCACATATAAAAATTAATATTGGTCGTTGCCCTCTTCAAATTGTGTGAAAAGGACATAATTTCCAAATTTTAGTTTATATGGCCAAAAATATATTAATTGGAAAAGGATATTAATTTATAAAGATTTTGGGAAAGACTTTTTTGGAAAGGATATTGATTTTTAAATTTTTCGAGGAAGACTTTTTAGGAATGGATATATAAAATGTTGAAGTTTCTAGGCAAGGTTTTGTTTTGATTTTATTATACATTAAGCAATAACTTCATTTTGGTTCCTTCATTTGTTCAGTAGGTCATAGAAATTTCCTAATTAGAAATAGGGAATACGGGTTTCGATCGTCACCTTCATGGCACAATGTGGTTCCCCTTGGATGTGTAGAATACAAAACAAACATCCCTAGTTAATGTTCTAGTCAACACAAGTGCCATCAATCCAAATAATGCAAAAATATCAGGTTTGACTTCTATATTTATCTAAAAAGCACAATTGAGGTTGATATCACACTTTTGATGGATTGAATTGCCTAAGTTTAGATGTTATATCAATATGTCATTACTCCAGGAGATGGCACATAACTTTGTTTATTATATTTTAGTTTTTGTAAATAAAAATAAAGAGTAGAAGAAAGGGAACATTGTATACAACAAACTTTTAATTAAGATATGTGCATTTTCATGTTTCTATGTTCATATATTACTCTAAGTTTTAGAAGATAATAGTCATGATGTGGATATGAAAATTCTAGAGGGACCCCATGGTTTGGACATGTGCACTATTATATTTATGTGAGTTACTGTGTATACATTTCACTATTTCCACCGTATAGATTTGTTCTTGGGAAATACTTCAAATTCTTCTCAACTTTGTATTATTTATCAATTGTTTATGTTTTCTTTGAGGTCTCATATGTTTGATTAGTTTCATCTTTGCTTTAACTGAAGCTTGAATCTGCCTTTTAGTCACAATTCAGAGTGGTCATCAAAGTACTATTACCAATGCTATCTAATCACTGAGTTGTGATAAACTGCTATAAATTTCCTTTATACTAGTGGAACCATAGTGGATACTATTTAGAGTATTGAAGCTTGATTACACGTCTTCCATATTTCTTAGCTAAATAGTAATTATTGGATGAATGTTTGTTAATCTTCTTTTAATCATTAACTACATAGTGAACAAGGTATTGTTAAATAAGCCATTTACCCATATAGGCAATGAAATATTGCAATTTGATTTCCTACAAGTGAAGCTATTATAGACTTAGATTAAAGGATTATGCCTTATTTCATTTGAATTTTTATGTTGTTAAGTTATAATTCATGTTTGTAGAAAATTGATAATACTTGAACTGTGATGCCAATCTAACAGCTTAGTCAAAAGCTCTAAAGATTAATGTCATGACAATATTACCCAATAAATAAAAAACACAACATATATTTTTAAAAATCATCCCACCACCCACGTTATATATATTAATCACTTACGAATCTGTTGCAAGCACAACTAAACTGTTTAATATAGTGGTGGCATCGTCCATATGTCTGCACTGACGTTGCAAGCAAAATTAAACTGTTTAATATAGCCCCGAGTCCTGCCATTTTCCATACGTCTCTCCTAGATTGCCCATATGTTTGCAGTGATGTGGCAAGCAAAACTAAACTGTTTAAAATAGTGGTGGCATCGTCCATATGTCTGCACTGACGTTGCAAGCAAAATTAAACTGTTTAATATAGCCCCGGGTCCTGCCATTTTCCATACGTCTCTCCTAAATTGCCAACATGCTACTGCAAAGTCAACAAATGAATGAAAAATCCACCCTAAATTGTCTGTAGTCTTTTACCAAGTCCTCGGAACAACAAAAACGTGGCGGGTCATATATTTATTTAAACTTTAGTTTTGGCTGCCTCCCCAAATTATTCATTATGACGCAAGCGCACTCATACATTTTTTTAATAACTATAAATTCTCTGCTTCATTGTTACAGAATCCACCCTTCAAATATTGACATTTTCTTGTTGGAATATAGAGACATTCATGGAGTCGCAAGAGCAGAGCCAAAAGCCTCATGTCGCAATATTCCCTGGGTTTGGGTCGGCCCATCACATCCCACTGCTCGAGCTTGCAAAGCAGTTGACTATGTACCATGGCTTTTTTGTCACCTTCTTCACCGCTAAATGGATGGACGGCTCTCCTCACCACACCCTGCCGTCTTCGTCAGGGGACATGATCCACTTCATAGAGCTCCCTAATGTTCAGATCGAAGGGGATCATGCCAAGATGAACATTTTTGTACGCATGCCCTTACTATTAGAGAAATCTAAAATATTAGTGCAAGATGCTCTCACATCCTTTTCGTTTCCTGTTTGCGCTTTCATAATCGATTTTTTCGGTACACCCATGTTGGATGTCGCCTCCAAACTGGAAATACCTTGCTACATATTCTCCACTTCCGGGTCTTCTCTCCTCTGCATCATGCTCTACCTTCCAACACTTGTCCAAAACATTGAAATTTCCTTCAAAGATGTGGATTTCCCGATCGAAGTGTCGGGCCTTCCACTGATTCCCGAAATAGATTTGCCAGACCCTCTTCTAGACAGATCTGATATTTCATTCAACTGGTTCATTCAACATTCCCTTCGGCTTTAGGAAGCTTGTGGAATTCTAATAAATACATGCCAAGAAATGGAACAAGAACAAATAAAAGCTCTCAAGGAAGGAAAGGTTCTGAGCGCTGTTGAAATGACCCCTTCCATTTATCTCGTTGGGCCGCTAATAGCTTCGCCTTTGTCAGAATCTAAAGAGAAGTTTGAGAAGGAGGGTTGCCTCAAATGGCTGGACCGCCAGCCTGCCTCGTCAGTTCTGTTCGTTTCTTTCGGGAGCCGCGGCACCCTGTCGGAGAATCAGATTCGGGAACTAGCTTTGGGGCTAGAAGCAAGCGGGCAGCGGTTCCTTTGGGTGTTGCGTAAGGAGCCTCCTCCTCCAACTGAATCCACGATGACTGCCAAAGCAGACATGAGGGAGGTTCTACCTGAGGGTTTCGAGACTCGAACCCAGGACCGTGGATTTGTGGTGGATTCATGGGCGCCTCAGATTGCTGTCCTCTCTCATCCATCCACAGGCGGTTTCCTTTCTCATTGCGGTTGGAATTCAACGATCGAAAGCATCTTACATGGAGTGCCGATGATCGCTTGGCCTCTCTTTGCTGAACAGAGAATGAATGCCTTCCTTCTCGTGAAGGAGATGAAGGTGGGCATTGAAGCGCAGAAGGGAGCAGATGGATTGGTGAAGAGAGAGGAAGTGGAAAGAGCGGCGAGGGAATTAATGGAAGGAGATGGGGGAATGGAAATGAAGAAGGGGATGGAAGAATTGATGGGGAAGGCCCGATTTGCAATGGCGGAGGGAGGGAGTTCATACAACGCGCTGGCCAACGCGGCTTCTGTTTGGAAAGAAATGCATGCCACTAAAACACCACCTGCTACTTGAAACTTGAAAGGTCTCGCTTGATACGTCACATCTGGATGTTAAGACGGTTGAAGGTTCATATGGACCGTCGCGCCTGGCATTGCTCAATTCAAATCAACAGCTAATGATTACCGAATCGTCTAACAACAAAATCAAATGGCACATATTTTGACACGAAAGCAGTTTGGAGAGTTCATTTCAGAGGGAAACAACTTATGGCGTAATTATTTGATTGCAATAGAAAATATTTATTTTTATAAGCTAAATGACGACAACTAGACAAAATCAACTAATACGTTAATTTTTTAATTCTTGGATGTATGTCAATCCAATTCATATTTTGAATAATTTATAACAATGTTCAACTCCATCTTTCCCTTCACCTCAAATATAGTAGAATGAGTATCTTCTATATTATTGTTATTGTTATCTACATCATCGCTCTTGTTGAGCACGGCTATAGGACAGTCATGCTCCAAAATTCTGCAATTTTCCACTTCGTATCCGGTGAATCCAACCCACTAAGGGTTCCTCCCTCTCTTTGTTTTTGGATAATCCGAGAGAATGCAACTATCTCATGCAATTATTATTGGGATAATAATTGCTGGATAGTAATCGAATGGTGCTTGGAAATACAACTTAATTCTTTTTTAGAAGCATTGCTACATCTTGACTATGATGTGAAATAGCCCATGCCCATGACGTTATGCTTTGAGCCCATCCTTGTTTAGGTATATGTTTTGCTGCCAAGTTCCCTACTTCATGTAGCTTATCCGTGGCTTGCTTCCCGCCTTCCTCTGTAACGAAGATTGCTGCCTCTGCAAATAGATTAATAGCATGGAAATGACTGAAGATGGGTATAGCATTAAAAGCCTTAACCTTATTATTTACTCTTTCTTGGATGAAAGCTTCATCTTCATCAAAATTTCCTTGCAGGAAAAGCTTGACAGCTTCCTCTACTTTATCGCATGCGTAAGTAATCTGTCTACATCAATCATGGAATCTGACCAATTACCACTCACCATATTTTGCAAGAATAAAAAACCCGATATCAAAAATTCCTATGAGTTCAGCTCTCCTTTGAGCCAGTAATTCTTTGAAAACATGGCACATAAATCATATTTCATGAGATTTTCAAGGATCCAAGGGAATCGAACTTTGATCAAATGGGCATTGCATAAGATTTTCAAGAATCCAAGGGAATCAAACCCTATTCAATCGAGCACGGAATTTGAGGCAATGGGACGAGAAATTATTTTATTCAATCATGGATGGTAATAAATCATCCTACCAAGAGCACAACCAACGAATTTGACGAGCTAAGGACAGTTGTTGCCTCCACCATGGAGAAGATCACTGAAAAATTCTTGTTCCATGTTTGTTCAACAATCCATATTTGTCTGCCGTCCAACTTTATGAAGCCATATCACGACGTTTCCATAACGATGGCTGGAACCTTAAACTGGTAGCACAATGTGACCTACATCGCCTTCTTGTTTTCATGTGCATTTTGATCTTTTCTCAAAACATTACCTCTCAAGTTCCCAATCTGGTTGGAACCCCCAGTAGCCATTATTGCTTACACTTTTTGTCACTAAGTTCAAGCAAAATCTAATGCTACTCTATGTAAATAGTATCTCATGTCTTCTGAGATGGATAGAAAGGTTGTACCAGAAACAACCACTTCATAAAAATGCAGTAATAAGAAGAAAAAAAGAGTCTCGAACAAGGTTTCCATATGCAAATACTGATATAATAACCTTGGTCACCTTAACAATGTTGATTTTCAAAAAATAACGAAAATGCATGGTAGAATACGTGGGAGACTTTTTTTTACTGTATTTCCAGCAATTAGTTTTGGCATGTGAAGTTGGTCCATCTCTAGTGGACACTGTATTCATCGATGAGCATAACCACCCCTTTCAGCCATGGCAACAAAAGAAAGAACCACTGGCACCCTAAGAAGAAAAGTGTGTAGTGGGAGATGAATGCAACTCAGAGATGAAAATTGTCTCTTGTAGAGTATAATTTATAGGAGTATATGCAAGGATGCTTTCTCCATCTCCCATTAAACTTTAGAAGATTCATTTCCAACTTCCATTGTCTTGTATGTAAAATTAATTTCATAGTCTTGTCTCTACAACGTTATGCAAAATTAATATCTTCTTTTGTAATATTGTTAATGATTTAGATATTTTATCTCATTCTTGTATTATTTCTCTCTCGAGAATGACCCTTCTCTCATAGTTTCTTTGAGCAGTGTTCCATGGTGTTTCTTTTCCAAATCTGCTTTGAAGGCAGGAATGCAAATTCAGACCTCCTCTAATTGTCATGTTTTCAAGTGATTTTCATCAGTAGTAGCAGTCATTTCTTTATAAATGTTAACAAGCATTATTTCTTTCTCTTTCTCTTTCTCTTCCATTGTTGATATATGAAATTAGGATTGATCAAATGCCTCTATAATATTTCATGTGTAGGTTTAGTCTCCTTATATTTGTTATTTCTTTCCCTGTATTATTGGGGTACTCTCCCCCTAAAATGGTGTTGCTCCATCATAGACCAAGTTACATATTACTTCCTTAAGAAACTCCCTCTCTCTGAGGCCATGCTGACTTTACTTTGTCATTTAAGTCACTGCCTACTCCATTTTCTTCCTCTTCCACACTTTAGTTGGCTACCTTCTGTTGTCTGCATTTCCATTTGGCTCATTGTTTGGTTTGCTTGCAATGGCCTCCATATTATGTCTAGATTTCTTTAGGTGTCTACATGGAATTTTGTAGACTTTGGCTTTGTGTCCAAGGTTTCTACATAAATAACATCTTATTTGACTAAGAAATGGCAGAAATGATGTGTCTTTTTGTGCTTGTATTCTTCTTTCCATATGGTTTGCATTCAATAGTTTTATGTCCAAATTCATTGCACAAATAATAGTGGCCATAGAAAGAGTTTGTGTACCTAGTTATTGATTGTCTTCTTGTAGGGGAATTTCTTTGGTTATTTTCTTGAGAATACCTTCTTTCTTGATGCACCTTATTTTGATTTTTCTTGATTTTCTATCTCTTACAATATGTTGCTACATGTCCAAGTCCATGGTAAGAAAAACACTTGATATCTTTCAAGGGAGGAAAGGATCTCCTTTGGGATCTTCCAAATTTTCTCAACTCATTTCCATGAGAAAATGGCCTTTCTGGAGTAGACCCCTTCTTCATCTCATTCTTTGGCTTTTGATACTACTGATTGTTTTTGTTTTCTTCTTTACTAATCATGATACTTGTCCCTTCTCCTTCAATTATTTTTATGGCTACTTCATTGTCCTCTATGGTTTACTTTTATGAGTTCTTCATGGAAACAATTTTCTCTTGTAGTTTTTTATATATTTTGTTCTTTTCATCTATTTCACTTCTAGCTAAATTAATCTCAGCCTCTAATATTTCACACTGTAGGTCTTTCTCCTTCAACCAATTTCTCATCGCCTCTTCTATTCTCATTGCATCTTCAAGTAGTGTGCTTAGCCTAATAATTTCCTTCTTGAATTCATGTTCTCTTTCATCACATCACACCAGTTTCTTATAGTCTTTGCTCTCATTCCTCAATCTTTCTATTTTAGTCAAGGCTAAGTCAAGCTTGTCTTTTTCTTCAGCTAACTTTTATTCATGAGAATGAGGTGCATTTGCATTACCAGAACATGTCTCATTTGATTGAACATTTTTTTTTTATAATACTTTTTCTTCCTTCTCTTTTTCTTATCCTTTTTGAAAGTGTTGTTACTAGTGTCACCTTCATGTGTGAGATGTATCCTTCCCAAAATTTATTTTACATAATTTAAATCTATCACTGTATCAAGATCCATATTATGAATATTGTTATACATGGCGCATTTTTCCTTAGCATTCCACTATTGTTCTCGAGTAGAGGGAGAATCATCTTTACTATATCTAACACATACAAGCTTCGATACACGAGGTCCACAAGTTATCAATTTTTCTTTTACCTAATCTCTCCATTCATTAAAGTTTGTTGTACTAAGCAATGATACGCTTTGGTATTCCATACTCAACCAGATCTACCTTCCAAATGCTAGGCTTACACTAAAGGAACTTGCTCTGATACCAATTAACGGAAACTTCACTAAACTGAGGGGGGTGAATCATTCATGGAAATTAAATTTCTTTTATTTTAACTAATTAAATAAACTATTAATGAGAAACATACACCTTATGAACAACATATTTGAAGTGGAAAAGGAAAACATGTAATCATATAAACCACAACACAAAATCATCACATGTGGACTCCAAATATACGTGGGTGAAAACACGACTTCGTTATTGTTTTTTAAGATAGGTTTTCGGCGATAATCACATCAAAATTCATTTGCATTCAACCTGTTATTTATCAAGCTACAAATTGAAAGGAGACTACAATCCCCTAATACATAAAGAAAACAATGTGTTGGTCACCTGGTCTATAAATATGCATACTTTTATCTCTGTCTCCTCTTCTTCTCCTCCTCAAATTTACTTCACATCTGTTCTATATGTGTCATGTAATAAACAACTCAAATAATCTCTCACATTGTCAAAAAGTCTAACCATAAATCCTTGCAACCCAACACATTTTTATTAAAAAACTGTGATGGTTGTTAGTATTCCAAACATGAATATGAAGTGAAAATACTTGTCTCTTATCATTCCACTCATTCGTTTCACACATTTTGAGATTTTGAATATTAAAATAAATAAATTATTCTCCAAATAATATTTTCAGCCACTTGTAATGATTAGATCAAAAAGAATAGAAGCCATAGCCTTTTGCAACATACATTATTAATATATCAACAACTATAACATTTCATCAGCATACATCTTCTCCTTTGCCTTGCACTTTTGCCCTGCATCACAACATCTCAACTCAACCATCGTATGCATATAGCAACATAAGCAAGCCAACATATATCATTAGCTCATCAACATCTCCAAGCATCACAATCATAACAAGAATCATGGGCATACCTCAAGATCACAAGCTCAAAAATTTGATTAACATAGCCTACAACATACTTTTCCGTCAAGCATAACAGTTATTAACATTATAGTAACATAACATCATAAGCATATGAAAGTAGTCCAATAACAAGACTTGCCTTGGACCTCTTCAATTGATCTCTTTTATATAATAATCTTTCCAACATTTTTTTTCTACCTTGCTTCTCACACGCATCAAATATACCTTGTTGCTACTCCTTTGCCAGACTACATCACAACAAATTCTTTCAAGTATAATGCATTAACATTTCTCAATTAGTACAATGCATCAAGCATGAGTATCATACCATGAGCTTATCTAACCAACAAATATTAAATCAATTTTAGCAACTCCCTTTGCACTGTAACTATCAACACTAGCATTTCCATCCAACTATTCCATACCTCTCAGTTGCACCTTCTCACACACACTTATATCAAGGAAGTATAACAACAAATATTACAATACCTATTTGTTGCATTGCATATCTTTTTTCTCCTGTTCATTTGTGCATACATTAACTATGCAATCATATCGACATTCCTTTCCATCAATATAGTAATGAACATGTCAGTAATGACATAATCATACACATGCCTTGCTTCTCACCTACATCCCAACTCCTCATCAAATGTGCATCCATAAATAACAATAACAAGCATACCCAAGCCATTAAACATAACAATCCAATCATCATATATCAACCAATCTCTAGCTCAACAACACCTACAATACACAGTCAAACTTACAACATAATGTACACATAATGTACACATCAACATCACATATGCATCACAATGTACACACAATTCCATATCAAAATCATATGCTCTTAACCTCCCATGTGACTCTTGACACCCCTCATGACTCTTGAGCTCCTATTATGGCTTTTCAAATTCCTATGTGACCTTTGAACTTCTAATGACTCTAGAACTTTATTGTGACTTTCCACATTCCATGTGGGACCCTTGGTATTCCACAGATTTTACATATTCTCATTTTAGAAATATAATAATTACATTTTACGAATGATGTGGTGAGATACATTGACACATATGACTTTGTGATGACACTTGGAAGAGCCATGACTTGGCATTGATGACATGGAACTTCATCGTGATGTGTCCAAGAAAAGTATTTATCCTTGTTGCTTTGACTTTGAATTCTTCATGATGGATATTTTTTTGCTCGTATTCACCCTCCAAAGGGTTTGGATCAGTGTTAGAACCTTCCAAGTCAAAATGAGGTGCCACCATTATGTCATGATCTAGGATTTCCTCATGTCTTCATGATGGTTCTTCCAGTGATTTTTATTTGCAAGTGCTCTCTTGTAGTTTCTCCTTGATGACCTCCCTTGTATCTCCATGATAAGTCTTGCATGTGTTTCATCTTCATCCTCCCAAAGCTTGGATGATCTGAATTCTTCCTTGTGATTTTTATCTTCCACCTTCCGTCATGAGCTAGTGTCCCTTGATCTTCTTGCTCAATAGTCTCTTTTTCTCTTTAGCTTCACAAGTGTGTTCTTGTATGATCTCCTTGGAATCCTCCTTGAAAATAATCATGTTATTCTAAGATACTGTTGAGCATTAGAAAAGGTATGTAATTGCCATTTATTTCTTTATCTTTTCCTTTAATTCATAACTTCTTTACATTCTAAGATGGGCATATGATAAAGGATTATGATAGAGTTAAAGAGGTTTGTGATAGGCAAAACCAACTGCTGTCCCTTTGACAAGAAACCGCATCCAAATGAGGAAATCAAGATCAGAGCGCATGTGCCAAGAAAAGGAAGAAGAAACGGAATATCAGCGCAAGAGGACGAAAAGATAACTAAAGATTAAAGAGATCGCTACCTTAAGGATATCTATATTTTTGGTATTTCCGCTTGGCCACTATAAAAAGAGACAGCACTGCTAGCCCAAGGGGCGGATTATTATTGATTGATAGACTTTGCTGTTGCAATCTAAACTTTGATCATTGACTCTCTTTAAATAGCAATCACTGTAACCCTGTTTTTATGATTAATACATAAACTTCGTTGATGTTCCATTATTTGATTCTAGAGTAACCGTAGCAGTGCATCGCTACTGGCTAAGGGCCCGGTCTTAGTGGATCAATTGCTTTCAGTATCATTATTTTTCGATTACAAGTCATGTGTGGTTTGATTTTCTTTACTTGATTTATTCAGTAATCTGCTGTTCCTTGACATTTCATTTATTGTCTCTGTTATATTGAATTCGTATTTGAATAGTAAGATTATTATTTGCAACTGAAAATGTCATGCTATTCATTCTGAAATAATATCATGTTGTCTAATTCAGACATTGCTGTTCATTTACAGATTGACATTGCTGTTCATTTACAGATTGATATTACTGTTCATTTATAGAGTAACATTGTTGTTCATTTACAGATTGGTATTGTTGTTCATTTAGCTAAGGTTTACCTATAATTGTGATTGTTGTTCATTTGGATTACTGTTCCATTACAACTGCAATTGTTGTTTCCTTATAACTGTGGTTAATACTTATTATGTTAAACTCCATCATTCTAGATTTGTTGTGTGTTTACAGTTGATTAGTTTGCTGTTCAATATTTCATAGACTTACTTAGGTTTTCCGTTCCATTCTTGGATTGTTGTTCAGTTCATTTACTAGTTAAAGATTGTTGTTCAATTTCTTTCGGTTACGATTGCTGCTTAATTCATTCCTATAGGTTAAGCTTTGTTGTTCGATCCTTTCAATAGATTAGTTGTTGTTCCTTTTTCTGTTAATTGAATTGTCATTTCCAGTATTTGCTTTGGTATGAATAGAATGATCTGCAACTGTAGTGAACATTGACTATTACTGTCTAGTTCCCAGATTGGAGATCTTCTCTTTGATTGATTTTCATTTGCATCAGTTTACAAAGGAAAGAGTTATGCTTACTACATCCTTGACTGATGATTGTTGTAGCTTCTTAAGTGAATGATTTAGTTACAAATCATTTTAGTTTCTTGCCATTACATTTAGAGTTTGTTTCCAACATTTATTTACTTTTGTAAAAGCACTATACTACTAGCATTACTCTTGAACAAGTGACCGCCTTATACTGAGTACACTCTTGAAATAACAAATCGTACCTAGATTAATAATTAATGTAAGGTAAATAGAGGTTAAAAAGACCCTTTTTACTACTCAACATTTTGGTGCCGTTGCCAGGGAAGAGTGTAGCGATTTGCTTCTTTTGAAGAGTAGTGTAAGTTCCTGCTAGGAGAGAGTTGGGTTTTAAAAAAGGAAGGTAAGAACCTGTGTATGGAGCATGCAACAACCCTGCTCCCTCACCCGCTTTCCTACAGATTTGTTGTTGTTTTGGGTAGAAATAAGTATTTTATTTGTGTGCATGACTAAGTAGAAAAAGCCTGAAAAGAATCTTAAACCACTACCCAAGCCTGATAAATCTAAGGGGTTGGTGACCCTTGGCTGATCAACCTTTATAAACGAAATCCTTAAAAAAGCAGAATCTCAGCCGTCAGTAGGACCTAGAAAAGCTGCTTCTAGAAAACCTACTAGTTCCCTTCAGGCCACAAAATCACCATCTGGAGCCTTTGCTGGGTGCACAGCTAAACAGAGGAGAAATATTTTCAAGAAATTGAGAATTCTAGCCTAAAATCATTACAAGAAGGGAAACTAAAGAACCAAGATCCCCTCTTGGAATTGTTCAGCCATTAAGCATCCCAGATGAGGGAAGTGCTATAATCATCCAAAACGAAGTTGAAGAACCTCAAGAGCTAAAATCCACCCAGACATTAGTTGAACAAGGAACTTTCATCATCCCAGACAAAGGAAGTGATGTTAAGGCCATTCTTGCTCCTTCTAGCCAGCCTAGGAATACCCTCCTAGAAATCCTAGAAGGTTATTGGCACATATTTTACCAAATGGCCCAGAACCAGTAAACCCCCCAAACCTCCACACTGCAATATCCCATTGTAGATACTGCAGTTAATGCACTTATGAAGGCCATTCCTCTCCAGCATATCCCTACATTCCATGGTCTAACGTCGGAAGATCCAGACACATTTTTGTTTGACTTCGATGTGCTGTGTAGGGGTTACGGCTATACCATCGATCCCCAAAAGTTGAAACTATTTCCCTCTACATTAAAAGGGGCTACTTTACAATGGTTTATGGGGTTAGGAGGAGGTGTTATAAACGACTGGGATCAGATGAAAGTTTCTTTCCTGAAGAAATATCAGGATTATTGTAGGTCTAGAGAGTTAAAAGATGAAATATTTCAGATGGTAGCTAGACCTAATGAGACATTAGAAGAATATGTTGAACGTTTTCAGTATAATCTTCAAAGATCTGCTTATGCATCATTACCCTTACCTGATAATGTATTAAAAACAACATTGATTAAAGGCATGAAGGAACAATGGGTTGAAACACTAAATATTGTGGGAAAAGGAGATATTTATCAAAAACAATTTGCTGACATTATTGACTTATGTATCAGGAGTTCGTGAGGCAGCAAAAGGCTAAAACCAGTGGAACATGACAGGCTCACAAGGGACAACAAGATCTCTGGAGAAGGAGTAACCTACGCAGAAATCATAAATTTACTGGAGAATTTCAAAACTGATATATTGGGGACTCTGACAACGCAGCTCAATATTATGAAAACGAAACAGATGGAAGCAGAAGCAGAGCAAAATCTGGCAATATTCTATCCCAGATGTAGAAAGAAACACAGCCACAAAGAGTGCCCACTAGATGCAGTTCATGTCTGCGCTATTTGTACAAAAGACCACTCTACAAAGAACTGCCCCTCACTTCCTGGTTTGAAAGCAGTATACAAAGAAGCGGAAGAAGAACAAGAATCGATGTACCTACTTAATTAGTGCCGTTAGTGGCAGCTGTGACAATCAGATATGTTCCCTGATCCATCTTCTTCTTTCCAACCTCTGCAATATCATGCTCAACAATATAATACAATGTGGCAAAATCAACCTCCCTTCTCAAACTGGCCACAACAACCATTTCCTTCATCATCACCATGGCCGAATCAAGCAAGCCAATCTAATTGGCCAAATTTTTCCTACGCTCCACCATATTGGAAAACCAAAGCATATCCAACACAATGGTACCCTCCCACTTCGCAGAGTCAAGCCTGGCAGACAAACTGGCAAAGGCCGATGAATCAGTGAGTGGGAACCATTCCACTCCCTCAACCTACACTGCCAGCACTACAAAAAAATCCCTAGTCAAACTTAAGACTGCAACTCCCAGCTCAACCCAACCCGAACCCAAAAAACAGATAGGTTCAATCCGTTCAAATAATCGAAACACCAGAACTAGAAACTGATCTAAGGGAGTGCAATGACCTTCAATTAAGGTCTGGGCACATTATAGAAACCGAGGGAGATAAAAATGTTCAAGTTGAAAATCAGTTACTTGCAGAACAACCATTACAAGAAGAAGATGTGGTCAGACAACAGACTCATGACCAAGCAACCACATCTTCTCCCCCATTCCCAGAATGATTAATCATACCGCGCCCTATAGAACATCCCGACTTTGATATTCTGGGAGAACTAAAGAATTTGTATATAAAAATCCCACTCCTCCAAGCTATCCAAGATATCCCAATATATGCAAAGACCATCAAAGAGCTATGCCTAAAGAAACTAAGGAGGAGAATAACAAATAACCAAATAGTCCAAGTAGTTGGCACCCTATCTGATCTATTATCAGGAAGAGAAGCACTTGTCAAATATGAAGACCTAGGAAATCCAATAATGAAAATGCAAATCAATGGACAAACCTTTTCAAATTCCTTAGTTGATTTATGGGTTGCAATTAATATTTTAACAACCAACACTTGAAAAAAACTAGGCATTACATTAGTAGAACCAACCTCCACCTTATTAGAACTGATTGACTGATCAGTAGTTAGGCCAGAAGGTACACTACTTGATGTCATGGTATCCGTTGATTCCTAGGAATATCCTGCCGACTTTCTGACAATAAACTCCAAAACTGGCTCGATGGACACCCGTTAATTTTAGGCAGACCTTGGCTTGCGACCGCTGATGATTACATTGGCTGCCAATAAGGAAGTATGACCATAACTAGAGGGAGTAATATCAAGAATCTAGCCCTATACCCTCCATCCTAGCCAAGTGTAACAATAATAAAAACTAACAAACATCTTGTATCATACCTCACAGAAAACATTAGATCCCCATTAACCATAGAAGATGCCCTCGATTTTAAAGATCAAACAGAGGATGATGTTATTAACAACTTCACTAACCAAGCTGAATCCAAATCCCGTGTACAATGTCACATGATAGAGGCAGCATTTGACAATGAACTAGAAGAAGATCCTCTCAAAGACACTCATGATCAAACAATACCCACTACCTTTGTTTAAAACAACAAAACTATAGCGATTGAGCGAGGAAAAACCTTGAACATCAATAATACCCTAACTCCTGAGCAAGAAGAGAAGCTGGTCCAACTACTGAGAAAATACAAGGAAGCTTTTGCATGGGATTATCTGGACATGAAGGGAATCGATCCCCATCTATGTACACACCACATTTATACAGAAAAAGATGCGAGACCCATGCGCCAACCCCAACGGAGACTCAACCCTCACCTAAAAGACATTGTGAAAGCTGAATTACAAAAACTTTTGGATGTAAACTTTATTTATCCAATCTCCAATATCAAGTGGGTCTCTTCGCTAGTAGTGGTGCCAAAGAAGAATGGAAAGTGGAGGATTTGTGTAGATTATAGAGAATTAAACAAAGCAACCTAGAAAGACCACTTTCCCCTTCCATTCATTGATCAAGTATTTGATACATTAGCAGGAAAGAAATTCTTTTCTTTCTTGGATGGCTTCAGTGGATACAATCAGATTCAGATTGCCCCTGAAGACCAGGACAAAACCACTTTTACCTGTCCTTAGGGAACATTTGCCTACAGATTCCTACCCTTTGGCCTATGCAATTCCCCTACCACATTTTAAAGGGCCATCCTCAACATCTTTTCAGATTTAATAAATGAAGGGCTCGAAGTATACATGGATGATTTCACACCATACGAAGATGATTTCGACCCAGCACTAGACACATTGGAAAAGGTGTTGCAACGATGTATCGCCACCAAGCTTTGTTTGAGCCATGAAAAGTGTTATATGATGATGACTGAAGGACTCATCCTAGGTCATTATATCTTAGCGGCTGGAATACAAGTAGATCCGGCCAAAATTCAAATAATTTTGCTAATACCTACTCGCACCACATAGACAGAGGTACACAGTTTTCTTAGATTTTATGGTTATTATAGGAGATTTATAGAACATTTTTCTCAAATAGCTGCAGCTTTATATGCACTAACAAAAAATTTTGATTTTGTTTGGACAGATAAATGTGACCGTGCTTTTGAGGATCTGAAAAAGCTTGTGTCAATAGCCCCAGTGCTCAGAGGCCCAAATTAGGACTTGCCATTTCAAATTTCATCAGACGCTTCGGACACAACGATTGGAGCAGTCCTTGGGCAGGAAGAAGACAAAAAACCATATGCAATCTATTATATCAGTAAGAATTTGTCTCCTGCTAAGCTAAACTATACTGTTATTGAAAAAGAATTCTTAGCTATAATACATGCTGTAAATAAATTTAGGCATTATATCACTGGATATCCTGTTGTTTTATATACATATCACTCTGCCATAAAATATTTAGCAAATAAACCTATTACAAGTGGTAGAGTAACAAGATGGTTGATTTTATTATAGGAATTTGACATCACAATAAAAGATCGACCTGGGAAAGAGAACCCTATAGCTGATTTTCTCTCACGAATGTCGAAACCAGTGGACACAGCAGTAGTCGAAGATCAATTTCTAGATGAACATTTATTTGCTGTTACTGTTAAGACACCCTAGTATGTTGATGTTGTAAATTATTTAGCAGTAGGCAAATTACCAAAGCATCTGACCCCCAATGAACGAAAACAAATTATGCAACGTAGTACCCGATTTTCTTGGATTGGAGGCTACCTATTTCATACAGGGGTAGATATGAAAATCAAAATATGTGCCTGTGAAGACGAAATATTTGACATTTTGAAAGCCTGTCATGATGGATCGTGTGGTGGACATTTCGTAGATCGAAGAACTGGTCACAAAGTTCTGCAAACAGGGTATTACTGGTCCACAATCTTCAAAGACGTGAAGAAATTTGTTCAAGCCTGTGACAGTTTCCAAAGAGCAGGACGCCCTGGACAGTTCGACGAAATGCCTTTAAACCCACAGCTAGTAATCGAACCACTTGAGCGTTGGGCTGTCAATTTTGTTGGTCCGATCAACCCACCATAAAACCAGAAAACATATATTTTGGTAGCAACAGAGTATGTTACCAAATGGTTTGAAGCAGAGGCACTTCCAAGAGCTATAGAGGACTCTGTCATTCATTTCCTGTTCCAAATATTTGTGCGATATGGCCTCCCAAGAGACATAATCACTGATGGAGGACCACAGTTTGTTGGTAAGAAAATTTCTGCAACATTAAAAAACTATCACATTCAGCACAAGATTACCACTCCGTATCACCCATAGGAAAATGGCCAAGTAGAGAACACAAATAAAATGATAGAGGCAATATTAACAAAAACCATTGCATCACAGATACGTGATTGGGCTACAAGATTGCTGGAAGCCTTGTGGGCATACCAAACAATGTGGAGAAACACCACTGGTTATTCACCATATCAACTAGTATTTGGAAAGGAACCCATCTTTCCAATAGAGTTCGAAATACAAACGTTAAGAACAACACAGGAGGTCGGTTTGGATTTAAATGAGGCCTAGACTAATAGATTACAACAAAGTAACGAGCTAGATGAAATTAGCCTCTCTGCTCTTCAACGCACTGCATTAATCCAACAACAGAGAGAAAAATGGCATGATGCCCTGATCAAAAAGAAAATCTTCCATGAAGGAGACTGGGCACTCCTATACGATTCCAGGTTTTAGGATTTTTCGAGAAAACTTCAGACTCACTGGCTTGGACCGTATGAAATCCAGAAATTTCATGACAATGGCACCATTACTTTGACTACTATTGACGGATCTGGACATACCTTTAAAGCAAATGGCCACCGAGCATGACTGTACCATAAAATACTTACTCGAGAATCCTTCTACCAGCAACTCTGGGAAGATTCTGACATGCAGATTCTGGCTGAGGAAGAGAATTCTTCCTCGCATTTGGTTCACTAAGTAATTTTATTGCTTTTAAATTTTGTACATAACTTTTTTTGTTCTGCTTGTATAAATTACTTTCTATAAAGATTTTCTGCATTTCTTCATTTTTTTCTACATTCTTCTGTTCCTTTCAGAAGGAATAACACTTTCACCGTTTTTTTTGTTCCTTTTCGAAGGAACAACACTTTTGCATTTTGTTGTTCCTTTCCAAAGGAACAACATTTTCACAGTTTTGTTGTTCCTTTCCGAAGGAACAACACTTTTGCATTTTGCTGTTCCTTTCCAAAGGAACAACATTTTCGCCATCTCACTGTTCCTTTTCGAAGGAACAACACTTTTGCATTTTGTTGTTCCTTTCCGAAGAAATAGCACTTTCTTTTTTTGCTGTTCCTTTCCAAAGGAACAACACTTTCACGTTTTGTTGTTCCTTTCCGAAGAAACAACATTTTCGCCTTTTAGCTGTTCCTTTCCGAAGGAACAACATTTTCGGTTTTGTTGTTCCTTTCCGAAGGAACAACGCTTTCACATTTTTGCTGTTCCTTTCTGAAGGAACAAAATTTTCATTTTTGCTGTTCCTTTCCGAAGGAACAACACTTTCGTTTTTTGCTGTTCCTTTCCGAAGGAACAATATTTCTGCATTTTTGTTCGCGCTTGCTTTATTTGTTGTTCCTCTTAAGGAACAACAGTTTTGAGTATGTTTTTTTCTTTTACTTGCTGTCTCTCTAAAGAAACAACAGTTGTTCCATCTAAAGAACAACACTTTTTGAGTGCATTTTTCTTCTTTTTGTGTGTATGTGTGTTTCACCATTTAGAGGATTTTTGTGAGTGATGGTCATTTAAGGCACAACTATACATTTATGCAAGAATACAAAAACTAGAGGATACTGAAATCAGCAAACCAAAGAAAAATCATTATCTTTAAAGAAATTGCTTTGAATTGATAAGAGAAAAGAGGAAAGGACACAACTATTTATATCACTTTGCTATCTTTATTTTCACTAACACCAATTTGATTGATTATTTTTATCATGATGGTTCTTTCTAAATCCCCATAATTCTCTTTGATCATTATTATTGAATAAGAATAAGGGCATATTTTCCTCTATTGAGATGTTCAGACTTCTTCCACCATCCCTACTCTTAAGGAGTGTTGAGCTACCATCTGTATATAGATAGGAAATTCCTATATAAAAGAAAATAAGAAAAAAAAAGGATACATATCTATATGATTACTAACATGATTTGTTAGATGAAGAATAGGGGGTCTCATCAAGAGCCAGCTTACCATGATCATAAGGAAGAAAGTGAAGTGGCATTCCCACTATGGCTACCACACCAGGGATATGATCCAAGAGGCACTTCAGAAAAATAAAAAGTCCTTGGTATAGGAGGTCTCATCACGAGCCGGCTTGTCCACCTTTCACTCCTTCCTGGTGAATGGAATTGTGATTCATCTGGTTACCAAGCCAGCACAATGGCCTCCATTCTGACATCGCACAACACTTTCCTAGGCATACACAAAGGATTATAGTTCCAAGGGTGAAATAAGCAACTCTGTCAAGGTTATGGACACATGTGGGCAACAGAGCTCTGCTGATGGTATTGAAGTCATATTTTTCATACACCAATAGTCATTATAAACCCTTCTTCTTATATCTTTATAATGATTTCAAATGAGATTATGTCATATAACTCTTTCAAACCTTTGATACATGAAAATTATTTATAAATCAATCATAATGGTTAAAGTGGATAATGATTGCATAAGAACTTTTACTCACGTCAGCTGTCCTATCCTCTATTTTTCGCATCATATCACGACATTTCCATACTTATTAGCGATTTCCATCATAAGCCTCGATTTCAACAATCCACTCATTTTTGTAAACATGTCATCAATCTATACATTGTTCCTTTATTCCACTGTACGATTGCAGTTCAGCATGCTGCTCCTTTATTTGCCAGCCGAGGATGCCTATCACATTTCAGGGGGGCGCGGGTGATCTCCATAATTCACTGGCATACATGTTAGCTCATTATTCGAAGGTATTATGACTTCATCAAAACTTGGGACTACCAAGTCTAATGGTATTGTATTTCCCAATATGCATGGTTTGCTGTTCCAACTCCATTTCTATGTTGCTTTGTAAAAATTAACAGTGAGCTAAAGTTTGAATAACTTATTGTTCCATCATCTTCTCTGTGTTTTTTTAACAGTGAATTAAAAATTTGAACAACTTGTTGTTCCATCGTCATCTTGGTGTTTTACAGTGTGCTAAGCTTGAACAAGATGGGAGAAAGATCAATTTGCAGCGAGCCACAGGTGTTAATGGTATTTGACGCTACATGCGAAATATTAGTAAGGGCAGGATGGATAACCTACCTTAACCGTCTATAGCAATCTAACGAGACGGTGGCAATTGAATTTCTGCAGAATTTGCAGGAAAATCATTCCATGGTGAGAGGGAGACAAATAGCAGTAACAGATGGGATAATTGCTGAAGTTTTGGGACTGCCAGCCATTGGACCTGTATGGACCCTGAAAAAGGTGATACTGCAAGATGCTATAACCATCTTTTGGGACGAAGGGCAGAACCTTACTGTCAAAGGAAAAGGAGTCTTACCGACAAACCCTGGGAGAGCCTTGGGAAGAATTGGCCAGAATTATCCAAAGCTACATCACTTGAGATGGCAGAAAAGACGTGGTAAGACCATGTGCTTTAATATTGTTAGCTGTATTAAAACAAAAATGTGCTGTGAATTTTCCTGCGTTATTAAAATTTTTATTGCATGATGTTGCCCGAAGTATAAGAACATCTCACCATGTAGAAACAGTAGTAAGCCATCATGGTTTAATTTTGTTGATAGTCAGTTATAGTCTGGCCCAACAACAGAGTTGTTGGGAAGAATTGATTTTCTCGATAGATGGGGGGCTGGCAAGAAACGAAAACACATTGATAGCACATCAATTAGACCACCGAAACGAAGACAATTTGTCAGATTGGCAAGAAGCAGAGGAATGCTAGGAAATTCCCAGGGAAACAATAGCTAGCTTGTAGAAATTTTGAATAATAAACACATATTCAACAGAGATTATCCTGATCATGCACTATTGCAGAATAAATGCACAATACATAAGCTCATCTACGCTGATCATCAACTTAGCAGCGTCAAAAGCAATGAAACATCAATCGCATGCACACATTAACACAGTATGTAACCCGGGGAAAGCTTATAGCCGAAAACCCCACACTATCTGTATATTAATGATTGAGAACATGTAACATTACATAGTACAATACTCCTCACAAGTACTCAGTACTATCTCCACCTGTTACACACAATACAACTCAGATCTGATCTCCAAATCTCCCCCGCTGCTTGCCTGCCTCCACTGCACAATCCTGCAAGAGAATGAATGAATCCAAACTCGTTCCAAGTTCTATTTACCTTGGAAAATCACTCACACTGGAAATCACGTGAGCACAGGCTATATCACTGGGCATATGCAATTCTCATGGGCATACTCAATCCTTTGATTGTGCAAGATCTCATGCACAACTATAGTCACAACTGATAGAAATCTCAACCTCTAACACCTGTCTCCACTGAACTGTACATGCACTGACATGCAACTGAGTTAACTGATGTATTCTTTAGTTGCTTTATGAGTTAATAATTAATTCACATAACTCATCACTAGTATAATTGCAGTTAGACTAATTACAACTAGTTTAACCAAGTCAAACTGAACACAACTCCATCAACTCCACATCCAACTCCACCAAACTCAACTGCTTGAGTCTTAACTGAAGTCCTGCATGCAATAGCTCAACTAAATTACAAAGAAAGCATATTTCCTTCTGACAGCTGCATGTGCCACATCTATAGCTCAAACTGAAGTGCTCCAAGAGGATAAGATAATGTTTATAGTCTAAATATTATTATGAGACAATAATATTTGACTTTTCTATTTTTGACTAGCAGTCTAAAAATAGACTCTGATCACTCCTGCTGTGATCCAAAAATAGAAGTCCATCTATTTTTTCCCAACATGACCAATCATCCATAAACAACATCCTGCAACTCATAGACATGATCCATATGTCTAAAAATAGACATAGTCTAAAAATAGACTTTGCGCCATAATTTGCCTGTGGGCCCACTTAGTGAAGGTGACTCCTTTCCACTAAGCTCCATCATCTTGTTGTGTTCTCAACATAGCTTGTGGAAATACACGACTCAGAAGACGATCAACCCCCACAACTTGAAGGAGGGTAAAATGAAGAAGAATTAGAAGAAAAGGAGGAAGAAGAACTGGAAGGGGAAACTGAGCAATCCGGTCAGGAAGAAGGGGAGGAAGCAGAGAAATGCAGCAAAAGTCCACTGCAAAACCCTCTGCAAGAAGATGAATTGGCCCAAATTTTGGCCAATATGGGCGAGTATGTCCAACCTCACAGCCCACTCAACCCCCATACCAAAGAAGGGCCACAGGAACACTCTGCTCATGATAAGAGTGCATCAGAGGAGATGTGTGATGAGGAGGAAGAAGAAGAACAGTCCCAGGAACACTCTGCTCATGATAAGAGTGTATCTGGGGAGATGGGTGATGAGGAGGAGGAAGAAGAACAATCTCAGGAACACTCTATTCCTAGTTAGAATACACTCGAAGAAATGCACGATGAAGAAGAAGTAGAAGAAGAAGTTGCCCAGGAGACAGTAGAACAAACTAGGGTTTTCACCCCTGAAAAACCTAATTAGCAGGATGAGAACACTGAAGAAGTGTTCCAAGCAAGAAACATGGAAATTTTCCAAGGCGAGGGTACGATCCCTGAAGCAAAAAGCCCAGGCCCAAGAAAAGAAACCACTGTTCCTTCTAAGAAAACAAATGAAATTAAAAAGTTGCGAAAGGAGAAACAGAGAATGCTTAATTTAATTAAACAACTTTGCCAACAAATAAGGGTCTTAAAAATGGGGAAGAATTCAAAAAGAACCTCTGGATCAAAGCATACAGCCACCCAAGCAAAACCCCATAAGAAAAAGACCAAGAGGACTCAAGTGAAACTTGTTATTTAGGACCGCAAGGAACAACATGTGGTTGTTACAAATGCAAAAGCACAAATAGAAAACACACCAATCTATGATAAGGAAGTCCAGACATAGGCAGTGTCCTCTAGAATTACGACCAACCAGATAGTTCGTGAGAAGGAAACACAGACTATAAAAACCAGATGTCGCAATAAGGAGATCCAAGTAGATCTCTAACCCAAAAATGTCATGATGGATAATGACCTGAGGATAGTAACTCTGCAAAAAGATCTAGCACAGGCCCAAAAAACGATAGAAAAGCTCACAAAGGAAACTGTTCCTCAAGAGAAATATCAGAAGTTACAACAACAACTAAAGAACATCAATGCATCGGAAAGCCAGGCCTTCGATGGATGGCGAAGGGCAAAGGAAAAAGTCAAAAAGGTAACCCATAGACTGGATACAGTTATGAATCAAATGGATACCTTATGTTCTCTGTATACTGATGTCCTAGCATGTAGGGCACCCGCCAAAAACTATGCTTTGTTTTTGATGGAAAGATATTTACAATTGAAAATTAAGGCTGTCAAGGCAGGGGTGCCTATAGAGATAAAAACCAATGATGATTTCATAAACTGTTGTAAACATTACGAGGTGAAAGTCCAGCAATTGTTATGTGAATTTTATTTACATAATCTTGTATTGGATGGAGAAACTGAAAAGAACCCTAGCCCTTTTGTGGGTGATATCCAGCTTCAGGCCTTCATCTCTTTTGCTGTCAACCAGATAAAGTGGCTTAAATCCTACAATACCTTCCAGAGATAGGAGAATGGGCTAGATCTGTGGGTAAGGGGTGAACCTAGAAACCCATTGCAACTATGGAATAAAAATAGGAGCTTAATGAGAACGTAGGGTGTGATCCAGACATTGGGACCTATTCACACAGTAGTCATTTGGCAAGGGGTAGAATACTTCCTAACCATCAACGACCTTGCCATAGCAGCAGCCAAATTCCAATACCAGACCTCCAATTGGAATATCCAAAATAGAGAACCATTCAATTATGAGAATTTTAAGCTAGATGTTGATTGTTTGGTTATCTATGGTGACCTCATCTTAAGAGAAGACCCATCTTGGTTAGGCTGTAGGTTTCGAAGTCCAATCATCTGGTATCCTGCACCAGGATGTAGAGCCTTATATGAATTTCCTGAAGGTCAGACAGGGCATATTTTTGAAGTCTTAGCTAGGAATCATGGTTTTAGACCACTGACTGAAAATCCTTCTCCATCTTATTCCCTAACTGCCTTGCATGTCAATTACAATGTTTTCATGAGGGCATGAAAAAGGTTAAGCAAGGGGTGCGTTGAGCATTAGAAAAGGTATGTAATTGCCACTTATTTCTTTATCTTTTCCTTTAATTCATAAATTCTTTACATTCTAAGATGGGCATATGATAAAGGATTATGATAGAGTTAAAGAGATTTTTGATTAATGTAAAATGACTAATTATTGACTTTTTCTATGCAGAAAATGAAGAAAATGGAAGATCGCAATTTCAGAGGAAAATACAAGGCAAAACCAACTGTTGTCCCTTTGACAGGAAACCACATCCAAATGAGGAAATCGAGATCGGAGTGCATGGGCTAGGAAAAGGAAGAAGAAACACAATATCAGCACAAGAGGACGAAAAGATAACTGAAGATTAAAGATATGGAAAATCCCTCAGGATCCTTTGATCCTGAGGGATCGCTACCTTAAGGATATCTGTATTTTTTTTATTTCCACCTGGCCACTATAAAAAGAGACAGCGCTGCAAGCCTAAGGGGTGGATTATTATTGATTGATAGAATTTTCTATTGCAATATGAACTTTGATCATTGACTCTCTTTAAAGAGCGATCACTGTAACTCTGTTTTTATGATTAATACATAAACTTCGTTGTTGTTTCGTTATTTGATTCTGGAGTAACCGCAGCAGTGCGTCCCTGGTGGCTAAGGGCCTGGCCCTAGTGGATCACTTGCTTTCTGTATCATTATTTTCTGATTACAAGTCATGTGTGGTTTGATTTCCTTTACTTTATTTATTCAGTAATCTGTGGTTCCTTGACATTTCATTTACTGGCTCTGTTATATTGTATTCGTATTTGAATAGTAAGATTATTATTTGCAACTGAAAATGTCATGCTGTTCATTCTGAAATCATATCGTGTTGTCTAATTCAGATATTGTTGTTCATTTACAGATTGAAATTGCTGTTAATTTACAGATTGACATTACTGTTCATTTACAGAGTAACATTGTTGTTCATTTACAGATTGGTATTGTTGTTCATTTAGCTACGATTTACCTATAATTGTGATTGTTGTTCATTTGGATCATTGTTCCATTACAACTGCAATTGTTGTTTCCTTATAACTATGGTTAATACTTATTATGTTAAACTCAGATTACTGATTCCATCATTCTAGATTCACTGTGTGTTTACAGTTGATTAAGTCTGTTGTTCAATATTTCATAGACTTACTTAGGTTTTTCGTTCCATTCATGGATTGCTGTTCAGTTCATTTACTAGTTAAAGATTGTTGTTCAATTCCTTTTGGTTACGATTGCTGCTTAATTCATTCCTGTAGGTTAAGCTTTGTTGTTCGATCCTTTCAATAAATTAGTTGATGTTCCTTTTTCTGTTAATTGAATTGTCATTTCAAGTATTTGCTTTGGTATGAACAGAACGATCTGCAACTACAACAAACATTGACTATTTTTGTCTAGTTCCTAGATTGGAGATCTTCTCTTTGATTGATTTTCATTTGCATCAGTTTACAAAGGAAAGATTTATCATTACTGCATCCTTGACTGATGATTTTTGTAGCTTCTTAAGTGAATGATTTAGTTACAAAGCATTTCAGTTTCTTGCCATTACATTTAGAGTTTGTTTCCAACATTTCTTTTTTGTAAAAGCACTATACTACTAGCATTACTCTTGAACAAGTGACCGCCTCAGACTGAGTACACTCTTGAGATAAAAAATCGTACCTGGATTGATAATTAATGTAGGGTAAGTAGAGGTTAAAAAGGCCCTTTTTACTGCACAATAGATACATTACATCAATGCAAGACTGATTGAACTCGGGAATGAGTACAAGGCTGAGGAGGTGGCACATGGATTGCATAGTGCACAGTTCCATAAGGAAGTGATGGAGGTCTCATTACTATGAATTTGCAATGTGTAGTGGCTGAGGGACTGGGAAATATAACTATGTAGTTGAGGGAGACAGTGCCATAATAGGGAAGGCTTGCTCACTATGATTGTTTAATGTGAATTTCATGGAAGATTGAGATAAAGGATTTCACAATTAAAAAGGTTAGGGAGGCAATGAGGCCTGATTTTTCATTGAGATTGTTAAATGTGCAGTTTAAGACTGTCTAGGAGAGAGAATTGTGCAGCTTCTAGGGATGGGAGGTAGGAACTGAGCACTGTGACTATGCAATGTGTATTCCTTGGAGGCACTGACTATGTAGGCGCATTTCCAGGAGGCAATGGTGCTTCACTATGACTTAAGATTGTGCAATACATAGTTCCCAGAGGGATTTAGCAAGCTCCAAAGACAATGAATGCCTAAGTGTGGGATCAATCAAACAAGAGAGAGGAAGACATGCAAACAATTCATGAAACAATGATATCACACTCAGATAAAATTAACACATGCCTAAAGGAATTCTTAGTATCAAAAATCATCATGTGTACTGTTATCACTCAGGTTGTCCCTTGGCTCCTTAAGGGATACGACCGAGGTAACCACAAACCAATCTTTGGGCTGTAGGTCCTAGCCTACTTGCAGTCAGAGAGGGTTCTCTCTTTATGATTTAACTTTGTTTTGGGTTGATTTTAGGCTAGTTATGGTGTACATGGGTTTTGTTTTGATTTTGGTGGGAAGGATGATGCTTTCAAGCAGAGTTGAGATGCATAGTGTGAAAAGTTCAAACCATTGGGCATGGAGTCATGGATTAGGGCTTGCTGTTGTGTTTTCTTGGTCACAAGAGGAATACGGAGTAGGGTAGCTACACATAAAACAATATCAGGCTGGAATAAAGATGGAATGAAGGTCAGAGATGAAAGGCAACTAAGAATCTTTCATTAGCTAATAGAGAGGGAAGGTGAATGAAAGTCTGTCTAGGAGCAGTCAAGAATTTCTAAATAACAGTCATATGTGAAAGAAACAGGGTAAACATGATCATTTAAGTATTCATATTCATAACCATTTCTGAAGAAAACATATAGAAATAACAAGAACTGAGCATAGAGTGCAGTCAAGCAAAGTCTAAGCTATTCTTCTTTCTTGCTATTTAGATGGTAACTCAATGGTGTCGTAAAGATAGATAAACTGTAAACAGAGGTAAGAAAACACTTATTGAGCCATGTAATAGCATAGGAATTCCACAGTCACTCTTTGGCCATTAAATAACACAACAGACAGTTCTTCATCCAAAGCATTCCAACAGTCTTTGATTATAGAGCTCTCAAAGTATACAGCGCAGTCTAGAATGAGGATTATCAACCAGCCAACCCTTTAAACAATGAATTAGGGTGGTTTATATAGAGAAAATATCCAAAAATATCTATTACAACAGATCTTAAACAGATCTGAGGGGAATGAGTTCTTTAATCTAATCTTGTCCTGAAATTAATGCAAGAAGATATCTATTTGAGCTGTGCTGGAGGCAGCTGCATCAAAATGAGTTAATATGGTGTCCTTGGTGGCTCGGTGCAGTGTTTCTGCAATAACTGTGACTTTAATCTCTTATCTGCACCTCTTAGGCGGTTCTGCTGCTTTTAGGTGGCTTTAATGTGCACTAATCCCGATCTGATGAGCTTTGAATGGCCTTTACTGCTTCTTTGACTTGGATGGAGGCCTTTAATGTTCACCTGCTTTGATATTGCCGATCTGATACTCTTTTCCACTTCACTGATACTCTTTAATTGAATCTGGGATTTATCTTTCCTCTGATATGCTTGAAACTGTCAAATCGCCCCTTTTCTGCCATTTGAAGGCAAAAATAACTACTGCAAATGCTTTTCGTGGCCTCTAGAATGTTATCCGCGTTGGCCGATTGAATATGAACATACATGAAGAAATCCTGTCAAATAATGGCAAAGGAATGCAACCTCATAACTGTGCTGGGCTGAGGCTGGATTTTAATTTGCGTTTTTTGGGTTTTGCAGGTAGCCGAGCAATAGCTATCCATTTTGAGCAATTTTTCTTAGCGATGTGCGATTAGCGCCGAAAACTGCCTCTGTTTCTAGTTTCAAGCCTTCTTTGACGCGATTTCGCCCTTTGCGCCTTTTCTGTGATGACGTCACCATGATGTCAGCGTGACGTTAGCGGTGGGTCCTGGGTACAATAGGGTGACGTGGCAGTGATGTCAGCAGAGGATAGGTGGCCGATGACATGGCAGTACGGCAGGGTGATGTGGCAATGACATGTAGCAGTGGTGGGTTGATGCGGAGGTGACGTAAGTGGCGACGTGGTGCTGACATTAGGGGGGAGAGGCAGAAGGCGGTTTGTGGTTTTATCGGACTGCCTTCTGTATGAGGGTGGTAAGTGTCAGAGCCCTCCCGATGCAATAAAAGGCGGACACCTGTCTTCTGTACGGTGGAGAAACCGCTAGCCTATCGGAGGCTAACCGTCGGACGTCGGGGCGGCTCCGAAATCGGTGAGAGCCGTCGGATGGGGAGGGCCCGATCCGACGGTGGACGGAGCGCGGAACTGGCGGCAGGTTAATGTACGGGGCCCGCTGAATATTATATGATTTGTTTATATGGCGGGGGTTCAAACCTTTGGGTTTGTGGGTTATGGTATGTGCGCCGGGGGTAGAGTTTGACTGTTTAATCAAATATTTAAACAAAACCCGAAAATGTGAGCGCGCAGTGTAAAACATTAAGGGTTATGGGTAAGGAAAGGGAAGGGAATGGTTATTAATTTGACCAAATGCTAAATTAATTCCAGGTTTGAACGCGGAAAGGCTAATGCCAAGCCCCAAATGAGCTTAGCATTTCCCCAAATTGATGTTATAGGGCTATAGTGCCAGGGGATGGGAATATGTACATAGGGGAGCTATTTAGTGCTTTTTAGTAAGGGGAAGGGGAAATAGATAGGGATTTACATAATAATGTTAGAAGTTAATATGAAAATGACAAGAAAGCGCTAAGTTTAGAGATCTTAGGCTACTTAAAAGGGAAAAATGACTTATAGAGTGAATGAGAGTACTCCTAAGCAAAGCAAACCTTTACTTAGGCCAATGATATGACAAATGATGAAACTTCAGAGATATCAAGCAGATCTTGACCTTTTTGGGGAGGTTAGTGAATGATTTGGGGAATAAGAAGAAGGGGGAGTTAGTCATGCCTCGCTTGAGCTGTTCCAAGGGAAAATTGCCTTGTACTTGTGATCTGAAGTTGATAAACACTTTGAAATAAAAAATTGATCACAAATCCTCATTCTGCAACCACAAAAATGCCTACCCAGCCTACTTACCTAACATTTTTTCTTCCTTTTGCATGGGTGCACTTAGACTTGCAGACCCTGATTATCTTCTTTTCTTTTGACTGTCCTCCTATCTAAATGTACCCTTATCTCTTCCAAGGGCCTAGATTAAGCAGTTGGGCTCCTTCATTTCTCTACCTAGCTACTCATCTGCCAAGCTTAAGCTGTTTGGACAGATATTCACTCTCTATCTTCTAAAACAAGCAATTTAAACCTAGGGAAGCCAAGATTAAGCTGTTTGGCTTTCCCTTAACTGTAAAACTATTCAAAAATGGTATGATTCTTCAAAATGGAATTTCTTGGAAATATGGAACCTTGTAGCATGAAAAGATGACATATTTGTCATGTAAAACAGTCAATCATGAAATATGAAACCTATTCCAATAGGAAGCTAATAGTGGCTCCACTTGGGGATGGTTTTTCAAGATGAAAATCCAAGAACAACAGGTCAGAATGCCTTGATCTTCATTTGTTGTTGTAAATTGAAATTCTCTTTCTTCTCAATGCCTTTGATTGAATTCTTATAAGCTGATATGCAGTATCCTTTTGAGCTGAATTGCAGAAAAATTGCAGCTCTGCTTCTTGCCTTTTGGGTGCTTGTAAACATATTGAAATCTGCTTGAGCACTTCTTTGGAATTATTTCAAAAACAGAGATTTGAAATAGAGATTTCTTTGATCTTTCCTTCAAAATTTGCTGCGTTGTTCCCTCTTATTGGCCTGCTATAAGAAAAAGTGCTGAAAATACAAATATTAATGTACAGATAGTATATAGAGCTGTGTTGTGTTCAAAAAAACGGATCATGATAGTGCTTTAGCATTCGGCCATTGACAAGGCCTTCTTGAGCTGTGCTGCCATCCAAACTCTTCAGAAAATATGTGTTGCTGCCTTGAACAACAGAAATAATAAAGGGGCCTTTCCACAAGAAATCAAACTTGCCATGCTTTCCTTTGTCCTCTCTTCTTGAATCCCATATTAAGACTTTGTTGCCTATGTAGAAATTTTTAGCCTTGGTCCTTTTGTCAAACATTTTCTTGAGCTTCTCTTGTAGAATCTGAGCTCTGTCGTACACTTGCTCTCTTGTTTGCTGCAAATGGATGGTCTGGTTTATTCTTCTTTGGATATCATTTGGTTATGCCTGAATCTCTTGCAGCAATTTGATAACAGGGATTCCCAAAGAAGAGGAGAACTTGGCCTCCATGCCATAGACTAACTCATATGGGCTCATCCCAATGGATCTCTTGGTTGACAATCTGTCTGCCCATAGGGCATTTACAAGCTTTTTGTGCCAATTCTTCTTGTTTTCCTCCAAGACTTTCTTAATGATGTTAATCAGACTCTTGTTGGATGATTCGGCCAAGCCATTACCTTGAGGGTAATAGGATGTGGAGTGACCTAAGGTAATGTGGAATTTTTGGAAAAAACTGATCCTTTTATTGGATTTGAAGGCAACAACATTATAGGTAATGATATTCTCAAGACAGCCAAATCTGGACAAAATGTCGGTTTCAAGGAATTGGATGATGGTGGAGTCATTAGCTTGCCTACATGGGATGGCTTCAATCCACTTGGTAAAGTAATCTGTGGCTGTTAGAATCCACTTATGCTGGCTAGAAGAGGATGGATGGATTTCTCCAATGAAGTCAAGACCCCATTGTTGAAAAGGCTTCTCGGTCGAAATGGGCTTAAGGGGCAAAGGCAGAAGCTTTCTTTTGCCTTCAAAGATTTGGCATTTGTGGCATGAAACAAAAAACTTTCTCACATCAGCAAACAAAGAGGGCCAATAGAAACCAGCCCTTAGCATCTTATCAGCTGTGGATTTCCAATATAAGTGCCCTCCACAGTCCCCTGCATGAAATTATTTCATGACACTGTCAGTTTCGCTCATAGTTAGACAATTCAACAATATTCCTTCATGATTTTTCCAAAACAGGGCACTATCTAAGACACAAAACTTTGATGCTTTCATCTTTAAAAATCTTTTTTTGGTTCTGGACAACCCTGGAGGAGAACACAGGTTTAACAATATAAAACATATATCAACATACCATGGGGATTGCAAAAAAGCTTCACTGATCTGTGGAGTTGCCAACTCCTGTTCATTGTCCAGTTGATTAATGTCTAAGGCTTGAAAATTGGTTTCGGACATCAGTTTGGCTAAATATTGTCCCTTTATCAGCTTGGTGGGTTTTATCTCAATGTCATACTCAAGGATATTGGCAATCCATTTGCCTCTTTTGCCTTCTATGCCCTCTTGAGTTAATATGTCTTTTACAATAGCATTTGGCACATAAGCAATCACATGTGAATATAAAATGTAAATTCTGAAATCTTTGATTGCTTTAACAAGGGCATATGCTTGCTTCTCCATGATTTGGTACTTCAAGGGTGCATCTCTAAGGGCTTGGCTGAAAAATGCAATTGGCTTTTCATTTCCCTGATCATCTTTCTGCAAAACGACAGCAGCAATGGTGTGTTCAGATGCAAATGATGAAATCCTTATCAAATTGAGGACTTGTGAGGACTGGGGCTTGGGTTAAGGCAGATTTTATGCCATCGAAGGCTTGCTTGGCCTCCAAAGTCCATTTTATCTTGGAATCCTTCTTTAACTTGTCATTTAGCATTCTTATCAACTCAGCCAAGTTTGGGATAAATCTCCTTAGGAAATTGATCTTTCCTAGGAATGCTTGCAATTCTTTGATGTTTCTCGGATAAGGGATTTGCAAAATGGCTTGGATTCTTTCCGGATCTATTCTAATTCCATCTTTTGAAATGATATGGCCTAGCAATTTTCCTTCTTCTAGGCCGAAGAGAGATTTCTTAGGATTTAAGGAAATGCCATATTTCCTATAGGTTAGGAACACTTGCCTTAGGTGTTTAAGGTGCTCTTGATCAAATTTTGAGAAAGGAGTAAGGTCATCAAGGTAAACCACTAGGAAATCATGGATTTCCTTGGAAAATGCAATGTCCATGGCTCTTTGAAAGGTAGCACCTGCATTCTTTAGTCCAAAAGGCATTTTCACATATTTAAAGGTTCCCCACGGTGTGGTAAAGGTTGTCTTGTCTTGGTCATCCGGGTGAACAAGTATTTGATTAAAACCTGAAAAGCCATCTAGCAAAGAAATTCTTGAAGACCCCACTACTCTTTGTAGAATGTGGTCCATTTTTGGCAGTGGGTAGTGATCTTTAAGGGAGACTTGGTTCAGATTTCTTAAGTCCACACATAGTCTAATCTCCCCTGTTTTCTTCCTTGTGGGAACGAGATTGGATACCCATTCTAAAAATCTAATGGGTGCTATGATACCAGCCTCAAACATTCTTTTCACTTCCTTCTCAATCAAAGGGAGAAGCACAAGATTGATTCTCCTTAGTTTTTGTTTGAAGGGCTTTTGATTTGGCTTTAAGGGAACGGTATGTTGAATAAAAGAGGTGTCATAGGACTTAAGGTCCTCATATCTCTAGGCAAATACATCTTGAAACTCTTTAAATAAATCAATATATTTTGGTTTTTGATCGGGAGGCAAAGACTTGGACAGTTTAATCATTTTGGGCTTCTCTGCTGTCCCAATATTATAGTCTTCCACAACAGCGTTTAAGGGCTGCATCTTTGGCTTTTTGGGGACATCGTTTGAATTAAATATGTCTTCTAATGGAGTGAGGCCAACAGGTAGAAAAATGTCTTTTAAATCAATCACTTCGGCCTATGCTTCAGCTATTTCATCTAAATGCATTTGCTTCAGCTCTTGCATATTTTTCTCATCAAAAATGGTTGGGTGCAGCATTTGATTTGCTGCTTCAGCTGTTATAGTTTGCTCATTTTGGTTCATTTGCTGTTGTGGGTCATCCATGGCATCTTCATCAATGTTTAAGCTTGAGAATTCTTGCTGTAAGGTAAGAAAATTGTTGATTTGAGCATCGTCCTCAAACACTTGCCAATCTTTGATATTGTTAGGGATAGTAGGCCTGTGCTTTATCTCAGTAGTAAAGTGGTGATTGGGCTCAAAGGGCAGCTTGCAAGTTCTAGCAAAAGTAGCTAGATTATGAGCATGCATGTTATGGCTTCTAGAAATCTTAGCAATCTTGGATTCGGTGAAGGAATTGAGTATTTTTGTAGCAGCAGACCTATAAGCTCTTAGCCTGTTTTCATTAGTAACAAAGTTATCTTTCATCTGTTGAATGATTAAATCGGAGTCACCTAGAATGGATACTTTTGCAGCTCCTAGAGCTTTGAGCAGTTTAAGGCCTAAAAGGAGAGTCTCATACTTTGCCATGTTGTTGGTGCATTTGAAGTTTAGTCCGTAAGCATGACCTTCTGCATGGCTGTTATGTGTATTGTGAATCCATATTCCTGCCCCTGCTCCTAGCTTATTAACAGAACCATCAAACTCTAAATACCATGTGATTTCTTGCTTGTGGTTAGTATTAAGAGTTTCAGTCATTTTAGGATTGGGCAGACCTAGGTTTTGTGCTTCATGTGGTTCTTCTTGTATGCTGGTTGCACTAATTGTTTTAACAGTTTCACGGGTATGGGAAACTGACTCTTGATTGATGCATGTTTCTTATTCTAAAGGCAAAGGCTTCTCACCAGTAGGACGACAGCTATCATCATTGAACAACATAAAGGAATCCATATCAGAATGGATTGAGTAAATGGGAAAGTTTTGGGGTTTTTCCTCACTACTTACCACATACTTCATCAGTGTTTCTCTATACAGTCTCTTTGGTTGCCCAAAGACTGAAATAGTGGCGTAGGAGAGGTCTAGTTGGAGAGATCCTTGGAGTTTTGCTCCCCAAGATCTTGATAAGAGCATGCCATACTTTGGTGGAATGTCAGCAACCACCACGTCCAGTAGGATCGTTTTGTTGGGAAATTGGACTAAAGACACACAAAGGTCTTTGATTAAGCTTAAACACTTGACCTGACTAGAATCAAATGAGAATAAGTCTTTGTAGGGTCTAGTGACATCAAGGTTTAGCTTCTCCATTACAACTTTGGGCATTAGATTGTGTGAAGCACCTGAATCAAACATAGCATTGTGCAACACTTTATCATGAATGTGCAAACTGACATAAAAGGGTAGAATCGCTCCATGTCCTGATTTACCATTGACTTCAGGACCAAAAAGTAATTCAGGTTGATTATCTAAGACATTAACATCATCCCTGTTCTCTGGCATTTGCAATGATATTTTGATTTGTTGTCTGTACACATCATGTTTGGCAAGCTCAGAGAGAGGAATAGATATCTTTAATTTACCAATTTCTGCTTCTAAATCAAAAGGTTTTTCTCACTGTGTTTTAGTATTGTGACTGGCAGATTTTCCTTTTTCAATTGTATCTTTAGTGATCTTCTCTTGGTTATCAGTGATTTCTTGAGATTGTTCTGTTTTGGGAAGGCTTTGAGGAGTGCTATTTACATTGTATTTTGAGGTAAAGGATACAAAAGGTTGGTTATTAGAGGGCTGCATGTCAGATACATCCTCTATGGTCACTTCTTTTAATTTTGGGTCTATTTTATCAGCAGGTTCTGTGATAGCGGCCTTGTCTTTTACTTTCTTAGGCTGCTTATCATCCTTTGGCTTGATGGGATCAGAAACATCAATGGTTCTTGTTCTCAATTTGTATTGTTTATGGACTTTGTAGACAGCTGAATCATAGCCTTGTTTGAAGTCAAATGACTCTCCAGACTTGGTCTGAAATTGATTTATATCATGGTCATCTTGGTCTTCTTGGGTTAGAAATACTTGTTGTTCACTCTTCAAACCCATCAAGTTTATGTGAGTGTCCTCTATCTGCTCACTAGATGTGGATGCTTCAACATAGTTTTCATGAAAAGGAGGTCTTATATCATGGTCAGGACTTGCCCTTCCAACATTTGGGTTCTGATTTTTTCTAAAGTTTGGATTTCTGATAGGATTGTTTTGATGTCCTTCCCATGAGGCTTTTCTTTCAATAGTTCCCATTCTATTTTCAAAGCTGTCCATACCTTTGATGATTGTGTCCAATTTTTGATCAAAGGCTGAAGGTTCATCTTTAAAAGTGGTTCTTCTCTCAGCTCTTGCTCTATTTTGCTTGGCAATCAGATTTTCCTCCACACTAATAGCTACATTCTGCATGTCTGCTAAGGTTTGTGGGGCTCTTTCCCTTAAATGATAAGCCATGTCTGAATCAAATCCATCAGGGAATTTGTATAAAGCAAGATTAGGTGGAGGCCTAAGGTTTTGTGGAATAGCGTTGTAAACATTGTTAAACTTGGCACAATAGTCTAAGATAGCTTCTTGAGGTCCTCCTTTGATAGTGTCATACTCGGATAATATGTGCAGAGGGTCCTTCTTCTTCTCCCATCTGTTAAGAAATATTTGGTAAAGGGCCTCTGGGTTAGCTATGGAATTTGCAAGAAGAGCTCTAAACCAGGGCCTTACATCTCCTGTTAAACTTTGGAAAAAAATCTTCATTCTTACACTATCATCATCTATTTCATAACTCTAAAAATAGTCCTGCATTTTCTTGGTATGTTGCAGGGCTGTGCCAGAACCAGTAGCATCAAAATATGTGATTTTGGGTTGATAATCCTGAGGCATAGCCCCTGGATTTGCAGGTAACTGTAAAGGAGCATACCTGTTAGCCATATTTACAGGGATAAGTGGAATGACTGGAATAGCTGGAACAGCTGTAATAAGAGTGGTGGTAGTGGTAGTATGCGCACTGAATGGAGGTGTGGAAAAGGTGCTTGGAGAGGTGGATGACGAACAAGGGGAAGTAGGGTTTGAACGAAACAAAACTTTAACAGGGGTTGGAAAACAACTTGGCTGAACTGTTTCAGGACTAGAATAAGTAAACTCTTCTTGTTTTTGTTTGCTAAGGTTTCTAGAGATTAAATTGGGATTTTCAAAAACAGCTGGTGGATTTGGGTCTGGATTTGATCTAGTATTACATGTTTTCTTCTTGGGAGCCAGCTTCTAAGTTGTTTTTTGGAATTTTCTGAATAAGTTCCCCAGTGGAGTCGCCAATGATGTTATCACTCAGGTTGTCCCTTGGCTCCTTAAGGGATACAATCGAGGTAACCACAAACCAATCATTGGGCTGTAGGTCCTAGCCTACCTGCAGCCAAAGAGGGCTCTCTCTTTATGATTTAACTTTGTTTTGGGTTGATTTTAGGCTAGTTATGGTGTACATGGGTTTTGTTTTGGTTTTGGTGGGAAGGATGATGCTTTCAAGCATAGTTGAGATGCATAGTGTGAAAGTTCAAACCATTGGGCATGGAGTCATGGATTAGGGCTTGCTGTTCCGTTTTCTTGGTCACAAGAGGAATACAGAGCAAGATAGCTACACATAAAACAATATCAGGTTGGAATAAAGATGGAATGAAGGTCAGAGATGAAAGGCAACTAAGAATCTTTCATTAGCTAACAGAGAGGGAAGGTGAATGAAAGTCTGTCTAGGAGCAGTCAAGAATTCCTAAATAACAGTCATATGTGAAAGAAACAGGGTAAACATGATCATTTAAGTATGCATATTCATAACCATTTCCGAAGAAAACATATAGAAATAACAAGAACTGAGCATAGAGTGCAGTCAAGCAAAGCCTAAGCTATTCTTCTTTCTTGCTATTTAGATGGTAACTTAATGGTGGCGTAAAGATATATAAACTGTAAACAGAGGTAAGAAAACACTTATTGAACCATGTAGTAGCATAGGAATTCCACAGTCACTCTTTGGCCATTAAATAACACAACAGACAGTTCTTCATCCAAAGCATTCCAGCAGTCTTTGATTATAGAGCTCTCAAATTATACAGTGCAGTCTACAATGAATATTATCAACCAACCAACCCTTTAAACAATGAATTAGGGTGGTTTATATAGAGAAAATATCCAAAAATATCTATTATAGCAGATCTGAAACAGATATGAGGGAAATGAGTTCTTTAAACTAATCTTGTCCTGAAATTAATGTAAGAAGATAGCTATTTGAGCCGTGCTGGAGGCAGCTGCATCAAAATGAGTTAATATGGTGTCCTTGGTGGCTCGATGTAGTGTTTCTGCAATAACTATGACTTTAATCTCTTATCTGCACCTCTTAGGTGGTTCTGCTGCTTTTAGGTGGCTTTAATGTGCACTAATCCTGATCTGATGAGCTTTGAATGGCCTTTACTGCTTCTTTGACTTGGATGGAGGCCTTTAATGTTCACCTGATTTGATATTGCCGATCTGATACTCTTTGCCACTTCACTGATACTCTTTAATTGAATCTGGGCTTTATCTTTCCTCTGATATGCTTGAAACTGTCAAATTGCCCCTTTTCTTCCCTTTCAAGGCAAAAATAACTGCTGCAAATGCTTTTTGTGGCCTCTAGAATGCTATCGGTGCTGGCCGATTGAATATGAACATACATGAAGAAATCCTGTCAAATAATGGCAGAGGAATGCAACCTGATAACTGTGCTGGGCTGAGGCTGGCTTTTAATTTGTGTTTTTTGGGTTTTGCAGGTAGCCGAGCAATAGGAAGCTCTCCATTTTGAGCAATTTTTCTTAGCGATGCGCGATTAGTGCCGAAAATTGCCTCTGTTTCTAGTTTCAGGCCTTCTTTGACGCGATTTCGCCCTTTGCGCCTTTTCTGTGATGACGTCGGCATGACGTCAGCGGCAGGTCCTGGGTACAGCAGGGTGACGTGGCAGTGACGTCAGCAGAGGACAGGTGGCGGATGACATGGCAGTACGGCAGGGTGACGTGGCAATGACACGTAGCAATGGCGGGTTGACGTGGAGGTGACATAAGCGGCGACGTGGTGCTGACGTCAGGGGGGAGAGGCAGAAGGCGGTTTGTGGTTTTATCAAACCGCCTTCTGTATGAGGGCGATAAGTGTCAGAGCCCTCCCGATGCAATAAAAGGTGGACACCTATCTTCTGTACGGCGGAGAAATCGCTAGCCTATCGGAGGCTAACCGTCGGATGTCGGGGCAGCTCCGAAATCGGTGAGAGCCGTCGGATGGGGAGGGCCCGATCCGATGGTGGACGGAGCGCGGAACTGGCGGCAGGTTAATGTACGGGGCCCGCTGAATATTATATGATTTTTTTATATAGCGGTGGTTCAAACCTTTGGGTTTGTGGGTTATGGTATGCACGCCGAGGGTAGAGTTTGACTGTTTAATCAAATATTTAAAGAAAACCTGAAAATGTGAGTGCGCAGTGTAAAACATTAAGGGTTATGGGTAAGGAAAGGGAAGGGAATGGTTATTAATTTGACCAAATGCTAAATTAATTCCAGGTTTGAACATGGAAAGGCTAATGCCAAGCCCCAAATGAACTTAGCATTTCCCCAAATTGATTTTATAGGGATATAGTGCCAGGGGATGGGAATATGTACATAGGGGAGCTATTTAGTGCTTTTTAGTAAGGGGAAGGGGAAATAGATAGGGATTTACATAATAATGTTAGAAGTTAATATGAAAATGACAAGAAAGCGCTAAGTTTAGAGATCTTAGGCTACTTAAAAGGGAAAAATGACTTATAGAGTGAATAAGAGTACTCCTAAGCAAAGCAAATCTTTACTTAGGCCAATGATATGACAAATGATGAAACTTCAGAGATATCAAGTAGATCTTGACCTCTTTGGGGAGGTTAGTGAATGATTTGGGGAATAAGAAGAAGGGGGAGTTAGTCATGCCTCGCTTGAGTTGTTCCAAGGGAAAATTGCCTTGTACTTGTGATTTGAAGTTGATAAACACTTTGAAATACAAAATTGATCACAAATCCTCATTCTGCAACCACAAAACTGCCTACCCAGCCTACTTACCTAACATTTGTTCTTCCTTTTGCATGGGTGCACTTAGACTTGCAGACCCTGATTATCTTCTTTTCTTTTGACTGTCCTCCTATCTAAATGTACCATTATCTCTTCCAAGGGCCCAGATTAAGCAGTTGGGCTCTTTCATTTCTCTACCTAGCTACTCATCTGCCAAGCTTAAGTTATTTGGACAGATATTCACTCTCTATCTTCTAAAACAAGCAATTTAAACCTAGGGAAGCCAAGATTAAGCTATTTGGCTTTCCCTTAACTGTAAAACTCTTAAAAAATGGTATGATTCTTCAAAATGGAATTTCTTGGAAATATGGAACCTTGCAGCATGAAAATATGACATATTTGGCATGTAAAATAGTCAATCATAAAATATGAAACCTATTGCAATAGGAGGCTAACATGTACCTTGAATGACAACAAAGTTACTAATTTATAGGTACGACAGTTGAAACGTAGCTTTGCAACACTTTAGAATACAAGTTACAACACAAGTGTCAATTGTAACTAGAAAGTGTGCTAAGTTGTGGGATAGTTTCTGGTGCATATTCTGATGATATATATGATTAGATAATGTGGAAGAGTGTGTTATAGCTACCCTAGTGATGCGCCAAACTGCAACAGATGTAGGAGTGCAAAGAGTTAAAAGCAACACTTGCAACAATGATAAAAAGGGAAAATGACACTTGCAAAAGATAAAGAAAGTGAACGTAAAACATGTTATAGAAAAGAGAACGCAAAAGCACCACTTTTGAAAGTGAAAGAAAGAAAAAATGACAGTTGAAAAAGTGAAACCAACACTAATGAAAACCGAAGCGCACAAAAGGCACAACTGAGAAAGCTCACTAGGGTGATGATATAATTGCAACTAGCAGTGAGAGAGTTGTCAACTTGGAATTGTGCACTGACTATCCATAGGGACTCGATGTCTCTATCTCTAGGAACTACACTATCATTGTCACTAGAGGCTGCATAAACACTACACAGTCACTATCCTTAAACACTATGCAGTCACTGTCCTCAGCATCTGTGCAATGATTATTAATAGGGATTACGTAGTGGTTGACTATCTAAGGTACACATTGAATGTAAGGCTTGCTGGGAAGAAGAGCACTTGTAAATGCATCAAAAGGCTAAGCATGTGTAAGAAAGTGGCTTGACACTTAGATTCTTAGAATAATATTTGATCACCTAGAAAAACATCAACCGAACATGAAGCAAAATTAGACAACTTGAAGTGATAGATCATGAGATCGTAAGTAGGCTCCAAAATTCAAGTGTAAGAAAAAATTTTGGAGGGTGTTTTTCGTAGCGGAAACAAGGTACTGTCTTCCTTCTCTTCTTCAAAATCTTCAAATGGAGAAGTTGGTTGAGCATCTGGAAGTACCTTCCCAAACCTAAAGTTGATTTCCTGGATCTCCATAGCTTATATAGGATAGAATGTTTCCCCATATAAGCCTTCCTATTGTTCGGGTTCAGATTGGGTTGAGAATTCATTTGAGGTTTCTTGGGTGAATTATTATGGGGTGGTTGTAGTTGAGGAGGAGGAGGAGGCATTAAGGCAGGTGGTTGGGTTGCTTGAGGCATTCATCCTTGCGAAGGATTTCCCGATTGAGGAGGTTGACATTGATATGGATAGAAAGGTGGATTGACAGGTTAGGGAGGATATTGAGGAGGATAAGACCAAGGGGTAAGTATGGACCAAGGTGAGTTGGCTGGAGGATACCAAGGTTGAAAGTGTGCACTCTTATTTGGATCGAAAGGAGAGTAGTGCACACCTTGCATGCCTTGTTGATATGGCCGAGGGTTTTGTGGACTTCATTGATTGAAAAAAAAAAGTTGCTCCAAGACACTCTTTGCCCCTTGATATACAACCTTTAGACCTAGAAGGGAGGGGAATTTTTTAGTTACATGGTTCTCCTCACAAACAGAGCAGAATTCAATTACATTAAGTGAGAACTCATTTCAGGGCACCTCTTGGTTCATCTAGGGAAAAAGATAGCTAGCGCCCTTTCTTCATCCTATTGCTTCTTCTTAATATTCATGGTGTCCATTTCTAAGGAAAGGGTATGAAACATTTCACTCTTAAAATATTCTAGCATGTTCCCTATTTTATGTTTGATAGCTGAGGTAGATGGAGAAGAACTTACCAGACCTTGAATAAACCTACCTCTCTTCCTTATAGCTCTAGAATGATTCTTAAATGTTGCATTGATGTCCTCATAAGTAAGCTAGTAAATGTCTCCACCAGACAACATATTAAAGGTCTCCATCAAATCCTCTCTAATCCCCCGTGGAATTACAAGCTTTAGTGATTATGGGTCAAGGGTGTACATAACTCTTCTATAGTTGAGTTGAAACCTTCATCATAATCCTCTAAGGATTCATCTGGTCCTAGGGTCACCCTGAATATATCCTCTTTTGTGTCCCTTGATCTATAATAGTGTTTATATTTCTAATTGAAATATTTTTGCATTTGAGCCCAAGTGGTGATGTTGCCTCCTTCCAAGCTCATGAACCAGTGGAAGGATGCATCCTTAAGAGTAGAAGGAAACAACTTTAGCTTATTCTAATCAAAAGTGAAATCATAGGTTCTACAAACCACAACAAACTCAAACATGAATGTATCAGGGTCCCCAGGAGTTAGGCTATGGAAGTGTGGAAGAGCAATGGGGTTGATGTTCTTAATTTTTGCTTCACCATTGGTTTCTCTGATAGGAAAGAGCTCACACTATCTATTTTCAGCCATATCTTGGGTAGGTGATGTAGGTTCTTCCTCCCCTATGGGTTCTTCAAACTTATTTGGCTACTGGCCTAAAGGGTTCTCCAATTCCTTAGTGGCTAGAGTAGGATTTCTACAGTCGACAAAGAAGGGTGATGGTTGATTTCTTGTAGGAGTGGGGATTTTTGGTAGAAATTTCCCTATAAGGTTCTCCCTAATCCTACAAGGCATGAAATAAATGTTTTTTTTTTCTTTTCTCTTCTTTTGGATCTTTTTAGAGAAACAAAAATTGATGCAAAGATTTTTTTTTTTTTTTTCAAGAAATAAAATGAAAAGAGAAAGCAACTTAAAGAAAAATAAACACCTACTTTGAAACCACCTCAACAACGGTGAAAAAAAGTTATGAGATCTGGTATTGCAACAAGAATGTTGCAACTCCCAAGGCCACCAACTTTAATTTATAAATCTAGGATTCGTACAAACTTAAGAGGCGATAGTGTTGTATGCAAAGTAAGCTAAATTCTACATAAGATTTTCTGAGACAGTGGATCAAACCAAGGCATACAGAGACCATTTTTCAAATTTAAATCTAGGTTCTTCAAGAAAAGTAATTCTAATCTATTTTTAAGAAATATAAATGTTGCATAAAAGGAAATGCTAATCTACTTGTAGGAAATGTAAATGTTGCATAAGAAGGAAATTCTAATCTAATTGCAAGAAATGTAAATTCTTGAAATGAAAACGCTAACCTATTGCAGACAATAAACCTAATCTAGATTGCATCAAGTAAATAACATTAAATCAATCCTAAACTATTTCATTCAAAGGAGATTCTATACTAATGAAAAAATTCAATAACTACTTGAAGAAGTGACCAAGTAAACTTTCTTTGTGCTATTCAATTCATGAACTCAATCACTAACCCTAATTGTAGAAATAAATTGTAGAGATGAAAAGAAAGGTCCTAAGTGACCTTTGATCCTCCTCAAGCTTGGTTCTAGGGCTTAGGAGACATTACGAAGGGATAAGAGGAAAAAATCAAGATTAAAAAGCAATTATGGTCAAGTTTTGAGGGCTTCTACATGATGCTACAGGATTGATACAAGATGTTATGGGATTGCCTTGTTTTTTGATAGGATTGAATATAAGAGCATTTCGAGGGCTTAAAAGGTGATATGTAGGTAAGGAAGGGTAATGGAAGGTGGTAGAAGGTTATGGAAGTCCTTACCAAGCCTAGTACTCCTTAGGAGCCCATCTTGTACAAGGAAAGAATGCAAACAATGACCTCCAACAAATCGATATTAAAGTTTCTATGTGCAGACTGCTTGAAGAAGTTGATGAGGATGAGAAAAGTGTGTTGATGGTAGGTTTGAAAATAAGAAGTTAGTGCTCTTCCTTGAAAGACAATAGGTGTTGGAAATAATACTGCTGCAATATGTCTCCATCTTCTTTCAAATTAGAAACTCCTTTTACAATGGTTTTGTACTGGTGCAGTCCTTTACCAGTACGCAGGCTGCAACCTGCAGAGAGCTACAACTCTCTCTCGTTTTCCAGTCTCTCCTGGAAGGGAGCTACAACCCCCTACTTCTTTTCATACAAGGACCACTTTTCATAAATTTTCAAACTGGATCCATAAGCATCAATTGATCATCAAGTGTAAGAGAATTACCCAATCAACTGTAGTAACCAGATCAACAATAATAGGACCAAACCCAGAACACAACAGTGATAAACAAAGATTTTAAGAGAAGGAAGCACCCTGCTCAACTGCTAGCCTGAGTCCGGACTCACCCTGCTCAACTGCTAGCCTGAGTCCCGGACTCACCCTGCTCAACTGCTGGCCTGAGTCCCTGGACGCACCCTGCTCAACTGCTAGCCTGCGTCCCGGACGCACCCTGCTCAACTGCTAACCTGCGTCCCTGGCGCACCTGAACCCTTCTGCGCCTGCGTCCCGGCGCACCTAAAACGCTTCGCTCCTGCGTCCCGGACGCACCTGAACCCTTACTGCACCTGCGTCCCTCTGGGCATAGATGATTTCAAGACTTCAGAAGTAACCTAGACAATTAGATCCACAGATCTGAACATGCGCCAAGAGATCTCGGTCCATTAATAGATTCGCCTTGATTAGATCTAGACCAGATCTCACCCCATAAGATATACAACAAAAGACATACTCAAACCAAATGATCTCCTTTGCTTTATATAGGCAAGCTCCTCCTCAAATCAAGGAACAATACCACGAGCCGACACCTTAAAAACACAATACCGTCGGCTAGATACCAGGAGTAAATCACAAGAAACCCCCACGTGTGCTTTTCTCTGCCTTAAAAAGTGTGCACTGGGTGGACGCACCTTCTGAACGGCTGGACTGCGTCCCTGGACGTGGTCTATGCATGGATTACCTGCGGGTACGCACTTTCTGAAAGGTGTACCTGCGTCCTTCTTAAATTTTTCAATAAATTAAGAGCTGATCATCAATCTTTGCTGCTGACATGAAGAATAGTGATCTACCACCTGAATGGGTTGCCATCAAGGACAACACCTGAACCATAATGCCAACAATCTCCCCCTTTGGACTTGATGGCAACCTCATAATCTTCAGCTTCATTCTCCCCCTTTGACATCAAGGGCAAAGGATATGCTCCCCCTAAGATCATGCTCCTCCTGAATATGAACCAGATCTGCAGCGACGAACCATAATCTACCATGAAAGAGATAGAGACATATTGCAGCAATTTCCAAGATCTCCTTTTGACCATCCTCCATAATGCCAACAATGCATTATGCGCTCCCCCTGAGCCTGTATCACCAATAAGAAGAGGTTCAACAATAAGATGATGCATCAACAACCCCCAGATTTTGCCTGAGGTATTCAAAAGTGTCCCTGGGCAATGGTTTGGTGAAAATATCAGCAACTTGTTCCTTAGAAGGAACATACTCCAATTTGACCTTCTGTTCAAGTACTTGTTCCCGGAGAAAATGGTACTTGATTGGTATGTGCTTGGTTTTTGAATGCATAACAGGATTCTTTGAGATGCTGATTGCACTTGTGTTGTCACATAAGATAGGGATTGGTGGTGTACAAGTGATTTGAAAATCCTGTAATGTTTGCATCATCCAAAGGAGTTGGGTGCAACAAGATGCAGCAACAACATATTCCGCTTCAGCTGTAGACAAGGCAATTGAACTCTGTTTCTTGCTGAACCAAGATACCAGTCTGGAACCCATAAAGAACGCACCACCACTTCTGCTTTTCCTGTCATCCACGCTTCCGGCCCAATCTGCATCTGTATAAGCATGAAGTGTAAGATCTGTATCTCTAGGATACCATAAGCCATAATTTTGAGTCCCTTGAAGATATTTGAAAATTCTCTTCACTGCCTGAAGATGAGTCTCTTTCAGATTTGCTTGAAATCTTCCAACTATTCCAACTGCATGCATGATATCTGGTCCGGTACCTGTCAAATAAAGTAAACTCCCAATCATAGATCTGTAAGTTGGTTGATGTACTGCTGCAGATTCATCATTTGCACTGAGGCTACATCCTGTGACCATGGGTGTACATACTGGTTTTGCATCTTCCATGCCATATTTCTTCAAAATCTGTTTGAGATACTTGGTTTGAGATAAAAAGATTCCTTCTTCCTTTTGTTGGATTTGCAAACCAAGGAAATATGTCAGTTCTCCTAGTAAGGACATTTCAAATTCTTTCTGCATGACCGAGGCAAAGCTTTGACTCATAGCTTCTTCATTGCTGCCAAAAATAATGTCATCTACATACACAACAAGAATTAGCAATTTTTCATTTTCAACTTTTATATAAAGATTGCCATCTGCTGAACCTTTTGAGAACCCTTGTTGATGAAGATATTTGTCCAAGCGGTAGTACCAAGCCCTTGGAGCTTGTTTGAGACCATAGAGGGCCTTTTTCAATCTGCATACGAGGCTTGGATCATTTCCAAGAATAAACCCATCTGGCTGTTCAATGTACACTTCTTCTTCCAAGTCTCCATTCAGAAAGGCTGATTTCACGTCCATTTGAAATACTTTGAAGTTTTGAAAACTTGAGAGAGCAAGGAACATTCGGATGGCCTCAAGTCTTGCAACAGGAGCAAAAGTTTCTTCAAAGTCTATTCCTTCTTGCTGTGCGTACCCTTTACAAACAAGTCTGGCTTTGTTTCTAATTACTTCTCCATTTTCATTCAATTTGTTTTTGAAGACCCATTTTGTCCCGATAACATTCTTATCTTTTGGTCTAGGAACCAGCTCCCAAGTGTTGTTCTTTTCGATCTGCTCAAGTTCTTCATCCATTGCTTTCACCCAACATTCATCTTTGCATGCTTCCTTCACATTTTGTGGTTCAATCGAGGAGAGTAATGCCAAATAGCTTGAGGCTTCTGCAACTGTTCTTCTAATTTGTACACCTGCTTCTTTCTGTCCCATAATCTGAGATTCTGGATGGTTTTTCTGAACATATCTGGATGGAGTCTTTTCTTCTATTATTGTTTTCTCCTCTGGTTCTTCTTGAGGTTCTTCATCATTCTGTCTTTACGGGTAGCCTTCATCTTCTTCGATATCTTCCCGATGTACTTGCCTAGGAATGTATCCCTTCTCATCAACCACCACATCAATGCTGTCAACAATTCTGCCAAGTCTTTTATTGTAGCACTTGTATGCTTTGCTATGTGGAGAGTAACCAAGAAGAATGCCTTCATCTGCTCTAGGTTCAAGTTTGCCAAGCTGCTCATCAGTATTCTTGATATAGCATTTGCTCCCAAAGATTTTGAAGTGCTTTACCGAAGGAGTTTTACCACTCCAGAGCTCATGAGGAGTTTGAGTGCTGTTTACCCGGACATTTGTTTTGTTGAGAATAATAACCGCAGCATGTGCAGCTTCACCCCAGAAAGTTGCGGGAGTTCCTGATTCATCAAGCATAGCACGAGCCATTTGTTGGATTGTTCTGTTCATTGTTTCCACAACTCCATTTTGCTGGGGAGTTCTTGCTGTAGAGAATTCTCTTCTTATCCCATGTTCTTCACAGAAATCGAAAAATTCATTTGAAGTAAATTCCCCACCTCTGTCAGATCTGAGGCACTTAATTTTGTGACCTGATTCATTTTCAACCAAGGCTTTGAAGGATTTGAATTTTTCGAATGCTTCATCTTTGTGCTTCATAAGTCCTAACCAAACAAACATGGAGAAATCGTCAATGAATAATATCAAGTATTCTTCTCCTCGAGGTGTCCTTTTTCTGAAAGGACCGCATGTATCAGTATGTACTAGCTCAAGAGGCATGCTAGCTGATCCTTCTTTCTCTGGAAAGTTAGTTCTGGTTTGTTTTCCAAACTGACATGATTTGCATATGGTGTTGTCAGGAATTTTGATATCTGGAAGATCGCGAACTGCCTGATATTTGCATGCTTTCCTTATTTGTGAGAAGCTTAGATGTCCCAACCTTCGATGCCATAACCAGTGCTCTTCATCCTTGCTTAGATAGCATTGTTGTTGTCCTTCTTCAAATATGTACAGATTATTTGGAGTTCTTTTTCCTTTGAGCACTGTTTTACCTGTATCAAGATCACGAACAAGACATCCATTTGATCTGAATATAACCTCGGTTCTTTGATCACACATCTGGCTGACACTTAGTAGATTATGCTTCAATCCATCAACATACAAAACATTTCCAGCCTTGACATTTTCTTTTAAAGGAGCAATACCTTTTCCTTTTATAGTTGCAGGAGTATCATTTCCAAAGGAGACTTTCTTTCCCTTTTGTAAAGTAGAATAAGACTCAAGTTTTTCTTTATCACCTATCATATGCTTCGAACATCCACTGTCAATGTACCATAGATTTTCCTGTCCCTCTGCATAAAATGCAATCCCACATCTTTCTGTTTGAGGTTCCTTTATTCTCCATGTTTTGGTGCTTGAGGCTTGTTCCTTTTTCTGCTTTTGTTCCTTTCTCTCCTGAAACCTGCTCCTGCATTCAGAGTCTTCATGACCAAAATTATTGCAAATGGAACATTCAACTTCATTTTCAAGAGCCGAAAAGTTGTTATAGGTCCTTTTTGTAATCCCTGTCATGCTTCTTTGTTTTTGAGCTTCCCTAGTCATGATTGTTTTATATGCAACACATTGAGCTGCTTTGTGACCAAAATTATGGAAAGAAAAGCATTGTACATTGAAGAAGCTTATGCGGTTATTGAATCTACCTGCCAACTGATTGTAATTTCTATTTTCATCTATTCTTGAACCAAACTGAGAATATTTTACCTGTGGCTGGTTGTAGCTTTTGTTCACCCTTAAGATGGATTGCCCTTGATAGTTTCTGTTTGTATTTCGTCCCTGCTTCACCTGATTATCTTCATTGTTCTTCTGCTCATTTCTTCTTGCCGCATCAAGATAACTTTTTGAGGTGGATGCTTGAGAGGTTTCTCCATTATAACCCAAACCTGTCTTGTTTAGAGGAGACCGCTGCACATTGATAATCTCATCCAAAGTTTCAGATCCTTTGACAAACTTAAGATTAATAGCTTTTGTTTTCTCAATTTCTTTTCTGAGACCAACAATTTCACCTTCTAGTTTTTCAAGATGTTTTTCTTTTTCATCAATTTGAAATTGTAGAGTATCAATGATCACATTCTTTTCTTCTATACATCTCTTGAGTCTAGTAATTTCATCATAGAGGTTATTCACATCTACAGCATCCTCATAATCATCATCTTCAAATGCCATTAACAACTTATATTTATTACCTTGTTCATCTTCATCACTGTTTGATAAACCATCACTGTCTTCATGGGTGTAGTAGCTTTTCTTATTTGTACTTTGTTTCTTGTTCCATCTAGCAGGTTCCTTACCTTTATCCTTATAGGGACATTTTGCAGCATAATGACCTACTCTTCCACAAGCAAAGCATTTGACAGGTAGCTTACCTCTGAACCTTCCAGAACCCCTTTGAAGATTTCTGACAAAATTTGATTCTTCTTCCTCTTCTTCTGGAACATGGCTTGCTTCATAGTAATCTTCTTTGCCTGATGCCTTGAAAGCAGCTTCCCTTCTGTCTGATGGACCTCCCTTTCTCATTTCATAAGCAGTTAGAATTCCATGTAGCTGAGACATAGTGAGAATTCGGAGATTTTCCTTTTCTTCTATTGCAGATACTTTAGATTCAAACTTGGGGGATAATGATCTTAGAATCTTTTCAACTACTATAGCCTCTTTTATTTCTTCACCCAAATTTTTCATACAATTAACAATCTCATCTACCCGAAGAAAATAATTAGCCACACTTTCATCATTATACATCTTGAGAGTCTCATACTGAATCCTGAGAGTTTGAAGTTTAGCTCGCTTTACCTGTTCATCTCCTTCATAGCTCGTGACCATTTTGTCCCATATCTCTTTTGCTGATTTGAAGTGCATTACCTTCATGAATTCCATTTGGGATATACTTCCCAATAGAGTACTGACAGCTTTTGCATTTGTTTCATATTTCTTCTTCTCAGCTGGATCTGTAGGAGTAGCTGAAGGAAAAGCGTAGCCTGTTTCTACAATGTCCCAAACTTCTGTACCAAGAGATTGAAGATATGCAGTAACTCTTACCTTCCAATAGTTGAAGTTTGTCCCATCAAAAACCGGTGGCCTGATTGATGCTTCTCTCTCGTAGTTGCTCATGATGAACGATCTACCTTCAAGCGATCAAGCTTCTCTGAAGAACCTGGCTCTGATACCAATTGTTGGAAATAATACTGCTGCAATATGTCTCTATCTTCTTTCAAATTAGAAACTCCTTTTACAATGGTTTTGTACTGGTGCAGTCCTTTACCAGTACGCAGGCTGCAACCTGCAGAGAGCTACAACCCTCTCTCGTTTTCTAGTCTCTCCTGGAAGGGAGCTACAACCCCCTACTTCTTTTCATACAAGGACCACTTTTCATAAATTTTCAAACTGGATCCATAAGCATCAATTGATCATCAAGTGTAAGAGAATTACCCAATCAACTGTAGTAACCAGATCAACAATAATAGGACCAAACCCAGAACACAACAGTGATAAACAAAGATTTTAAGAGAAGGAAGCACCTTGCTCAACTGCTAGCCTGAGTCCGGACTCACCCTGCTCAACTGCTAGCCTGAGTCCCGGACTCACCCTGCTCAACTGCTGGCCTGAGTCCCTGGACGCACCCTGCTCAACTGCTAGCCTGCGTCCTGGACGCACCCTGCTCAACTGCTAGCCTGCGTCCCTCGCACTGAGTCTATTGAACTGCCTGCGTCCCGGCGCACCTGAACCCTTCTGCGCCTGCGTCCCGGCGCACCTGAAACGCTTCGCTCCTGCGTCCCGGATGCACCTGAACCCTTACTGGACCTGCGTCCCTCTGGACATAGATGATTTCAAGACTTCAGAAGTAACCCAGACAATCAGATCCACAGATCTGAACATGCGCCAAGAGATCTCGGTCCATTAATAGATTTGCCTTGATTAGATCTAGACCAGATCTCACCCCATAAGATATTCAACAAAAGACATACTCAAACCAAATGATCTCCTTTGCTTTATATAGGCAAGCTCCTCCTCAAATCAAGGAACAATACCACGAGCCGACACCTTAAAAACACAATACCGTCGGCTAGATACCAGGGGTAAATCACAAGAAACCCCCACGTGTGCTTTTCTCTGCCTTAAAAAGTGTGCACTGGGTGGACGCACCTTCTGAACGGCTGGACTGCATCCCTGGACGCGGTCTATGCATGGATTACCTGCGGGTACGCACTTTCTGAAAGGTGTACCTGCGTCCTTCTTAAATTTTTCAATAAATTAAGAGCTGATCATCAATCTTTGCTGCTGACATGAAGAACAGTGATCTACCACCTGAATGGGTTGCCATCAAGGGCAACACCTGAACCATAATGCCAACAATAGGATGTCCTACACACCACTAATATTACTTGATCTTATGAAACATTTAAAGCATGCTAACAATACTAATTACAGAAAATTAAACTAGAAAGGAAAGGGTGAGTTAAATTTTATCCAAGAACTAACCACTGCATCAAAAGGAAACCTATCATTTTGTTCTTTCCAATAAAGGGCCTACAACCATACTTTCCAAGGGAGATAATTGACAAATCTGCAAAGGAAATTTTTCATATAAACAAGACTTACAAGAAAGGAAATACTACTAACTTAAGTTTAGAAAAGAAAGATGCATAATAAAATTGTACAAAGGGTAGAGACTAGAGTGCTTGGGTTGGGCCATAACACCTAGGTACTCATCCCTCCAGAACACACTCAGATTAAGGGCAACATGATACTTCTCATTGATCTCAAAAAGTGCTCAAGTACATGATATGGAAATGAAAATGACAAATACAATTTCCTAGCTCTAGCAGTCATTATGCTCCTCTAAAAAGTTGAATCCTAATAAGCTTTTGGGCTCTTCTATTTATGCAAAATGAGCGAGGGGAAACCTCCTTGGAAGGATGTTTGCTTCCCTCCAAGATACCTATAAAAGTGGATCTAACCTTATGATATCCTTGTAGCTATTGAGTGGAGTAACTTCTCCAATAGGCAGCCAAGTTGGTTGGTGAGTTAATGGAGGGAACAAGCCTCCTACGTTTACTTTAGCTACCTCCAATGAAATTATGCACAATAGACACACCCTTTTCCAAGACATTAATCATGTTAAGCCACAAGATATGATAAACGACCCTTAATCTCCCTAATAAACACATTATAGTAAAAAGAAGGTGTTATCAAAATTTAAAGAAGGAAGTAAATCTCCCTAATAAACACATTATAGTAAAAAAAAGGTGTTATCAAAATGTCAAGAAGGAAGTAAATGTATGCTGAGGGATGGCGAGATGGGCCTTGATGTATACCTAGTAATGAGGCCATCACTACCCAGGAATTTATTCCACGTGTTATAAGCATGGATGTCAATCAATTTTGAATTAATCAAACCTGATCCTAAATTTCACTCTTGAAATGCTAAGCATCGGTGGTCTTCTTCCTTGATGAAGCCAAATTTAACCTTTCAAATAATGCTAGTTCTTCCAACGGTTGGAAAGATAATTACACCGCCCACCCCGACGGGCTAGATGTCAGTGGAAAACTAGTGAGTAGTCTGCGATATTTTATTTATTTATTTAAGAAATCCGGTATTCAAAAGGATCACAACCTTATAGGTGCATTCCTTGATAAAGTTAACAAAATCCTTTACGATGATTTCATTGTCAAAATTTTTGGTCTAGTCATATTGATGCATTACACCCAGCTTCACATGGGTCTTGCATTCATTGGCACATTATTTAACTACCATAGTTTTCTGTCACTTGGCATGACCTGTGACCTATGTTTCAATTCCATTGAGTATCTACTCTGTCCATTCTGCCACTGCACCCCTATCGCTTCTTCCTTCTTCGATGTCTGCCATTGTCTCTATATCATTTTGCTTTGTCATGATCTACTCTCGTAAAGTTCTATGCAACACCAAGCTAGCCTGTAGCAATCATAAATTCCCAACTCATAAATCTTTTAGTTGTCTCATGTAACATATGTTTCTAATATGATAGCACCGTGTAACTGTTATCTATTTTTTAAATATGTAACGCTTCATCCTATCAACGGATAATTCTCACACTATAATATTAGACTCCTATCAGTCTTGTGCACTGCCAATCCTGTAATTAGCATGTAACGTAAGTCTGTTCACCAAGGTATATCATTCCCATGACTAGATCCATCCATAGGTATCATAATGCTCCTATGACCAACCCCATGGTCTGCTCCTATGTAACTGCAACGCAATTTGATTTACAAATTATTTGATTGCAATAGAAAATATTTTTTTTTAAAGCTAAATGACGACAACCAGACAAAATCAACTAATTCGTCCATTTTTTCAATCCAATTCATATTTTGAATAATTTATAACAATGTTGAGCTCCATCTTTCCCTTCACCTCAAATATGGTAGAATGAGTATCTTCTATATTATTGTTATTGTTATCTACATCATCTCTCTTGTTGAGCACGGCTATAGGATTACAGTCATGCTCCAAAATTATACAATTATTCCAGTCCGTATCCACTGAATCCAACCCACTAAAGGGTTCCTCCCTCTCTTTGTTTTTGGATAATCCGAAAAAATGCAACTATCTCATGAAGTTATTATTGGGATATTAATTGTTGGATGGTAATCGAATGGTGCTTGGAAATACAACTTAATTCTTCTTTAGAAACATTGCTACATCTTGACTATGATGTGAAATAGCCGATGCTCATGATGTTATGCTTTGAGCCCATCCTTGTTTAGGGACATGTTTTGTTTCCAAGTTCGTTACTTCATGTAGCTTATCCATGTCCTCATGATGTTATGCTTTGAGCCCATCCTTGTTTAGGGACATGTTTTGTTTCCAAGTTCGCTACTTCATGTAACTTATCCATGTCCTGCTTCCTGCCTTCTTCTGTAATGAATATTGCTGCTTCTGCAAATAGATTAATAACATGGAAATGACTGAAGATGGGTATAGCATTAAAAGCCTTAACCTTATTATTTACTCTTTCTTGGATGAGAGCTTCAACTTCATCAAAATTTCCTTGCAGGAAAATCTTGAGAGCTTGTTGGTATCCTAAATTTCCTTATTTCCTACCCCATTTCCATCAAAATCAACCTCTCTTTTATCTCAACAAAAGACCCTTCTTTCCTGCACTAGTACAAGATAGTTACCCATTAAGGAATTTAGACTTCTGTGATCCATAACATTGTTTAGATATCTTATGTGATTTTGCCGAAGATATCTAAACATAGTTACCCATTCCTGCACATGCTCATATTTTATATTAAGATTTATTAGAGCACTTTATTAATCATTTTATATGGATTTCATGCCCATTTACATATCTCTTGTAACTCATATTAATTTCTTAGAGTAATCATGGAACTTAGTATTAGTTATGAATGAGTATGACTAGTACAAGTAGATACCTGCACCACCACGAAGACTGTCCAAGATTTCCGAGAAGCCAAATCTTCAATGAGGATGGGTCTCGATCCTTGACTCCGAGTTTCGCTGTTGATGAATTGAAGTAGGATAAAAGGTGGTGTGAAATTAGGGAATATTTTCCAAAGTTAGGTTACGGCCAAGAGAAATTCATGTGCATTATAATTGCTGGGCAAGTTTGTAATTTCGGTTTCTAAGTCTGTTCGGCTGAAAGGCCAGAACAAGAAATGTCTGTAATTAGTGAAAACGGCTAGAGCCAAAAGGATATATAAGATATAGATTATAGGTAAGAGGAGGCTAGTTAGCAAACTTTCAATTGTAATTTTGTTTTATGTAATCTAGTTATCGCCTCAATTCTGGGGCTAGACTGCTCTGTTATGTCTATTTTCCGAATCAAGCAATACAAGAAAATTGCCATCATTTGCATACACAGTGTCTAGTTTATCTTTGATGTATATTTGAAGTGATGAGCTTTTTCGTTCCTTGGAAAGGGAACGAGATAGTTGGTTAGGGCCCAACCAACCCAGCGCATTTACCCCTCTCGCTTTTGTTATTCAGAAATAAGGTGTGGATATTTCTTTTGCAGTTGTGTGATGTTATAGTTTTAATCTTTATCTTTCAAGTTTTCATTTAAGATATCTTTTGTAGCTAACGTGTGAAATGGATCCGTGGTTTGAGAGTTAGTGGTGTTTACTTTATTTATGAAATATATTTCTTGCATTTCCTTTACTCTAAATCTTGTTTTAACTCGTTTTCGATCGGATCGTGCAAGGAACTCTTTCCTGCACCAGTGCATGCTTTGCCTGCACTTTGGTTTAATCATTCTTTTGCAGCGAACAATGAATCACTTCTCTGCATATTATTTCAAATTATTTCGCAAGTGAATGAATCATTAACTTAGTAATTGCCTTTAGTATTAAAAGTACACCTTTAGATGATCTGGAAGCAGTTGCATAAAATTTTCATAAACATATTATACTTGCAAAGAACATAAGCATTTTTTAATGAATTAGTAAAGTTAGTTAACACATGCAAAACACTTAGACTACTGTTTGATTATTTTGAAGTGCTTTTATTTCATGAAGTTTTTTTTCTTTTGCAAGGTTTAATGAATTGAAGCATTTCCTTTTTCACCGATAATTTGCTTCAGAATTTCATTGACAGTTTCAATTCTTTTTCAGCACATCTTTTAGTCCTTTCGAAAGTAATTTGGAATCTAGGTGAAGGAAGCTCTGCCTCTGTGCAAGAGCTGGTCTCTTGTCACAAAAACAGAGTTCTCTAAGCCCTTAGGCTTAGATCACCTTCACTAAGACATAAGTCTTCATTAAGGAAGGCCACATATACTTTCACAGAGAGATATTGTACCTGCACTAGTACAAGCATATTGCAAAAGTGCAAGGACATGTTGTTGTGTGGAAGGAAGATTAGAAGGAGACAAAATTCTTCAAGGGCCCACTTTTCAGACTGTCAGACATCCATCTGAAGATGAACATAGCATTTCATTGCAACATTTAAGATTGTTTCCATTGTGTAGAATTTCTTTACTTGATTACATGCAAATTGTCTTTTACATTCTAGCACTAGAGTTGTTTTGGTGTCAATTAACTTTCCGATTGTTTTCTGTCTGATTCTGCAAAGAATTTGATTTAAGAAGTAGGATTAGAGAAAGTTCATACCATTTATGGCAGTGTTTGTGCTTTGTCTCTAAGTTTATGAAACCCTCGGGTTGACAATTAAGTGTTGAGGAGTTTGCTCAAGCACAATACCTACACCCAACATTTTGGCGATGTTGCTGGGGAGGCCATTTGAATTGGTAAGAATTTTCAATCTTTTGAAATAGGGGTAAGTTTGCTATTATTTTTTCTGGTAGTGTGCTTCTATTGTTTGAAGGAATTTATAGGTGCCGATTTATTTTTTGAAACCTACAGGTTTTATTTGAATTTCATTTTGTCATTTTTGAAATGAATGCCTAAAAGAGGTAGGGGTCTGAAGCCCACTAGGGGCCAAAGAAACACTGACAAATCTGAAACCAAAACTCATATTGGGCCTTCTTTTTCAGGCAAAAAGTCCAAACAAACTCAGACTCATCACACAGGAACAATCCACCTAGGCCCTAATAGCAGTAGTTTAGGTGTGACACAACCCATAAAGGGGAGGTAGGGGACTATTGGAATCCATAGTCAGCCTTATCAACGTGTTGACAGTGGTTTAGATGGAAGAAAAAAAATGGTAGATATGGAATACCATACGGAAGGAAGTGGTGAAAATCAGGTAAATGAGGAACGATCCACTTTCGGATTCCCGATTGTGGATCCTGATACACAAGTACAAATGAAAAACATTTCACCATCAACTCTTCCTCATTTTTATGGTAAGGTACATGAAGACCCAGACTCTTTCTTATTTGAGTTTGATATTTTTTGTAAAAGTTATGATTATTCATTTGATTCCCAGAAGTTAACATTGTTTTCTACAAATCTCAAGGATGCAGCACTCCACTGGTTCATGGGACTAGGAGGAAACATTATATCTTCTTGGGAGCAAATGAAGAGAGTGTTCTTGTTAAAATATCAGGAATATTGTAAAACTACAGATATTCAAGATGAAATCTTCACTATTGTGCAAAATGGTGACGAGACTTTAGAGGACTACTTGGAGAGATTCCTATATATCCTTCAAAGGTCAAAGCACAAATTTGATCCAAGTACCATTAGAACCTTGTTCTTATGTGGACTCACTGATGATGCTAGAAATAATTTAAATTTGTTAGGACAAGGGGATATTTCTCAAAAGACTTTTGATCAAATCTATGACTTGTGCAGGAAATTATCGAGGAAGCAATATAGATCCAGTAAAGGAATTCAGAATAAAATCAGAAAAACCGAATCTACTGATGCTATGATTATTGGATTAGAAAACAATTTGGACAATATGAAAATTGAAATAATGAATATTGTTAGTAAACAAATAGACTCTTTGAAGTTTCAACAGAAGCTTGTAGAAGAGTAAGAGATATTGTCTATTTTCTGTCCTAAATGTAGAAGAAAGCATCCTTTAAGACAATGTCCTCTAGATATTAAAGAAATTAATAAATGTACAATTTGTGTAGATAACCATGCTATGAATAAATGTCTCTCTATACTTGGGATGAAAGCTATAGTTGAAGGGGGACAACCTGAAGCCGAATCATTGCACGATATGGGAGCAAGAAGGAATTGGCCTCAGGTAAGTGCAGGTATGGTTCCTAAATCTCCACCACATTTTTTTGGTTATAATGCACATTCATATTCCTATCCTAACACTGGTCACTCTTAGCATTGGCAACATGGGAATCAATATCAATGTGGAAAACCCTCAAAATCTTAACAACAAGGATGGAGAGGGCCAAACCATTCACATCATTCACATAATTCCTATCATGCACCTATGCAATCATACCCTCCCACTTATGCACCCTACCCAATGCCTCAACCATCATTACCTCAACCGAGTCAACCCATGCCACCATTACCATTACCTCCACTGTTTCGACCTTCTTAGCTACCTGCTCAACCTTTACCCAACCCCAATAATAAAACAGTACAAATGATCCATTCTATGACCCTGCTTTCTTCATCCAGATTTCAGACTATGCCAGTTGGAGTCAATTATCTCCAATTGAGATTAGGGAAGGTAGTAACCTCAGAAAATCAAAAGCATCCCATGGTGGTTATCGATGAGAAAGGAGAGGAAACTCCTAACCATTCTAAAAAAGATGACACCATTCAGCCTATCCTTGTGCATTTTGAGCCCTTGTCATCTTCTTCGAACTGACCTCCCTATCCAGAGAGGCTAGTTGTGGAGAAGAAAGACCCATTCCCGAGTCTATCCTGGCTTCCGAGCTTAGGAAAGTTTTCATAAGGGTGCCTTTGCTCCAAGCTATCAAAGAGATCCCCATTTGTACAAAAATCATTAGGGAACTCTGTCTCAAGAAGCCAGGAAGGATAAGATTGGAACCCCAAGCCATTCAGTTTACTGGTAGAGCAGCAAAGTTAATGACGGGATGTATGCACATGGAAAAATATACCAACTCCGGAAACCCTGTTGTCTTTGTTCATATAGGTGATGTCCTTGTCTCCAATGTACTTATAGACCTAGGGGCAACCATTAATGTTATGACCAAGCAAACCATGGATCAAATTGGGTTGGTCCATATTTGTCCTACTCCCACTATGCTTGAATTGGAAGATTGATATAAAATCAAGATGAAAGGGGTGTTGGATGATGTGGTCATTTCCATAGATTCTTGGGAATATCCCACAGATTTCATTGTGCTTCAGCCAAAGAACCCTGTGGGAGGGCATCCCTTGATCTTGGGATGAGCATGGCTTGCTATGGCCGATGCTTATATCAGATGTCATTCTGGTGATATGTTTATTTCCCATGGAGATTCTCGAAAGAAAGTCACCATATATCCACATGCTAGATCTATTCACGAGCTTTGAGACACTTTATGGTTAGACTACAATAGTGATGAGAAGACTCAACCTATTTCCTTGATACATCAGAATGATGAGTCCTCATAGGAGGGTAAGATTCAAGACTTCCTAAAAAATATAGACACCATGCCTAATTTTGAGTCATTGAGTTAGATTTTTAGTCTAGATTTTCAGGAAGGATATGACTCTCTACCTCCATCATCACCATCTCTAGCAACACCTTTGTGTACTCTCGAGCCTGACACTACTCTTGTTGAGATTAGTCTAGGTAAATCCTTGTATATCAGTTCAGACTTGGATCCTTCTCAATGAGAGCAGCTTGTGAATTTGTTGTGAAACCATCTTGATGCCTTTGCATGGGGTTATGAAGATATGAAAGGAATTCCTCCTAAAATTTGTACACACCATATCTATATTTAGGATGGAGCCCGACCTGTCTGAAAACCCCAAAGGCGAATGAACCCAACTCTAAGAGATGTTGTAAAGGAAGAATTGCAAAAACTCTTAGATGCTGATTTTATCTATCCCATTTCTGACAGCCAATGGGTCTCTCCATTAGTATTAGTCCCAAAGAAATATGGGAGATGGCACATTTGTATTGACTACATGGAATTGAATAAAGCCACACTCAAAGATTACTTCCCCCTTCCCTTCATCAATCAGGTACTCGATACCCTTGCTGGTAAGAAGTACTTTTCTTTTCTAGATGATTTTAGTGGATATAACCAGATATAGGTAGCACCTGAGGATCAAGACAAGACCACTTTTACATGTCCTTGGGGCACATTTTCTTATTGAGTGCTTCCCTTTGGGATATGTAATGCCCCGTCTAACTTTCAAAGGGTAGTCTTGGCTATTTTTACTGACCTTGAATGCGTAGAAATCTATATGGACGATTTCTTTGTGTTTGGTGATTCATTTCAAGAAGCCCTGAAGAATCTAGAAAAAGTGTTTCTTCGCTGCCAAGAAGCTCATCTCGCCTTGAGTGACAAGAAATGCAGATTAAGGTGCAAGGTGGGAGTGGTTCTTGGCCATCTTATTTCTGACAAAGGTATCCAGGTTGACCTGCAAAAATAGAAGTCATTTCGAGTATGCCTATACCCAAAACTCAAAGGAAAGTGAGAGGTTTTCTATGACATGTGGGCTACTATGGCATATTCATTTAGAATTTCTCAAGGATGGCTACCAACAATCTCAACAGGTTACCAACAGTATTTTGAGACATTGAAGGAAAAATTGGTTTAGGCACTAGTATTGAGAGAACCAAACTGGTCCCTTCCATTTCATATTTACTCTAATGCCTTAGATACTACTATAGGCTCAGCTTTAGGACAAGAAGAAGGCAATAATCTTATGCTATTTATTTCGTTAGTAAAAACTTGTCACCCACTCAACTCAATTATATGGTTACTGAGAAAGAGTTTTTAGCTATAATTTTCCATTAATAAATTTAGACATTATATTTCAGGATATGAAGTTTTTGTACACACTAACCATTCCGCTATAAGATATTTGATGAATAAACCATTAACTAGTGGTAGAGTGACTAGGGGGTTGTTATTATTATAGGAATTTAATATTACCATTGTTGATAGACCAGGAAAGTCAAATGTAGTAGCATATTATCTTTCAAGATTAAATAATCCTGGTGAAGCAATTCATATTGATGATGATTTTCCTGACAAACATCTTTTTGCTGTGTCAATAAAATATCCATGGTTTGCTGACATAGCTAACTATTTAGTCAACGGAAAATTACCACCTCACTTATCTGCTCGTGAAAAGCAGAATATAATTCAGAAAAGTGTTGTATATTCCTGGATCCAAGGATACCTAATTTATACCAGAGTAGATCTCATTATCCGTAGATGTGTAAGAGAGGAAGAGGTGTTTAATATCTTAAAATCTGCCCATGATGAACCTTGTGGAGGTCACTTTGCCGATAATGGACTGCATACAAAGTGTTACAAGCCAACTATTTTTGGCCTTCCTTGTTCAAGGATGCAAATAGTATGTCAAGTGGTGTGACAGCTGTTAGCGAATTGGCCAGCCTAATCAAACAAATGAAATGCCTTTGTGTCCTCAGGTTATGATTGAGCCATTTGAAAAATGGGCCATTGGTTTTGTAGGACCAATAAATCCTGAATCATCAAATAAAAAGCATATTTTGGTTTGTACAAACTTTGTTACAAAATGGGTAGAAGCTAAAGTTGTTTCTTTTGCTACTGAAAGAGTTGTTGTTGATTTTCTTTTTACTGAAACCTTTACGAGATTCAGTGTGCTTGGAGAAATTGTTTTTGACAATGGATCACAATTTATTTCTAATCTGGTATAGGGTGTAATGGAGTAGTATAAAATACGGCATAGGAAATCTACACCATATCACCCGCGAGAAAATGGTCAGGTGGAGTCCACAAATAAGGTGATTGAGTCCATCCTCACAAAGATTGTAAACATGCATAGAAAGGATTGGGATAACAAATTACCAGAAGCATTATGGGCCTATTGAACCACTTGGAGAAATAACACAGGACACACACCATATGAGCAGGTGTATGGGAAACAAGTCCTCTTGTCGATAAAATTCCAGATCAAGACTTTCAGGACTGTAGTAAAATTGGGGCTAGATCTCTCTAAAGCACAACATAAGTGTCTTCTACAATTAAATGAGTTAGATGAAATCTAAAGGGATGTTGTTCAATAGAACATCATGGTTCAACAGTAGCACAAGAAGTGGCATGACAAGTCCATTTAGAAGAAGCAGTTCCAACCAGGTGATTGGGTACTCCTTTACGATTCGAGATTCAAAAATTTTAAAGGAAAATTCCATACACGTTGGATGGGACCCTATGAGGTGATCAAAGTGTTCGAAAATGGAGTGGTAGAAATCAAAACTATTGATGGACGAAATTTTGTGTTCCTAGTAAATGAGCATAGATTGAAGGTATATTTTCAGCCCCTTACTAAAGGAGATTTTATGTAGCAAGTCCAACAACCATTTGAAAAGGAGTTGGTAGGTGGTAACACCAACCTGTTGAAGAATTGATTCCTTCTTGTCCTTATTAAGAAAAAAATCAAGGAAAAAATAGAAAGAAAAATGACAAAAAGAAAAAGTATAAAAAGAAAAAAATTCCTGTAATTATGAAAATAGTGATTGACATGATTGCAGTAGGATCAACCTGAAAACCAGCATGCTGGCAAGGATATCAAAATTATAAAAAGAGAATGTTACTTGATTTTTAGATATGTTGGCTGCCACCAAGAAGAAGCAGGTTCACGAAACTGAGCACTAACCCAACTTTGGGGTAACTAGCATGGACATTTTTATACAAGTAAACGCTTACCTCCCGCTACAGTTATTTTTTCCTGCACCAGTGTAGGCAGATTTCAAGGTAAAAATATTGTCTTTCTTCTATTTCCCATTTCGAAATCTCCCACTAGTTTCTTTCCTAAATTCCCTAATGAATTACCTTCCTCTTTCTTCCAAGAAACTACCCTTACCCGATTTCGTAAAATCCCTCTTTTCCTTTGAATTTTTTCGCACATATCATTTGTTTATCCCTCTTGGTGATATTGTTTCTGAAATCCATGTTGTAATATTCCTTCCCATTTTAAAATTTTTACCTATTTCCCACTTCTTTATTTCCTCATAGATTGATTGTAGAATTTGATGCAGTCAATCTAGAAGGCATGTTCAAGAAACACCAACGGATGGTGAATAAATTTTTCTGGTATAATGATATTTTTTCTTAAGTCCAGCTATAGAAGTATGTTATATAAGACTCTCTATTTGGTAAAATTCTCTAGTGCAACCACATCGCAGTGCAAGCACAACAGTGCAAGCATAATAGTGCAAGCAGGTTTGGTGCAGAAACACAGTTGACTATGAAAGCAATTTACACAATCCTGGAGTGGTTTATCAGGGATATTTATGGGCCTGTACTTTCCTGCACATGTGTTAATATTTTATCTCATTCCATGCTTTAATTGATGCTTTGTTTCATTATTTACTAATCTAGGAACAAATATTTAAAGTGCAAGATGTGTAAGGTTTGAAATCTAATATTTTTAATAAATGTTGGAGTATGTCTGATTGAATTATGATGCTGACTGCGGGATGGTACTACTGTTTGATAACCTGCACACCCTCCTTGAAATAATTCCACACTACCTGGCCATTATTAGCTTACCCACAATCTGATCATTGTAGCCATTGCGCCACCGCCACCTATACTGCCATTGCATCCAATCATTACGATTCACCCATAGTGGGCTGACACGAATCAACACTTGATATGGGGGGGATGTTCTATCATAGCTGGGTGAGTGGATCTAAAAAGACGAAAGGTGATGAACCTCTGGCATAAAAATCTCAGTGAACGTTGGAGTCGCTTAGAAATTCCTTCGAGGTTGTGAACAAAGCGAAGTGGACTGTGGTTCGAAATGTCACCTTTGAGGAATGAACCGCTGTCTTTGCAGGAATTGAACAAACCGCTAAGTACAGGAATAGTCTTGCACTATTGCAAGGATCTGGGTTCGTGCCATTTATACAGAAGTTTGACGGGTTCAACATGGTGGTGGCATTAGAGTTTGCAAGGACGTTCAAAGAAGGCTGAGTCAGGGTCGGGTCCTTAAAATTAAAAATTACAGAATATTTCATCGCACAAGCCACAAGATTTCCACTTACAGGGGAGTGCTGGTTTAAAAAGGAGCGACTCATGAAGAAGTGCTGGCATTGGTTCGTGGTCGACAAGAAAATTAAGGTCGATTGGAGAAAGGGACTTCCATAGACTACCATGGTCGGGAGGTGGCAAGATTTACTGCTTATATTGCAGAAGTTTGTAACTGTAGAAGGATGCTATACCTTGGCATTTGTATACCACCTTTGATTGCTATTGCATTTTGAGGCAGGAAAATTGATTAACTTTCCTCACTTCTTTCTCAGGAGCCTTGAGAAGATGTTGAAAAATGTACAGAGTGGAAGTGCAAGTTAGGTTGCAAACAAGCTTTGCCATCATGGGCTTATTACGATGATGGTCAAGAAGAATTTAGAAGAAAAGGGGATAACGTGGGGAGAATTTCTAAAATAATTCCGAGCAAGGGGTGCAGAAGAGTCTACTAGCAAAAGTACAGGTAAGAAGAGAAAGGCGGGAAGATTGTCTCCTGCCAAGCGGCAAGGTAAAATTTCACCAATACAAGTAGAGAAGAGGGCCATTGGGAACACTCCACCCGCGACAAAGAAGAGGAAGAATAGAACCTCGATGAGGAGGAATAATGTCGCCCAAGGGACAAACTAGTCGAGTTCTCTAATCATAATTGATGAAACACCCCAACTTTCCCCCACAGTTCATAATCTCTTAGTGCTTGCAGACGTAGTGGCACACACTGTGGAAGATGAGGAGAATGCAGAAGATGACGTCCTATTGTAAACATTTTTCAGCATGCTAAGGAGAAAAAAGACGACGTCGACACCGGATACTGGTGAATTCCAAGAAGAGGAGGATGAAGAGGAACAACATGCAGAGGGTATTGATAATTTCAGCGAACCAGACATAAAGACCCTTAATGATTTCGAGGAGTGGGGTACTGAAGACCCTGCGATTTTTGAAGGTCATGGTACTAAAGACCTTGCGATTTTAGAAGGTCAGGGTACTGAAGACCCTGCGATTTTTGAAGGTCAGGGTATTGAAGACCCTGTGGTGTTCGAAGGATAGGGTATTGAAGTCCCTACAGTTGTAGAAGAGCGAGGAATCGAAACCCCTATTGATTTGGAAAGATAGGGTGTTGAATCCCCTGAGAAGCTGGGAGAAAAAGGTGTTAAGAGCCCTGGGGAATTGAGTGCACAAGGCACAGAGATTGGTGAAGGTGTCAAAATCCTAAGGAATGAGAAAACCCCGAGTATAGAAACCCTCGATGATGTCATAAAGAAGGCTTTTGATAGCCTTGACCTTGATGATGATGGGACTTGTTTCGAATCCATGGTAGAAAAGATGTTCACACCTGAAGATCTTAGCACAACACCCTCCACTCTTTTCCTCAATAGAAGAATAGTAGATTTGGAGCAACAAGTCCATGACCTGGAGGCTTTGAACTAGGTCATGAAAGAGCAGAGTTGGCAGAAACAGAGCGAGGTGGAGTTACTTGCCGAAGTGAAGAGGCTTAAGTAACAAGTAAAGATATGGAAGAATCGGGCTTCCAAATTCTATAGACGCCTCAAGAAGGTGACTAAGCAGCTGCGAAAAGCCCGAGACAAGAAGCCAAAGATAGTAAAGGCAAGAATACATTGAAGTTCAGGATTGAGGAGCTGGCCATTCATTTTTGAAGGTTTTTTTGCAGAGGTAAAACGTTGTGTGAGGAAAGACAATAGCTTAGGGATGGGAGGATGTTGGTATGCTAAATTTCCCTATATTCTACCCTATTTCCATAAAAATCAACCTCTGTTTTATCTCAATAAAAGACCCTTCTTTCTTGCACTAGTACAAGATAGCTACCCATTCCTGCACATGCTCATATTTTATACTAAGATTTATTACAACACTTTATTAATAATTTTATATGGATTTCATGACTATTTACATATCTCTTGTAACTCATGTTAATTTCCTAGAGTAATCATGGAGCTTAGTATTAATTATGAATGAGTATGACTAGTGCAAGTAGATTCCTACATTGCCATGAAGACTGTCCGATATTTCCAAGAAGCCAAATATTCCATGAGGACGGGTCTCGATCCTTGACTCCAAGTTTAGCTGTTGATAAACTGAAGCAGGATAACAGGTGGCATGCAATCAAGGAATATTTTCCAAAGTTAGGTTACGGCCAAGCGAAATTCATGTGTATTATAACTGCTGGCCAAGTTTGTAATTTTGGTTTCTAAGTCTGTTCGGCCAAAAGGCCTGAACAAGAAATGTTTGTAATTAGTGAAAATGGCTAGAGCCGAAAGGATATATAAGATATAGATTATAGGTAGGAGGAGGCTAGTCAACGAACCATCAATTGTAATTTTGTTTTATGTAATCTGGTTATTGCCTCAACTTTGGGGTTGGACTGCTCTGTTATGTATATTTGCCAAATCGAGTAATACAAGAAAACTACCATGATTTTCATACACAATGTCTAGTTTATCTTTGATGTATATTTGAAGTGCTGATATTTTTCATTCCTTAGAAGGGGAACGAGCTGGTTGGCTAGGGCCCAACCAACCCATCTTGTTTACCCCTCTCACTTTCATTATTCGGAAAGCTGTGGATATTTCTTTTGCAGCTGTGTGATGTTATAGTTTTAATATTTATCTTTCAAGTTCTGATTTGAGATATATTTTGTAGCTAACGTGTGAAACAAATCCGTGGTTTGAGAGTTAGCGGTGTTTACTTTGTTTATGAAATATATTTCTTGCATTTCCTTTACTCTTAATCTTTGTTTTAACTCGTTTTCGATCAGATCGTGCAAGGAACTCTTTCCTACACCAGTGCATGTTGTTGCCTACACTTTGGTTTAATCATTCTTTTGCAGCGAACAGTGAATCACTTCTCTGCATATTATTTCCAATTATTTCGCAAGTGAATGAATCATTAACTTAGTAACTGTCTTCAATATTAAAAGTACATCTTTAGAGGATCTGGAAGCAGTTTCATAAAATTATCATAAACATATTATACTTGCAAGGAACATATGCATTTTTGAATGCATTAGTAAAGTTAGTTAACACATGCAAAACACTTAGACTATTGTTTGATTCTTTTGAAGTGCTTTTATTTCATGAAGTTTATTTCCTTTGCAAGGTTTAATGAATTGAAGCATTTCCTTTTCCACAGATAATTTACTTCAGAATTTCATTTACAGTTGCAATTATTTTTCAGCACATCTTTTAGTCCTTTCGAAAGTAATTTGGAAACTGGGTGAAGGAAGTTATGCCTCAGTGCAAGAGCTGGTCTCTTGTCATAGAAATAGAGTGCTCTAAGCCCTTAGGCTTAGAGCACCTTCACTAAGACATAAGTCTTCAATAAGGAAGGCCACATATACTTTTTCACAGAGATACTATACCTGCACTAGTGCAAGCAGATTGCAACAGTGCAAGGATAGGTTGTTGTGTGGAAGGAAGATTAGAAGGAGGTAGAATTCTGCAAGGGCCCACTTGTTAGACTGTTAGCCATCCATTTGAAGATGAACATAGCATTTCATTGCAACATTTAATATTTTTTCTGTTGTGTAGATTTTCTTTACTTGATTTACATGCAAATTGTCTTTTACATTCTAGCACTAGAGTTGCTTTGGTGTCAATTACCTTTCCGATTTTTTCTGTTTGATTCTGCAAAGCATTTCCTTTAAGAAGTAGGATTAAGGATAGGAAAATTTCATACCATTTCTGGAATTGCATGTGCTTCGTCTCTAAGTTTACGAAACCCTAGGGTTGACAATTAAGTGTTGAGGAGTTTGCTCAAGCATAATACATCCACCCAACAGAGCTTCCTCTAATTCATCGCAGGTGTAAGTAATTTATCTACATCGATCATGGAATCTGACCAATTACCACTCACCATATTTTGCAAGAATAAATATCTCGATATCAAAAATTCCTTTGAGTTCAGCTCTCCTTTGAGCCAGTAATTCTTTGAAAACATGGCACATAAATCATTTTTCATGAGATTTTCAAGGATCCAAGGGAGTCGAACTTTGATCAAATGGGCATTGCATAAGATTTTCAAGAATCCAAGGGAATCAAACCCTATTCAATTGAGCATGGAATTTGAGGCAATGGTAAGAGAAATTATTTTATTCAATCATGGATGGTAATAAATCATCCTACTGAGAGCACAACCAACGAATTTGATGAGCTATGGAAAGTTGTTGCCTCCACCATGGAGAGGATCATCGAAAAAAATCTCAGTCCATGTTTGTTCAATAGTCCATATTTGTCTGCAGTCCAATTATATGAATCCATATCACGGCGTTTCGATAACGATGGCACTGGTGGCACAATGTGATCTACATCGCCTTTTGGTTGGTTTTAATGTGCGTTTATATATTTTCTCAAAACATTGCCTCTCAAGTTCCCAATCTGGTTGGACCTCCGAGTAGCCATTATTTCTTACATTTTTTGTCACTAAGTTCAAGAAAAATCTAATGCTACTCTATGTAAATAATATCTCATGTCTTCTTAGATGGATAGAAAGGCTATACAATAAACTAACACTTCATAAAAATGAAATAATAAGAAAACAAAATATAGTCTCGAACAAGGTTTTCATTTACAAATACTGATATAATAACCTTGGCCACCTTAACAATGTTGATATTAAAAGAATAATGAAAATTCCTGAGAGAATACTTGGGAGACTTTCTTTACTGTATTTCTAGCAATTATTTTTGGCATGTGAAGTTGTTGCATCTCTAGTGGACACTGGATTAATCAATAAGCATAACCGCCCATCGATGAGCATAACCACCCTTTTCAACCATGGCGACAAAAGAAAGAACCACTGGCACCCTAAGAAGAAACATTTATAGTGGGAGATGAATGCAACTCAGAGATGAAAGTATTGTTTCGTTTAGAGTATAATTTATAGGAGTATATGCAAGGATGCTTTCTCCATCTCCTATTAAAATTTAGAAGATTCATTTCCAAATTTCATTGGCTCTACAACTTTATGCAGATTTAATATTTATTTTGTAATATTGTTAATGATTTGGATATTTTATCTCATTCTTGTATTATCTCTCTCTCCAAATTGACCCTTCTCTCATAGTTGCTTTGAGCAGTGTTCCATAGTGTTTCTTTTCCAAATCTGCTTTCAAGGCAGGAATGTAAATTCAGGCCTCCTATAATTGTCATGTTTTCAAGTGATTTTCATCAGTAGTAGCAGTCATTTCTTTATAAATGTTAACAAGAACTATTTCTTTCTCTTTCTCTTCCATTGTTAATAGATGAAATTAGGATTGATCAAATTCCTCTATCATATTTCATGTGTAGGTTTAATCTCCTCATATTTTGTATTTCTTTCCATGTATTATTGGGGTTACTCTTCCCCTAAAATAGTGTTTCTCAGTCATAGACCAAGTTACTCATTACTTCCTTAAGTAGCTCCCTTTGAGGCCATGCTGACTTTACTTTGTCATTGAAGTCACAGGCTACTCCATTTTCTTCCTCTTCCACAATTTAGTTGGCTACCTTCTGTTGTTTGCATTTCCATTTGGCACATTTTTTGGTCTTCTTGCAATGGCGTCCATCTTCTGTCTAGATTTATTTAGGCGTGTACATGGAATTTTGTAGTCTTTGGCTTTGTGTCTAAGGTTTCTACATAAATAACATCTTATTTGAATAAGAGATGGCATAAATGATGTGTGTCTTTTTTTGCTTGTATTCTTTTTTTCATATGGTTTCCATTCAATAGTTTTATGTCCAAATTCATTACACAAATAAGAGTGGCCATAGAAAAAGTTTGTGTACCTAGTTACTGATTATCTTCTTGTAGAGAACTTTCTTTGATTATTTTCTTGAGGATACCTTATTTCTTGATGCACCTTATGTTGATTTGTCTTGATTTTATTTCTCTTACAATATTTTAATACATGTCCAAGTCCATGGTAAGAAAAACACTTGATATCTTTCAAGGAAGCAAAGGATCTCCTTTGGGATCTTCCAAATTTTCTTAACTCATTTCCAGGAGGAAATGAACTTTTTGTAAACGACCCTTTCTTCATCTCATTCTTTGGCTTTTGATACTACTTTTGTTTTCTTCTTTACTAATCATGACACTTGTCCCATCTCCTTAAATTAATTTTATGGCTACTTCATTATCCTCTATGGTTTCCTTTTATGAGTTCTTCATGGAAACAACTTCCTCTTGTAGTTATTTATATATTTTGTTCTTTTCATCTATTTGACTTCTAGCTAAATTAATCTCAGCCTCTAATATTTCACACTATAGGTCTTTCTCTTTCAACCAATTTATCATCACCTCTTGTATTCTCCTTTCATATTCAAGTAGTGTCCTTGGGCTAATAATTTCCTCGAAGTCATGTTCTCTTTCATCACATCTGCAAGAATTTCTTATAGTCTTTTCTCTCATTCCTCAATCTTTCTATTTCCGCCAAGTCTAAGTCAAGCTCGTATTTTTCTTCATCCAAATTTTATTCATGAGAATAAGGTGCATTTTCATTACAAGAACATGTCTCATTTGATTGAACATTTTCTTTTTGGCAATACTTTTTCTTCCTTCTCTTTTTCTTATCGTTTTTGAAAGTGCTTCTACTAGTGTCATATTCATGCATGAGATGTATCCTTTCCAAAATTTATTTTACATAATTTAATTCTATCACTATCGCAAGATCTATATTATGAATATTGTTATACATGGCACATTTTTACTTAGCATTCCACTATTGTTCTTGAGTAGAGGGAGAATCATATTTACTGTATCTATCTCATACAAGCTTCCATACACTAGGTACATAAACTATCAATTTTTATTTTACCTTATCTATCCATTCATAAAATTTTGTTGTACTAAGTATAGGTACACTTTGGTATTCCATACTCAACCAAATCTACCTATACCTTCCAGATGCTAGGCTTACACTGAAGGAACTTTCTCTGATACCAATTGATGGAAACTTCACTAAACTGGGGGGGGGTGAATCAATTCAGTACATTCATGGACATTAAATTTGTTTTCTTTTAACTAATTACATGAACTATTAATGAGAAACATACACCTTATGAACAACATATTTAAAACGGAAAAAGAAAACATTTAATCATATAAACCAGAAAATAAAATCATAACATATGGACGCCATACATAAGTGGGAGAAAACCACGACTTCATTATTGTTGTGATGCAAAGGCAAGATCCTGCTCTCTAATTAAATTTGATTTTATGTAGGCTCCAACCAACAGGAGGCCTCTACCTCAATTTCTTCTACAAGCTACAACTTTTAAGGAAGCTTCAACTCCCATTAATTTTCTGCAGGCTACAATCCATGGGAGGCTTCAACCTATTATTTAAGAAGCTACAACTTGAAAGGAGACTAAAATCCCCTAATACATAAAGAAAATAATGTGCTGGTCACCTAGTCTATAAATATGCATGCTTTCATCTTTGTCTCCACTTCTTCTGCTCCTCAATTTTACTTCACACTTGTTGTATATGTGTCATGTAATAAACAACTCAAATTATCTCTTACATTCTCAAAAAATCTAACCATAAAGCCTTGCAACCCCACACATTTTTATAAAAAAACTTTGATGTTTGTTGGTATTCCAAACATGAATATGAAGTGAAAATACTTGTCTCTTATCATTCCACTCATTCGTGTCACACATTTTGAGATTTTGAATATTAAAATAAATAAATTCTTCTCCAAATAATATTTTAAGCCACTTGTACTGATTAGATCAGCAAGCATAGAAGCCATAGCCTTTGCAACATACATTATTAATATATCAACAACTATAACATGTCATCAACATACACCTTTTCCTTTGCCTTGCATTTTTTCCTTGCATCAAGACATCTCAGCTCAACCATCATATGCATATAGCCACATAAGAAAGCCAACATCTATCACTAGCTCATCAACATCTCCAAGCATCACAATCATAACAAGCATCATGAGCATACCTTAAGATCACAAGCTCAACAATCTGCTTAACATAGCCTACAACATACTTTTCCATCAAGCATAACAGTTATTAACAATATAGTAACATGACATCATAAGCATATGCAGGTAGTCCAATTACAAGCTTTACCTCACACTTCTTCAACTGATCTCTTTTATGTAATAACCTTTCCAACATTTTTTGTTCTGCCTTGCTTCTCACAAGCATCAAATATACCTTGCTTCTACTCCTTTGCCAGACTGCATCACAACAAAGTCTTTCAAGTATAATGCATTAACATTTCTCAATAAGTACAATGCATCAAACACGAATATCATACCATGAACTTATCTAATAAAAAAGTATTAAATCACTTTTAACAACTTCCTTTGCACCATAAGTATAAACACTAGCATCTCCATACAACTATGCCATACCTCTTAGTTGCACCTTCTCACACACACTTATATCAAGCAAGTATAACAACAAATATTACAATACCTATTTGTTGCATTGCATATCTTGTTTGTCCTGTTCATTTGTGCATACATTAACTTTGCAATAAACTCAACATTCCTTTCCATCAATATAGTAATGAATAGGTCAATAACGACATAAGCATACACATGCCTTGCTTCTCACCTGTATCCCAACTCGTCATAAAATGTGCATCCATCAATAACAACAACAAGCATCAACAACAAGCATACCCAATCCATTTAACATAAAAATCCAATCATCATATATTAATCAATTTCTAGCTCAACAACACCTACAATACATAGTCAGCCTTACAACATAATTTACAAATTAGCATCACATATGCATGAGAGACAGAGAGAGAGAGATGCATCAGAGAGAGAGAGAGAGAGAGAGAGAGAGTCTTAGCACTCCTCTCATGTTAGTAATGGAGAACATGTTGGGGGTTTTCCATGTAAGTATCATGTTTCTATGATGAATGAAAGAATATTTTTTTTCTCTTTTTGAATTACCTAGTTCTTATGTTTGTAAATGAATGTATTATTTATATGTTTAGTATAATATTTATGATGGATATGAGAGAGAGAGAGAGAGAGAGAGAGAGAGAGAGAGAGAGAGAGAGAGAGAGACTTAGCACTCCTCTCATGTTAGTAATGGAGAACATGTTGGGGGTTTTCCATGTAAGTATCATGTTTCTATGATGAATGAAATAATATTTTTTTCCCTTTTTGAATTCCCTAGTTCTTATGTTTGTAAATTAATGTATTATTTATATGTTTAGTATAATATTTATGATGGATATGAGAGAGAGAGAGAGAGAGAGAGAGAGAGAGAGAGAGAGAGAGAGAGAGAGAGAGAGCTCTCATGTTAGTAATGGAGAACATGTTGGGGGTTTTCCATGAGAGAGAGAGAGAGAGAGAGAGAGAGAGAGAGAGAGAGAGAGCTCTCATGTTAGTAATGGAGAACATGTTGGGGGTTTTCCATGAGAGAGAGAGAGAGATAGCTCTCATGTTAGTAATGGAGAACATGTTGGGGGTTTTCCATGAGAGAGAGAGAGAGAGAGATAGCTCTCATGTTAGTAATGGAGAACATGTTGGGGGTTTTCCATGTAAGTATCATGTTTCTATGATGAATGAATTTTTTTTTTTTTCTCTTTTTGAATTCCCTAGTTCTTATGTTTGTAAATGAATGTATTATTTATATGTTTAGTATAATATTTATGATGGATATGTAATAGATATTTATATGTATAGTTAAAATATGAATTCCCCCTATTTTGTTAGAATACCCCATTTTCTGTAAAATATCCCAACCTAAAGGTTCTACAATTCCTGTAAGTTTATCGAGTGAGACCTTCTCCAATATCCAGAAATTGGAAATTTCAATGCTTGTGTAGTTTTGTTTTCTAATGAGCTCAAAACTTGGGTCTAATTATTGTTATGTATGCATTATATTATTTGCATGACTAGAACCATTCACAATTTATATGCATTGGGCATAGTGGTAGCCACCTATATATGAGAGTTTGAGGGAGAAGCCCCCTCGCCCCACAAATGAAGAAAATGGATAGTTATTTTTCCCTTTTTGGAAAATTTTGGCACCTATTTTCTCTTTTTCTAGTTTTTTAGTGTATGGTGGTTCAACCAATGGTTTTGTAATTATGTTTAAGGAACTATGGTTGTATTATAATCTAACTTGAATAGATTGAGGAGTTATGGATATTGTGGGATATACATATTGTATTGTAAATATATAATATACTAAAAAATGCTTTTGAGTTTTCCTAGTCTAGGTTTCTAGGGTAAAATCTATGTGTTGAATGTGTCTGTGTGTGTGCCATTTCATTTTTTTGTAACTTTATTAAGGATCTATTTGTCTAAATTATCTATATAGGGTAAACCAAAAATTCCTCATGCCAACAAGGGTGCTAGTTAAAGGTGCTAAACTGAGGGCACACTTCAATGTGTCAAAGGACTACTGGGCCTATTCATTCAATACAAAAGGTGTGTCTAATTATAGTAACCATAAAATATAATGAGTGATTCGTAGTTGGAACACGTTACATAGAGGGGTTAGTAATATCATGAAAGTTTAAGTGCTTAATGGTGATTCCTAACTTGCAAACAGTGAATCCAAACAATTGGCTAGTTGGCATTTAAAAATCACACTTAAAATGGTTGAAATGAATGTTGTTATTTAAACATTAGAGGAAGATATCAGAAAGGTATTTTAAATGTTGTGATCACTTCTTCAAATAAGTAATGACATAATTGAGATAATATAATATGATGTAAACAAGCTCTTGAAATCCATATGACTATATGTGAAATTCCTTTGTGAGGTAGTAAAGGAAATCAATTACTAGCCTTGAGGATGAATCCAACTCCAATTGTATCTTAAGAACCCATCCATAAACGAAAGGTGATCCATAAATTGTCATGGATATTCCATTGGAAATTTTGTCACAGTGGGTCTGATGAAAAAATAAGTAAATTTTGAAATCTATACTATGAGGGTTCATTTTCCTTATATTTATGGATTTATTAATCTATTATTTTCATTGCTCATGCATGCAATAGAAAAAAAATGTGGAAAATAGAGAACAGTGGAAAAAAAACACACACCAAAAATAATAAGCAACAAATATGACATGGGAAGCCCTTTTGGGAGAAAAACCAACTAGAAGGTAAGGCTACTATGCTCTCTTTTTCTTTGAATGGCAATTATACAAATACACAAGAGTGAGAAATGTGGCCCATGGGCTACCACAAAACACAATCTCTCTCTCTCTCTCTCGTTCTCTCTCTCTCTCTCTCTCTCTATCTATCTATGCACCCTAAACTACTCTTCTCTATTATGGAACAAAATGTTAAAAAATAAAATGGAACTTATTTTCCTCTTAGTGATCCAGTTATAACACAACTTGATAGCCAACTATTGGTTAAATTTGATCCATTCAACTCTTAGTATGAGTTACAACTAGAACCTTATAAATTATTATTGATAGGGACCACATGGACAACCCTATTTCCATGAGTAACAATGACACGTGTAGAATCATCTCTAATTATGTTGGTCAATCATGATAGGTCAAATTCGAGGAGGCCCATAAATTTTGTGCTTGAACTTTGATTGATGTGATTTTTTCATTGTCAGAAAGGTATTTGGTGTAGAATATTGTCATGGGTTGTTGTATTTTACCCCCAAAGAATGTCATTTAATGTCTTAAATTGGCCCCAAAATGGTTCTGAATATAATTCTCCAAATTGGGTCCCGCTACTAAAACTACTCACGTACGGTTGCTTCTCTTATTTTTCCACCCTAAAAGCATTGATATGGACGAAAAATGATATAATGATCCAATATGGATCATACCTTCCCATTTCAGGAGGCACTTAATGAGGTCAAGTAATTTTTTTCTCTACCTTCTCCTTGGATTACCATTTACCCTTACATGGAAGTTGTTTTTCAGTCCAATCTACTAATGATCATGCTACCCCTCTCTTGTAGTTTTGGACCTCTTATGCAAACTTTTATCCTCTATCAACTCTACCTAAGCATATGGTGCTAAAATTGCTATAGAAGTTAGGACCTTCTCCACTTCATCATTCATCATGGAAGGCTTATAGAGTTTCATATTTTCCACCTTCAATACTGAGTAAATATGCATGTGTTAAGGTAGACTAAGTGTATAGGTGTTATCTCCCACCTTTTCCAATATATCAAAATGTCCATATTGTAGCCTTGAATTTTTTACTAGGATCCTATAACCTCTCCTTATTCAATTGTAACCATACTGTCTCCCAACATGAATAAATTATATGTTTTGGATTTATCATGCTTGACCTTGTACTTTTTTTAATGAATTCTTTAGTGTCCCTTGTAGTTACAGATGGATCTTCTTGATCTTATCAATAATTTTCTCCATCTTTGAAGTGATGAGCCTCATCATTGGGTAACTATATAAACCTTATTTCACCTCCTAGCTTAGTCAAATAACCTCTTCTCACAATTTATTACGTGTTTTAATTATATTTTGTTTAATGAGATGAGTCAAAGTGAGATATTATGCCTAGTGGACTAATCTGCATTGAATGTAGGTTTGTGAGAGAAAATTGGGGAATTTTGGCAAGATTAAGGGCTAAAACTCGAATGGTACAAGGAAGAGAGATTGTAGGAGGTAAATCCTCCTCATTTACTCCTCCCTCATTCGAATATTCCTCCATAAATCACACTAGCTCGGAGTACAAGCAGCCAAGTCATGAAGATAAAAAGGTAGCCGAGCAAGTGACAGTAAAAGAGTTAGTTTATCTCAAGTTTGGGAGCTGAGCCTCCCTATATTTAAGGAAGTCATTGGAGAATTCAGTTGTATAAATAAAGAGGCCTAGAGCCTCATTAGGATTCAAATTTTTGTTGTAAAAACACTAGTTATTTTTGAGCTCCAGACTTGTGGAAGACATTGCTATGTAATTTTCTATTTTGATAATGAGAATGAGATTTTTCTTGATCCAGTACTGAGTTAACTCAGAGGGCTGAAGCTCTTGGGTTAGGGCCCAACCCTAGTAGCAAAGGCTCCTCTTCTTGTATCTGTATGCTTAGATTGATTTCATAGATTCATGGTTAAATTGTCCTTAGAAGTATTTCATTGCAAGTAGTGTAGATTTGATTAGTTTGTTTATTAGTTTTCTTCCATTTGTGCTTTACTTCAGTAGTAGTTTAGAAGAGATAAAGAACCATCAAAAAGCTGTCAATAGGTGTTTTTGCCTCACTTCTTCCTTCAGGGATCATGATTTGAGGAAAGGACTCCTATGTAGCCCCAAAAAGACAAAATTCTACTTTCTCATAGAATTTAGAGTTTTCTATACTTAAGCTAGCATTTGATCAATTTGCAAGAGTAGGACCTAGTCATCATTTCTTCCATATTCAGCCTTACAGTAGATCTCATCAATGATTCCATCTTATTCTGCAAGTTTTCCTCATGCATGAAGTAGACAACTAGCTCATTAAACTCTGTTTTCCTAGCTTATTGAAATTCTCCTTGTTTACATGATTTTTGGGCAAATATCAATGTTTGATGCAGTGCAGGTGTTTTAGAAGTAAAGAGAGATCTCATAGCCAACAACCTCCTTCAAACTTCATCCATACGTGATCATTCCTTGCTTTCACTAAGACCCTCACCAATTTCATCATTTTACAAGGAAACTTCTCCAAGCATGTTGAGCAAATCCAACCATCTCCCAACCTTTGTTTCGAGTTCTAAGTGATCCTAGGCATTTTATTGCTTCATTCCATCCACAAGCCACCTTCCCTAAGCCTTCCATCACTACTAGGTCCCTATACTACTAGTGTAACCCCTTATTGTTATTAGTACAACCCCATTATTATATTTTTGTGCCCATGTAGTCCCCATATTGTTATTATTGTGCCCTTACATTATTATTGTTATGTTAGCTTTGATTATATTATGACCCCTTAGAATCCTATATATAGAAAGGAGGTATTTTCATTTGTATCATCTAAGAATTGTTTGTTTGTGTAATGTAAATGAGGTTTCCCCCTCGAAGAGGCTTATTCCTAAGGCGTTGATCTATCTTTTCTATATTTTGTGCACTGGTTTCATAACATTTGGTATTAGAGCTTTGGATTCTAGGGTTGCACTGCTCCAAATAGGTCATCGTGGCATTTTCGCTATAGCTATTTTCCTGCAACGTTTTAGAAACTAAAAAAAAAAAACCATTTAAGTAGAAATCTTGTTGAACCTCGGGTCTGAATTTAAGATCTTGTCTCGCTATATTTTCGGAGATATGATATGTGGAAGTTAGGGTTTTTTCAAGTTCCATAATTTCATCTAAAATAGTCCATCATGGAATGTTTTCTATAACTTTGTTGATGTGAAGTTTGAAAAGCTAAAAAACAAACTCGTTTGAGAAGAAATAGATCTAAACCCCGGGTCCAAATTTCAGATATTGTCTCGCTATCTTTGCGGATATATGATTTGAGGAAATTAGGGTTTTGGAAGATGCCTAAATTAAATCCTAAATAGGTGACCTAGGGTAAATCGTCATAACTATCTCTCTGAGCATTAGACTGAAATTTTGTAAGAAGTTACAGAAAGCGGATGGATTGTAGTTTTTTGTGTATATTTTTCTGATTCGAAGGTTAAAACAGTGACACGTGGAACTTCATACAAGTTCTCTCTTCTGAAAATTTATATAATCCGGTCATCTGGGAGATTGTGCATAACTCTTTCTAGGAGAATCCAATTTTTATCATACTGGTGGCATTGGAAGGAGGACACAAAGGGTTGCTACAGGTTGTGATTTTAGAACTGGAAGATCCGAAATTACAGAGTTACAGTCATTTCAATATCGAGCTCTTAAAATCAAGAAAAAGCGAAATGAGGAAGTTTGATGGCAAGGATCTGGTAAATTGGATACTACAGATGGAGAAATATTTTGATCTACATGGTGTACCACTGTTACAAAAGGTACCTATTGCATCTAATTATTTAGAATTGAATCAATTTTTATGGTATAAAGGGCTTTCTTCTCATAAACCACTTGTCACGTGGTCAATTTTCACGGAGGAAATGATAGCACATTTTGAGGATACAAAGAGAAACACCTTCATTAGCCAATTGATAAATCTCAAACAAAAGGGTTCAATGGAAAAGCACATTAAGGACTTTCAAATATTGAATATAAGGGTAAATGATATTCCAGAGGAGTAAAGGATTGATGTCTTCATAGGGACTTTAAAGGATACCATTTAACATGAGCTTCGTCTTTGGGAACCTAATGCATTGGAGAAGGCATTCAGGTTGGCAAGAAGAATGGAAAGCGAAATTATGGATACAAGGAATCCCACCACTCACGACTATAATTATGGAAGTTTTGTTTCTCCTAGCCTTCCACAACCTACAAGGTTTACATGACAACAATTGGAAGAAAAAGGAGAAAAAGGACTTTGTTACAATTGTGATAACAAATACATTAAAGGTCATAAGTGTGATGAGAAGAAATTATTTTATATTGATTGTGAAGAGGAGGAAGAAAAGGATCAAGAAACATCAAAAGAAGAGGATATACACCAAGAACCAACCCTAGAGAAAGAAGAAATGAATCCGACCATATCTTGTAAAGTGTTGGAAAGAATTACCACTCCTCAAACTCTCAAGGTAGAAGGACATATCAAGAAGAAAAAGTTTTAAAAAGTGAAAGATCACATTGAGACAGAAGAAAGGAATCCGACCATATCTTGTAATGCATTGGCCGGAATTACCACTCTTCAAACTATTGAGATACAAGGACATATCAAGAAGAAAAATGTTCAACAAGTGAAATATCACATTGAGCATCAAGAAATGAATTCGACCATATCTTGTAATGCATTGGAAGAAATTACCACTCCTCAAACTCTCAAGATAGAAGGACATATCAAGAAGAAAAAGATTCAAGTAGTGAAAGATCACATTGAGCATCAACAACAAGTTCTCCAAATTTTAAAGGATAATTCCACTTTAGTGCAGAATCAAATGAAACAACAGGCAGATGAACATCGCAGTGAAAGAAGTTTTGATGTAGGCAATTGGTTATTTTTATGGCTACATCTCAAGCAAGCTATTAATGAGAAGGAAATATTGGCAATACTACATGCACTTAAGAAATGGCGAGCTTACCTAATGGGAAGACACTTCAAGGTAAAAATGGATCATGATAGTCTTAAATACTTTTTAGAACAAAGATTATCTTTAGAAGAACAGAAAAATGGGTCACAAATATGTTGGGTTATGACTTTGAAATCATCTACAAAAAAGGAAAGAAAAATGTTGTTGTAGATGCACTCTCAAGAAATGATGAGGACATGGAAGCATTGTTTTGTGCTATTTCTATTATCAAACCAAATTGGATAAACGAAGCAAGGGATGAATGGAAGAAGGACAAAGAAGTGTGGCCACTCATTCAAAAGTTGCAGAAGATCCCAGTTCAAACAATATTGCCAGAACTTGACGAGGAAGGAAAAATCATATTGGAACCTGGAGCAGTCACAGAAACAAGAACCAGGCAGCTACAAAATCGATCAATTTTAGAGTAGCTCATCAAGTGGAAGAACTTACCCGCTGAAGGTTCTAGATGGGAGGACAAGAATTTTATACAGAAGAAACAAGAACTACTCAAGCATTGAGGACAAAACTTTTTGAAGGAGAGGGGCATGCTAGGTCCCTATACTACTAGTGTAACCCCTTATTGTTATTAGTACAACCCCCTTATTATATTGTTGTGCCCATGTAGTCCCCATATTGTTATTATTGTGCCCCATAGAAGCCCACTATTGTTATTATTGTGACCTTATATTTTTATTGTTATGTTGGCTCTGATTATATTCTGACGCCTTAGAATCCTATATATAGAAAGGAGGTCTTGTCATTTGTATCACCTAAGAGTTGTTCATTTGTGTAATGAAAAGGAGGTTTCCCCCTTGAAGAGACTTATTTCTAAGGCATTGATCTATATTTTCTATATTTTGTGAGCTGGTTTCATAACAATCACCTTTAGCACCCATCATTTTGCTCTCTGCTGCATCCTGTAGAAATACAGGGAATCTTGTAGGTTTTGAGGACATCCTATAGGTTTTATTGTAGTGGCCTATTTTGAGACCGAATTGAGGGAAAAACCTCTAGCAATCCAACCAAGGTCACCTAAGGGTCTCCCAAACTTTCCAACCATCCACCAGCATTCCTAAGACACCTTCTACATTGCCAAAAGATATTAGCTTTCACACTCTTCCATAAAAAAGATAAAAAGAAAAACAGATATATTCTAGTCATTTACATGCACAGTAGTAATGTTTGATGTTTTGAACTTACATGCTTAGGACAATAGAATTTCATACATGTTAACTTAGCATTCTTTCTAAAGCATAGTCTCTTAGAAGTTAGTTAGAAAATGGTGTGATTTTAGCATTCAATTTCAGTCTTTTTCCTTGTTGCAGTAGACAAGATTTCTCTTAGAGTATATTTCTCTTTCCCTCATTAGCAATCAAGCTTATTTTGAATCCATAGAAGTCTAGCTTGAAAAATCCTAGCGGTCTCTTGCTAGTTGAAGAGTGACAAAAGGGCAGAATCATCACTTTTACTTGTGTATACAACACTGTCACCTCCAAGTTTGTACGAACACCGGTTTGATAAAGTAAAGCTAGTAGACCCAGGAGTTGCATCATTCTTGCTGCAATACTGGTGCTCATCACTTTTTGGAAACGTTGTCGGGGACGTTTCTAAGTAATATGTGATTACTGCTTTCTTTCATCCATTTCTTGTTTTTGATATTCTGCTATTAGTTTCATTTCTGTAAAAGTAATTTAATTGCTATATTTTCCATTCTGCATTATTTGCTTTCCTGTCCATTCTGCAAGTAAGATTCCATTCAAATAGTTAGGTTTCATTCAATCAATTGATTTTCATTCAGTCTGCAATTTCAATTCTGCAATCACTCTCAAAGTTTGAAAAAAAACTCAAACAAAACAAAAACATTTTTTCATGCCTCGTAGGAATAGAGATAACTTGGGGAAATTTTTTCCAAATACCCCCACTTCTTCAAACAACCAACCTTCCTTCTTCTTCGGTGGCAGTTAATTGGAGGAACCCTTAGGTGAGCAACTTGAAATATTTGAAGAACCTACAGGGGAATAAGAAGAGGAAGAACCCATTCCCACTGATGCAAGGGCTGAAAATAGAAATGACAGAGGAAATAGAGAAAGTGTTAAGGGCATCTTCCCATTAGGGAAATCAATGGGGATACTAAGATGAAGAATATAAGCTCGTATGCCCTTCCTCATTTCCATGGCCTGGCCACATAAGATCCAGACACTTTATTATTTGAATTTGCTATCATATGCCGAACCTATGACTACACCAATGATGAGCAGAAGTTGAAACTATTCCCATCCACTCTCAAGGATGCAACTTTGCACTGGTTCATGGGTTTACCTAGGGATAACATCACCACTTGGGCTCAGATGCAGCAAGACTTCAACAATAAGTATCGAGACTACTGTAGGTCTAAAGACACTAAAGAGGAAAATTTTAGGATGACCTTAGGTCATGATGAATCCATTATGAAGAAAGATTCCATCTTAGCTACAAAAGGGCTAGGTGCACACTTGACCCTGAGTCACTGAAGCTAGCCTTGCTTAGAGGAGTAAGGGAAGATCTTTTGGATACCTTAAACTTTTTAGCAAGAGGGGACATTTACCAATTACCCTATGAGGATATCAAGACTACCTTTAGAAACCATTCTAGGGTGGATAGGAAAAAAGGTAGGGGTAGTCAACCTATGGTCAGTCCATCCTCTTCCAATGCATCCATCAAGGGTGAAATTAGAAACATGTTGGAGGATTTCAAGAGTAATATTCCGCAAACCCTTGCCCTACAGATGGAGACTATGCAAATTAAGAGAAAACAAGAGGAGGTAGAGAGAGCCTTAGCCATTTTCTGCCCTAAATGCACTAGGAGGCACCCTAGGAATGAATTTCCATTGAATTCGATTGAAATATTCTCAGTCTATGAAGAAAACCACTCCACAGACAAGTGACCTTCTCTACCTAGACTAAAAACTGTATATCAAGGAGTTGAAGGGGTAACTGAACAACTCTGCTACATAAACCAAAGGAGACCCCATGGGCCTAGGCCATACCATCAAGGCATGCAAGGGTCATCCCATGGATATTACAACCCCAACTAGACCACATCCATTCCCTCTTGGGGACCCCCTCCTCATTCTTCCTGGTCTACACCTCCTCCTTGGTCCTTTGCACCTCAGTATCATTCCCAGCCAACCAGCCAGTCATTTCAACCATATGCTCTACCACAACCTCAATTGAATGCACCACCCCAGTGGTGGAGGCCCCCATACAACAATGCTCCAACTTTATTGCCTTCACCACCTACTCAACCATATATTTTACACTCTGCTCCACCTAAACAACCCCAGATGCCTGTCTAGCCAAATCTGAACCCGAACAATAGATAGGCACAACTAGTATACAGTGGAGAGACATCCTATCCATCTTATGTTGTGGAAATTTAGGAAATCAACCTAAGATTTGGGAGAGTACTCCCAGACAACCAACCTCTACCTCCACCTAGGGAGGTTGAGGAAGAAAGAGAAGAAAGCATGCCTAAAATAAATCTACCATTTTTTCCTCAGAGATTGATCCAACCACTCCTGCCTACCCCAGAAGAGATTGAACTTCTGGGAGAATTGAAAAAAATATGTGTCAAAACTCCACTTCTCCAAGCTATAAAAGATGTGCCTATTTACAAAATTTTGATCAAGGAGAAGTGCTTCAAGCATCCAGGGAGGTGAAGAAGAGATGCCCCTACCATTCATGTCATTAGACAACTGTCTGACTTAATGCTGGGTCAGGTAATCTGTCCAAAGTATTTGGACCCTAGAAGCTCTGTAGTAGATGTGCACATCAATGGCACCATTGTCTCACATACTTTGATTGATCTTGGGGCTTCCATTAATGTGATAACCAAGGAAACCATGCTCAAGCTCAACCTCCTGGGTTGATTGAGAAATACCACAAAAGTCTTGCAACTTGCAGACCACTCCACAGTGATCTTTGAGGGGATTATGGAGGATGTGATGGTCTCCATTGAATCTTGGGAATACCCTATAGATTTCCTAGTTCTCCAGCCTAAGGCCAATTTTATTGGTTACCCTCACATCCTTGGGAGGCCCTCGCTAGCCACTGCTAATGCCTACATTAGCTGTAGGGATAGAAATATGACTATGAAGAATGGGCATATGTCAAAGGAGCTAGTCCTATATCCTCTTGCTCAGCCATCTTTAGAACATGACTTTCCTTTATGGATGGAAGAGTAGGAAGAAGATGAAGTTTATTCCACCCAAATCTATACCTTAGAAACAACCATGGGAGGGGGGGCAACTGAATGAAGATGATTGGATTGAACACATATCCAAAGTCCAACTCCCAGTATATTTTCATTAGAAGAAGTAGTAAGGAAACCCAGAAAAACTATCAGATTGATCTATGCTTAGCCGATTCCAACCTTATCCATGTCAAACCATAGAATTTAGCCCTGAGAGGACTTTGAAAATCAACCCATCTCTTTTTGTTCACCAAGAAGAAAAGTTGTGCAACATGCTAAAGGAACACTTGGATGCCTTTTCTTGGAGTTACAAATAAATGAATGGAGTGTAACCCTTAGTGTGTACTCACAACATTTATATCAAAGAAGGTTACAAACCAGTTCGACAACCCCAAAGGAGGATGAATTCGGCTCTCAAAGATATAGTCAAAGAAGAACTGCAAAAGCTGCAAGCTGCATGATTCATTTACCCTATCTTCGATAGTGAGTGGGTCTCTCCTTTGGTGTTGGTTCCAAAGAAAAATGATAAGTGGAGGATTTGTGTCGATTACAAAGAGTTAAACAAAGCCACAAAGAAAAAACATTTCCCTCTACCTTTCATTGACCAAGTGCTATATGGCCTGGCAGGGAAAAAGTTTTTCTCTTTCCTAGATGGATTCGACGAGTACAATCAAATCCAGATTAGCCTAGAAGACCAGGATAAAACCACCTTCAATTGTCTTTGGGGTACTTTCGCCTATAGGGTCCTTCCTTTTGGCCTATGCAATTCTCCAGCCACTGTCCAGAGAGCAGTCCCGAGTCTCTTTGTTGAGTTAGTCCATGGTGCATTAGAGATTTATATGGATGATTTTACACCTTATGGATGTGATTTCCAAGAGGCTTTGTCCAACTTAGGTAAGGTTCTGAACAAATGCATTGAGATGAACCTGTCTCTTAGTATCAAGAAATGTGAGTTCTTGATGACTCCAGGGACTGTGCTAGGTCATTTAATATCCCAACAAGGATTGCAGGTTGACCGAAACAAAATAGCTATCATCCAAAGGGTCCTACCTCCGCAAAAGTAGAGAGATGTTAGAAGTTTCCTAGGGTTAGCTGGATACTATAGAAGGTCTATAAAAGACTTCAAAAAGTTAGCTTATCCTTTATTTGGGCTGTTACCCAAAGACTCTGAGTTTGTATGGTCAAAAAGATGTTAAGAGGCCCTGGACACCCTGAAGGACAAGTTAATCCCTGCAACGATTCATCGAGGGCCAAATTGGGCCCTTCCTTTTCATATACATGCTGATACCTCACACAAAGCCATAGGAGCAGCTCTAGGCTAGATAGATGAAAAATTTCCTTATGCCATTTACTTTATTAGTAAGAATCTATCAAAGGCCAAACTGAACTACACAGTGACTGAAAAGGAGCTCCTGGCTGTTGTGCATTCACTGAACAAATTGAGGCATTACATTATAGGTTATCAAACATTTGTACGTACTGACCATGCTATAATCAATTATTTAATGAATAAAACTGATGTGAATTCTTGGATTATTAGATGGTTACTTTTATTACAATAGTTTGATCTAACCATTATTGGTAAGCCTGGTAAGAAAAATGTTGTTGCATATTTTTTGTCCAGAATAACTTTTCTTGCAGGTGAGGAAGGAATGATTGGTGATTAGTTACTGGATGAACACTTATTCACCATTTCAGTTCTCTCTCCATGGTTTTATGACATAGCAAACTATTTGGTATCTGCATAGTTCCCACTAAATTTGTCCTCCAAAGAGAAAATCAAGATTGTGAGGAAGAGCTCCCCATTCACTTGGATGGGGGGCAACCTCTTCAAACTAGGCCTGGGTCAAATTATGAGAAGATGTGTCATGGAGGAGGAAGTCTTTGACATCTTTTTGACCTGTCATGCTGGGCCTTGTGGAGGTCACTTTGCATCAAAGGGGACAACATTCAAGGTGTTACAAGCTGGTTATTATTGGCCCACTCTTCATCAGGATGTGAAAATATATACTAGTTAGTGTGATTAGTGCCAAAGGATGGGAAAGCCTACTCCAAGGGATGAAATGCCTCTGCAACCTCATGTGACTTTCTAGCCATTTGACAAGTGGGGCATGGATTTCATTGGGCCTATTGACCCTCCTTCCAAGAAAAAATAGTACATCATTGTGTGCACTGACTATCTGACTAATTGGGATGAAACTAAGGCAATCAAGGCATCAACAGAGGAGAGGGTGGATGAGTTTTTAAGGGAAAATGTCTTTTACAAGTTTGGGTACCCTAGAGAACTGGTCATTGATCAAGGCAACCAGTTTACATCCAACATGATTGAAGAGTTGTTAAGACATCACAAGTTCAAGCATAAGACCTCCACTTCCTATCACCCACAAGCTAATGGACAAGTGAAGGTGACCAATAGAGCGCTGGAGGGCATCCTAACCAAAATGGTTAGAAGCAACAAAAAATATTGGGAAGATAGACTAGGTGAGGTCACCTGGGCCTACAATACCACCTGGAAAACCACCACTGGATTCACACCCTATGAGTTGGTCTATGGGAAGAAGACCTTGCTATCCATTGAATTTGAGAATAATAAATTGAGGATGGTAGGCCAACTAGATCTAGATCTCAACAGTGTGCAAAAAGAGAGATTGCTCCAGTTGAATGGGTTAGATGAATTCAGAATGCAGGCCCTTCTACACACAGATGTTACTCAAATTCAAAGGAAGATATGGCATGATAAGAACATCAAGGACAAGCAATTTCAAGAAGGTGATTGGGCTTTTTTATATGATTCCAAATATAATTAATTTAATGGCAAGTTAAGGACTATATGGTTAGGGCCTTATGTCATAGAGAAATGTCATGATAATGGTTCAGTGCAGATCGGAACCATAGATGCAGAGGCCATTCCTTTACTTGTTAATGGGCATAGATTGAAAGTTTATGAAAAGCCATTGTCAAAGCAAGAGTTCATTGATGGTATCAAAAAAATAGTGATGGTGGTGGAGAAAGTCTCAGCTCCTCCTCATCAAGTCCTTGAGAAAAAGAAAAGAAAAAAATAAAAATAAGGAGACTCAGTTGAAAACCTCCATGAGGTGCCTGAGTCCCACTGTTGGGTTGAAAACCTCTTGAGGCAGCCCAATAGTGTCAAAACGAATAAAAAAAAAGAAAAAAAAAGAGAGAAAAAAAAAGATATCTGGGTGAAAACCTCTCTTGAGGCGCCCAGGGAAAGTAGCTAGGATGAAAACCTCTTGGAGGCAAACTAGTTGTTTTTCAAAAAAATATAAATAAAAAAGAGAAAAGAAAAATTATGAAAGTATTGTTTGCAGGTCAACAAGAGGACGATCAGAGCAATAATATAAAATCAAAAGGGACCTATTCAACTCATATATTTATTTCTCCATTCATTATCCTTCATCATTCCACCATTCCTTTCATTTTTTTCACTCATTTGCCTTAGTTTGAAAGGGTTCTGTGTTTTCTACAGGATTCCTTGTAAACCTACAGGATTCCTTGAAAACCTACAGGATGTTCTGTAGGAATTATAGTGGCTTGGGAATCCTAAAGGAAGTGACCCTAGAGCAAGGAAATGGCCTTCCCATGTCGAAGAAATAAATTCCTACATCATTCTTAGCTTGTTGGGGCTTGACCTAGTTTCGGAGGTGATTTAGCCAAACAAATCCCGGTACTACTGGCCCTTTCGGCAATAGTTTGTGGGGCGCGGACTGAGGTATCGCTCGAGGTAATATGGGAGGGTGCTAGAACCAAGCTTCCACACCCTGGAGATTTCTGATGTTTTTAAGTGGTCTACGGTTCGAACCTGCGCGCATGTCGCTACGCGCACTTACCTATACGTCACAGCCTAAGATACTACTTTCTCATAGCCCTACTCAGGGGCTGAACAATGTTATTACCCAAGCCCTTACTAGTAATCCTATCTGAGTTGATTAACTTAGCTTATTTGTATGCTTTTAGTTATACTTAACAATATTCACAATTCATACAAGTGTGCAGTAAATAAACAATATAATTGCAATTCATATCCAACAGATAATAACCCAAGACAGTTACACGTAATTCAGATCAAACTTCTCTTTATTATTCTCTTCCTTTTGTTATAGACTCTATTCTTCCCTATGCATTCAGCTGCAGGGGTCTGCGCACTCAACTGTGGACTCTTCTAGGTCTCTGCACACTCAGCTGCAGAGCCTCTTCCTACTACTATGATCCAAGACACACTTAGACTGTTCTGTTATGCTTCACTATCTCATCCTTCTCAACTATATTTTACACTAGAGCTTCACTTTATTTATACAATCCCATGGTCCACGGACCATGGGTAGGTTGAGATTACATTCAACACTTAGGGCGGATAACTCTATGACTCTAACATACATTTTGCGCCCATAATTCGCGAAGATTTACAATAATATTACTCAAAACTTGGCCCTTGAGCCCTAAAACATGTTGTGGGGGGATTCCATGCCCAACAGGCCCCCAACACAAACATTGTGACTTGCCCTTGAGTCACTTTGTCGGCACAGCAAACTTGGCGTGGAGTTCGTCCAACTGGTCTTAAACGGTCCTGATATCCGTAGCGCACTGAGCTGCTTCTTGTTGAACCTACTGCATCCTCTATTTTGAGACCTCCGTGGCTGAATTTTTTACTTACATTTGTACCGACATTTTTTGTATATGTTTATAGTCCCGTTCCCTTGTCTGTCTCCTCAGTTCACGAAGACTGTGCTTCGGCGAGCTAGTCAGATAGCTAGCCCACCCGAGTAGGGCTTCAAGCGGCTGCCATTTACTTTGCTTGGGAATGGTTCTCCATTTAGCTTGACTAGCTGGACCACGCCTCTGTCTGTGACCTCCTTAACCACGTATGGTCCTAGCCAATGCATTCTGAATTTTCTTGGAAATTTTTCAAACTTACTGTCATACAACAACACTAAGTCATTTACCTTGAAGGTGTGCAACTTCATATGGCAGTCGTGCTAGGATTTTTCACACTACTTTTGTACTTGCTGATGAAATCCAACCAAAAACCGTTCTTCCTCAAGTTCCTCTAATTACATGAGCCTTTCCTCCAGATCTTCGCGGTCTGTCATCCCAATGAGCACTACTATTCGCAGACTAGGTGCAATATATTCCATTGGCATGACAGCTTCTACGCCATAAAATAATCGGAAAGGTGTTTATCCCATCAGTTTCTTGCATGTTGTGATGTAAGCCCATAACATGGTAGGTATGTACAGGTTCCAACCATTTCACTGCACATTGCACACTTTGGTTAATGTAGTCTCCACTATTTTGTTGAAAGCTTCTACAGTCCCATTGGCTTGTGGGTGGTATGGTGTACTCTTCTGAAGATACACCTGGAACTCTTCGGTGAGCGCGTTGATGGTTTCATTCAGGAAATGTGTTCCGCGATCACTCATTAAGATTTTTGGATAGTCAAATCGAGTCAACATGTTTTCGAACAAAAACTTCGCAGCCGTAGCAGCCATGCAGTCTTTGACCGGCTACGCTTCTGCCCATCGTGTCAGGTACTCCATCACAGTGATGATGTAGTGCACGCCAGTCTTTCCTTGAGGTTTGATCAGTCCCACAAAGTCAATTTCCCTTTTTTCGAATGACTGCAGTGTCATTTGTGGATTTAGTGGCATCTCGTCGCTCTGCGATGGTTCTCCAGTTCTTTGACATATGTCGCAGGTCTTATAGTGCACTTTTGAATCCTGGTGCAGGGTTGGTCACCATAACCCTACGTGAGGAATCTTTTGTGTGATCGCGAATCCTACATAGTGTCCTCCTGCAGCGCCCCCATGTGCTTCCATGAGGATCTATGTTCATTCAAATTTAGGTACATATCTTCCCAATATATCATAATTTCCCATTTTGTATAGGTGCCCCGCGATGACAGAAAAATCTGCCATGCATACCACCAAATCCTTCTTCTTTTGGATGGAGTATTCCTCTGGCACAGTCCCTGTTGTCAAAAAATGGATTATATCTTCGAAGTGCCCATCCACGACGCACAATGCAAAGAGTTGTGCATCTGATAATACTTTCTCGAGATTAGTGGGTTCCTCACCTATCTCAGTGTGTGATAAATGATCCAGTCCTACATTCACGCATCACGACTTTACTACGACCTCAAAATGATATTCCTGGAACAATAAGAGCCCTCTGCATATGTGTCCCCCCAACATAGGCTTATTGACCAGGTATTTCAGTGTGGAATGGTCAGTATACATCTTGAAATTTCCTCTGAACAAATAGTGTCAGTATTTTTGGAGCGCATACACCATCGCCAACCCCTTGTGCTCGGTGGTGGAATAGTTCTTCTCTGCTTTGGACAACCTCTGACTTGCAAACGCGATAGGGTGATCCAAGCCTTCCTCTCCCTCCTGTGTGAGCACTGCTCCCAGTGTGATACATGACGCATCAACATGGACATGAAACTCCACACCCCATTTTGGGAAGACAAGGATTGGAGCAGAGGCCAATTTCCCCTTCAGAACATCCAAACTTTTCATGCAATCATCATTCTAGAAAAATGTAACATCCTTTTTCAATAGTTTTTCCATCGGCGTGGTGATTTGGATATAGCTCTTGATAAACTTTCTGTAGTATCCGGTGTGTCCCAAGGTAGCACGTAGTTGTTTAACACTTCGTGGTGCTTCCAAATTTAGAATAATGGCAATCTTCACAGGGTCCACCATCAGTCCCTATTTGCAGACCACATGTCCCAACAGGTTTCCAAAGGGAACGAGGAATGTGCACTTCTTAAGGTTCAATGCGATCTAGTGTCATCAGCAAGTATCCAACATCAAGTGTAAGCTTGCTACATGGTGCTTAACTAATCCGAAGATAGTCCAATCATTTAGATAGACCTCCATGAACTTTTGGATGTATTCTTTGAACACAGTGACAACGATGTGTGAAAAATGGCTGGTGCGTTCTTCAATCCAAATGGCATAATGGTGTATTGAAAGTTGCACCATTCCATTGCGAAGGTCATTTTTCTCCTGTCTTCCGGTGCAATATTGATTTAATGGTACCCTAAGAACCCATCCATGAACGAGTATGCTTCCTAGCCATCAATATTTTCCGATACTTCATCTATGAACGGAGTCGGGAACGAGTTGTGTACACATGAATCATTTAGCTTCTTGAGGTCCATGCATATTCTTATTTCACCCTTTTACTTCTTCTCCTGCATTACCATAGGAGTCACCCAGTTGGATTCTTCCACTAGCTTAATAATTCCGGCTGTGAGCATTTTGTCTAATTATTCACAGACCTTTCCTTATATTTCAGATTCAAGTGGTAAGACCTCTGCTTAACCGGCTTGGCGTCAAATTTCAGGGTGATCTTCATCATCCCTATGTCGCCAATGATCCCTTTTAAATGCGTAATTTTGGTCGGGAATAAGTCTTGGCATTCATGGAGTAACTCAGTGACCTTATCCACTGTGGAATCATCCCAATAGTCTCTAAGCATTGCATACTTTAGTTCCGCATCCGTTCCAATGTTTACCTGCTTAGTTTTTAGCAGCGCAGTGATGTTAGGATCCTCAATCAATGGTCTTTGAACCTCGCAACAACCTTCCATTTCTAGAATGTTAATATTTTGGGGGTCGTCATCATCCTCCTCAACATTTACATTGTAACACTCCAGCGCGTAGCTCAACTGTGTCGCCCATTCTGGCTGAATTACTTCCATTGGCTCTTGGGGTATTTTGAAAATAGCTACTTTTATGACTTGTAGTGCATCATGAATAGTATCTGACCAACAATATTCAAATGTGAAGGTTAGCAGGAATCCTTTGCACAAGATATCCCATTCACTTGTGCCATGGCGGGGCTTTGGCTCAGTATACCAATTCATTGGTATGACATCCAGAGTATGACAGATCAAATGCACCCATTCTGGTTGTGGCTCTTCGTCGTAGACCTTGGTTCATTTCGTGAGGTGTGTACGTGGATCATCACATCCATCATACTTTTCTGCTAGCCACATCTACAGTTTCCCAAATCGTAGGCGCATCATCCTTCTGCATCTGCACCAATCCTCAAATATTCTCTGATGCGTACCCCACCACCTTATAGGCATAGCGCATAGTGCCCATTTCAGAGCGTCAAAATGCTATTGTTCCAGAATTTATCTTTCAAATTTGTCCAAGAATTCATCCACTACTGTTAACCCATCATACATAGGAAGATTTCTAATCTCAGTTGTCATGCTGCGTAGTGATCTTACCATCATGTTGCAATTGAGCGTGGTTACCTCGTGTAACTGATTCTGCCATCATTCTATTTCCTCATCCAAATCTAAGATGCAAGAGCTTTTGCGCTCCTGCGAAATCCGGCTATCCATTGTAGGAGTCACCCAATCCTGATCCCGAGTGGTTATCTTGTAGATACAGTCTAGCTCGTTGTCGTTTTCGTCATCGTGTATTGGCTTTGTGTAGCGCGATCCTTCTGCAGGGTCTAAAGGTACCACTACGCATAGTGAATTTTTCTCAAAAATCATTTTACACTTCTTTATATTTATCACTCCGTTCATATCAGTGGCCCAATCGATTCTCAGTAGAGTGAGATAGGGATTGCTGTCATCGACAATCTTTATCACCTCAAAATTTGCAATCGCGCTCGCACCTTTGATGTCTACCGTTATTCCCTGCAATCTTCATATCAGTAGGATCTTCTGCTGGTTCGCCATTCACAATTGAATAGGGGACCATGGTAGCGCGGTTCTACCCATATGCTTCGACATATTCTTTGGTAGTACATTCACATTCGATCATAGATCCAAAATTACTTGATCCATTTCATAATCCCCGATTTGCGTAGTCAATCTCATTTCCCTTCCTATTTGCAATGCATGCTTTCCAAGTTTCTGGACTATGCGATGTTCTCCCAACCCAACACACCTAGTGATAAGTTCCTGTAGTCCCTTCACAACTTTGCTGTTGCACAACAATTTCATGCATGTCTCCAAAAAGGTAGTGAGCATTGAAGGATCCATCCCCAGTTCTAGTTGATCCTTACTACCTAAAGTGGAGGCCTTCGTGAAGCTCTTCTTAGCTTCCATGAATGTCTCCTTCATGTGCTCCAAATCAAATTGAGGTTCCTTTGTAGGAGCCTTGTGAATCCACACACTTTCTTTTGGCTACTTACCTTTGTTATCTCCTATTGTGATACCGCTTCGGAGCACTATGTTTACCTTTGGGTCCTCTTCACATGGCTCAAACCTCATCATTTGCAAATTCTGAGTCGAGGGAGGCTGGAGTGTCCCTTTATCATGCAACCTTTCTATTAGTGTAGGAAATTTCTCTGTCTTGTGATCAAACTGAGTACAATATAAACATGAAGCTCTCATTGTATTTGTACAATCATGGGCATAATGCCTTGGCCCTCTGCAATTGTAACAAATTAGCTGTCCACGGCCCATTCTTGGTCCCATTCATCCTTGACCTCGTCCGAGCCCTTGAAATCTAGCACGTGCCATCCGTGAATTTGGATCAAGGGCTCACATTTTGGTTTGCACTTTATAGGCAAGAGTCCAATCCATCATCAACTCGTAACTTCTGCAGGTGCACTCATCATGGCCTAGCGACCTGCAAAAATTACAGAACAATTGTTGGGACATCTGCATATACTTCTGTAATAGGTGACATTTATCTGTAGTGTGTTTTCTGCCTTCTGATAAATCACACACCATAATGCATGCACCATGCTTGGTCCTACTTGTGCCTCTAGCCTTAATGGCATCGGCCCTCCTCCCACCAAGTAATTCGTGAAGACTAGAAAATGGTCCTTATCATGCCCCTAACCTTTGCATTTTATGCACCATACCTCCTCGCGCACTTTTGGGCGAGTTTTCCTGTCATGTTTCAAACTATGCATTTCCAAACACAAATTTTGTAGTTGCCCATGGATTTGTTGAACTCCCAGGCTCGGATCTTGTATTGGGGTCTCGTGCAGTCTCATTGCAATCTCCAAAGACTTAGCCTGGGTGGATAACTTCTGCTACAGCAACATTGTCCTCAAATGCGGTGTTAGTGATGCTACAAACCATGTGTAGTGTTGTCCATCCATCAAGGTCATGTTGGCTTCGCGAATCATACTCTTCAGTCTCTAATCCAGATCCCGTGGGGTTTCACCTAGAAGCATCGTGATTTCCTGAAACCCGATAATCGATTGTGTCTCCAACTTTGGCCTATTAAATTCTCTGTTCAGCGTAGCCTGGATATCTATGATCCTCGTGTTTGGATGGTCATTAGAGTGCTTAATTTACCATGTTAGTGAGCGATCCTACAACGTGCTTACCAACATTTCCTTCTTTATATTGTCATCCACAACTCCTTGTGCTTCCCATACAGCTTTTTACCATGAACAAAAATTGGTCCGGATCTTTGTTCCCTACTCCTCTAAATACTAGCAATTTTATCGCACTCGCCATATTGAACTGTAGTGGTGGCGAAGGTGGTGTGGGCAGAGATGGAGGTGACGGTGGTGAGAATAGTGGTGGTGTAGGTGGGGTTAGTATGCGCAGAATTCACTGCCTTATCAGACTGATCATGCTTCTCAGAGAAACTCTCGCGATCTCTTCTTGACCTTCCCGCCGTGGTAAAACCAAGGGACTATTTTCTATCTCTGCGCTACCTTCATTTATATAGATACTCCCACTTCACATAGCCCCAAGCATTAATTTATTCGCATAACCCGCTTTTCTCACAATATCATTTTAATCCAAGTGTTCAACGATTTAATGTACTTACCTGGAGGTCCTTTGAGGAAGAGCCGTTTCACCTCACTATAGCTGATTGTCATGTCTACCACGAAATCGGTGATAAACCCTCCTATAATTCTGTCGAGCCAATGGTCCATAGTGCACACAATCTTATCTTCTGATTCTTATAGTCTGTGCACCAATTCTGGAGTCCACACAATTGGTTTGTTGAGCCTGCACCTTCCCTGACTCTGTGCTAGCTTTGCGATCCACTCATACAACTCAGAAGGGAAGGTTGCAAAGAAAATTTTGTGGATTTCCGTATATAAGTAGCGTTCTAACCACTATTCATTTAATACTCATGGATTCCTATTTTCCCGCACCACGAACTTGTGAATCTTTCTGTCCAACCACCCTTCAATTTATTTCTTCATCGAATTCTAGCGACACGACCTCAGACATCCCTCGTGTAGATCCTGGTCTCAGCAACGGAACCATTTGTTGGCTTGTTGGGGCTTGACACAGGTTTGGAGGTGATTTAGCCAAAAAAATACCAATACTACTGGCCCTTTCGGCAACAGTCCGCAGAGTGTGGACTGAGGTCTCACCTAAAGTAGTATGGGAGGATGCTAGAACCAAGCTTCCGCACCCTAGATATGTCTGATGTTTTCAAGTGGTCCATGGTTCGACCCTGTGCACACGTCGCTATGCACACTTACCCGTACCTCACAGCCTGAGATGCTACTTTCACACAACACTACTCAGGGGCTGAACAATGTTATTACCCAAGCCCTTACTAGTAATCCTATCTGAGTTTATTAACTTAGCTTATTTGTATGCTTTTAGTTATACTTAACTATATTTACAATTCATACAAGTGCACATAGTAAATAAACAATATAATTGAAATTCATATCCAACAAATAATAATCCAATACAGTTACACATAATTCAGATAAAACTTCTCTTTATTATTCTCTTCTTTTGGTTACAGTCTCTATTCTTCCCAGCTGCAGGGGTCCGTGCACTCAGCTGCAGAGCCTCTTCCTACTACTACAACCCAAGACACACTTAGACTCTTTTGCTATGCTTCAGTATCTCTTCCTTCTTAACTATATTTTACACTTATATCTTCTATCTATTTATACATTCCCATGGTCCACGTACCATGGGTAGGCCAACATTACATTCAACACTTAGGGCGAACAACCCTATGACTCTAACATACATTTCACGCCCGCAATTCATGGAGCTTTACAATAATATTACTCAAAACTTGGGCTTTGAGCCCCAAAACATGGCGTGGGGAGATTCCATGCCCAAAAATCACCATCTCATTACCATACCTCTTTCCACCATGATCGCCCCCTCAATTCATCAAAAAAAAAAAAAAATCTGTTTCCAAAAAAATTTCAGTTTTCAAAAAAAAAACATAGAGAAAAAAGATGAATACAGAGAGCAAGGGGACAAAAAATGAAGGTTATTTTCATCATTCAAAAACCCATATACCTCCTCTCTATCCATGGTAATAATCCTCAGATCCCAACAGTAGAATATGATTAAAAATTTTGAGGGAGAAGTAGCTACAGGACATCCTGTAGGAAATCCTGTAGCAGCCTATCCCATAGAATAGAAATCATAGGTTGTAGCAAGTTTCAAGAATGGAGATCTTGATCTAGGTGGATTTTGGTGGCCATCCACCTATCCCATTTGGACCCCCACAACTGTCTCTTTCAGTTTTCCAGTTTCCTTAATTGTAACACAATTTACTATTTTTAGCAGTTTTCGAGTCCTAAACTTCTGGAGCCGTTTTGAGGCCCTAAATGACGTTTTTTGGGAACACTGGGAGCAACATGGGTTCATAGACTGATTTTTATCTTCACAAAGTTGTATTTCTCTGATAGATCTTTCTAACGAGATATTGTGCACATCAAACGGAGATCGTATGCCAAAGTTACGACCCTGGGAAGTTGATGTACCAATTTACCCAAATGGGGCCCACAATTTGGCGTTTCATCTTCTAGGTTATGTTTTTGGATGTTTAGGGTTTTCCATTGTTTCTCAACAATAAATAGGCCTTCGAGCCTCATTGTAACACAATTCAGAGGCATGTAGCCACCACATCTCTTCTTAGAGATAAGCTATCATCGCCATAGTTGGTTTATTTTCATTTCTATTTGTAAGCATATTTCAGTATTTTACATTAAGGAAATGAAGTATTATTTTTTTTTCATCTCTGTATTTATGGTTATATCTGTAATTTGTTGCATTCCTGTTTAAATCCGGATCTGTGGTATCAGAGCGGTCTGCTTTTTCTTTGTTTTTCTTTGCATGTCCCCAACGAGGTCGGGATATAAGGAGTTAGGGCTTGAACTGGTCGAACCTTTGCAAGACCAGGCTCACAAATCCCAATGGCCTCCAATGGAGGATGAAAGGAAAGATGAGGGGGTAGGAGATACTATCAAAATATTTCTCAAAGAAGCCCTCGAGCGACAAAGGAACGCGATGATGGACAACTTTTCCCAGATCCTTCAGCGGCTACCCAGGGGTGACGCATCGGCTTCCAACAGCTGCTCTGGAAACGCCACACTATTTAAGGTACAAGTTAATTTTGAAATCCCCATATTCGAGGATTAAATAGACGTAGATGTCATCGATAAATGGTTAAATTGGCTAGAGGGTTTTTTCTGTTCATGATTTTTCCTGTCGGGAAAATATTATTTTCGCTCTTCTCAAAGAAGCCCCCCATGTCAAGGACTGGTGGGAAACCTATTGTGAGCAGAAGGATTAAAGTACAAGTTCACTATTTTCAGTCACACTCACTCGAAATTCATTCTGGGATGCCATCAAGGAGCAATACTACATTGTCCAAAGCTATGAGTACAAATACATAAAGTGGACCACGCTGCGGCAGAGAAGGGACCAAGATGTACCAGAGTTCACAAACATTTTTCATACCCTTCGTACACAGTTGGATATCAAATATTCTAAGTTGCATCTAGTACTCAAATTCCATGACTTCCTACATAGATACATCCAGGAAGAGATGGATTTCCTAAACATCTCCTCACTCGGAACGACATACCGATACGCTGTCAAAATCGAGTAGAATTTTAAATAGAAGAAGCGAGACTTTAGATCTGCGAATCCAAAGCAAAGGAAAGGCTTCCTTAAATCGCAGAACTAAGGACAAAGCCAAGACGGGGCAACCTAAGACAACCCGTCAAAGCCACCAGAAAATAACAACACCATGAAGTCGAAGAAGGACATAGGAAAGTGGTCTGAGTTCCATAAGAGCCCCACTCATAACACAAGTGAGTGTCAGACCAAACAATCACTGGTGGCCGAGTTGAAGACTTCAAAATCATATGCATGTTCTGACCCTGAGTCAGAACCCAACAAGGGGAATGGAAAAGGGAAGCAGATAATTGATGCGGAGACCAGTGCCACTATTGCCACTGCCAAGATCCAAAAGAATGAGCCCAAAGATCCAGAGGAGGGGGAGCGTATTTTCCACTCATAGATGTGGGTGAAGGGTTCATCGCTGCAATTCCTTGTTGACAGTGGGAATGAAAAGAATGTCATTTCAGCAAAGGTCGTGAAGTGATTGGGCCTACCGACTACACCACACAAGAAATCGTACAGTATTGGGTGGCTTCACCAAGGACGATATCTCTGAGTTCACCAGCAGTGCTGCCTTCCCTACAACATCAAACCCTTCTTTCACAGACAAGGTATTGTGTGATGTTGCACCCCTAGATGTTTCTGATGTATTATTAGGCCAACCATTCTTGTTGAGGCGACATGCTGTGTATGAGTCAAGGCCTCGTGCTGTTATTATTTCTTTGTGTAATTCATTATACAAGATACCGGAGGTAGCCCCACCTACCACCACCTCTTTGATCACTACTAAGAAATGCAGCAAGCTCATCTCCCAGACTAGGAAATTCATTTTCTATCTGGTTCGCTCCCAAAGTAAGGGGAAGATTGTAGCACATCCATGACCCCTGCAAAGGGTTCCTCCACGCAGCAACAACAACAAAAGGATACGGTCATAAAAGAACATAGGAACATCTTCTTCTCACCCATAGGAGTACCGTTACACTATCAGGTCAAGAATTCATTCGATCTGACTCCTAGATAACCTCTACCCAATGGGGTGATATATCGCCACTCCATTATGAAAAGTGACAAGTACAAGAAGCGACATGATGAACATCAGGCGCCACACAAGTTTACACACAGTATTCCCCCATTACTTCGCTTGCACCAAGTGTTTAATGTGGACCACCCTGGACCATGCTTCCCACCATTACTGGACACATCAGAGATTACAGAACAACTCACCAGGGACGAAGTTCAAGAGCAACTTCCTCATCTCATGGAGGAACTCAATGCAATGGGGACCATTACTTCCTAAGGGGGGAGGAATGATCCAGGTGGATGTTGGTGGTCACCCACCTATCCCATTTGGACCCCCATAACTGTCTCTTTCAGTTTTTTAGTTTCCTTAATTGTAGCACAATTTACTATTTTTAGCAGTTTTTTGGGTCCTGAACTTCCGAAGCCGTTTTGAGGCCCTAAACACCATTTTTTTGGGAAAAATGGGAGTAACATGGGTCCATGGACTGATTTTTCTCTTCCCAAAGTTGTAGTTCTCAGATAGATCTTTCTAACAAGATATTGTGCACGTCAAACATAGATCATATTCCAAAGTTACGACCTCAGAAAGTTGATGTACCAATTTACGCAGACAGGGTCCACAGTTTGGCGTTTCATCTTCTAGGGTTAGGTTTTTGGATGTTTAGGGTTTTCCATTGTTTCTCAACAATAAATAGGCCTTCAAGCCTCATTGTGACACAATTTAGAGGCATGTAGCCGCCACATCTCTTCTTAGAGATAAGCTACCATCGCCTTAGCTGGTTTATTTCCATTTCTGTTTGTAAGCATATTTCAGTATTTTACATTAATGAAATGAAGTATTAATTCCGCTGCATCTATGTATTTATGGTTATATCTTTAATCTATTGCATTCCTGTTTAAATCCAGATCAGATCCAAATGTAGGAGAATCTCCTCCAGAGCCCGGCAGTAGCAACAACATTATCATCATTAACACCAGGTACCTGCACATCAAGGAAAATCATTAAAGGAAAATATAAAAAAAGAGAGAGGAGAAATCACATGTAGCCAACACACAACAAAAAACTCATTTCTTCAACAAATTGCAACAAGGTATTATTACCATAGGTAAGTATCTCGCTTCCACTCTCTCATTTGCATAATGTGATCAAAAGATGTAAAGATTGTGAACGAGTTGGTTTATAAGCGAAAGGTGGCCAGTTAAATTGGCCACCTTCGTTCAGTCAATGAGGAAAAAATAGTTAGTCCTCACACATGCGGCAATAGTCAAGTCAAAGAAAAGGAGGATGGAGTCGAAAGCAGTTAAGCTACGGATGCCCGAAGTGGGATTTGATTATGAGGTGAGGAGAATGATGATGTGGTAGTGGGACCAACGGTCCAAAAATAGATATTTGTACCTCGGCTTCTAGCACACCACCTCACTCAAATAATCCATAAGAGGAAATAAACGTTGATCCCCATGCATAGATGCATTCACATTCTCGAGGCTCACACGAGCAAAGTCGCTCTCAGCCCTCCAATAGTGTACAAGAGGTAAATTTCATTTTTTTTCCTGCACAGGACCACCTACAGGCTCCTACAGGGAATCCTACAGGATCCCACAGTTATCCTATTGGATACAGTTAGGTAGTCTACCTAATTGGCAGTGAGAAATTTCAGAGGGAGAAAAACAGGGGTTGGCTACATCAAGCACTGTAAGGAGGTAGGCCATACATTTCTTCCTATTTTTCCAAGTTAAAAGAAGAAAAAATCCTCTAGTTTGTTGATATTGATTGCAGTAAAAGGGAATTGTTTCCATAGAAATTTCAGTTCAATTTCCTCCATTAAAATTTTGTATTAGACATCTCTTCTCCTCCATCCATCAGACAAAATGACAGGGGGGTTAAATAGAAGGGAGCCCATCAATATCGTGAGGATTCACCAACACCCTCCTGTGCTAGAAATATTGACAAGGCATAATTGGATGGGTTTCTTTGAGGTATTGAGGGGGTATGATGATGAAGTAGCCAAATATTTTTCTCTCTCCCTCATTCCACTAACTAAGACCTGTGGTGAAGTAAAATTATGAGTGCGGACGCAAACAATTCCTCTAGCCTGATAATGGGTCTAGCCACAACTGATACATTCTATGGAATATTTCCTTAGGTTATAACCAATTAAGATCTTAGTATGCTTATCCCGTTTGATGATGTCCTTGCTTGCTCGCTCCAGCTATCTCTCATTTCCTTCTTCAAACACCTAAAATAAGCAAACAAAAGCAAATAACAACCATGATAATAGAAAAATTGTAACTCAACCTACTTAACAAGTCAAGAAACATTAAGCCATGAACATGTAAGATGAAAAATCATGTAGGAAATAATCGATAGTTTCATATATATTGAATCAGGAAGAGATTACAACCATTGCCTTGGCATTGTCGTTCTCCTCCACAAAACCAGGTTCCCACACACTTATGCTAGCATTCCATGATGGCCTCAACGATAATATTTTTAAGGCTCTTCCCTTTAGGCTTCACACTAAACCAAATTCACACTTCTCCCTCACACAACTAGAGAGCTACATCTATGAATAGCTTGCTATTTATTTCAAACTTAATTAGCACTAGCACACCAACATTAACACTAGCTTATGCTTGGGAAAAAGGGAGGTTTATATAGGATGAATGGATGGGAGATGGATCCTCTTCTCATGGGAGAAGGTCTTATCTGTTGAGGTAGTTCCATCATTATAGGGGAAAGGAGACCAAACTAACATCCTTGACCCCATCTAGCCAAACCATTTACCAGGCTTCTGTTATGAAGCTTCTAGAGTTGGAAGCTTCGACTCTTTATTTAAAAAACTTTCCATAAGAGGACCGGCGTGAATGAAACACAACTTAGTCACTCTGGTCGGCGCTAGGGACAATGTTAATCCCTACATATTGGTGCGAGGAGGACAAAGGAAATTAGCGCTGGTCTTGTAAATTGGGAAAAATAGAAGATTTTGGGGAAATGGTGCAAAAGGGAATTGTTTTGCTCATGAAGAGGGACATAATGGGAGTTTCTTCATGAAGGGTAAGCATGTAGGGTTCATTGTAGAGGTCCTCCAAGATCAAGGAACAAGGAGTATAGGGACAGTGACAAAGTGTTGTGTAACATATGTCTCCTAAAGTGTGAAGGCTAAACTAGAGTGAGGGATGAAATTCTTTATGAATCAGCGTGGGGAACCGTAGTCTGCCATCGGAAAACCTACAAGCAAGTACAGATACATATACATAACTGAGAGCTCTGTCAAATGATGCATGAATCGTAGCATGGATGTAGCCATCCAGAGAATGATCATGTAAATGGATCTAAGTATGGGTGCAACCATCCGTCAAAGAGGATCATGATGAAACTAAGGTATGGTTGTAGCCAACCAAAAATGAGAAGGATCACAAATGATAACTCATGGTATGGTCACAACCATCCATCTAAAAGAGACATTCATATCAACATAACCATGTCACATCACTTCACAACCTAGACTATTGTGATATGAGCCCAGGGTCTTGGGCTCCAACACGACTCGATAAAAGTACAAATTCTAACATGAGAATAGATGTGTTGACATAGAACATACTAGAAATTCGCTTGATTACCAGTCAATGATGAAAATTGTTAACAAGCACGAGAGAAACCACCAATAATGACAATGGTCCTCAAGGTACCATCAACACAATCCATGGAATGTGAATAGAGGAACTGAAGTCGAACACCTGTGAAATCACTCAATCGAAAGTCAATGATGTGAACTTGCCTTCGAGTGCAAAGAACCTGCCATTAGGACATGCAAGCTCTAAGGTACTAGAAGGGAGTCTCTCGATCAAATTCTCAGATAATGAGTTGAATTCAACAAAAAGTGACCATGTTGAAGGAGGGGCATAATGTATTCCACATCATCGACACAAGACAAAAGGATGCAAAATGATTTTGGATCATACAGAGAATCAGAGGTAAATGTAATTGTAGAAGGACAACTCTTGAACATATCAGCGACATGACTAGAAGTTTGATAGCTTTTGGATCCATAGGATCGGTGGTCATGATGGCATGGTAGAGATCAAATGGAAGGAAAAAATGAATGGCCCAACCTAGGAAGGTCTGAACTATACAAAGGAGGATATCAAAACCTGACACGAAGCAGAAAGTATCATGTTCAAGAGTGAGCTGTCGACACAACTGATTAGATTTCCAAATTTCCCCCCACCATTTCTGGAAGGTACCCCAATTATTTTTTAATCACAAGATTGAAGGGGATAGCATATGCTTGCACTGTAAGTTCATCCTTCAAACGAATCCAACCTAGTAAGTTTAACGAGCCCTAGGAAGGAGAAGCTCATGTTTGTCATGACGATGTATCTGATGTCGTTTAATATTTTAACGAGTCCAATGAAGGTGTAACTCGATATATTTTTCATGTTCAGATAGTTTGAAAAAGACACGTAAAAGAAAAATCCACATTGTCCCTTTTCGTATTTTTGTGTCTCTCAAGCCCGTAAAGGTAGAAAATGATACTTGAGAGAACCACTTGACCATTTTAGTCAAGGATTACCTTTTTCGTAAATAGTGCATCCCAGCTTGAAGAAAGAGGTAAAATTATACTAGGCACATGATGTTTCACATTCGTTAATGAGTTCAAAATGACAAGGGCTTGGATATCTCTTCACTTTTAAAGGGTTGGAAAAGTTCTTGAAAGTGGACCCCCCATTTTTTTCTTTTCTATGAGTCAAAAGGGAAAAATACTCGGCAATATTTTCATATGAGTTTAACGAGTCGAGAAAAGAGATGAAAATTGACTCATCATCATCGTCGAACATCCATCACCTATCGCTGTGCAAAAAGGTAAATTGAATTATCCAATTCTTGAGGCAAAATAGGTTAAAATATTTACAAAAACTTCATGAAAAGCTGAATAAAAAGGGGAAAAGTAAATATGTTTTTTTACCATTTACCATTTTACCTTGTTGTGAAGACTTTTTAGTTAATTTTTCCCTAATTGTTCAAGAGAAGATTATGGGAGATCCGGGGGTCATTCACTGAGCCACAAGTTACAGGTAAGAGCCAAGGCCCTGAGCTCCATTTTCATGCCTTTTATTCCCCTTTTTAACCCTTTTTAGGTTTTTTGAGGGAGGTTTTATAAAAAAAATCCACCCTCGGTCGGTGTGAATTCTAGGCACGAAATTCGTGCTGGCCTAGGGTAATTGACATGGCCTATTGCACTGTTGATGCAACTGTTTTTAAAACAGGCATGTTGATGCCGTGAATAGGGAAAAACCATATTTCCTCATAAAACCACTGTTGAAACTTGAAATTTATGGGCCAAGCATGATTGTTGACTCAAATGTGGCTTTTGCAGGAAAGAATTACTGGAAATGGTAGATAGGAAACGGGAACATGAAGATGTGGACACCCAGGCACTGATTGATCCAAATTGCCTTGAAGATTTGAGGGCTTGTGGGCTCCTCAAATTCTTTCTCACACCAGGGATGCAGGCCCAAGCTAAGTTGCTTCGGTACCTGATTAGTCTCTAGGAGATAAACTTGGAAATATTCGTCATTGGTGAATAGGAGCTAGAGTTAGAAAATTTAGTTATATATTTAATTACAGAACTATCTCGAAGAGCGGAACTAGTCAACTTATATGGGCCATGACCGATTGGGGTAAGCATATCCACATTGCTCGCCGAACATTTCCCTAAGACCCTCAAATCCAAGAGTGGGAAGATTGAAATTTCCATTGTTCATGATCTGACATTGAGAGTGCTTTTGTTGACCATCAATAGAGTGGCGAGGTCCCAGGTAGTGCACGAGACTAGCAAGTCGAAGTTCTTGTATGCTATTGACTGCACAACACCAACAATCTTCAAGTGGGCAAAGGCCATGAAGATCAACATAAAGCACCAATTGACCAAAGATAAGGAGGGGAATCTAAAGCAATTTTTCTTTAGATCTGTACTAGTGACCTTTTTCTTGGAACAGGTGCCACTATTCTAGTACCAGTTGACTGAGATAGATCCTCTCATGCCACATGACCCGCGGATGGCCCGCTGGAGTTGTTTGATGCCCAGGATCACTGGGGGCCAACACATGTCGTACAAACCTGCATTCTTTTTATGGCTATGATGATAGAAGATCATCGTGGAGGACTGGCCATACAGTGGCACTAACTTCCTTGGAGATCCGGACATGTCGCTACTAGATGGAGAGGATTTTGACGATGAAGGTAAAAAATCAATTTGTAAAGATTTTTTAATTGTTTTTGGTATATATGTGTTTATAACATTTTTCTTTGTTAATGCAGACATTGGACCAGAGTGCCCTACTGGGATGTCCCCAATAGCCAGGCGCGTTGCCTTCCCGATTGATGCTATCGCTCCTTATCAAGAGGGGAGTGACAACAAGGAGGAGATCACAAGGAACCTTGAGGGGTTGACTAGTGGTATCCCAGAGTATGATTGGGTGGTAGACATTCCTCACTAGTACCAGAGACACATGGTGGGAGTATCAGATTGGAACCGCCGATTGTTGACTCATGTTGCACAAGTTGTGTCATTTTACGACGATCACCATGCTGATTAGTTCCTAGGTCCAACACTTACATTTTTTGAGGCCTGCGTGCCATAGATATATGAGGCCTGCAAGCCTCCGACGTTATTTTGGACACACATATTATTTTTTGTGGTTTTGATGTATCAAACATTATCACCATATATATATGTTGTATTTTATTGCTTGCTATGGTACAAATGGTTTGTTTTATCTTTTCACATGTTTCGTAAATGTCTATCCAACACATAATTAGATAACGCATCTATCAATGTATTCGTGCACCTAGGAATATGATGATATGTAATGTAATCAAAATGTTTTTCCACTAGATGAATATGGAGATATATTCTCAATATTTGAGGGTTTCTGATGGAATATTTCCTGTTGAGTTGAAGGACGACAAGCTGTGAATCCAGGTTGACAACCAACTCTCAAATGTCAAGAGCAATGGCTTCTAACAATAATTCGATGACCGCACTGTATTCAACAATGTTGTTAATTGTGCAACCTAAATAGATACCTTGAAGGTCAATCAACTCACTGTTAGGGTCATAAATATCCCATGCCACGGATGATAGGTTTCGGGAACTACGACAAGCACCATCAGCAAAACTGATGTGAGGAGTTGTAGACATCTGCAATGCAAAGAAAACATAGTAAACAGGAAAGATGTTTGAATACTAACACACCAAACCACACTGCACAAAAATGAATGACACACTAATGTACATAAGTAACTACACAAGATGACCTAAGTATAGTACTTCTTGAGGTAAAGCCCATTCTGGGGTTTATCCAGAGGATTTCCTTCATAATCAATAAACTCATAGGACCCTTTTTGCGAAACAAATTTAACAATGCAGGTCCCCTACCACATGGGTTCGAACTTGCCTGCCCCCAGCTTATCATTAGCTTGGTCGTATGGTAAGACCAAATCACCCTCAGAGAATGTGCAATGGGAGACCGATTGATTGAAATGGGACTTGAACCGTTTCTTTTGTGCTTTGGTATCCAATGTGGTGAGATGATGAGTCTCATCCAGTCGTTCTAAATATAAGAGGGGTTCTTCCTGAGGGGATGTTTTGGGGAGAAGTTCAATAACTATTTTGAGTGAAGGAATGTAGCATTTGATCGATAATTTTGCTTCCAGACCATAGACTAGCTAGAATGGTGTAAAACCAGTTGTGTCTTTAGTTGAGGTTAGGTAAGCCCACAGATCTGAAAAGAGCATGAGATGCCAATTTGACTTGTGCATCCCACTAGTATGCTAAAGCATTGTAACCAAAACTATGTTCACGGCTTTAACTTGGCCATTGGCCTGAGTATAATATGGGTTCGAGCCATCATGGTGCAAACCCAACGTCGATGTCAGCTCAACCATCATGTAATCTCTGAAATGGGATCCATGGTCTGTGACAAAGGCTTGAGGTACGCCAAATCTAGAATTAACATGATTAAAAAGGAACTGAGTCGTTGTTTTACCATCTGTAGAGTATGTAGGCATTGCTTCAGCCCATTTGGTGAAGTAATCCACAACAATGATAATATAGCCATGCCTCCTAGCCGAACGAGGGTTACATGTCATATAATCAATGCCCCATTTGGCAAAAGGACCAACGGTAATGATGGGGTGTAGGTGAGCGGGGGGACACACATATTATGTTGGTAAATTTGGCATTCATGGCACTTACGAACAACAAGGATGGAGTCCTTGAAAATGGATGACCAGAAATAACCAATGCAAAGGATTTTTTGAGTGCTAGCATAGCCAGACATATGACCACCACATGCCCTAGAGTGGCAGTCACTAAGAACTCTTTCAGCCTCCTCGATCGTAAGGCATCAGTGAAGAACTGAATCGACACTGACATGGTATAAAGTATCACCAATAATATGGTAGGGTTGGGAGTGATGCCAAATCCTTCGGCGATCATCCTTAGTCAACACGGACTGGAACGTGGATGTCTGGAGATACATGATGATATCATCGTACCATGGATTAAGAGTGCTAATCAAGAATAAAGTCTCTTCCCGAAGCTATTCATCTGCACTAGTAGGGAGATATTTAGAAGGAAGGGAACAAATAAATTAGGCAAAAATGAGTGACTTCTTAGATTTGGCAGTAGTAAATACCAAATCGAATTCTTGTAGGATGACAATCCATTTAGAATATTTTCCCCCAGCAACTGACGAGTCAAGATGTAGGTCATGGGGTTGGATTCAAAAATCACCATAGTCGTGCGCAAGAGGATGTAGTGCCAAAAGCATTGAACAGCCTGGACGACAACCAAAGCCAACTTCTCGACATGGGCATAATGCGTTTCAATGTCGAGGAGATTACGACTAAGGTAGTAGATAACATGTTCGTTGCCTTCATCATCATCTTAGACCAAGACCATAGCAATGGTGCTAGGGGTTGGAGCTAGGTAAAGGAAGTAATCTCGATAATAATCTGGGTGATGCAACAAAGGAACATTTATGATGATGGCCTTAATATCATCAAAATATTTTTGGGCAACCTCATCCCATACAAAGGGTGTTCCTTGTTTTAGCAACCGGGTAAATCCTATAGCTAGCCCAACATAATTGGGTATAAAATGACGGAGAAAATTTGCCTTTCCTTGCAGGCTCTAGAGTTGGTGCAATGAAGATGGAGGGGGTAAATTGAGAATGGCCTCGACTATAAGCAGATCAAGGAAAATACCGTCCTTGGAAACGATAAAGCCGAAGATGGTCAGGGTCATCTTGGCACTTACGAGAATGAGCAGGAAGGTAATCCAAGTAAGGCTGGACAATGTTGTGAATATCATGAAACACATAGGAAATTTCCCGATGAAATGTAGCTCCAACTTTTTTGAAGCCAAAATGGAGTTTGTTGTAAGCGAACATACCCCATGGACAGATAAAAGTCGTCTTTTCTTGATTGGCCGATGTGATGTTGATCTGGTTGTAACCAGAAAAACCGTCCATAAAGGAAAAATTTTCGCTCTCAGCACATTCATCAATGATTTGATCAATGAAGGAAGTAGGATAGGTATCTTTAGGAAAAGCACGATTGAGATATCGATAATCATCACAAACATGGATCATGCCTTGTTTTTTGTCACCGTGACAATATTTGATACCCAATCTATGAGAGGGATGGGATAGATGAACCCAGCTTTGAGAAGTTTTTCAAATTCACCCTTAATAGCGGTGGCCTTCCTAGGGTGAACCAGGTGGAGCCTTTGGCGAACGAGCTTCATGTGAGGATAAGTTGGTATTTCATGCACAACAATGTTAAGATCGATGTTAGGCATTTATTCGTAGGACCTGTTACCACTCAAGGAAACTCTCCTAGGTTGTATATCGGAGATGCCTGGTAACATGTAATCTTCAATATTGTTCTCTAAACTATTGGAATAAATGATGGTTTGGATCAAGCTAGATAACCATTTCAACTATGTTTTTACTCAAGACATGCATGAACACCCTCAACTTACAAGGCTTTAGACCACTAATGTTCAATAGTTTGTAGATTCAATGAATGGATGGAGAATACTGACCATACTGGCAGATGCATACATAAACATAAATGAATGGCTAATTATAGGCAGCAAATGAGAATATTGACTGTACCGACAAATGCATATATGAACACATATGAATGGCTAGCTATAGGTAGTAAAAGAAACTTTAAAATCTAATTTATCAATGCAGAGATAAGATGACAATTATCTGGCATTAGATACAAAAGAAACATGAACAACCTATTCAAGTGTGAGCTTAGAACAAAAGATAAAATGGACATTAAACATATAACAACAAAAGAAGCTTGTATTACTAATGAATGAAGATGAGAAGCTTGAGTAGCAAAGTCTCATTAGTCTCTAGAAGTTGAACCCTTATTTCATCTTGTTTTCAGCTATTTATAGCTCATTTACAATGGTCTTGAGCCTTTTGAGGCTTCAGGTGTCTTAATCTATCCCTCTGTCTTTTTTAACCATTTGATTCCCTCAATAGGTAGTATGATTCGTAGGTTTCATCTTCTGACAGAAGACTAACCATATTTAGATATTTTGGGCATCTTTTTGTGATGTTTGGGAGCTCGCTCGTGCCAGAGATGCCCCATAATGTTTGTTAAGATGGTTGTTGCATTGGCCAGACTGTCGTTGCTCCATGATCTCGTTTGATTCGGGTTGCAGCGTGCTGTGGCCCCTCTCTTTCCCTTTGTTCCCCTTGTATTTTGAAATACTTAAAAACATGGGAAATACGTGAAAATTGGCCTCCCTCTGGACTTCAAATCTTATGGATTTCGTTCCCGAACCCTTTCGGGTCCGGGACTCATTGCAATTAGCTTTACCACTTGTATAGAGGCCCTGCTCCTTCTCAATATTCTGATGCGATCTTGCGATGCAATTTGATCGCAATCGCATATCGCTCTAGCCAACGGTCTTCATATAACATGGTATATATTCCTGCCGATTTCAAAATTGCGATGCGATGTGGGCCCCCCGACCATTGGTAATGTTCTACTGTGATGTAGCGATGTGATCTGATCGCTCAATGTCGAGGATTTATAGATTATGCTCTCCACCGCTGTGACTGTCGATGTGACTCGCCGATTAACTGTCCCTTCAGCTTGGCCGATTGCGATTTAGCTGGTTAGATCTGGGCCGTTGATTAGCTAGATCTAATGGAAATTGTGCATTGCTCTATTTGCGCCTGCAATATTCTATTTTTTCACTGTTTTGGAGTATTTTAGCCTCCCGATATTGTATTTCTGCCCTTCTGAGGGCTTTTGGCATATGATTGTTTCGATCTTGGGAGGATCTTAATCAACTCTTGAAGACTTCAGGAGTGTTTTGGATCCATTTTTTGGGCCAAATGCCGACAAGGCTAACACTGGCTCCTTTTGGGGATGAAATCCTCCCTGTGAGGTTTCAAGAATCACAGAGCAATGCCTTTCCTGTAAAACAAAATTAAATCTTCCTCCTAGTGTTGCATTGGGCATGGAGTCTATTTAGCATGAAATAAAAACTTGAAAAACATATTTACAATACCAATGCTTTAAAGCCTTAAATGAAATAAAGTTCCAAAAGCTGCCCACTGACTGGGCCATCAAAAACATCTCCTCCTTCCTTTAATGCATCCCTTTTGAGAAAAAAATCACCAAACTAAAAATTGACCCTTTTTACCTTTCTATCAAAGGTTTCTTTCTCTTGGTCAATGTGCATATCAACAAAATCATCAAAGAATTGCAAAAGCCTATTACTTTGATCAGCTACTTTAAAAATTTTGCAGCATTTGACTTTGTCTGGCATAGATGATCTATATTTCACCTCATCTCTACATGATTTCGGCCTTTGATGTTTTGCTTGGAAGGTTTTGTTGTCTTGAAAAGTTAATATGAAAGATGAATCAAGGTATTCCTGTGTGAGGAACACAAGGATTACACCTGCTCCTGCAGCTTCCTTAGAGCAAGCCCCATCAAAGAACATGTCCCAAATTTGTGGGCCATATCCCTCTGTGATCTGGTAAACTGGTTTTTTAAGCTGTGTACAGGCCAACTGATCACGCTTGGTAATGTCAAGACTGAGCTTATCCATGACAACCTTGGGCATTGGATTATGGCTAGCTCCAGTGTCTAGAAGACAATTATGAAGGATTTCATCATGAATAGACAGAGAAACATAGAATGATGGGGAGTTATATTCACAATTTTGAATCATTGGGCTGAGAATAATAACTAGTTGGTCATCTTGTAGATTTACATAGTCAGTGGAGGCTTTGATTGCTTTAGGCTCAAGATCCTCAAGGATGGATGCTTTGAAGGATTCATTCTTCACTAGTTCAATCAGAGGCATAGGTATTCTTAGCTTCTAAATTTCTGATTGAAAACTAAAAGAAGAAGGGGACCTGTCAAGGCCTCTTACCTCTATGGCTGGAGCTTTGAGGATGATAGGATAAACTGCTGATTACTTCTGCTTATTGGCTTGATGTTCTACAGGGACAACAGCTTCATGAACAGGAGTTTCTTTGACATCATTCATCATAGACCTCAAATTATATTGGTACTGATCTTCAGTTTGTAGAACAGCTTCACCATCCCATTCTCAGCTCTTAAGGTCATTGAATAATGACTTCTCATAGGCATCGTTAGTTAAAAAGGTGGCACTGCCTTTGTCTTCCATACAATGGACCTCATCATCTTCTTCAAACTGCTTTTCTTCCATGACTACATTTTGGAAAGGTGTCTTCATCCTTTGGTCTTCATTGGCATCTTTGCTTTTTTACAAAATCTGCAACTGCTCATTTTCCCTTCTATATGGATTTGGATTTGGAGGAGCAAAGGTGTTAGGAACTCTTCCTTTCCCATGGTGTTGTTCAACCTTTAATTTGGAAACTTCAGAGGTTAATGATTCTATCAGCTTGGCCATTTTATAGATCTTGGGATCCAAAGATGATGAAGGCTCGCCCCTTTGTATCCTTCTATTAGCATTACCTTTGATCTTTTCTGCAGCCATGATGTTTGATTCTATTTCCAGGGCCGCATCTTGTATATCAGCCAAAGAAGCACATCACCCCTCCCTTAGCTATAAACCGAAGTTATAATCAAAGGCACTGACATAGATGAGTCTAGCAAAGGTAGTGGTGGGTTTTACTTCAGTTGGTATCTTGCTGTACACGCGGTTCAATGTCTTATTAAAATCAGACAGCAGCTCACCACTTTCCCTTTGTAAGTTCCCAAACTCAGTGTGGTAGTAAAGGAGATCCTTCTTATGCCCCCAATGCTTTAGGAATGCATCATCTAAAGCCTCAATATCTGCTATAGATATTGGGGTCAGTTCCCTGAACCATTTTCTAGCCTCTCCATCTAGGCTTTGGACAAAGAATCTCATCCATACATCATCTTCACTAATGTCCAGGTTATCAACAGCTATAGAATGACTCAAGATGTTCTTAAGCTAAAACACCTTCAGTTCCATTGAACTTAGGCATATACTTCTGATATTCTCCAGTAGGCATAGCATTCAAAGGAGTGGGCAGTATTAGATGTCCATACCTAGCAGCTATGATTCTTTCCATTTTGGTAGGTGCTTGTGGGCCTGCCATAGCTATGGCGGCTAAAAGAGTACTGGCAGTCTGAATGATAGAGGGCTGAGGAGTGACTGATAAGACTAAAGGAGTATGATGGATAGGAGGTGAGGCTTCCTTTGGGCACACAACAAAAGGAAAACCTAAAGAATAAGGAGCTTTATGAATCTCTAAGAGTTTTCTTCTCTGCTAGTATTAGAAACTATACTCTCAACATGTATTTGTTTTATTACAAGACTTCCTTGAAGAGATATAGGAGATTGTTTAGGTTTACCTAAACCTGATGCTCCTTTCTACAATAAATTTCTTTCTTTGATGATCATTTCAGGGTCAGGTACTGGATCAGCTTGTGACTTCTGAGGATTTCTCCACGTATGCCTCACAAACTGAGCCAGAGCTATGAAGTGGAGTCGCCACGAAGTTCGGCCTCCAATAGAGTTGTCAGATAGATGATTACAACAAAAAAAGTGCCCAGACTTTGTCTATCATCAAAGTTGGATCTATGTCGTTTCCTAGGGAAGTTGAGCTTCAGTTTCCTCTCCTCGAAAAAGACATCAATTATGTTATCACTCCAGGAAACTCTCCTAGGTTTTATATCGGAGATGCCTGGTAACATGTAATCTTCAATATTGTTCTCTGAACTATTGGAATAAATTATGGTTTGTATCAAGCCAGATAGCCATTTCAACTATGTTTTTACTCAAGACATGCATGAACACCCTCAACTTACAAGGCTTTATACCACTAATGTTCAATAGTTTGTAGATTCAATGAATGGATGGAGAATACTGACCATACTGACAGACGCATACATAAACATAAACGAATGGCTAGTTACAGGCAACAAATGAGAATACTGACTGTACCGGGAGATGCATATATGAACACATATGAATGGCTAGCTACACGCAGTAAAAGAAACTTGCAAATCTAATTTATCAAAACAGAGATAAGATGACAGTTATCTAGCATTAGATATAGAAGAAACATGAATAACTTGTTCAAGTGCGAGCTTAGAACATAAGAGAAAATGGAAATTGAACATATAACAACAAAAGAAGCTTGTATTACTAATGAATGAAGATGAGAAGCTTGAGTAGCAAAGTCTTATTAGTCTCCAGAATTTGAACCCTTATTTCATCTTGTTTTCAGCTATTTATAGCTCTAGATAGAGGAGGAATGACCTGTTGAAGAGTTTTGTGAACCCAATGTTTCGGACTACGAAGTGAGTCCATCATTAGGGGATGCGGCAATAGATAATCTATGAAATTAATGATGTATCACAGAGCTATGATTATTAATATATATAAGAGGGTTTTTAAGGAGTGCAGTGAGAAATTAGGTCGGCTAATTTTATTTAAAATTCATTTGTTTATTATTCATTTTTATTATTATTATATATATTTTTGATGTTATTATATATATTTTTATTATTTATTTAATATTGTTATTATTATTAATATTAATATTATTATTATTATTAATTTATACATATTATTAATTAATTAATTAATTTGTTGTTGTTGTTGTTGTTGTTGTTGTTATTATTATTATTATTATTGTTGTTGTTATTATTTGTTCAGTATATTTATTTATTTATTTTTATAATAATATCCTATTATTATTATTTTTATTAGGATATTATTTATTTATTTTATTATTATTATTATTATTATAATATATTTATTTCAAAAGTTTGGAATATTTAATTACTTTGATTAATTTGATAAATAATAATAATAATAATAATAATTATTATTATTTTTATTTATTTATTTATTTTATTTAATTATTTATTTATATATTATTATTATTATTATTATTTTATTTGTTTTTATTTAATTTGTATCTTTAAATTATTGATTTCAATTAATTAATTAGACTTATGATAAGTGAGGTAATATTGTAGAATTATCTATAATCCTAGAGGTGATTTTTATTGAAATAATTTTATTATAATAATTAACTAAGAAGTGTTTTTAATGTTATCAAGATATATGTTATTGATCAAGAACAGAATTTTAAGAATGGTTAGGTCAATGATTTAGGGATTAAGGAAGATGGTTAAGATTAATACTTACTGTTTTTTAATTTTTCTAATAAAGGTTTCCAAGTGTTACTCAGTTTTAATCCATCATCACGATTAAAGTTATTTTTCCTTTTTTCTATTTCAATGGCTTCTTTAATTTTTCTTTTGAGACAATGTTCTTCTTTTCTAACAAGTTTGGCCTCCTCCATGCAGATGTAATGAGAGGAAGAATGAACATGCTCAGCTAAGGCAGATTTGGAAATTCTTTCTCTTCTTAAGTCAGCAGTGTGTTCTTTGATTCTAACCTTAAGAGATCTTCCTGTTTCACCTATATATTCTTTGCCGCATGAGCAAGGAATCACATAAACACCTTTCTGAAGGTTAGGGTTTATAGGATCTTTAACATAGTTAAATAATTGTCTGATTGTGTTAGCAGGGGTGAATGCTACACTAATGTTATGTTTATTAAGAACTTTAGAAATTTTATCTGTGGTGTCTTTTATGTAAGGAAGGGAGATCTTAGGAATTGATAAGTTTTGATCATTAATATTGTTGTTATTTTTCTTTAGGGATAGGTGCATGACTTTCTTGATGGTGTTTCTATTATAGCCATTTAGTTCAAACACTTTGTGAAGATGGTTGAGTTCATCGTTTAAATGGTCAGGATTAGTGTAGCATTCACCCCTGCTAACACAATCAGACAATTATTTAACTCTGTTAAAGATCCTATAAACCCTAACCTTCAGAAAGGTGTTTATGTGATTCCTTGCTCATGTGACAAAGAATATATAGGTGAAACAGGAAGATCTCTTAAGGTTAGAATCAAAGAACACACTGCTGACTTAAGAAGAGAAATAATTTCCAAATCTGCCTTAGCTGAGCATGTTCATTCTTCCTATCATTACATCTGCATGGAGGAGGCCAAACTTGTTAGAAAAGAAGAACATTGTCTCAAAAGAAAAATTAAAGAAGCCATTGAAATAGAAAAAAGAAAAAATAACTTTAATCGTGATGATGGATTAAAACTGAGTAACACTTGGAAACCTTTATTAGAAAAATTAAAAAACAATAAGTATTAATCTTAACCATCTTCCTTAATCCCTAAATCATTGACCTAACCATTCTTAAAATTCTGTTCTTGATCAATAACATATATCTTGATAACCTTAAAAAACACTTCTTAGTTAATTATTATAATAAAATTATTTCAATAAAAATCACCTCTAGGATTATAGATAATTCTACAATATTACCTCACTTATCATAAGTCTAATTAATTAATTGAAATCAATAATTTAAAAATACAAATTAAATAAAAACCAATAAAATAATAATAATAATAATAATAATAATATATAAATAAATAATTAAATAAAATAAATAAAAATAATAATAATAATAATAATAATAATTATTATTATTATTTATCAAATTAATCAAAGTAATTAAATATTCCAAACTTTTGAAATAATAATAATAATAATAATAATAATATTTAATAAACAAATAATAATTTTATGATAATAACAAATAAATACATAATAATAAATTAAACAAATAAATAAACTAATAATTCAATAATTAGTTTAAACACATGAATAAAGTAAGTAAAACAAATATTTAACTTTATATAATTAAATTATCAATAAATAATAAAATAATAATAATAATAATAATAATAATAAATAAATAATATCCTAATAAAAATAATAATAATAGGATATTATTATAAAAATAAATAAATAGATATAGTGAACAAATAATAACAATATAAATAATAATAATAATAATAATAAATTAATAAATTAATTAATAATAAGTATAAATTAATAATAATAATAATAATAATAATAATAATAATAATAATAATAATAATATTAATAATAATAACAATATTAAATAAATAATAAAAATAATAATAATAACATCAAAAATATATATATAATAATAATAAAAATGAATAATAAACAAATGAATTTTAAATAAAATTAGCCGACCTAATTTCTCACTGCACTCCTTAATAACCCTCTTATATATATTAATAATCATAGCTCTGTGATACATCATTAATTTCAAAGATTATCTATTGCCGCATCCCCTGATGATGGACTCACTTCGTAGTCCGAAACGTTGGGTTCACAAAACTCTTCAACAGGTCATTCCTCCTCTATCTAAAACCATTCTCACCTGTATGGATTCTCTATTTATAGCTCATTCACAATGGTCCTGAGCCTTTTGAGGCTTCAGGTGTCTTAATCTATCCCTTTGTCTTGTTTAACCGTTTGATTGCCTGAATAGGTAGCATGATTCATAGGTTTCGTCTTCTGATAGAAGACTAACCATATTCAAATATTTTGGGCAGCTTGCTATGATGCATGGGAGCTCTCTCATGCCAGAGATGCCCCATAATGTTTGTTAATATGGCTATTGCACTGGTTGGACCGTCGATGCTCCATGATCTCGTTTGATTCGGGTTGCATCATGCTGTGGCCCCTCTCTTTCCCTTTGTTCCCCTTGTATTTTGAAATACTTAAAAACATGGGAAATACGTGAAAATTGGCCTCCCTCCGGACTTCAAATTTTATGGATTTTGTTCCCAAACCCTTTCGGGTCTAGGACTCATCGCAATCAGCTTTATCACCTGTATAGAGGCCCTGATCCTTCATAATATTCTGATGCGATCTTGCGATGCGATCTGATTGCAATCACATATCGCTCTAGCCAATGGTCTTCATATAACATGGTGTATGTTCCTGCCGATTTCGAACCTGCGATGCGATGTGGGCCCCCCAACCCTTGGTAATGTTCTACTGTGATGTAGCGATGCAATTTGATCGCAATCGCTAATTTCTCAACGCCAAGGCTTTATAGATTATGCTCTCCACCACCACGACTGCTGATGTGACTCGCTGATTAACTGTCCCTTCAGCTTGGCCGATTGTGATTTAGCCAGTTAGATCTGGGCCGTTGATCGGCCAGATCTAATGGCAGTTGTGTGTTGCTCTGTTCGCGCCTGCAATATTCTGTTTTTTCACTGTTTTGGAGTATTTTAGCCTCTTGATAGCGTATTTCCGCCCTTTTGAGGGCTTTTGGCATATGATTGTTTCGATCTTGGGAGGATATTAATCAACTCTTGAAGACTTCAAGAGTGTTTTGGTTCCATTTTTTGGGCCAAATGCCAACAAGGCTAACATGACCACACAAACACATAACAGAATTCCTGAAACAGATGAGTGTAAGTCTTGATCTCATCCGGAGAACAAGATACCCCAATATGGACATGTTCAATGATACTAGGCTTGATAGAAATATAAATCAGCATCATTTGGGTAATATTACCCAAACTTCCTTCTGACCATACCTCATGAGTTGTGATTGGTGGCAGAAGTAGGAGGGAAGGAAACAGAGAAGAGGACTCTTCAGAAGTGGTAGACGTGACCGCCGGGTGAGGTAGGAACAAGGAACGATGATGAGTATTGGGTCAAGGCGATTCCTCAAAAGACATGACTTCCATGATACCTTCATCAGCAAGGAAAGTCTCAGCTAAGGGACCAGATGATTCCAAAGCACCAAGCCATGAGGATTGAGAATACGTATCGTGAGAGGTCTTCGAAACAAAAGAATCAGAGGATGCAGAATTCAAAGATGAAACAATTTCCATGTAATTGATTTCGGTAGGACTAAGCGGCATAACCTCACCCCAGGTATCAAAAAAATCTAGTGAAGGTATGACCCAAGGATCAGATTTGACCAAGACCATGTTGATAGAGGCAACATGAGGAGGTGGGAGTGGAAAAATTCCCATTAAGGAAGAATCTTTGAAAAGACCTACCCCCACAAGCTCATAGGAAGCACTAGTGTGCTTGATGTATGGAACATTGCTATCCGAAGAGGAAGAGGAAAAGAATGACAACTGGTCGATAGATTATCTTCCCTTGATGTGGAAAACAAATCATGCGAAATAGGGAGGAGGCTACAACATGCATAGCATGGGTCCAACCTCGGCTGAGAAGAAGATTGTAATTGAGATTGGAATTAACAATATCTACCTTGAATTGCATTGTCTTGCCTTCCAGAGTAATGGAAAGGTTAGGTAAGACACCAAAGGGTCGCGAATCACGCCGATCGAAAGCTTCCAAAGTGTTCGGGGATTGGTTCAAAGCAAGAGAACCAATGGCCTTCCAAAATGCAATTGACATGATGCGGGTGGAAGCACCTTCATCGATGACAGTCTTGTGGATGATATTGTCATTGATGCTTACCTAAATGAGAAAATCAATCTGGTGAGGGAGATGCGAACACTGTTCTGTAGATAAAAACATATCAAATTGGAATCGGTGGGATCGATACCCCTGATATCTAACAGAAAGTATTTCCACTGTGATGGGCTACTTTGGAGCACCTCGAGAGCTGACATAGTTGACTGCGCCTAAGCCAAATCCTCAACAATATTATAGTGTTGATAAGCTCAGGCGTTAGGATTGTATGAGGATTCCGTAGCACACCTCGAGAGGGTGGCCGTATAGCGGAATCAAGGTTACGACACTCAATATGAAGAGGACCAGAACTCGGGGAAAAAGAAGAAGGGGTGGCTTCTTTTTCTTTCTCAGCTATCAGAGTAGGAGTTTGGTAATATTTTGATATAGTAGCCACATTAATAGGCATACTCATCATGAACACTTGAGACCCTGAGGAAGCAAATGATTGAGGTTGGTCTACCATTTGGGTTTGTTTAAACGGAAATGGCTCTTTGAGGACAGCGGGGGTCCCTTTGAGCAAACAGCTGAATTTGGATTGTCGGGGAAAATCCTTAGTGTAGTGATCCTCCTCGTAAATGAGGCAGAGATACTTAGGTTTTCATTATGAAGATTCACTAGCAAACGATTTGGGAGGACCCTGTTTTGGGGCATCAACTTTACCCTTGAATTTTCCTTTCTTCTTACCTTTCGAGAATTTGTTCACTCCGGTATACTGGATAGCGTGGACCTCTAAGGTTTTACCAGGGCCAGGAGTATTCTGAGAAGAACTATTGGGAAAAACATTCAAGACTAACATCTGTTTGGAAGAATATTTAGCAAGGGTCTGGGATACGAACCAATAATTGCATCGACAGGAGGTACAACTTGTGACTTTGATGTCATGGGGTCATATGATGGGCATGACGCATCATGTAAGAACTCATAAAAATTGCTAGACTGAGAGTAAAATAGATCTAAGTACTGGGCATCAGCAATGACTTGCTCTTTAGTAACGCATCCACCCATAGCTATATCGCAAGCAATTGGGTTACACAAACGATTTAGTGAACCATTCAGTGAGAAACTGATCAGCAATCTCGAATTTGATCAGGAAACGTCTATGTCCCCATTCATGGATGTGATTGGAGATGTGTGTCACAGTAGCTTGCTTAAGCAATGTGAGAAAATAGGTGCCAGTTTAATAGTGAACCGCCATATGGAAATGCATGAGGAAAGCCATGACTAAAGAGTTAAATTTATGGTAAGTAATTTCAGGAAGCTTGATGTACCACTTGGCTGCAACACCTGTGAGGGCTCGTTGGAAAAGGCAGAGATGAATGGAATCATCAACGTAAGAGTTCGAAGAGCACCAGAGGTGATACGTCATCACGTGGGCTTGAGGATCTTATTTTTTTTTCCCATCGAACTTTTGGACAATCTCTTGGTATCTTGCATGGCACTGGAGGCCAGTATGGTGAATGAAGGATTGGATCATTTGTAAGGCGAGATACATTTGTAAACTCTAGTATGGCCAAGAATGGAAATTGAGTATTAAAAAGCATAGGAGGTCGGTAAGCGGGTCTGAACGAAGAAGCCCATCCCTAGTGGTAATGATTTTGGCCCCACAGTGGGGGATTTTGGCCATATTGCATTTTATGCTTCCTCCATTATGGGTTACCTTGACCATAGGGATGATTTTGACCTTGCATACCTTGGAACTGTCCAGTCATAGGTTGCTGATAAGAAACGTATGAGTTAAAAGGCTGTTGAGCCTGTTGACCTTGGACATATGGATATTTTACCTATTGTCCCTTAACATATGGGTGGTGAACCTGTTGTCCTTGAACAAGATGATTTTGGACCTGGTGCCCTTGGGCATAAGGTTGATACACTTGTTTCCCTTGGACATAGGGATTGTGTACCTGTATCCCTTGACCAAAACGATTTTGTACTTGTTGACCTAGGACATTAGGGTTTTGTACCTGCTGCACTTGGCCAAAAGGATTATAGACCTATTGACCTTGGAAATTAGGATTTTGGGCCTACTGTTGAAGGACTTGACCCTGGCCTTACCCTTGCAAGGGTTGACCTTACTGATATGTATACAAGGGTTACTGTTGCCTAGGTTGGTTTTGCTGCTATAAGGGTTGGCATTGCGGCTGCAAAATTTGTCCCTAGGGTTGTAGATGTTGGCCCTGCGAGGACATGGACTAGGAGGTTTGTGGAGCATAGTGCATCTGTTGCTGCACGGTTTGCTACAATTGTTGCAAGGTCTGCCCTTGCAGTTGTTTCAGTTGACCTTGCTGCGGGATAATTTTCCCTTGCGGTTGCATGGATAGCCCTTTCTGTAACAAAGGTTTCCCTTGCGGTAACAAAGGTTGCCCTTGTTGGTGTAGAGGTTGTCCTTTTTGTTGCAAGGGTACTTGAACAATTCCCAAAAAAATTCTGAACTAAATCTGACCATAGCCACACTCGAAAGTGGACGAGTTAGGCTAAATGAACTTCCCAGACTGAAGGGTGTAAGGTTGATTAACCATTCCTTGAGAACCATATGGAACGTAAGAAGTTTGGTATTGGACTTTAGCCTCATAAGGCTGCTGATACTGGACATTGCTCAACCCAGATGGACCAACAAGATTTTGAGCCTGTTGGTACTAGACATTTCTTGATCTAGTAGGATCAACAGGGTTGTGAATAATGCCATAAGAAGGCTAGTTCATACCAAGGATATGAGATTGTGAGCCACTCACATTGGTGGTGCCTGACACCATAAAAACATTTAGGTTTTCCCCCCAGGTGGTGGGACAACTTAGCCACTGACCATAGGGATGGAGGAATTGACAGAGACATTCCTCGAGACCATCGGTTGAATCAGACAGGTGACTGGTACTGACGATACAAGAGCGTTGGGAACAGTGGGTTGCACCAGGACTGAGGTAACAACCTGTTGGGAGGTTGAATTCGCAATGAATGGTCTTGAAGTAGGCATGGCACCTGACGCCCAAACAGGGTTATGGTAAAGTGACAAGGTAGTAGGTGTAATTGAAACCAATTGTGCCAAAGACACATAATTAGGTGGCACACTGGAGGGAATGTTCCCTGTATAGGGGAAAACCTTAAGGAGGAAAAGGATGTTCTTCCTCCTCGATAGTGTGTGGAGTAGAGACTTATGACTCCTCTGGAGAGGTGACTGGAGCATCACCTTTGGGTTCCATATCTAGCAACGAACGATGATGAATGGTTGAAGAAGTACGAGGGGATAATTCCAAAGTAACACCCGACTGATCATACAGACTGTAAAGACACTATGATGATATCAAAATAGGGTCAAACAAAGGATCTAGAGAATAGATAACCAGGCCAAGCTGACCATCAGTGGTCAGCGAACTCTCTGGAGTTTGAACGGGATTGTCCGGAGATTCTAAGAAAAGATCAACAGATGCCCCAGTATCTAAAGTTGGCAGAGGACAAGATGACAAAGGTTGAATGCTCAGAATAATTCCAAGTTCAACACCTTGGTCCTCAAGTGACTCTGGTAACTCAGGAAATATTTCCTTAGGAAATCTTTCAGTCAAAGGAGAGGAAGAGGAACTAGGTGAACTAGATGGTTCAGCCACGATGACCTTGTCTTAGTTAACAGAAAAGAGACAGATAAAATTCAAGGCTTTAAAATGTTCTTTAAGAGAAACTCACGATTTGGTCTAGAAAAGACTAGTAGGATGTTATCGGATCGTGGGTAATAAATTATTAAGACACAAAAATAGACTAGTGCTCTTTCATTTTTTAAGAGTTGAGAAAGAAACAAATATGACTCTATCACTTTCGATTGGAAACAAGCTCGAAAGGACAAGTGCTCGAATGATCCTTTATGTTTAATGAGTAAAAAAGATTGCTCTATTTGATCTAGGTAAACAGGATTACCAGGCAACCGTGAACTGCAGAATACCTCCTGGTGAACTAAGAAGTACGAGCAAGCAATCTCCCCGAATGATATGTTGAGTGTATCACGTTTGCAAGGTGGCTGACTCGGCTTCCTAAGGATAAAGGATTGTAGCATAGAGGAGTCTCCCATTATATACTCGATGGTACAGGAAGCACGAATCTGTACTAGCGATGTCTAATGCTGAAACTAACAAAATACTCTACGTTTAAAGATGTCGAAACACGTCTCTAGCATAGACCTTCTAGATATGATCGTTAGGTGTCAAATGCGCCTTAGGTTAATTAAGTTCATTTTAAAGTTTATCTTAAGTTATGTCTCAGTTTTCAGGCCTTAGCAACGTGACTTGAAAAACCTTAAATGCAACTAAATGAGACAAGACCCTTTCAATTGGATGAATTTCCTACACTAGAGAGGGTAGAAACTACAAAATCAAATGCAAACAACCAAGGAAAGGAAAGAAAAATGATCTTTCACTACTTTACTTTTCGAAAAAATAAACTAATGAAGAATGCATTCCAATTCCTAATTTCCTTGCAAGTACATTTCTAACAGCCCTTTTAAAAGAAAAAGAGTTCTTTTCTTTTTCAAATGCTAATGCAATCCTAGTTTTTAATGATGTTGACTATTGTAGCATAATGATACAACAAACCAAAATTTCATACTTGTTCATGAAATGATGACACAAACTTTCACATGCAACACTCCAATGAAAATTTTTCGAGACAATTAGATCTTTAAGCAAATGAAAACATGAAAAGAGAGACTCATTCAAACTAATGAAGCACCGACTTTACCAAAAAAAAGACAAGCAATGTAATCCATGTCGGAAAAGAAAAGTTTAGACAAGCAAATGAAAACTTTTCAAACTTGTGTGATGGAGGTCAAAGTCGTCAAAGGACCGCAAACGAAATGCAAGGAGTAAGTACACCAACAACTCGACTATGTGAGTTCACAATCAGCTGAACGGACGACAATCTAGATTCCCTAATGTCACTAACCATCCAATGACTCAAGAAATCAAGCAGAAAGTTGATAAGCCTACAAGCAAACAAAACCAAATGAAAATAAACTTTCTAGTCAGGGAGAAAATGGTCTAAAAGGCTTACGGGGTTGAAATCATGAGAGCAAAAACACACTGGCCAATATTGCGGACAAACACTAATCTTCACTTACAAGCATAGATGTGACTGCCTAATTGAAAACAAGTGCCAGAGGCTGGTCGACATGACTGTTTCTCAGCATATCGCGCTGATCGGCACAACTGTCAGTGGATTAAGCGCACTGAGTGAAGGAGCCAAGGAAAAAATAATTTTTTTTAAGTTTAATGAGTAAAAAAGATTGCTCTGGATGATCTAGGTAAACATGATTACCAGGCAACCGTGAACTGCAGAATACCTCCTGGTGAACTAAGAAGTACAAGCAAGCAATCTCCCCGAATGCTATGTTGAGTGTATCACGTTTGCAAGGTGGCTGACTCGGCTTCCTAAGGATAAAGGATTGCAACATAGAGGGGTCTCCCATTATATACTCGATGGTACAGGGAGCATGAATCCGTACTAGTGATGTCTAATGCTGAAACTAACAAAATCCTCTACGTTTAAAGATGTCGGAACACGTCTCTAGCATATACCTTCTAGATATGATCGTTAGGTGTCAAATGCGCCTTAGGTTAATTAAGTTCATTTTAAAGTTTATCTTGAGTTATGTCTCAGTTTTCAGGCCTTAGCAACGTGACTTGAAAAACCTTAAATGCAACTAAATGAGACAAGACCCTTTCAATTGGATGAATTTCCTACACTAGAGAGGGTAGAAACTACAAAATCAAATGCAAACAACCAAGGAAAGGAAAGAAAAATGATCTTTCACTACTTTACTTTTCGAAAAAATAAACTAATGAAAAATGCCTTCTAATTCCTAATTTCCTTACAAGTACATTTCTAACAGCCCTTTTAAAAGAAAAAGAGTTCTTTTCTTTTTCAAATGCTAATGCAATCCTAGTTTTTAATGATGTTGACTATTGTAGCATAATGATACTACAAACCAAAATTTCATACTTGTTCATGAAATGATGACACAAACTTTCACATGCAACACTCCAACGAAATTTTTTCGAGACAATTAGATTTTTAAGCAAATGAAAACATGAAAAGAGAGACTCATTCAAACTAATGAAGCACCGACTTTACCAAAAACAAGACAAGCAATGTAATCCATGTCGGAAAATAAAAGTTTAGACAAGCAAATGAAAACTTTTCAAACTTGTGTAATGGAGGTCAAAGTTGTCAAAGGACCGCAAACGAAACGCAAGGAGTAAGTACACCAACAACTCGACTATGTGAGTTCACAATCAGCTGAATGGACGACAATATAGATTCCCTAATGTCACTAACCATCCAATGACTCAAGAAATCAAGCAGAAAGTTGATAAGCCTACAAGCAAACAAAACCAAATGAAAAGCAACTTTCTAGTCAGGGAGAAAATGGTCTAAAAGGCTTACGGGGTTGAAATCATGAGAGCAAAAACACACTGGCCAAGATTGCGGACAAACACTAATCTTCACTTACAAGTATAGATGCGACTGCCTAATTGACAACAAGTCCCAGAGGCTGGTCGACACGACTATTTCTCAAAATATCGCGCTGATCGGCACAACTGTCAGTGGATTAAGCGCACTGAGCGAAGGAGCCAAGGATTTTTTTTTTTTTTGAAACAGGGACTAGATATGCTACTATGAATTTCAAACTCAGACCAGTAAGTAGAAGAAAAGAAACAGAGCCAAAGGGAAAAAAGGGAACTAGAAAATTTCACACAAAATCATGGAATCTCAAACAAGACAAACAGTAGGATTGGCTCAACAATGGAGTTGCCAATTTGTGGTGAAGTAAAATTATGATTGTGGACACAAACAATTCCTCTAGCCTGATAATGGGTCTAGCCACAACTGATACATTCTATGGAATATTTCCTTAGGTTAGAACCAATTAAGAGGGCCTACCTCTTAGTACGCTTATCCTATTTGATGATGTCCTTGCTCACTTGCTCCAACTATCTCTCGTTTCCTTCTTCAAAAACTTGAAACAAATAAACAACAGCAAAAAACAACCATGATAAAGACAAATTGTAATTTAACCTACTTAACAAGTCAAGAAACATTAAAGCATGAAAATGTAAGATGAAAAATCATGTAGGAAATCAATCGATAGTTGCATATATATTGAATCAAGAAGAGTTTACAACCATTGTCTTGACGTTGCCATTCTCCTTCGACAAAGCCAGGTTCCCAGACACTTCTACTAGCATTCCATGATGGCCTCAACAACAATAGTTTTAAGGCTCTTCCCTTTAGGCTTCACACTAAACCAAAGTCACACTTCTCCCTCACACAACTAGAGAGCTACAACTATGAATAGCTTGTTGTTTACTCCAAACTTAATTAGCACTAGCACACAAACATTAACACTAGCTTGTGCTTGGAAAAAGGGAGGTTTATATAGGATGAATGGATGGGAGATGGATCCTCTTCTCATGGGATAAGGTCTTATCTCTTGAGATAGTTCCATCATTATAGGGGAAAGGAGCCCAAACTGACATCCTCGACCCCATATTGCCAAACCATTTACCAGACTTCTGTTAGGAAGCTTCTAGAGCTAGAAGCTTCGACTCTTTATTTAAAAAACTTTCCATAAGAGGACAGATGCAACTGGAACAAAGCTCAGTCGCTTCGGTCAATGCTAGTGCTAGTGTTAATCCCTACAAATCAGTGCGAGGAGGACAAAGGCCATTAGTGTCGGTCTTGTAAATTGGGAGAAGCAGAAGATTTTGGAGAAATGGTGCAAAATGGAATTGTTCTGCTCATGAAGAGGGACACAATGGAAGTTTCTTCATGAAGGATAAGCATGTAGGGTTCATCGTAGAGGTCCTCTCAGATCAAGGAATGGGGAGTACAGGGATAGTGACAAAATGCTGTGTAACAAGACCCATGCCACTATTGTGGTGAGAGGCCTCTTCATCGAGCTCACCCCTGAACTCATAAGTAGAATTACCACACTCCCCTTAGGAGTTCCTTAGAGAAAGGAAGACAAAGGAAATAACCAAACTACAAAGAAGAAATTATTTTTAGAGGGAGGGGAGGCCATGGAAGACAAAGATGGAGTAAGAAGAGAAAACCTACCATACCCCTGGAATGAATTAAGCCACCACCTTATAAAATATATATCATGTGAAGGTAGGTACAGTGTGGTATATGGATACCACTTTAGGTTTCTTGAAGAATTGAGGTTTGGAGTAGATACACCTCCTCACCACAGACTCAACATACCCTACTTCCTTCTTCAATCACTTATAGATATGAGCATGAAGGTGCAGGAAGGAATCTATCAACAACTAGCCCATCATGGGTTAATTAGAGTCATCATAGAAGATGCCCTCCAAAACCTTAGAATTCCTATCACATGGGCAATTTTTAGAGACATGCAGACAAAGGAGGATATAAAATCCCTCGAATATGACAAGAGCCCTACTGCCAGTGAAAGGGATGAAGAAGAAACTGAAACAGATGAAGGAGAAGTAGAGAGGGATGAAGAGGAAATAGGTGAGGAATAAGAGGAAGAGAAAGAGAAGGAAAGTGGTGAAGAAATAGAAGAAGATTCCAAGGAGGAAACTGATGAAAAAGGTGAGTAACTAGAGGGAGAAAAAGAGGAGAAAGACAAAGATGAAAAGGGAAATGGAAAATTGGAGGCAGAAGATAAGGAGGAGTCACCCGTGGTGTCTCTAGAACCCACTAAGAAAGAGGTAGCAACTTCCCTCACTTCCCTTAGCACCCATATCAAACAAAAATGAAAAAGACAAAGGAAAACTCCTTGGTGCTTTAGAACAAGAAAAAGTACAAGAATAAGGTAGGGAAAACCCCAAACTCTCACCAAGGTTCCCATTGTTACTGAAGACTCACCTAAACAACATGAGAAGATATCTCCTCTTATAAAAACTCATGGAGAAGGATCCTTAGGACAAACCTCCCCTAAGTCTCCTATCACTTATGTGAGAAGGCTTGTGACTAGATTTGCCTCATCCAAGGGAAAATACATTCTACAGGATACACAACAGGACCTATAGGAAGCAGAGGAAATCCTACAGGAAACTCTGCTAAACCTAGAGGAAACTCAAAAATTGGTTAAGGAAGGGAGTATGCAGCAAGAAACAAAGAAGGAGGACCTAAAGCTAAGGGAACCTAGTCCTTAACCTAACCCTGACTCCTACTACAGATTTATTGAATGTGGTAGGTTCATTCCACAAAAATTTTGCATCCCATTATTTTTTGAGATTGAGAAAGAAAGAGCAAGAACACATAGATGGATGTAGATTTCCAAGTGCAAGGGAGTTGAGGACATAGGTCACATGGAGGAAAAGCTCAAAGAGATGGGAAAAGAACTAAGTAGCCTGAGGGATAGAGAGGCCATAATGAAAGCTTAGTTGGAGGCAGAAAATGCATGGTTGAAAGGACAGCTGCAATAAAGAGAGAATCAATTGGAAACCATGGTCAATCTATCCCTAGAGGCAATCCAGTGTAGGATGCCAGCTAATTCCTATGCATTATACCTTAAGGAACGGTGGCTGTAGTTCCAAATCAAGACCCTAGCACAGAGAGGCACTATGCCATTCTAGGATTATAGAAAGTTCATTGATCTTTGGGATCAAATCACATTGGAGGATAGGGCTAATATGTTTGAGTTCTACTTGCATAACATGGCCTTGACAGACTGAATGTATGGGACCCTAATGCAAAACTAGGGGATTTACAGTTGATGGATTTGGCATCATCGATGAGCCATGGGGAAGAAAAGGTTGTAGAAATGAAGAAGATATTGGCAAGGGAACAAACAGAGCCTATCATGATAAGAGTTGAGAAATCAAATCCAATGGTTGTCATCAACATACATAAACTAATCACAAATGATCCTCAACTTTCACTCAGGTATCTTGCTACCCAAGAGCAAGTAATTACACATTTTAAGGATATGTTCAGGCTGTTAGTGGATTACAACATGCAAGCTTTCCAAAGGAGATGGAATACTTTTCCATACAGTTTGAAAATCAGAGAGTATCATTCTCTTGAAAGAATGAGAGAAGCACTGAACAGGACACCCATGTACAAGAAAACCATCCAAAGGCTCAAAGTCAATTGAATTGGCTTGAGACCCAATCCACCACTACTCTTGGGGATGTTAGAAGGAAGGAAGGAAGAGGAAGAAAGAAAGCAGTGGGAGGTGTCACACGGAATCAGTCAAGGGTGCAGACACAACTGACCTTCCTAGAAGTCTAAGACATTCTAATGACAAACAAAACAAACTGGAGCTATCCTTCTCTAAACATACATTATGATATGAGAAATCAAGTGTTTTGTTCTTACCTTTGTCCAAACGCTGTTGTAGAAGTCCAAGCTTTGTTGATCTGGACGAGCTCCTCCTTTTCTCCAAAACCTGCAATCACCAACAGTCAAACAATTAAATAGCACCTGATTATAACATAAAACAAAGCATATTCAACATATAGACCAAGGAGTACATGAAATAACCCATAAAAAACAAGTTATTGAGAAGAATGGACCAATTTGCATTAAAGGTAATCAAAAGGAACCATTACAACCTGAGCCTTGGTGTTGTGCAAGCTCCTTCCAGGGTCCACAAGAGTCTTCCTCTACTTTGACAAAGCTCACCCACTTCCAAATAGAACAAGTAAAGATGACAATCTCTCCTCACAAGATTCTAAATGGGAGTCCTAATTCCTGCAGCATTTACCCTTAGAAATCTATAGCTTTCAACCTTCTTCCTTCTGGCTCAATGCCTCTTTTTATAGTGCTCAAGAGGAAGTTAATCAGGTCCACCATCAATGGGATAGTCCCCTCTTTGGATGGGATCACTCCCTTATTGATGGGATAAGTTCCTCTTTGATAGGAGTGCATGAATCATCTGGAGGCACTCAATACACATCAAACAACCTTCTAGAATGCTCTAGAAATGACCACAAGTAAGTTTTTGAAGATAAAACTTGCGCATTTTAACCTTTTCAGAGGGACGCACCCGCCCCTTTAGATACAGAGCATCATTGGACGCAGACCTTATGAACAATAGGTGCGTACCCGCAGGCAAGGCTTGAGAGAACCTGCGTACCCAGAGATAAACATATTTATAAAGACTTTCTCTCTTTGTTGGAGTTTGACATGAATAGCAGAGGCATAAGACTTGCTCAAGAGGGTAGTATGAGTGTTGATAGAGCCATACCGACTGTAAATAGCCATGGTGACATTTTTTAGTGTAACAGGAGGATATAGAAATGAAGGCAGGATTCTATGCACAAGAAGAGGAAACCACAATAGAAGGATGGGATGTCAAGGACGCCGCTAGAGCTATGAAGGATATTGATATTGTTTGAGTTGCTCAAACGATGAGAAACACTTTCACTAGGGGGTGATGATGAGCCTCATCATTGGGTAACTATATGGACCTTAATTTACCTCCTAGCTTAGTCAAATAAACTCTTCTCACAATTTATTAATTGTTTTGATTATATTTTTTTTTAATGAGATGAGTCAAAGTGAGATATTATGCTTAGTGGAATAATGTGCATTGAATGTAGGTTTGTGAGAGAAAATTAGGGAATTTTGGCAAGATTAAGGGCTGAAACGCGAATGGAACAAGGAAGAGAGATTGTATGAGGCAAATCCTCCTCATTTACTTCTCCCTTATTCGAATATTCCTCCATCAATCATACTAGCTCGGAGTACAAGCAACCAAGTCATGAAGATCAAAAGGCAATCGAGCAAGTGATAGTCAAAGAGTTAGTTTATCTCGCGTTTGGGAGCCGAGCCTCCCTATATTTAAGGAATTCATTGGAGACTTCAGTTGTATAAATAAAGAGGCCTAGAGCCTTATTAGGATTTGAATTTTTGTTGTAAAAACACTAGTTATTTTTGAGCATTAAACTTGTGGAAGAATGAACTTTTTCTTGATCTAGTACTGAGTTAACTCAAAGGGCTGAAGCTCTTGGGTTAGGGTCCAACCCTAGCATCAAAGGCTCCTCTTCTTGTATCTGTATGCTTAGATTGATTTCATAGATTCATGGTTAAATTGTCCTTGGAAGTATTTCATTGTAATTAGTGTAGATTTGATTAGTTTGCTTCAATTTTTGCTTTACTTCAGCAGTAGTTTAGAAGAGATAAAGAACCATAAAAAATCTATCAATAGGTGTTTTGGCCTCACTTCTTCCCTCAGGGATCATGTGTTAAACATAGCAACACGAAATGATAAAAATAGAATCCAGAATATTCCAATTTTAATTTTTCCTTGAATTAAAATTCAAATTTAGTCTCACTAGTTGCTTGAAAAATAATTAATTAATTCATTATGGATTAATTAGTTGGAGAAATTCAAGTTATAAGTCTTTCTGAAGTCATGCAACATTTATCCCTTAAATTAAGGAGATTATCCCTTAATTAAGGAGATAAGGTTGAGTTGTATGAGTTGTAATTAGTTAGCTCACTTTACTGAGTTAAGTCTAGTTAGATTAGTTCCAAACTGTTTGAGGAACTAATTGTGAGTTCAGTTAGTTAATGCATGCATGCATCCAACTAGTGTAATCCAGATAACTGAATATTCTTTCATCATTAACTCATGCATGTCTATTCTGAGAAAGACCCAATTGAGATTAAAGACAGGGACAATGTACTATCAGTTGCATGAGTTTTCCTATAAAGGAAACTCATCCATGCAGAAGGAAGAAGGTTCCTTGAGGACTATGCAGTTTTACAAGGTTTGAGATCAGTGTTACACTTGGTAATAGGAGGATCACCCAGGAGAAACAACGCAAGGAAATAGGAGGCTTAGAGGGCTGAGGAGAAGGTTTGTGACAAGCCTAATTTGCCTTTGAGCATCCAAGAGGATTGTACTAAGAGCTAGCTAGCTATGAGAGCTAAAGCTTTGTGTAATTTTGAGATATTTCCACCTTTTATGATAATACAGGTAGTGGGGTTGTTAGCTAAGGCTTTCCCCTGAGTATTCTTCTGTGTTTCATATACATTGATTCTTCTTCTGGTTATATGTGTTCTGCTTGATCCTGCTCAAATCTATTAGGCTTCCAAAAGTTTGATTGTAGAAGTAGATTAAAGTATTTTTCTTTAGTTATATTGCATTATCAGGTTAATCTACAGTCAGAATTTCTACATCATGATTTAAGGAAAAGAATCCTATGTAGTGCCAAAAAGATAGAATTCTAATTTCTCATAGAATTTAGATTTTTCTATACTTAAGCCAACATTTGATCAATTTTCAAGAGTAGGACCTAGTCATCATTTCTTCCATTTTCAGCCTTACAATATATCTCATCAATGATTCCATCTTATTCTGCAAGTTTTCCTCATGCATGAAGTAGACAGTTACCTCATTAAACTCTTTTTTCCTAGCTTATTGAAATTCTCCTTGTTTACATGATTTTTGGGCAAATATCGATGTTTGATGCAGTGTAGGTGTTTCAGAAGTAAGGGGAGATCTCATAGTCAACAACTTCCTTCAAACTCCATCCATGCATGATCATTCCTTTCTTTCACTAAGACCCTCACCAATTTCATCATTTTACAAGGAAACTTCTCCAAGCATGTTGAGAAAATCCAACCATCTCCCAACCTTGGTTTCAAGTTCTGAGTGATCCTAGGAATTTTTTTTCTTCATTCCATCCACCAACTACCTTCCCTAAGCCTTCCATCACCTTCATCACCCATCATTTTTCTCTTGGCTGTATCTTGTAGAAATACAGTGAATCATGTAAGTTTTTAGGACATCTTGTAGGTTTTACTGTAGTGGCCTGTTTTGAGGCTAAGTTGAGGGAAAAGCCTCTAGTAAGCCAAACAAGGTCACCTAAGGGTCTCCCAAACCTTCCAACCATCAACCAACACTCCTAAGCCACCTACCACATCACCAAAAGATATTAGCTTTCACTCTCTTCCATAAAAAAAGATAAAAAGAAAAATAGATTTATTCTAGTCATTTACATGCATAGTAGTAATGTTTGATGTTTTGAACTTACATGCTTAGGACAGTATAATTTAATACATGTTAACTTAGCATTCTTTCTAAAGCATAGCCTCTTAGTAGTTAGTTAAAAAATGGTGTGATTTTAGCATTGGATTTCAATCTTTTTCCTTATTGTTGTAGACAAGATTTCTCTTTCCCTCATCAGTAATCAAACTTCTTCTGAATCCATAGAAGTATGGATTGAAAAACCATAATGGTCTCTCGCCATCTGAACAATGAAAAAAGGGCAGAACCATCTCTTTGACTTGTGTATACATCATTGTCACCTCCAAGTTTGTACAAACCCCAAGTTGATAAAGTAAATCTAGTAGCCCTAGGAGTTGCAACATTCTTGCTGTAATATTGGTGCTCATCATAAAGCACCCCCTATGAGATCCCCCCTCACTCTTTCACGATGTCCATATGCAATATCCAAAGGTGAAGGTGGAAAATATCCCAAAAAAATTCAAATGGGGACTAAAAAGTAAAGCCGTGGATTGCTTATTATAATAGTTTTGTATATATACCAAATTTTCATCCAAATTCTTCATATGCTTATGATTGTAATCCCTCAAAAGTTGCACCAAATTCTTGTTGAATTATTTTCCCTTCTATTTGTGGATGGAATGTTATAGACCTCTTCAACTCTTTTTCCATTGTTTCCCACAATGTATTCCAAAATGCATTGAGAAATTTTTTTCATTGTCTTAAATGATGCTCCTTAGTATCTCAAAATAAACCTAAACCTATCCAAAGAACAAGTTTATTGTTTCTTACCTACTAATGCTATAGGGCATGATAATTCACATCTTCCTAAACCTGTCAACTACCATGAACAAGTAGTCATGTCCCTTCCTGGTTGTTGGTGAACCTTCCACAAAGTCCATGGAAATTATTTCACAAGGACAAGTTGCTACAATTAAAGGATGGTATAGGCCTTGTTTCTTGTTACTAGGATTGTTGATACAAAAAAACATACATATTCTTATGAACCTAGGTGCAATTACTTTCATCATAGGATAGTGCAATACCTTTGTAATTTGTTCATTGTTATCCCTACACCAAAATGCCTTGCAACCTTGGAGGTGCGAGTCTCTTTAATTAGTTTCAGTCACTCACCTTTAGGAAAAAATAACTTGTCTAACCTTTAGAGTAACCCATTCTGGAGATGAAAATCAATTTTGTTGTCACATTCATGTACATGACTCTAGATTTTCAGCTATTGAAATGCCTCCTTGAAGTCCTCGTCCTCAATATATGCCTCTTTTTATGCATCATGGGTGAAACATTCCATGTGCATTAGAGTTCCCAAAGCTATGATTTATGGGTGGCCTTGAAAGCATGTTGGCCAACATGTTTTTGTTTCCCTTCTTGTACTTGATCACTAAATAAGCATAATGTAAAATCCCCATCCACTTGTACTTCCTAGTATGTTGTAACTTAGTCTAATCCTACATGTATTGTAGCAGTTGGTGGTTTATTTGGGTAATTATCCCCTTTCCCATAAAATAGTGTTTCCACTTTTTGATTGCTTATATCAAGGCGTAGATCTCCTTCTCATTGGTAGGTAGTTGAGAACTACACCATGAAATACTTTAGAATGGTATCATACAGACCTTCCTCCCTACATTTCTCCCACATACCCATACACATCTATCTCCACTTTAAAGGGCTACTACATGTTCAGTAATGCAAAGGTGGTGATTGACTGATTTTCTTCTTTAACTCATAAAATTTATTTCCCCATTTGAAACTCTTTCCACTCACTATTATGGCATGGAGTAATGTTGTCACTACTAAAAATGAGGCTAAATTTCCTCAAGTACTATGCTTCCCCAAAAAAACCCTTGATGTAGAAAACATTGATAAGAACCAACAAATTCATGATGGCCTCCATATTATAAGGATCTATCTTCATCTCTCCTCAACCAATCACATATCCTATACACCAAATATTGTTGTGTAAATCCACATTTCTTGAGATTTAACAATAGCTACTTCATCTTAAATGTATATAGTATCTGCATCAAATGTGAGATGTGCTCCTCCTAGGTATAATTGTGTACTAGTATATCATCCAAACAAACAATAACAAATGAATCTAGAAAATGGCGCAATATGTCACTCATTAATCTCATGAATGTAGCTAGTGCATTGAATAGACCAAATGGAATGACTAACCACTCATACAAACCTTGTATGCTTTTGAAGGTGGTTTTCCTTGTATTTCTTCTCTAACTTGAACTTGGTGCTACTCTTATTTTAAGTAAAACTTGGTGAATTAATTTTCTTATTGAAAATGGTCCAATAGATCATGGTAGGGGTACCTATTCTTAAGTATAATTTTGTTCAATGCCTTGTAATCAAAGCACATTCACCAATTCCCATCCTTCTTAAGCACAATTATTATGGTCGATCCACATGGTGAGTTACTGGGTCAAATAACACCTTGATCTAGTAGATGCTACAATTACTTCTCATTTGCTTCTATTACAGACTACATGAAAAAACCATGTTTGGAAATGGGGAGTATGAAAATAGTTGGATCTCGTGCTCCACTTTCCTCTTGGGTTGTATCCCTTTAGGATCCTAGAACACTCCCCTAAATTCCCATATAAACTCTTCACGATGTTATATTTGTTCATTAGTACACCATTATAGGGATGCATTTTCTCTCATGGGATCTTCTACACACATAGTTTCTCATAAAATAATAAAAAAATTCTTCTTTCTCGAATTGATATATTTCATAGCTTGCTTGGAACTTACCAATGATATCTTTGACTTTCTCTTATGCATGTTAATGTTTAAGGATTTTTTTTTTTTGATGAGGTGATACTATTTATTTATCTACATAAATATTTCACCCTAAAGTTATATATAGTGACTCCCAAATGCATCATCACATATATCATGTGGGACTACTTGTAATTATACTTCATCAATAAAATCAACACTGATAACAAATTTGATTTTGCACTATTCAGTTACCCTTGTCTCCACCTCCTTGTTGACCCATCCCAGTGGATAAGGGCTTGCATGGTCATGAACATCCAATCCAATTTTGTTGACCAGATTCACTATTATGAGACTTTCCTATGATCTTGAATCAAATAGAGCATTAATTCTTATCTTATTGACCTATATCTTTCTATGGAAGAGTTTGAAAATCTTATTCTCTTCCTTTTGTTGAAGGATACTTGGATTGAACCCCTTCTATATTGATGTGCAAAAAATATTCTCACCCACATATGAGCTTCTTTCCACCTGACTTCTTGAATCTATGGCCATCATAATTTTCTTCTTCCCATCCTTATTCTAGTTATTTGGGTTTAGCTCTTTTAATCTATGTTACTATCAATGTTACTGTTGCAGCCTAGTATTGCTAGGCGAAAACAATGAAGGTTTTTCAAGTGAAGTTCATGGAATACTTAAAAAAAGGGCATTGGAGGATAGCATTTTATCATAGCTTATGACACAAATAAAAGAAAATAATAATAATAATAATAAATTGATGAAAAGTGGTGTTTTTATAAGTTATTTTGGCCTTTTTATGCCAAAAGGGTTCTTTTATTAAAATATTGGGCTTAAAATCATTGAGAGTAAAGAGAACAAAGGCCCATGGGTTATGTATTATTGGAGATGACCAATCATAACTCACAAACAAGCTCCATTCACAAACTGTCAAACAAAGGCAGCACCCATACAAGGTGTTGAATCAAGGGAGAATCATCACATTGTGCACATCTCGTCAGTAGAGGTTGTCAACAATGGTGCATATATAATTCCAAGGAGATTTTCAATTCAGAGATATTAGATATATCCCATGGCCATTAAACAATAGTGGGAATCAATAAATTGACGATGGGGAAAAATTTGGAAAAACAAATGTTACTTAATTGTTGATATTTTGTCGTTTTAAATAAAATCTAGTGGTTAGCACCTTGTGGTCTTGGATTGTGTTGTTACTTTAAATTGAAAGATTGATCAAACATTCAAGGGAGTTCAAATGAATTGATTAGCTTCGTTCCCATTCTTCAACATAAACATTATCTTCAGTTCTCATGTCGTATGCACTTTCATATGGCATCATATAAACCTAGATAATTTTGTCCTATTCTAACTTCTCTCTTTGTTTCAATTATTCCCTGATCCGCCTCTATATCAAAATTATTGCAGAGCCTTATTGATTCTTGTGTCTGAAGTGGCATGTCGATGCAAGTAAAGAAGAAACTAAGAACGAGGATAATGAAGATGCTCGTAGGGTAGTTTTGTAAAGTTATTAGTGAATGCCAATATATCTCATTCAAATCTCAAGGATAGGAGGGAGAAGGAACAAACTTCTAAAAAAATATATTGGAGCATCAAACCAATTTGCTTGAGATATATTTTCTAAATCATCAGTAGAAACTACATCCATTTTATTTTCTAGTGAATTTGACCATGTTACTCTTAAAAGGGGACACGAAAACACTGGTGTAACGAATCAAGTTGTTAATCAACTATTGAATGAACTTGATGGTGTTGAAGCAACGACAGGGGTATTCTTTTGCAGCAAACAACTGCCCAGATTTACTATATATTGTTTTGTTGCAACCTAGGAATTATATTGTCTCCTATTTTGTGACTTCCTTCCTACATGTTAATGGCTTGAGATGCATAGCCTCTATACATAAGGTTTCAGTGGTGTTGATATTAAAGCGCTTCTGTATGATTCATAACTTGAATATATTAATGATTTTCTTGAAAGTGGTATGTGTGGGGCTTATGGAACTTCAGTAACACACCCCCTTATAACCCATACTTTTAGAATCTGTTGTGGTCAAGGCTAGGCCTTCAACCCCAGAAAGTGAGAAGCATAGACAATATACCATATAAAATGAATTATTGAATTTAAAACTTTTGTCTCAGCTAAGGAAATGATGCAAATGGAAAAAGATTTACTTTAGCATCGATACATCATCATTTAAACATAACACATAAATCTAGTTCTAAGAAAGATGCTTTGTTGCAAAATCATGGCATTATTGTAGTTACAATTCCTTTCATGTTAGAAGCCTTTTTAAGAAAATCCCAATATTTTTAACCATTTGTATTATTTGTTGGGAGGATTGGACCTTGGCATGAATTTTCCATTTGACCTGGAATTAAATAGAAGGGTGTGTGAAGCAATTGATTATGAATAGTGAGATGGATGATGAAGGATCTGATTGACATGATGACATAGTTGATGTCCATGTTAAAACATTGAAGGCGAACAAAAACCTTGGGGAGCACCTACGCCTATCCAAATTCTCTCAATTCAATGAACAAATTATTATTAAATACAATATTATATCTCAGGTTAGAGGTAATTGTAAGGCTAATCAAACCAAACCCGAAGGATGATTTGAGGCAGCAAAATAAGGATGAAGCTTTGGTTGCATCTCTTATTGGAAAGGATGCCAAATTGATTGGTGTTGTCACTCAAGTTGAGGGTTTCATGGGCATTAGTGATACACAACACTATGGAAAAATGTGTGCCTTGGATAAATTAATGGCATCTCGGATTTCACAAGACAAAATATTTCTATTTAGCTAGTTTGTTAGGCTGTATTCATAAGGGCTATTTCTTTTCTCAAATTGATGGTTCAACTCCAATTAATAGTCACCAGTTCCATGTTGACAATTTTAATAGAAGTCAAATCAATAAGGTTTTCCTTATTCCTATTCTCGCTGGTGAGTTAGGACTAAATCCAATTAGTGAAAATTGAGCGGTTATATTTGATCCAAACTGGAACCCTACACAGGAATGGTCATTTTGCTATGGGAAGAAACAACATATTACAACATTTCACTTTCTTGCTGTAGGGTCCGTGGAGGAACTTGTTTATACATGTTAGATATATAAACAAGAACTTTTCAAAATTGTTGTTTTCAGAAACCTTGAAAAACACTACTTTGATGGTCTGCAAAACTTGAAAGAATTTGAGGGGAGAATTTTGACACGAGGAATCTTTTTCATGACCCCTCTAACAAGATATTCAATAGTGAAATTGTTGAACTTCATGAGAAAATATTGCAGAGATTTGGCAATCGTGATGCTATTGGAAAGGTCAAAAAATCATCAGAGTTATGCCTATGGATCGACCAGTGTGTCTCTTGGAGAAAGCCTCTAGGTATAATTATGTGTAACATCCAGAGATAGTTCCTGTAGGCAATTGAAACAATATTTGTGTTGTTTCCAAAAAAATTGTCTTCCATGAAATATATGGAATCAATGTCACAACAATATGAATAGAGTCAGGGTTTACACTTGTCACAGATGCACAAAGATTAATTTCCCAGAGTACTTATTGTCCAAATCAATGAAATCCTAACATCAGAGTTTATGTTAAGGAGAGCTCCTTCGAGTGGTTTTTCCCAACCGCTTATTTCTATATCAACAGTCATAATCGATCCTGGGAGCACTCATTCTTTGTTCTAGAAACCACTAGACATGGTCCCCAGTGTGGGAAATGGTTTTCAAAAACCATCCAAATTTTGATGATGTATGCATGATGACAATGATCAGGACCCATATCGACATCCATCCTCGCTCCAAGCATTCGACAAAGACTCACCCACACATTTAATGTTGTGTTTAATTTAAAAGCCCTCCTCACTCTTGGCCTTCCCCTCTCCGATCCCTCCTCTCTCGTCTCCTCTCCCTTATCCACCCTCGACCAACCGCCTCCCTCCCCTCCCCTCCCCTCTCCTCTCCCTCACCTGGCTCCCACTCCACCCCCTCCCTCACCACCCTCCACTCCCCCTCCACCCCCTCCCTCACAACCCTCTGCTCCCCCTAACCCCCTTACCCCCCTCCCCTCCCCGCTTGGGCCTCCAACTTGCAGCCTCCCTGTCGCTCGTTGGGGGCCCATGCGGGGAGGGGAGGGGGGTAAGTGGGTGAGGGGGAGCGGAGGGGGGTGAAGGAGGGGAGTTGGGTTGGGACCGGGTATAGGAGGGGAGGGGAGGAAGGGGGACAACCGAGGGGAGCAAAGGGGGGTGATGGAGTGGGGGTGGTGTGGGGGCCGGGTGGGTGAGGGGAGAGGTGGGGGGTGCGGGGTTGTAGAATTTTCTAATTGTTTTATATTTATTTATTTTTTTAATTGCTTTTTTTTCAATTGTTTTTTTTATATATTTTTTTAAATTGTTTTTTTTAATTGTTTAATTTTTTTTTTTAATTTTAAATTTATAGTTTTTAATTTTAATTTAAGGTTTTTTTTGTTTGTTTTGATTTATTTTATTTTATTTTGTATTTTAATTTTAATTAATTTATTTATTTATTTTAATTTAAATATTTCTTATTTTAAGTTTTAAGTTTTAAATTTATTTTATTTTAAATTTTTTTATAATTTAAAGGCATACATACATACTCTACCCCCCTCTGGTTTGGTTTTGAACCTCTGACCTCTGAGAACAAAACACATGCTCTTAATCCTTAAGCCCACTCTATGTCATTATTATATATTTTTTTATATTTGATTTTTTTTTTCATGTTTTACTACTTTTATTTTTATTTATTTATTTATTTTTTCAATATTTGAATTTTTGTTCATATATATATATATATATATATATATATATATTGTGGAGCGGACTCAAATCATTATAACAAAAATTTTAAAATCATGGTTGGCCTTTAAGTTTTCATTACAATGGGTTGAGCTCATCTACACTGCATGTCAATTTGATAGTTGATTTTTAGATTTTTTCGCAATGTATCAGGTTGTCTTATGCTAAGATTTCAAAATCGCTATATATTTAGCATTTAAAAAAAATTACTCTTGGTATAATAACTCTTTCATTCAGGTGTTCATTTTTAAAGTTTTTTAGTCATAAATCTTTTCCAGCTTAAAATATTTTGAAAATTTAAGATTGTTTTGTAGTCATAATCTTTGGTTTTAATTCCATGGTTGAAAAATTGTCAAGATTTTTAATGTTTTTCTAAGTCGTGATATTTTATCTTTAATGTTATAGCTGAAAACAATTATAAATATTTTTTCTTAGAACCATGGTTGAAAATTGTTGGAATTTTAAGGTTTTTCAAAGAAGTGATATTTTAAATTTAATGTTATATTAAAAAATTGTCGGAATTTTAAGGGGTTTCAAAGACGTGATATTTTATTGTTAATTTCATGCTTGAAAATCATTGGAAATTTAAAGCTTTTCAAGGTCATGATATTTTGTTTTTAATGTCATTAATAAAAAGTGTTGAAAATGTACCCTGAAAAAAAAAACGTTATTCCGGCATCAACACTTTTCAATTTCAAGGTGTTTTTTGCACCAAACAAAATGACTTTTATTGTTTTTACAGTTATTTTTAAAAAATATTGAAAATCTACTATGAAAATAATAAAAAATAAAAAATAAAAAATAAAAAATAAAAAATAAAAGATAAAAAATAAAAGATAAAAAATAAAAGATAAAAAATAAAAAATAAAAAATAAAAAATAAAAAATAAAAAGTAAATTATTCTGGCATCAACACTTTTCGATTCAGGGTGTTTTTTCATGTTTTTTTGGGATTTTGGGGTGTGAGTACCCATTTTGAGGTAATAGTTCCCTTTTGATCGGTAACTATGTTTCATGTGTACTTTTGGAATTGAGGAATTTAATGAGTTGTGTAGCTTCATTTGGTTTATCACCCATCTCTTCCCATAAATATAGAGATGCGATAACCATAAATATAGAGATGCAGCGGAAATAATACTTCATTTCATTACTGTAAAATACTGAAATATGCTTATAAACAGAAATGGAAAGAAACCAGCTAGGGCGATGGTAGCTTATCCCTGAGAAGAGATGTGGCGGCTACATGCCTCTGAACTGTTCCGAACTGTATTACAATGAGGCTCGAAGGCCTATTTATTGTTGAGAAACAATGGAAAACCCTTCACATCCCGAAACCTAACCCTAGAAGATGAAACGCCAAATTGTGGGCCCTGTTTGGGTAAATTGGTACATCAATTTCCCGGGGTCGTAACTTTGGCATACGATCTCCGTTTGACGCGTACGATAGCTCGTTAGAAAGATCTATCCGAGGACTACCACTTCGGGAAGGGAAACATAGGTCCATGGACCCATGTTGCCCCCAGATTTCCCAAAAAACGTCGTTTAGGGCCTCAAAACGGCTCCGGAAGTTCAGGACCCGAAAAACTGCTAAAAATAGTAAACTGTGCTACAATTTAGGAAACTGAAAAAACTGAAAGAGACAGCTGTGGGGGTCCAAATGGGTTGGTGGGTGGCCACCAACATCCACCTGGATCATTCCTCCCCCCTTAGGAAGCAATGGTCCCCATTGCGTTGAGTTCCTCCATCTGCTGAACTTGTCCTGCAATCTTTGATGTGTCCAGTGATGGTCGGAAGCACGGTCGCCGATGGTCCACATTGAACATTTGGTGCAGGCGAAGGAATGGAGGAATGATGTGCTCCAAAGCATTGTTCCCCATAGCCTTGGTACCGCTGTAAGGACCATGTCGAAGTGATCTGAGCTTCTGATGGGTTCTGGTAAGGCGTTCTTTCTGTCGATGCAACCAGACTTTGTTGCCCCCCTGAAACTTGTGTGGTACCCATGTGGGTGAGGAGAAATTGTTCCTGTGTTCTGTCATGACCGTATCCCTTTTCTGCTGCTGCTGTGTATAGGAACCCTTTGCAGGGGTCATGGATGTAGCAACGATCTTCCCCTTACTTTGGGAGTGAACCAGACAGATGAATTTCCTGGTCTGTGATATGAGCTTGCTGCCTTTCTTGGTAGTGATCAAAGATGTGGCGGTAGGTGGGGCTACCTCTGGTATCCTGTATAATGAATTATTCAAAGAAATAATGACAGCACGAGGCCTTGACTCATACACAGCATGTCGCCTCCACAAGTATGGTTGGCCTAATAATACATCGCAAACATCCAGAGGTGTAACATCACACAATACCTCGTCTGTGAAGGGCTTGATGCTGTAGGGAAGGCGGCACTGCTGGCGAACTTTCAGATCTCGTCCTTCATGAAGCCACCCGATACTGTACGGCTGCGGGTGTGGTGTAGTCGGTAGGCCCAACTGCTTCACAACCTCTGCTGAAATGAGGTTCTTTTGGCTGCCACTGTCGACAATGAATTGTAGCGGCGAACCCTTCACCCACATCTGTGAGTGGAAAAGACGCTCCCCTTCCTCTGGATTTTCGGGCTTATCTTTCTGGATCTTGGTGGTGGAAACAGTGGCGCTGGGATCCGCATCAATGATCTGCTTCCCTTTTCCATTCCCCTTGTCGGGTTCTGGCTCAGGGTCGGAACATGCATCTGATTCGGAAGCCTTCAACTCGGCCACCAGCGACTGCTTGGTCCGACACTCACTTGTGTTATGAGTGGGACTCTTGTGGAACTCACACCATTTCCCTGTGTCCTTCTTCGGCTTCATGGTGTTGTTCTTTTCTTGCGGCTTCGACGGGTTGTCTTGGGTCACCCCGCCTTGGCTTTGTCCTTTGGGCTTCAGATTTGCAGATCCAAAGTCTCGCTTCTTCTGTTTGAACTTTTGCTCGATTTTGACAGCGTATCGGTATGCTGTGCCGAGTGAGGAGATGTTCAAGAACACCATCTCTTCCTGGATGTACTTGTGCAGGCAGCCACGGTATTTGAGTACCAGACGCAGCTCAGAATCTTTGATACCCAACTGTGTGCGAAGGGTATGAAAAATGTTTGTGAACAGAAATGGAAAGAAACCAGCTAGGGCGATGGTAGCTTATCTCTGAGAAGAGATGTGGCGGCTACATGCCTCTGAACTGTTCCGAATTGTATTACAATGAGGCTCGAAGGCCTATTTATTGTTGAGAAACAATGGAAAACCCTTCACATCCCGAAACCTAACCCTAGAAGATGAAACGCCAAATTGTGGGCCCCGTTTGGGTAAATTGGTACATCAATTTCCCGGGGTCGTAACTTTGGCATACGATCTCCGTTTGACGCGTACGATAGCTCGTTAGAAAGATCTATCCGAGGACTACCACTTTGGGAAGGACAACATCGGTCCATGGACCCATGTTGCCCCCAGATTTCCCAAAAAATGTCGTTTAGGGCCTCAAAACGGCTCCGGAAGTTCAGGACCCGAAAAACTGCTAAAAATAGTAAACTGTGCTACAATTTAGGAAACTGAAAAAACTGAAAGAGACAGTTGTGGGGGTCCAAATGGGTTGGTGGGTGGCCACCAACATCCACCTGGATCATTCATTCCTTTGCTTGATCTCTTTGTACTTGTAAAAAATGTTTAACTCTTTCTGCCTTTGGATAATTTTTGATGCTGGAGTAGTTTCTAGATCGCCTTGTGAAAATGATGAAGTTGGGGACCCTGTAGATATATATTCTGATTGCGATGGAAACAATGGAACTTTCAAAACTGTTGTGGATGGTCCTTGTCCTTCTTATTCTCCTGAAAACCATGTTGTAGGATTCTTCTTGGCTTTCTTTGTATAGATTTTAAACTCCTTTGTTGAGACCTCTATGAGTGAAGGTGACTCTTCTTCTCTTGGTATTTTCTCTATCGTTTCTTGAGGAGCAAGAGTATGTGAATTGGTTACTTGGAGAAGGTGCTCATCTGACTCTTGTAAAGTGTTTTCTTCCCACCGAGCTTGGTTCATATACTTTTCAATTTCTGGTCTTTGTGTATGCACATATGGTGTAGCCTTCTACTCCACCCTAAGCTTTGAAATTATCTGAAATGGGTCATATGACCAGGTAAAACTTAGGGGAAATTTCATTTGTTTTAGAATATTCTCTGCTTCTTTCCCTGTTGTCTTGCTATTCCAGATAAAAGGTTCAACCTATGTTTTTATCTTGAATTGTGATTTCCTTTTGGCTGAAATAAAATGAACCTCATTAGAGTGGATCATTTTCCTGATGTACTCCAAGGAAAAAATGCTCATTGGAATATATCTGGGTAGCTTATAAGGTGGCAGTTCACACCCATATACTCTGATTGCGGTGTAGTTTTGGTACAAGTACCAATCACCTGTCTTTACTTGCTCACTAAGATGTAAGATCTTCTGATTTTCTCCACTAACTCTAGGTTTTATATGGTTGGTCAGAAAACAAGTAGCCCCCCTGCTCAATGAGTTTCTGCACTGCAAATGGGAATTTGTCTTCTTGGAAGAATAAAAACATGTACAATAAAATAGAAGCATATCTGAACATTCCTTCAGTTTTGAGCTTAAGAAATTGTTCATGGATCCTATTAGCTAGAAATTGGCTAAAATAAAAAAAAATAGCTAAGGGTTTTTCTTTAGTGGAAAATATGGACAGAAAACCTAAGATGGGTTCATCTACCCATTCATCAGAATAGTAACCTAATAAATATGAAAATGTTGAAATGATTTGTTTGGCTCTTTCTAGGAACATTGAAGAAGGATAAGGAGGGTTTTTCTTGGGTAACTATGTATCCTCAGGGAGGAAAATATAAAAAATACTAGCTCTTTGGGGAAAATTTAGCTTTTGATATAGCTCATTTAGAGCTTTTACTGAAAAAGGAGTGGAGGAATCATTTTGAGGAATCTGCATCATCTGTTGAATGGGCTACGGGGTAATTGTAAACAAAACTTCACTAGTGGGGGCTATTATGGCTCTCTGATTAGGTATGTAGTTGGCTCTACATTTGAGAATAAATTCAAGAAAATAATGTGTTTGGGGAAACATGTAGAGAGGTAGATTTGATTCCCAGAGGTAGATTTCATCACTTTGGTTAAGGTGAAGATCTTTGAGCCAATTATGCAACTCGAAAAAATTGAATTCGCACTTTGGTTATGAGATCTTATAATCTCTGTCAACAAGGGGAGTGTGATCCAGGTCAATGGGTGGAGGGATCATGGGGTTTTCAGCACTGGTATCAGTCTTACTTTTAGGAGCCATGTTAAGAAGATTTAGGAATAGAAAGAATAAACAACGGAAGTAATTTATCGGGAAATCCTAAAAAGGGAAGGTTGATAGCGATAGCAAAGATGATACGGAAGTTGGTAGTCCTCTACTCATATTCAGTTGAATTAGTGTGTCAGTCGTGAATTTTAGTGCTTGCAGAGTTCAGAGACAGTAAGGGGAAACAATTTGGTAGTTTGAGGTGTTCTTATAATTGGGAATGCAGTCATTACATGCACGGGGACATTGGAGGGATTAACTGTAGTTTAGGAGTGGGAAATAAATGTTTTAACTGATAGGAGATATGGGGATAGGTGTCATGGAAGGAGTGGTAGAATGGGTGAGGGGAACGTTGGCGGGAAGGAACGGTGGTTAGGCAGTTTTCGGCGCGGGGGGGGTAAGTGGGATGTGGTATGTTGGGGGGGTGTAAAGAAGCGGGAGCATGACACATAAGCGTGGGGTTGGATGGGGAAACCACCTTTCCAGACCCACTCCGCCAATCAAGATAGATAGGGCGAGGGAGCCCAAAAGGCCTTTAGCGTCGTTGATCTAGCAGTAGATGACGATCCACAATTCTATTGTGATGAAAGCTAACACTTCATGACAAGATTTTTGTCGATTATGACTTTATAACATATGCTCCAAACTTTGGATAAAATATATTATGTGCCTAAATTTAGACAATACAAAACATGAATTTTCTTCATTTCAACCTTTTTCATTTCAATTTCCTCCTAGACTAAGGTTAATTTTCACTGACAAAGGGTGCATTTAGAGGTGTAGACCCTTGTTTTAATTTTCTTTGAAAGGGAAAATCATCTAATCTAACTACAATCTAACCATGCTAATTCATTGATCCAGATTAAACTGTTGGATCAATTTCTTCACCTAATCTACCTAACTATTTTTAGCCAATTTGGCTAAATTATTTTCTCTATCCTAATAAAAAAAATTGAAATTTGCTTGAACATGATTAGACTGTATGTTTCAAACAAGGAATGATGATTGTGGCATTTCTAAACAAGTTGCACACAACATCCTAATTTATTTACAAAACAAAGTAGTTCATTTCACTGGAATTTGAATTGGCATCACTTTCACTCCTTTTTTTTTTCTTTTCATGGGGTTCTTTTCATCCTATTTTTTAATTCAATTTTTCTTTTTTATACCCTCTTTTCATTTCTTTAAATTTTTTTTTTTTTGGAAATCATTTGCAATATGCAATATTATTTACAATTGGATATACTAAAAGATAATAGTCAATCATCATTAGATCCTATGAATCATAGGACCCTAACAATGGTTCCATCTGGGGATAAAACTCTCCTTGTGAGTTGTCAAGAATTTTTGACTAGTAGCCTTGAATCCTCTTCTTCAGTGTTTTACTACATCTAATTTTTCTTGTTGTTGTAGTTATGGTGGCAGACATGACTAAAATATTAGGGCCTTCTCTACAGGATTCAACTTTCTAACATGAGATACCCTAATCATAACAGTAAAAATAAAATGGTACCTACAATAATTTTGATGAGAAGTGCTACTATTCTTAAAAAAACATAATGTTTCAACATCCTGCCATTGACAGGTCCACCAGGAAGCTTTTCTCCACTCATGTCCTTAAGAAAAAATGCATTATTTCCCCTGTAAGCATGGATTATGTAAGGTCCCATCCATAAATTATCAAATTTTCCATGCTTACCTTTTTCTTCTCTTCTTGAATCCCATTTCAAAACATGGTTCCCTATTTGAAAATCATCAGCCTTAGTTCTTTTGTCATAAATCTTCTTGATATTTTCCTGGACCAATTGAGTTCTATTGTGAACTTCTTCTCTTGATTGTTGTAGTTGAATTGTTTGATTTATTCTTCTTTGTAGTTCATTCGGTTCCACCTGCAATTCTTGCATCATTTTCAAAACAGGGATACCTAATGAAGTTGGAAAAACAACATCCATTCCATAAATTAATTGGTATGGAGACATGCCAATTTATTTCTTAGTGGTAATTCTGTCTACCCATAATGCATTCAACAACTTGTTATGCCATGATTTATTGTTATTATACAACAATTTTTTGATGATATTAACCAAAATTTTGTTGGAAGACTCAGCTAATCCATTTCCTAGGGGGTAATAGGACTGGAGTGTCCCAAGGTTATTTTAGATTTTTTGCAAAATTCTGCCATCTTCTTTGATTTGAACATTGCTGCATTATCTGTGATGACTTTCCTAGGACATCCAAATCTTGAAAGAATATTATTTTCTAAGAATTTAATAATCACTACATCAGAGGCTTACTTGGTAGGTATAGCTTCAATCCATTTGGTAAAATAATCAGTGGCTTTAAGAATCCATTTATGCTGGGCCAAGGATGAAGGATGAATTTCTCCAATGAAATAGAGACCCTATTGTTGAAAATGAGTTTTAGCTGATATGTGCTTCAAGGGTAAAGGCAACAGTTTCCTTTTGTCTTCAAATATCTGTTATTGGTGACATGAGGTGACTTTATTATGGACATCAACAAATAAATTTGGTCAGTAAAAACCATCTCTTAGGATCTTGTTGGTAGTGGTCTTCCAGTACAAGTGTCCTTCACAATCTCCTTCATGAAATTCCTGCATTGCTTTATCTGCTTCATATTTCAACAAGTAATTTAGTAAAACTCCTCCAGGATATTTCCAATACAAATTATTATCTAGAATACAAAATTTCATGGCTTTGAGTTTAAGAAATCTAGATTATTTTTGGTCAAACTAGGAGGAGCTTGTACATGATGTAAAAAAAAAATAAGGTCTTCCTACCAGGGAGAGGTTGCAAAAGCCTCTGCTACTTGTGGAGTCGCCTGCTCTTCTGGTTCATCAAGTATAGATAGAAAAATTATATCCAAAGCATGTAAATTATATTTGGCCATCAATTTAGCTAACCCCTGACCTTTAATGAGTTTGGTAGGTTTGATTTCAATGTCATTTTCTAAGATAATGGCAATCCATTTACCTCCTTTCCCATTAGGATCATTTTGGGTCAGTATGTCTTTTACCACAACATTTGGAACAAAATCAATTATATGTGAATGAAGAATATAAACTCTAAAATATTTAATTGCTTTCACTAAATCAAATTCTTGATTTTCCATGATTTTGTTCTTTAATGCAACATCTCTTATGGATTTACAAAAGAAAGCAATAACATGTTCATGTCCTTCATTATTTTTTTGTAAGACAACTACTGCAATTGTATGCTCAAAAGAAAATGAGAAATGAGAAAATCGTTTGTGAAATCAAGACTGATCAACGTAGGAGCTTGGGTTAAGGATTGTTTTACCTTATCAAATGATTGTTTAGCCTCACTGTTCCACTTTACCTTAGTGTATTTTCTCAGCTTATTTGTTATATTTCTTAGAAGCTCTGCTAGATTAGGAATAAATCTCCTCAGAAAATTGATTTGGCCAATGAAAGATTGGACTTCCTTTACATTTCTAGGGGGATTTATTTTTAAAATAGCTTCAATTCTGCTAGGGTCTATTCTGATTCCCTCTTTTGAAATGATATGTCCTAGCAATTTTCCTTCTTTTAAGCCAAACAATGTTTTCTTTGGGTTCAGGGAAATACCAAATCTCCTACATTTTCAAAGACCCTTCTTAAGTGGAGCAAATGTTCTTCATCTATTTTTGAAAAAATAGTGATATCATCAAGATATATGACTATTAATCTACCCATTTCATTTGCAAAGGTAAATTCCATTTCTCTTTGAAATGTAGCACCAACATTCATTAGGCTGAAAAGAATCTTGACCTACATGAAAATGCCCCAAGGTGTAGTAAATGTTGTCTTCTTGGTCTTCAGAATGTACTAGGACTTGATTGTAACCAGAAAAACCATCTAATAAAGAAATCCTACTAGAGCCAACCACCATTTGTAAAATGTTATCCATCTTAGGCAAAGGGTAGTTATCTTTCAGGGAGGCTTTATTACGATTTCAGAAATCAATACAAAGTCTAATTTCTCTAGTCTTTTTCCTAGTTGGAACTAAGTTTGATACCCACATAGAATATCTCAATGGTACAATGATCTTGGAATCATACATTATTTTGACCTCCTTTTCAATTAGGGGCATGAGAATTGGGTTGATCCTCCTAAGTTTCTGTTTAAAAGGATTTTGGTCTTCTTTTAAGTGAATATTATGATGTATAATGTTGGTGTTATAAGATTTCAAATCTTCATAACTCCATGCAAACACATCTATGAATTATTTGAACAAGTTTATATAATTTTTCTTTTCAGCTGGGGGTATGGATTTGGATCATTTAATCATCTCGGGTTCTTGTTCAGTTCCAATGCTACATTCTTCAACTTCAGCTCCAGTAGGTTTGATTTTAGGCTTTTTGGCTACGTCATTAAAATCAAACAAATCCTTTAAGGGGACTAATCCTCTAGGCAGAAAATTGTCTTTCAATTGTAAGATTTCTGATTCTTCTTTTTCTTGATCTGTTTCTTTCAACTCTAATTTACTCGCACTGTTATGTACACTATCTTCCATGTCAACCTATACATCTATATTAGCACACTCAAACTCATATTTTGATTTAAAATCTTTCAATTTTTTCATTATGTCCAAAGACTTGTTAGTATCTGATATTGTCTGGTACAGTTGGTCTGTTGTTTACTTCAATAGTATATTGGTGACTAGGATGATATGGAATTTTACAGGTACTAGCTTAAGTAGCTAGACCATAAGCTAGGATGTTTTGACCTCTGGGTATCACAGACAAGCTATACTCAATGAAATATTCAAGAAAATCCAAAACAACATTCCTATAGGTCCTCAACCTTGTGTGTTTTGGTAGGGTATTCCCCTTTAATCTGTTTTATTATTAGTTCAGAATCTCCATGAATTGAAATTATCTTAGCACCTAGCTTCTTTAAAAGTTGTAACCCTAAAATAAAGGCTTCATATTCATCTATGTTATTAGTACATTGAATTTTTTAGCTTATATGAATGGCCTTCTTAGTGACGAGATTGTGAACTTGAAACCCATACACCTACCCCTAATGCTTCTTTACTAACAACCCCATCAAAACCTAAATTCCATAAAGGTTCATTTTGTTTATCATGTTCTATCATATCTGTTTTTCATTCCTCAACCTCACACAAATCAATTTCTGCATTGCCAATTTGTTCATATATGTTTCCATCATTGTACAAATAAAAGAATCAAGGTCTAAATGGACTGAATGTAAGGGATAATTGTGGGGTTTATCTTGACTAGTAACCATAAATTTCATAATTTTTTCCTTGTATAATCTTCTCTGTTGACCAAACCCTGGAATGGTATCATAGGTCATATCCATCTGGAGAGTACCTTGGAGTGTATCTCCCCATGAGCCAGATAGTAACATGTCGTATTTAGGAGGTATGCTAGCAAAAAATATGTCCATTACCAAGCTCTTGGATGGTATTTGTACTAAATTGAAAGATAAATACTTAATGAGCCCTAGGAATTTTACTTTACTTGAATCAAAAGAATACAGATCCTTGTATCTTCTAGTGATATCTAGTCCCAATTTTTCCATGACAACCTTAGGCATGAAATTGTGAGAGGTCCTTGAGTCTAGCATTGCGTTGTGTAAAATTTTATCACGAATGTTTAAAATAATGTAAAATGGAGGTACATATCCATCTTGGATTTTTCTATTAACTTCAGGCCCACTCAGTATTTCTGGTTGATCATCAGATACATTGACTGTATCTATATCTTCCCCTATATTTAAAGCTTTCATCACTTGTGATCTGTATGCAGTTTTATTCATAAGTTCTATTAGAGGAATGGATATTTTAAGTTTTTCAATTCATGTTCAACGTTGAGTGTTGTTGGAGTTTTGTTTAAATTTAGGGAATCTTGTTACTCAACCAAGTTCTTTTGGGAAATATCTCTTTGTTGGCTAGTAGAGGGATTATCAGTTTGAGTTGCTTTGAATACAATATCAGATGTTTTTTGGGTTGGAACATCTGCATTCTTTTTAGCAAGAATGTCAATATTTTTCTTAGCAGGGAAATCAAAGACCTTTTTATTGGGAGTATCAACATTCTTTTTAATAGGATTATAAATTTTTTCCTACTTCTTAGATTATATTGCCTATGGACTTCCATAATTGCATTTTCAAAACCTTTCTTATAATCTTCTGATTCCTCAAGATCTACTTCATCCTATGACAATAGGAAAAGGTCTTGTTCCTCTTGAGTAAGAAATGTAGAATCATTGTCATTTACTCCCATTAAGTTTATTTGAGTATCATTCATGTCTTCAACTATTTCTCCCTCCTCATATGTATAGTTCTCTTGAAATGGAGGTCTAACCTACTGATCTGGACCTTTTTGTTCCATTTATTTGATCTGGGGTGGGTTTCTCCTAAAATTAGGATTTCTGATTTGGGGAGTAGGTTGGTTTTCTCAAGGAGGATCCCTATTAGTTATACTTATCCTATACATCATCCTCTCTACAGTTCTAAGTATATTATCTATTTTATAATCAGATGGAGAGGAGGAGGAAGGTTCCTCTTTGATAGTAACCCTTCTTTCAGTTTTTAATTTTGCTTTTTTGGCTAATAAATTAGCCTCGAATTTAAGGGCATTAGCTTGCATTTCCTCTAAGGTAGTTGGGTCTCTCTCTCTTAGCTGATATGCCATATCCACATCAAATCCTTCAAGGAAATGAATAAGGGCCAAGCCCGGAGGAGGTTTAATAGCAGGTGGAATTTCATTATAAACTTTATTAAACCTATCACAATATTCTTCAACAGTTATTGGGTCCTCTTTTTAGGTTTTTATATTCATTTAGAACTTGAATAGGATTCCTTTTGGTTTCCCACCTATTTAATAAAACGTAATGAAAGGTATCAAGATCAGCTATACTAGTTGCTATTAAATTTTCTAACCATTTTCTTACCTCTCCACCCAAACTTTGGGCATAAAGTCTCATATTTACATCCAGCTCCTGAAGATCAAACAAATCGTTCATTTTAACTACATGTTGTTGTGCAGTGATGGCACTTGTGGCATCAAATTGAGTAATTCTAGTTTGATAATCTTGGGGCATAGGATGAAATTCCCTGGGTAAGACCAAGGGAGAAAAACGAGCAGCCATGATGGGTTCAATAATATATGATCTTATGAGAGGTATAGATGTAGGAGTTCTTATAATAGGTTGGGTCACTATCTGTGATACTATGGGAGAAGTAGTGGAAATTATAAAAATGGTGGGACTGATTGATGCAAGATGAAAAAATTGAGAGGAAATAGAAGATGTTGCAAAAGTTAAGGCATAAAGTTCAACAAATTGATAAATATGGGCTTCATGTACAACTTGATCAAGTACTAATACGAGATCTTGTAACTTATCAATGTTTTGGAAGGTTTGTTGATCAAAATCTGGTTCGACAACTTGACATGCAGATATGTAGGGTTGTAATAAGGATTGACCAATTATTGTTTCATCTACAAAACTTTCAGACTTAGTCCTAAATAGACTATGTTCAAATGGTAAGTTAAACTAAATATCTAGTATAGTGACAAAATTTTCTAGAAGAGAATTTTCCCTAGATAGGGGACTATTACTTCCTTGACTTTCAGCTAAACTTCTTTTCCTTATCAAAATTTCAGGATTATATAAGATCTTGGGGGGTTCTGCATCAGGATGAGATATGGTGTGAACTCTTTTTGGAGCTAGGTCTTAAATATTAGACACACCACTCAATTATTTACATAGTTTACAACCTCGAAACCTTTATTTTTGAAATTTGAATCATCGTTGTTCCTCAAATAAATTTTTATGAACTAGGGAAATTAATCTTGTAAAATTGAAATGAAAGTTTGTTATGTTGCCAAGTATGGTCACCAAAATGTTATCACTCTGTAATTTCTGAGGTTGTTAAATAAACTACAAAATTAACCACAAATCCACTTTGGAAGCTGGGATCTAGCCTTGCTAGCTTCAGAGAGGGATCTCTCTGTCAGATTTAGATTTATTTATATTGAGATATTTGGCTAGTTATAAAAGTTCAAGGTTTGATTTTCATTCTATGGTTGGTTGATGTCTAGATTACCATTGGGTGATGGAGTATGTTCCTTAAATCATGGATCAATTATAGTATTGTACAGATAGTTTTTAGAGGGAGAGGTGGAAAAACTAATTGGATTATTTAATTTTAAGTGAAATGAGTAAGAAGAAGAGAAAATATTTCAAGTAAGTAAAGACCAATTAAGAGTTATTTTACTTAATCTCAGTGGAAAACATTGAAATTATTCATAGCCAGAATCAAAGTGTACATCTAAACAAATTTTTTCCTTCAACTTTCAATTGAATAATTCAGATTAAGAAACAAATGTATATGGTAAACAAATAAATATAGACACTGAAGATGATAGAAGCACTTCACCAACAATCTGATCCGGATTTAAACAGGAACGCAACAAATTACAGAGATAACCATATACGCAAGGATGCAGCGGAAATAATACTTCATTTCATTAATGGAAAATACTGAAATATGCTTACAACTAGAAATGGAAATAAACCAGCTAGGGCGATGGTAGCTTATCTCTGAGAAGAGATGTGATGGCTACATGCCTCTGAACTGTGTTACAATGAGGCTCGAAGGCCTATTTATTGTTGAGAAACAATGGAAAACCCTTCACATTCCAAAACCTAACCCTAGGAGATGAAACGCCAAACTGTGGGCCCCGTTTGGGGTAAGTTGGTACACCAACTTCCCGAGGTCGTAACTTTGGCATATGATCTCCGTTTGACGCGTACAATAGCTCATTAGAAAGATCTATCCGAGCACTATCATTGTTGGAATGGGCAACATCAGTCCATGGATTCCATGGACCCATGTTGCCCCCGGATTCCCCAAAAAACGTCATTTAGGGCCTCAAAACGGCTCCGGAAGTTCAGGACCCGAAAAACTGCTAAAAATAGTAAGTTGTGCTACAATTAAGGAAACTGAAAATGTTGAGAAGGACAATGGTGGGGGTCTAGGTGGACTTGGCAGGTGGCCACCAATATCCACCTGGATCATTCCTCCCCCCTTAGGAAGCAATGGTCCCCATTGCGTTGAGCTCCTCCATGAGATGAGGAAACTTCTACTGAACTTGTTCCCTGGTGAGCCACTTGCCTTGCTGAAGGAGTTGGCCTGCTTTGACAACTCGATACAGTTGGATATTCTGTTGGCGAGTGTTCTTGATCTGTGTGTCCATGATCCGATCAGTTGCAGCTTGCTCCATGCAATCTGGATTTAATTCTGTGGGTTTGAGCTGTTCTGCAATGTCGGATGTGTCTAGCAATGGTGGAAAGTATGGCCAAAGGCGGTCCAAATTGAACACTGGGTGCAGGCCAAGGAATGGGGGAATGTTGAGCTCAAATGCATTGTCTCCCATAGCCTTAGTAATGGTGTAAGGACCATATCAGAGTGGTCTCAATTTTCGATAGGCTCCAGTAAGGCGTTCCTTTTGCAAATGCAACCAGACTTTGTCGCCCACCTGAAACTTGTGTGGCACCCGATGTTGATCATGTCGCTGCTTGTACTTGGCATTTGATTTCTCAAGAATGTCATGGACCTGCTGGCGAATATGTTGGATGCGCTCAATGAAGCTGGTGGCCTTATCTGTTTCGGACTGGACATGAGCTGAATTCATGTGAGTAGCTGCAAGTGGCATGGCCACATCAATGGGGCATAGTGGCTGGAATCCCAAACCCACCTGAAAAGGGCTATGGCCAGTGGAGCTGTGAAGAGCTCGGTTGTAGCTGTGCTGAACATAGGGGAGGCTCTCGTCCCATGTGCGTGGATGCTTCGAGTTATACATGCGCAGAATGTGCACAATCATCCTATTGACAACCTCTGTCTGGCCATCAGTTTGAGGATGGAAGGTTGTGGACTTCGTGAGTTTGGTGTCCAGCATTGACTAGAGACTGGACCAAAATGTGCTGAGAAACCGACTGTCCCGATCTGAGATGATAGACTGTGGGATCCCAAAGTGCACCCACACTCGTTCAAAGAAGAGTTTAGCAATGGCTTCTGCTGTGATATTCTTCTTGCAGGCCACCATAATGGCCATCTTCGAGAACCTGTCGACGACCACAAAAACACAGTAATTTCCATGCTTAGTGGAAGGAAGGCCTGACATGTAATCCATGGAGATGGATTCCCAAGGTCGACTAGTGGTAGGTAACAGGGTATAGAGGCCGTGCTTCTTAATGGTCGGTTTGGCAATGGCACAGGCAGTACATGATCAGATGTACTTCCCAACATCTTGTCGAAGATTCGGCCAATAGAAATAATTTTGCAGTACTGCCACTGTTTTCTCGACCTCGAAATTCCCAGCAGCCCGACTGTAGTGTGCTTCCCAAATCATCTTGGCACGCTCGCTTGAAGGAACACAAAGGTGACCGAGGTGGCATAATAGGGCATCCTGGAGGTGAAAATCGGCAACCTACCGACCCTCCAAGAGTGTCTGGTATGTGTGGCTGAATTCTAGGTCGCTTTTGTAGAGAAGTGGCCAATCAGAAGTCTCGTTCCCACAAGAGTTGAGCACGGTGGTTAGCGCCATGATCGGTGGTCGACTGAGGCAATCTGCAACATTATTGGTGCTGCCCTTTTTATACTTGATATTCAAGTGAAACTGTTGCAAATATGTAGACCACTTCTGATGGCGATCATTCTGCAATTTCCCTTGGGTCTGTATGAACTGCAGAGGTCGGTGGTCTGTGTGGATGACCGTTTCCTTCCCCAAAATGTAATGCTTCCATTGTCGGCAGGCCTGTACAATGGAATACATCTCTTTATCATAAGTGGGGTACTTCCGGACTGTGTCTGAAAGTGTTTCACTGTGATATGCCACTGGATGTCCATGTTGAGTAAGGACTGCCCCAATAGCATAGTCAGAGGCATTTGTCTCGACCTCAAATGGTTGTTGTAAATCTGGTAACACGAGCACTGGTGCCGTACAGAGGCGATCCTTCAACTCCCTGAATGCCTTCTGTTGAGATTCAGACCAAAAGAATTTTGCTTTTGCCCCGCCCTTGGTGACTTGACTCAAGGGCCAAGAAATATGAGAAAACCCCAACACAAACCTGCGGTAGAAATTGGCAAGACCTAGAAAGCTGCGGAGATCTGTTAGAGTGGTTGGAGAGGGCCAATCCCGAATGACTTGGATCTTGGCTGGATCGACATGCACCCCTTGTTCATCAATGATGTATCCCAGATACTGAACCTGGGTCATGCCAAAAGTACATTTCTCCAAATTGGCACATAGCTTGTGTTGCCACAGCGTTTGGAGAACCTGTCGGATGTGGTGGAGGTGCTCTTCCCAACTCTGGCTGAAGATCAGAATGTCATCCTGTTATAGACATTTTTGTGCCTTACAGCATGAAGCATGAAATGTCAATAATCTAAGGGATCCAAAGTCCCTAAACATGTTGTTCCTACCCCTAGAGGAACAAGGTCAACAAACCACAGCACTAAATATCAGTTCTCCACCTGAAAACACTCAAAAACAAGCTAATTCTGGATCATGTCAACTGCTCCACTGAGCATCTGAGCTAAATGTCAACTGCTCCACTGTGTACCTGCGCTAAATGTCAACTGCAAAGAAGGCTACCTGCGCTGGGCGAGTTTTTCCAAGTGGCACAGTCATTCCTCAAGGTGTCAATGCCCAGGAAGCTTCCAAAATGACACTTGGATCAGGGAATTCGACTTGTGATGAGTAAGAGGGTCTAGATCTCCAAGTGGAAGCAAGAACCTCCAAGTGGACTCAAGAACTGAAGAATAACTGAAGTGGGAGAGGACACTAGTCAACTTCATGCCAGCTACAAGCTGACTCATCCTTTCTCCAAATCTCCTATATATAGAGCTCTCTCATGAGGTCTATGGAGGCTGGAATCTTGTGAAAGTAAGGAAGTGCTGTTGGTTTGAGTATAGAACTATTGGGTGATTTGCTTGAAGGAGGTGAAGAGGAGATTTCTTTCTGCTGGGAGGTGATGCTGGATTGGGCCTCTTATGGTTGTATCACTTCCTGAACTTTACTTCTTCCATTAATAAAGCATTTGAGGTTCTTCTATATGGATGTGTTTCAATAGTGTATTGTTATGCTTGTGTATTTGATTTATTCTAATCCTTGAATCAATTATGAATGTATGCTTCTTGTAGTTTCCCTCTCTTGCCATTTTGCAGGATCTTGGTGTAGCTGGGCCAGTGAAAGAGCAAGGAGCTGGGAGCAAGCAGCAAAGAGAGAAGATTGGATCAATCATTAGCGGAAGACAACGGTTAGTGGATCTCTTTCTCCCCTCTCTTACATCTCATAAAGAAGTAATCTCGAATAGCTTTGCTTTGATTGTTGCTGAGGTACTATCACCCTTAGAGTGGGATAGGGTCATTCCGTATTGGATACTTTTCCCAACAACAAATTGGCGACTCCACTGGGGATCGTATCTTGTTGGTTGTTTGTGTTTTTTCTATTCATTTCATAAACACAGGGAGTACCGAATCGAACTGCAATTGAATCTTTCAAATGCAAAGTAGAGGGCAGCTACTCTAGCTCAGTTTCTGGGCAAGTTTATGATTTGAAGAGCTGATCCACAAGGACTCTAAATAGCTCTTAGTGATAGCTTTTCATCCTCCTTTTCATCCCTTAGTGTGTACTTGATTGATAGCTTCTGATTTGGCCAAAAACTGTGAATTTTTGAGCAATCTGTGACCCGGAAACTGAGAAAAACGAAAGTTTATCTCTTCAGTGCAGGCACTGTGAAGGCAGTCTGCATTTCAGCGCAGTTCCCGAAGGGGCTACCTGCGCTGAAGGTCAAACTGCCAGTGTACTACCTGCGCTGAACCAGTTTTGCCTAGTGCTACTGGGGTTCCCTCCTGTTTATTGCCCTGTTTTCACTCTTGTTTTTGCAGCCTGTTACTAGTCAATGTACCTATCTGAAACCAACTTTCCTTGCCACTATTCCGCCTCGGTTGTATAAAGAAACTGTGTTTGTTCTTTGTGTATTTCTTATATCATTTATAGTTTCCCATAACGAAAAGTGAACTAGTCTTGCTGTGGCCTCTTAGATCTAGACCTGTGATAAGTGTCGTTTTGATCTTAAGAGTTAGTTTGTTTGCTGTTCATAGCTGATTGAGCTTTTGCTTTCGTCATATGGTTTGAATTTATATATTTCTAGTGTCAAAACAAGTAAATCTTAAGGTGTCTTTTGATTTTGGACAAGCTTGTTTGCTTTCACTTGAAATTGAATTCAAAATTATACAACAGCTTTCTTTTTGTATTACACCAACATTAAGAAAGAGAAAAGAAATACTTGCATTGTGCATGTGCATTTTGACAGCTTGCATGTTGATTTAGGGAAAAGTGCATTAGTGTGTGCTCTATGATCTGTGTGAAAAGATGTTGTCTTTCTTTTCCCTCAGTAGTTAAGATTTTCAAAGTTGAAAGATTGAAAAGCTTGCTTATCATCTTAGACTGCATTTAGGAGTGTTACTATACATCTCGTGGTGATCCATAAAGGCAAACTGCTAAACAAGATCAACCTTAAAATAAATTGAATTTACATAACAACGCATTGAAACATAACGCAAACACATAGAGGTCTAAGCTAGAGACGTGTTCCGGCGTCGTTAAACGTGATATCTTAGCGTTGAGTGGTTGGGTGATTCCTCCACGGTGAAGCGATAAGTATCAATACGGACTTGTGCTCCCACGTACCGTCGCGTATATATTGGGAGACCCCTATAGGAACAAAGCCTTTATCCATAGGAAACCGTGTCGGCCGCCCTACTGATCGCAATGCAGTGAACACAGCATTCACGAAGATCGACCACCCGTACCGTAAAACGTATTCTGTGGTTTTGCGAAAAGTTTGGCACACCCTCTGCCTAGATCTCCAGAGCAGTTTCTTTTGGCCTTTTTCAAACTCTATAACTGAAAAAGTCCATCCGAGCATTTGTCACTTCGGGCTCGTTAAAACATCGAAGGAGACTAGAGTCATCTTTAGCTTTTTCTCGACTCTTAAAAAGTGAAAAAGCAAGTTGTGTCTAAAGCGTCGTTATAAAATTTATTTTAAACGGAACATAATCACCTCCTATTCCTGCGTTGATCTGTAGGTTGAGAACATGGAACGCCCCAACCAAGGAATTCCACATGATGGAAATCCTAGTCCTTTCTCCTCTTGGGGAGAAGTTGGTGCGCCCCACATGGCCACATTGTCGCTTCCAGGACTGACAATTGGCCTGCCTATTTGGCTATTCTCAACCAATGTAGTTCAGAACACCATGGTTCCTGAACAGTCGAGTCAACAGTTAGATCAGTCTAGAGCTGCCCACCAGCCTTCTACTTCCTATAACTCTTCCTCCAATCCTTCATCTTCGCAAGGTAGAGCCGGCAAAAGCCAAGCTCCCATGGAGAAGAAGGAGAGGAAGAAGAGAGAGAAGAAGAAGAAGGAGCCTAAGGCGACTGGGGGCAAGCAAAAGACATCTGACAAAAATCCACACACAGCACAGACCGGGCCTAAATCGCCATGTGTCATATGTAGAGGAGACCACTTCCATAGAGATTGTCCCTGTATTCCCCGGATACTAAGGGACTGGTCCCCTCGGTTGCACAATTCGGGAGCATCAACCTCTGATAGCCATGTTGAATGCTTACCGTCAACCAGCGAAAGTGAAGGTTCAAGACAAAGAGGGGGAGCAAGATTCCCCTGCAGACTGTGTGAAGGCGATCACGCCATCCACCGTTGTCCCTTCTTAGACGAAGCGAAGAGAGTTTTGGAAGATCGCCCGGTTTCACCGTTGAGACTTCCTCCTGGATACAAAAAACTCGTGCCAAGTCCTTCGTTGGTTGAAAATACAGCTGGCCCGCTCAAGTGGTCAGCTGAAGCGTCAGTCATTGAAAATGAACCTACTGAATCCAGACCGGACGAAAGTCCAAAGGTCGATACGGCAGTTGACCCGGTTCTTCCTTCAGAGGTTTCATCCTCAAATGACACCGTCACTGAAGATTCATCTTCAAATGACACCCTCACTGAAGAGAATAAGGATGACACCATCCAGATTCTTTTCATCAACACAGACTCTGATGAGCATCAGGGCAATGCACCCATTCCTTTATCGCAGGAAGGAACATCGTCAGGGTCATATCCGGCCGTGTATTCGGTCCCACCACCAAGCAACCTGGTTGTGTCCTTTGATTGGAACCAACTAGGCAGACCCCGGTTGCCAGCCAGTATACCATTCAGAATCATAGTCCAAATTTATAGAATGGTAATGGCTGGCACTATCATTGATGAAGGGGCATCTGTGAGTATCCTTTCCTCTATTGCTTGGAAAGCACTGGGTTCCCCGGAGCTTTTGCCTGAGATAAGAAATCTCTCGGGTTTGATAAAGGAACCAGTCGACCATTAGGGATCCTCCCCAATGTGCCTGTTACATTGAAAGGGAAGACCGTTCAAATGAACGTGATGGTCGTTCAAGGACCCTTGGATTATAACCTACTCCTTGGACGAGACTATATATATTGCATGGGAGCTATAGTCTCCTCACTCTTTAGAGTAATGTGTTTTCCACACGAAGGAAGAATGGTCAAGCTCGTAGACCAACTTTCATTTCCGGGATCACGCATCGCAAATAGTCACATACCAACCCTCAATGGTCTATTCACCCAAGAAATGTCTCCACCCCCAGTCCTCCTTCCCGATGAGTGCGAGTGATTCGGAAAGATGGGACTGGAACCCAGGGGGCATGCATCCTGGTCTGCTTTGGGCAGAGGAAACCTTGGGTATAAGGTAGAATTTCCGCGAAAGAATATGACTAGTCCGTACCCCGTCCGTGGAAGGAAGAGGGGTTGTTCTAGAACAGGATTCTTTTGTTAAGGTTACTTGTTTGACAAAGGTCATTCACCATTGTCTACTTCGGTAGACAGTGCCGAGGAAATGTTTTCGTTTGATGGTGTTAACAAAACAATCTTTGGGTAACCAGAAAGAGGCAAGCCTCACCCTTTAAAACAAATGTTTTATCGGATAAGTAGGGGCAGCCTTGAAATTGTACTTTATACCTGGGGGCATGCAAACCTTTTGGAGTGCAAGCTAAGAGCGGTTATTTGTCTGCTTTTAGGATTAGCCGTTTCCGAACTTGCATAAAGAAAGGATGAGAGGGAGCATAGCTTATGTAAGATGCGAGCTCTATAAAAAATGGAATCTTATAGGAGACATTTCTTATCTTATGACTGGGATATCGAGCAGTTTTACCGCGGAATTTATGCTCGTTAAAAAATAGAAAAGCGAGATTCGAGCAGTTTTAATACATAGTTCATGCTCGTTAAAAAATAAACATAAGGTTGAGCATTCAATCTCATTAAAAAATGAACATACCCCGGTAAATAACCATTGTGATCGTAAATTTATTAGCCATAAAAAGCCTTGGTCGTGTTTGCACCTGCCACCTCCATTCCATTTGGCCAGTCGTTCACCTCCATATGATTGTTTACCCATTTTGAGGAACAGCTGCGAAGAGTGATTTCACCTAGCCATCCTTGTGACACTGCCGTGATTGGAAAATTCCAACCTGTACCTGGAATCTGCTGCTATCCCTGTTTATCACTCGTTCCTCAAAAGACGAGTCTTCTTTGAGCTCTTTTCATCTGACTCGTAAAATATGAAAAGTTTGCCGAGTTTTGGCCTTCCAGCTCGTTAAAAGGACCGGAAGAGCTATCCCTCCTCTAGATTTTAATCTTTTTGGACCTGAGGGATTATTACACAAAAAGGTCGAGCGCTTGTTTTATTCGGCTCGTTAAAGTTATCGAAAACTCATCCCTTCTGTATTGTTTTATACTTTTTCGGACTTAAGGGATTAGATGACGAAAAAGGAATTTTGGAGTTAACTTTCTGTACCTTTTCAGACTCTCTAAAAATGAAAAGGACCGAGTTTTCCTTGTCGTTAGACTCGTTAAAATGATTAAATAGCGACAAACTTGTCTTTAGACGAGAACGAGTTTCCCTATCGCTAGGCTCGTTAAAACATAGCGATGGGCTTGCCCGAAGGGCAGGTTATAGAACAAGCATATGTTATCCTCCTCAAGCTTGACAAAAATAAAGAGGTACTGGTCAGAAATGACTGGGGAAAAATTGGGAGAACCTCAAAGCTTTAATGGTAGCAAGTCGCTCTTGAACATGACACTTTTCCTCCGTATCACATCGGGTTGGGTTGTTTCATTCACCGGTCTCATCACCATGGTCCTCGCCAAACCATCCACATTTTGGGTAATGCTACCGATCCATCGCATCAGTGTCGTTATATGTTCAAGAGATGTTGTTCAGAAAGAGTCAACCGTGTCCCATCCACTGCCATACATTATCCTTCATCCACCCATGATCGCCACCCTGAATCATATGTCACAGATTGTTTTCACCTCCACTAAAATCATTAGCTCCGTTCCGTGTCACTGATGTGGGATTCATTAAGGCCCTCCTTTGACGGATCGCTTCTTGTCGACTTCAGCTCATTATCCAAGAAGTTGATCTAGGAACACCCCCCCAGTACTTTGAAGCTTGCATGCCTCAATGGCAAGTTTCTCACTTCCGGCGACAGGTATACATCAATGACCTTCGACCAGAAGATTTTGCGTGGTGTTCGACGCCAAGTCCTTTATTCACACCACGTGAATTGTACTGCAGTACCTTGAGGGTCATTATCATTATCGGTGATTCCTCTCGCGCTTGTTAACGGTTTACATCATTGACCGGTAATCAAGCGATGTCTTTCCATGTTCGACTTCAGCGCAATTCTCACATGGATCGACTTGTACTTAGAGTGAAGATCGAACGAGTTTGAAGACCCCGGATCTAGTTTCATCCATCCGGGCTGCGATATATATTCAGGAAATATAAAGACATTTGATATGTACATCATTGCAGCAGATGATCATCCTACTCAAAGGATGATAATTTCAGCAGAGAATTATCAGTCTATCATCAGACGATCGTCTGTTATATGTACCAAAATGAATTTATAAAGCTGAGCATGGGAATGCCCGCCTCAGCTAGATCATGAAAGCAGAATGAAAAATAATGTATTGTATTGTATTTTATTACAGGTCACCTCTCAGCGATTGAATGAACTTCGGATCCTCCTGATAAAGCATTTCACCCGATAAACGACCTCATACTTTAGGGGGCAACTGTTATAGACATTTTTGTGCCTTACAGCATGAAGCATGAAATGTCAATAATCTAAGGGATCCAAAGTCCCTAAACATGTTGTTCCTACCCCTAGAGGAACAAGGTCAGCAAACCACAACATTAAATATCAGTTCTCCACCTGAAAACACTCAAAAACAAGCTAATTCTGGATCATGTCAACTGCTCCACTGAGCATCTGCGCTGAATGTCAACTGCTCCACTGTGTACCTGCGCTGAATGTCAACTGCAAAGAAGGCTACCTGCGCTGGGCGAGTTTGGCCAAGTGGCACAGTCATTCCTCAAGGTGTCAATGCCCAGGAAGCTTCCAAAATGACACTTGGATCAGGGAATTCGACTTGTGATGAGTAAGAGGGTCTAGATCTCCAAGTGGAAGCAAGAACCTCCAAGTGGACTCAAGAACTAAAGAATAACTGAAGTGGGAGAGGACACTAGTCAGCTTCATGCCAGCTACAAGCTGACTCATCCTTTCTCCAAATCTCCTATATATAGAGCTCTCTCATGAGGTCTATGGAGGCTGGAATCTTGTGAAAGTAAGGAAGTGCTATTGGTTTGAGTATAGAACTATTGGGTAATTTTCTTGAAGGAGGTGAAGAGGAGATTTCTTTCTGCTGGGAGGTGATGCTGGATTGGGCCTCTTATGGTTGTATCACTTCCTGAACTTTACTTCTTCCATTAATAAAGCATTTGAGGTTCTTCTATATGCATGTGTTTCAATAGTGTATTGTTATGCTTGTGTATTTGATTTATTCTAATCCTTGAATCAATTATGAATGTATGCTTCTTGTAGTTTCCCTCTCTTGCCATTTTGTAGGATCTTGGTGTAGCTGGGCCAATGAAAGAGCAAGGAGCTGGGAGAAAGCAGCAAAGAGAGAAGATTGGATCAATCATTAGCGGAAGACAATGGTTAGTGGATCTCTTTCTCCCTTCTCTTACATCTCACAAAGAAGTAATCTCGAATAGCTTTGCTTTGATTGTTGCTGAGGTACTATCACCCTTAGAGTGGGATAGGGTCATTTCGTATTAGATACTTTTCCCAACAACACATCCAAGTATACTACTACAAAGGAGTTGGTGAATGGCCGCAAGATGTCATCCATTACCCTCATAAAGGTTGCAGGAGCATTCGTCAATCCGAAAGGCATGACCAACCATTCGAAGAGGCCCTCCTTGGATTTGAAGGCAGTCTTCCACACATCGGAGGGTTCGATTGGTACCCGGTGATATCTCGACTTCAGGTCGATCTTGCTGAAATATTTCGCCCCCTTTAGTTGGTCTAGGAGGTCATCAATCCGTGGGATCGGGTACCTATTACGGACAGTGATCTTGTTCAGCGCCCGATAGTCAATACAGAGTCTCCAGGTCCCATCCTTCTTCTGTACCAACACGATCGGGCTCCCACAGGGCGATGAACACAGACGGATGTGACCTTTCTGCAGGAGCTCCTGAATCTGCCTCTTGATTTCATCGTTCTCCAGAACGGAGCGCCGATAAATTGGTCCATTGGGTAGCAGCGCACCTAGGGTCAGATCGATGGAGTGCTTGACCTGACAGTGCAGAGGAACCCCTGCCGGGGAGGTGAAGATGTCCTCGTACTCCTCCAAAATCTTGTCCATCTGTAGTTGTTGTGCAGAGGGGCCCCATTTGGAGGTCACGACCACTGTCTTCTTCTTTCCTTGAGGGCGTATCATGAGGAAAACAAATTTCCTGGTTTTGGAAATGATCTTACTGCATTATTTTGCAGTAATCAAAGAGAGAGCGACAGGTGGTGCTACCTCTGGTATCCTGAACAACTTATTTCCCAATGTAATAATAACAGCACGGGGCCTTGATTCATACACAACATGTCGCTTCCACAAGTATGGTTGTCCTAGTAATACATCACAAACTTCAAGGGGAGCAATGTCACACAATACCTCATCCGTGAAGGGCTTGATGTTGTATGGAAGGCGACACTGCTGGCTCACGCGAAGATCTCCTCCTTGGTGAAGCCACACAATGGTGTATGGTTGTGGATGTGCTATGGTCGGTAAGCCCAACCGCTTCATGACCTCTGCCGAAATGAGGTTCTTTTGACTCCTGCTATCAACAATGAACTGTATCGGGGAGCCCTTCACCCACATCTGGGAGTGGAAGAGACGCTCCTCCTCCTCTGGATCTTCGGGTTCATTTTTCTGGATCTTTGCGGTAGCAACAATGGCGTTGGGGTCTGCATCAATGATCTGCTTCCCTTCTTCATACCCCTTATCGGGTTCTGACTCAGAGTCGGAACATGCATCTGATTCTGAAACCTTTAGCTCATCCACCAGTGACTGCTTGGCCCGACACTCACTTGTGTTGTGAGTGGAGCTCTTATGGAACTCACACAATTTTCCAGTGTCCTTTCTCGGCTTCACGGCGCTGTTCTTTGCTTGCAGCTTCGGCTGGTTGTCTTGGGTTGTCCCGCCTTGGCTTTGTCCTTTGTTCTGTGGTTTAGGGGCACCTTTCCCCTGCTTTGGATTCGTAGATCCAAAGTCTCGCTTCTTTTGTTTAAACTTCTGCTCGACCTTGACGGCATACCGGTATGATGCGCCGAGCGAGGGGATGTTTAGGAATTGTATTTCTTCTTGGATGTACTTGTGCAGACAGCCACAGTATTTGAGTATCAAATGTTGCTCCGAATCCTTGATACCCAACATTGTGCGAAGGGTATGGAAAATATTGGTGAACTCCGGCACATCTTGGTCCCTTCCCTGCCGCAGCGTGGTCCACTTTATGTATTCATCCTCATAGCTCCTGACAGGGTAGTACTGCTCCTTGATGGCATCCCAGAACGAATCCCAGGTGGGTGCGGCTGAAAATAGTGAGCCAGTACTTTCATCCTTCTGCTCGCAGTAGGTTTCCCACCAGTCCTTGACGTGGGGGCCTACTTTGAGGAGAGCAAAAAAAATGTTTTCCCGACTCGAAAATTCATGAATAGAAAAATAACCCTCTAGCAGATTTAACCATTTATCTACGGCATCTGCGTCTATCTGACCCTCGAATATGGGGATTTCAAAATTAACTTGTACCTTAAAGGGTGTGGCGTTTCCAGAGTAGCTGCTGGAAGCCGACGCGCTGCTTCTGGGTAGCCGCTGAAGGATCTGGGCAAAGCTGTCCATCATCGCGTTCCGTTGTCGCTCGAGGGCTTCTTCGAGCAAGATTTTGGTGGGATCTCCTGCCCCCTCGTCTTTCTTCTCGTCCACCATGGGAGGCCGTCGGGATTTGCAAGGCTAGTCTTGCAAAGGTTCAACCAGTTCAAGCCCTAACTCCTTATATCCCGACCTTGTTGGGGACATGCAAAGAAAAACAGAGAAAAAACAGACCGCTCTGATACCACTGATCCGGATTTAAACAGGAACGCAACAAATTACAGAGATAACCATATACACAAGGATGCAGCGGAAATAATACTTCATTTCATTAATGGAAAATACTGAAATATGCTTACAACCAGAAATGGAAATAAACCAGCTAGGGCGATGGTAGCTTATCTCTGAGAAGAGATGTGATGGCTACATGCCTCTGAACTGTGTTACAATGAGGCTCGAAGGCCTATTTATTGTTGATAAACAATGGAAAACCCTTCACATTCCAAAACCTAACCCTAGGAGATGAAACGCCAAACTGTGGGCCCCGTTTGGGGTAAGTTGGTACACCAACTTCCCGGGGTCGTAACTTTGGCATATGATCTCCGTTTGACGTGTACAATAGCTCATTAGAAAGATCTATCCAAGCAATATCATTGTTGGAACGGGCAACATCAGTCCATTACATGGATCCATGTTGCCTTCGGATTCCCCAAAAAACGTCGTTTAGGGCCTCAAAACGGCTCCGGAAGTTCAGGACCCGAAAAACTGCTAAAAATAGTAAGTTGTGCTACAATTAAGGAAACTGAAAATGCTGAGAAGGACAATGGTGGGGGTCCAGGTGGACTTGGCAGGTGGCCACAAATATCCACCTAGATCACAATCTGACACAAGAATCATGCGAAAGAGAATATTGTATTATTGATAAATCCACTGAGGCTTGAAAAATATACAATAGCTTTCTTCTGTACAAAAACCAACCCTTCATACTTCAAAAGGAGAAGTATTTATAAGTTTATTTACAAAATATCCTGTCAAAACTGATCATGATGTAATTTAGGAATTTCTAAACTGAACCTATCTCTAATTACAAAAATATAGGAAAATTTAAACTGATTGGGTTGCTGGCACTATAGTTGTGGAATCTGTGTTGAGGTGGCCTTTGACTTTTACTGCGTTGTCTATCCTGTTGGATGAGAGAAATTGATCCTTTACTCAAGTAACTCACATAACTGTTCCCACCTTTCTTCACTTGGAATTGACAACTTAAGTAGTTTTCTATAGACTTCGTCCACTTCAGTGTATTTGGAAAAAGTTGGCTTGAAAATAAAGATATACTTAATTTCATGCTGGATGTCGAGATCATGTTCCACTACTTCTACAAATTCTTTCCTTGTTATGCTGCTCTATATTCTTGTAAACTTCGTATTGTCTTTGGAAATTTCCATCAATTTCTGGCTATAATCAGACCATGTACTAATCTTGTCATCCATCACCAATAAGCTGGAAAGTCCCTTTTTTTAGAGGACTTCTAATTTGTTGAATAACCTCTATATGCCAATGTCCAAAACTTGACATTTTTCTTCCAGTTACCTGATTAAGTTTCTCTTGGTTAGCACTTTTTGACCTTAAGTATTTTCTCAGTCTTATCCTCGATTTCTAGTTCTTCTAGCTCCTGTTTGTTTTTGGAATTGAGGAATTTAATGAGCTCTGTAGCTTCATTTGTTTTATTACCCAACTCTTCCTTGATTTGTTTAATAACTTCCTTGGATTTCTCAATTAATTCATTCCGCTCAAAGATAATCTCTATGGATGGCCATATTTCTATCAAGGCTTCATTTATCTTTGTCCAAATGTTCTCCTTAACCTGGGCCAAGGTATTACCCATGGCAGTCTCCTTCTCCATCTGTTGCATTATTTGGGTAAGTCTGTGGGATTTGTGCTCTTCTATTAGGAGAGAGTTTTCATATCTGGTTTTCTATTCTTGTAGGGTCTTTACATGCTCCCGCATCTTTTTGATTTCTTCTCCTTGTATTGACATATTTTCCATTGAGTGGACTAGTTTGATAGAATCATCTGAAGTTGATGCAGGGGGTGTTGTAGAGGTGGATACTCCTGTTGTTGTAGTTGATGTAGAAATTCTTGTTTTCATTATTGATGCAAGAGGTACTACATCAAGAGGTACTAGAGAAAGATGAGAATTCTACTCTTTTTCCTTGATAATTTTGTCCATCTTTGCTTCCATTTCCTTTATTTGAGCATTATGTTCCATGATGAGCATGAGCATATTTTCTTTCTGACTTTCAGCTTCTCCCATTTCCTTAGCTTGAGGATCTTCAGTAACTAGCATTTTTTTTTCCCTCAGAGAATCTATGTCAACATTCTTCTTTCTGATGATTTATTCTACTACCTTTATGTTACTTGGATCATACCTTGCTTTTATAACCATATATTCTAAGGATTTTATCCTATTATCCTTAGCCAAAGAGGAAATTTTTTCAAGTTTTAGTTGAGATTGAATATTATTTAGAGATACCTGCAATTTGGAAGCAATCATTGTAGTATGTGTGAATGTGCAGTAAACCATATCCACAGTCTTCTTGTGCATGTCCATCTGGTCAAAAGGATTTGCATCCTTTTATCCAGACTCAAATATGGTTTTCTCATAATCTATTGTTGATTGAGGATGGGGGACCTATTCTTGCAAGAATGCCATCTGCATTCTTCCCTTTTCCACATCGAATGTTGATATAAGCCTGTACTAAGTGGTGGAAGTATGCTTCTAAAACTGTGTGTAAGTGATGTGCTTGAGGGAATCATTCCTTTGCTTGATCTCTTTGTACTTTTCAAAAATGTTTAACTCTTTCTGCCTCTAGATAATTTTTTATGCTGGAGTGGTTTCTGGATTGCCTTGTGAAAATGATGAAGTTAGGGACCTTGTAGATATATCCTCTGACTGTGATGGAAACAATGGACCTTTCAAAACTATTGTGGATGGTCCTTGTCCTTCTTCTTCTCCTGAAAACCATGTTGTAGGATTCTTCTTGGTTTTCTTTGTATATATTTTAAACTCCTTTGCTGAGACCTCTGTGACTAAATGTGAGTCTTCTTATCTTGGTATTTTCTCTGTCTTTTCTTAAGGAGCAATTGTATGTGACGTGGTTACCTACAAAAGCTCTTCCTCTGCCTCTTGTAAAGTGATTTCTTCCCACCGAGCCTAGTTCATATACTTTTCAATTTCTGTTCTTTGTGTATACACATATGGTGTAGTATTCTACTCCACCCTAAGTTTTGAGATTATCTGAAATGGGTCATATGACCACCTAAAATTGAGGGGAAATTTCATCTGTTTTAGAATATTATGTGTTTCCTGCCTTGTTGTCTTGCTATTGCAGATAAAAGGTCCAACCTGTGTTTTTATCTTGAATTGTGATTTCTTTTTGGTTGAAACAAAATGAACCTCATTAGAGTGGATCATTTGCCTGATGTACTCCAAGGAAAAAATCCTCATTGGAAGATATTTGGGTAGCTTATAAGGTGGTAGTTCACACCCATATACCCTGATTTTGACGTAGTTCTGGTACAAGTACCAATCATCTATCTTTACTTGCTCACTAAGATGTAAGATCTTCTGAATTTCTCCACTAACTCTAGATTCTATATGGCTGGTCAACAAACAAGTAGCTGGATGCACAAAATGATATATGAAGTCCTTGAAAGTATATTCCTCTGAATTTCTTCTTAGAATGGAGGTCCAAAATATGACTAAGTGTGGCTCCCCCTGCTCATTGAGTTTCTGCACTACAAATGGGAATTTTTCTGCTTGGAAGAATAAAAACATGTACATTAAAATATAAGCATATCTGAACATTCCTTCAGTTTGGAGCTTAAGAAATTGTTCATGGATCCTATCAGCAAGAAATTGGCTAAAATCAAACATAACTAAGGGTTTTTCTTTAGTGGAAAATATGGACAGAAAACCTAAGATGGGTTCATCTACCCATTCATCAGAATAGTAACCTAATAAATATGAAAGCATTGATATGATTTGTTTGGCTCTTTCTGGGAACATTGAAGAAGGATAGGGATGGTTTTTCTTGGGTAAATGTGTATCCTCAGGGAGGAAAATCTCAAAAATCCTAGCTCTTTGGGGAAAATTTAGCTTTTGATACAACTCATTTAGGGCTTCTACTGAAAAAGGAGTGGAGGAATCATTTTGAGGAATTTGCATCATTTGTTGGATGGACTGAGGGGTAATTGTAAACAAAACCTCACTAGTGGGGGCTATTATGGCTCTCTGATTAGGTATATAGTCAACTCTGTATTTGAGAATAAAATTAGGGAAAATAATGCATTTGGGGAAACATGTAGAGTGGTAAATATGATTCCGAGAGGCAGATTTCATCCCTTTGGTTAATGTGAAGATATTTGAGACAATTATGCAACTCAAAAAAATTAAATTCGGACTTTGGTCTTGAGATCTTATAATCTCTGTCAACATGATTAGTGCGATCCAGGTCAATGGGTGGAGGGATGATGGGGTTTCAACACTAGTATCAGTCTTACTTTTAGGATCCATGTTAAGAAGATTTAGGTATAGAAAGACTCAACAACAGATGGAACTTACGAGGAAAACCTAAAAATGGAAGGTTGATAGTGATGGCAAAGATGATATGGAAGTTGGTAGTCCTCTGCTCATATTCAGTTGAATTGGTGTATTAGTCACGAATTTTAGTGCTTGCAGAGTTTAGAGACACCAAGGGGAAATAATTTGGTTGCCTAAGGTGTTCTTATAATTGGGAATGAGGTTGTTCCACGTGCGAGGATGTTGGAGGGATTAACGGTAGTTTAGGAGTGGGAAATAAATGTTTTAACGGATAGGGGATATGGGGATAGGTGTCACAGAAGGAGTGGTAGAATGGGCGTGGGGAACGTTGGCGAGAAGGAATGGTGGTTAGGCAGTTTTCATGGGGGGGTGAGTGGTATGTGGTATGGTTGGGGGGGTGCGAAGAAGCGGGAGGGCGACACGTAGGCATGAGGCCGGATGGGGAAACCACCTTTTCAGACCCCCCCCCTTCGTCGATAAATATAGAGAGGGTAGGGGGTGGGGTGAAATGCCTTCAACATCATTATGACTTTATAACATAGGCTCTGAACTTGGGATAAAATATATTATGCGCCTAACTTTGGAAAATACAAAACATGAATTTTCTTCATTTCAATTTCCTCCTATACTAAGGTTAATTTTGACTGACAAAGGGTGCATTTAGAGGTGCAGACCCTTGTTTTATTTTTCTTTGAAAGGGAAAAACATCTAATCTAACTGCAACCTAACCATGCTAATTCATTGATCCAGATTAAACTGTTGGGTGAATTTCTTCACCTAATCTACCTAACTATTTTTAGCCAAGTTTAAACAGTTTGGCTAAATTATTTTCTCTAATCTAATAATAGAAATTGAAATATGTTTGAACACTATTAAACTATATGTTTGAAACAAGGAATGATGATTGTGACATTTCTAAAAATGTTGCACACAACATCCTAATTTATTTACAAAACAAAGTATTTCATTTCAGTGGCATTTGAATTGGCATCACTTTCACTATTTTTTTTCTTTTTCATGGGGTTCTTTTCATCCTTTTTTTTATTCCATTTTTCTTTTTTTATACCCTCTTTTCATTTTTTTATTTTTATTTTTATTTCTTTTGGAAATCATTTGCAATATGAAATATTATTTAAAATTGGATATACTGAAAGAAAATATTCAATCATCATTAGATCCTATGAATCATAGGACCGTAACAGTTAGCATGAGTGTAATGAAGTTGTTGGATTATTTTTATTAACATATTTACTTATGTTGTGACCATAGCAAAGAGTACCTATAAATTTTTCGTAAAGAGGCCTTAATAATGCGCTTCACCGTGCTGGAAATTCATCCATAATTCTTCCCCTTTTCATTATTCATTATGCAGAGCCTAAGCCCATATTCTTAATTTCTTGACCCATAAATTTTTGTCCTCTTTATCTTTCTTCCAACCCACTTTCTGATATAAAACCCAGTAAACCTCATTTATATTTGAAAGTCTAATTTTAAGGCTAGATTTTAGAACTAGATCATTCGTTGCAAGATCTCATAGCCTATCTCTCTGGCCACCTATTTTAAAATATTAATTAGTTATATGGATGTCCCAGTAACTAGTGCCCCCAGTGCTAGGAACTGTCTCTGGTGTTACAACATCAATTGGAATCATTTCTAGGGAACGGATTAGAATATGTTTCCCTGGGTTACATAAAGTTTTCTAGCTAATTTTGAGGGTGACAAAATCAATATTTGGTTGTATATCCTCATCTAGCTGCTTTGCTTTGGGTGTTATTTTCTAGTTTTTTTTTTTAATGGACTCATCTATATTTTTTATAAATAAATATGTCTGAGGAAAAAAAGATCTTATTCAGTTGTAGACAAACCCTCAAAGATCCTATTTTGTACATTTTATTGGTTCTCCAATTTATGATTTTTATCTTTCAAATGAGGGTTTTGGTTGGTCAGAAGATTCTCCAATTTATGATTCATACAGTTAAGAGGAGGACGAGTTTGTTACATATTTTCAAGAAGATATGCTCACAGGAAAGGGGACAGAATGTGCCCAGGAGCAACCTTTTCAGAGAAAAAATGGAAGTTGAAGAGCCAAGCAATAATTATGGTTGCCCTATGAAAAAGGAAACATGTCAGGAAATTGTTCAAGAAAAGGAGACAACTACAAATTTCTCTCATCCATTTTATGATCCCATAGATAATTATATGGAAACCTCCGTTCAGCAATAGATATCAGTTATGGGGTATGTACCAAATTTTTTGTTTGAATTTTTCATATGGTGCATGCCTGTTTTCATTTCAGAATTTCAAGAGCATAGTGTCATAAGGTCCAATACTTAGATGTTGCGCTAGTATCATTGGAAGGTTGACTTCACTTGAGTGAATTCAACCCTGTACACAAGTAGGAGCAGTAGGAATTGTATATAAATAAGCTCAGATGTTTATTATGTAGTTTTCAATTTTTAGAAATTTTGTTTCAATGGTATAAGAAAGATAAAAGCTTTAGTAGATATAAATTTCCGAGATATTTTCATTTTTACAGTTACAGGGTTCATGAAATCTAGACTCCATGCCCAACAAAGGCTACTAGCCTACAATTCTCAGTGATTTGTAGGAAAATCATTGTCCACAGTTGGAGCTAATACGTTGTAGCCTAATCTTGCCAAACGAAAATAATGAAGGATTTTCATGTGAAATTCATGTAATGCTTTAAAAAGAAAAAGGCACTAGAGGATAGAGTTTTATCAGAGCTTATGACAAAATTAAAAGAAAAGAATAATAATAACAATTGATGAAGAATGGTTTTTTTATAGGTGCTTTCGAGCTTTTTATGCCAAAAGGGCTCATTTATTGGGCATAAAAAGATTAAAAGAAAATAATAATAATAATAATAATGGATGAAGAGTGGTTTTTTTATAAGTTCTTTCGGTCGTTTTATGCCAAAAGGGCTATTTTATTGGGTTTGGGCTTGAAAATATTGAGCATGAAGTCCCATGGCGTATGTATTATTGGAGCTCACCCATCATAACTCACAAACAAGCTCCATTCACAAACTACCAAACCAAGGCAATGCCCATATAAAGTGTCGAATAAAGGGAGAACCATTAAATTGTGCACATCTCGTCGACAAAGGTTGTCAACAATGGTGCATATATCATGCCAAGGAGATTTCTGGTTTATAGATATGGGATATATCCCATGGCCATTAAAAAATAGTGGCTTTCAATAACTTGACGATGGGGAAAATTTTGGAAAAATGAACACTACTTAAATGTTGATATTCTATCGTTTTAAATCATATACGATGATCAGGAGCCAGTGGTCTTTGATGGCATCATCCCCTTAAATTGAAAGATCGATCACATTCAAGGGAGGTCAGATGAATTGATTGGATTCATTCCCATTATTCAACATAAAAATTATCTTCAACTCTCATGTTGTATGCACTTTCATATGGCAGCATATAAACCTAGATAATTTTTTCTTATTCTAACTTCTGGCTTTATTTCAATTATTCCCTGATCTGCCTCTATATACAAATCATTGTAGAACCTTATCGATTCATGTGTTTGAAATGGTGTGACAATGCAGGTAAAGAAGCAACTAAGCAAGAGGATAATGAATATGCTCGTAGGGTAGTTTTGTCAAGTTATTAGTGAATGCTAATATATCTCATTCAAATCTCAAGGATATGATGGAGAAGGTCATGAACTTCTAAAAATATATATTGGAGCATCAGAACAAGTTGTTCGAGATATATTTTCTAAAGAATTTATAGCATCTCCATGCATTTTATTTATGGAAAATTTGAACCTATTGCTCCGAAAAGGGGACACGACAACAATGGTGTAATGAATTGGGTTGTCAATCAGTTGTTGAATGAACTTGATTGTGTTGAAGCATTGACTTGGGTTTTTTTTTTGCAGCAACTGACTAGATTTACTAGATGTTGTATTTTCATGACCTAGGAAGTTAGACCATCTCCTATTTTGTGACTTCCCTCTGGCACGTCAACGGCTTGAGATCCATAGCCTCTATACATAAGGTTTTAGTGGTGATGATCTTCAATTTATTTTATCTTATGCATAACTTAAATTTGTGCATGAGTTTCTTGAAAGTGGTATGAGTATGTAATAGCCCTAGTGAAAATCCCATGTACAAATATATAAATGCCATGATGATGGGACACATATTCCAAGATGAATATTGGGGGAAACATCCTAATGGGTGTTGATTTGGTTACTATGGCTAAGGCATTAAAGAGGCAAAAAGGTATTTTGGCACATTTATTTATGAAAATAATGGAAATTAGGAGAAAAGGAAGTTGAGAGGTCAAAGGTTGCATGTGAGGAGGAAAATGAAGGAAAATAATGGAAAATGAAGAAAATGGAGCTGTCATTAATAAAAATTCTTTTGAGGATCAATGGGAAATCTTGGTCAGTGAAGACTTGGTCAATTCAATTTTGGAGCTCTCTCATTATTATCTCTCTCTCATACTCTTGGAGATTGTGGAATACTTGGATTCTTGGAGCAGAAAGGAAAAGGAAGAGAAGGAAAGCACAAGAGAGCATTGGGATCAACAGTACAACAGTTGTGCTTGCAGGTATCGCGTTGCATGAATATTTTCCTCACTAGTTTTGGCATGCATGGCACATGCATGTGGTTTCTTGGTTATGATCTTTCACTAGCATGGAGGACTTCCTGGGTTGACAGTAGATTTGCCTAGACTTGTCGTTTCTTGGATAGCCATGGAGTTTTTGGGTTTACTTTCATTATTTTGTTTTGGTTGGTTCTCATGTTCCTTAGCTTGGATTGAGTTATTAGTTCTTGGAGCCTTGATTAGACAAACTCTTTGGAGCCTTGTAATGACTTCGGTTGAGTTATTAGTCCCGTAGCCTTGGTTGGACAAACACTCTAGAGCCTTGTAACAAATTTGGTTGATTTACTAGCCTCGTAGCCTTGGTTGGACAAACGCTTTGGAGCACTTGGTGGGTTGAGTTACTAGTCCTAGAGCCTTGGTTTGAAAAACACCCCGAGGCCCGAAAGATGTTTTGGGTTGAGTTACTAGTCCTGTAGCCTTGAATGGACGAACACTCTAGATCCTGACAACAGTTGTGGGTTGAGTTACGAGTCTTGCAAGTTGGGTTGGAACAAATGCTCTGGAGCCCTAGATGGATGGGATAGAGACAAATATGATGATGGTTTTATGATGTCCGACTGTGAGGTGGAACCATTATTTGATGGGTTGAGGTGGATGGCATCTATAAGCCCTAGATGAGTTTTGATTGATGTGTTCTATGAAATCGCACATTCATGCTTGGAATATGGCATAGAGTTGAATGGTTGAAGAGAGATTTGGTTTAGCTATTCTACGGTCGAGTGGAACATGGATGTCCCATCTCGGGTTTGGATTTGCATCATTAATGAAACGTTATTTCTCCTTGTATATCTATGAGAATTATGATGCACTATATGTGGTTTATATGGTTGTGATTTCATTGGTATTTATGTGCCAATTATGTTGGTTATTTACATGTTTTATGATAACAGCCATGAGTGGCTCTCATCATGTTATTACCTTTTATTGAATGATCAATATCTATGACCTAAAGGATAAAATGAAAACTAATGTGATAAGGAGACAATCGTTCATAAAGATTCTCAGATAAGTATGAGATCCTGTTGTGCCCTACAACAACCCCCCATTTCATAACATTTTATCACAAACAATTAACATATGAAATGGGTCCCTTTTAAAATTTTAATTGGCATTAACGAATTTGTTCGAAAAAGGTATGATAATCAAATGAATTTGTGAATAAAAAGCCTTTTTGAACAAATAATAAGCAATTTTTGGTTAAGTCCGAAAAAGCAATCACCAAATCGTTTGCTACCTTGGTTCTTTCCGATGCGATATCGCTATCGGTCATCGGTAATAGCCAATGCACACACAGAAAAAGCACATGTCTTTTCCCCGATGCGACACGATATCGGTGATCAACTATCGGCGCTGCTTCTTATGAAAAGTGTTTTAAGCTTCGACCCGATATGATATCGCTATCGGCAGTCGGCAGAATCCCATACATTTTCATAAGACGTTCAGATCTTTTCCCGATACGATGTGATATCGCTATCGGTAGTCGGTAAATCAATTGATATATATTTAGGGATTATGTTCGCACGCTAAATATGATGCAATGTCGCAATCGGCATTCGCCAAGATCTCTCCCAAATGATAATGTCACTCACACCCCCAATGCGATGTGATGACGCTTAAATGATGACCAGAATTCCTAAACGGTGATTATTTCAAAGCTTTAAAGTTATATTTAAATCCGATTTGACAAAAGCACAGATTTCGAAAATGCCGTTAAATAAAGGGATAAGGTAATGCATGCGTATTTAAAGCTTTGCCCCTTCGAATTAACGAACAATTACGATTAGACCTTTGAAAAAATCTGTTGCACGCTTTAAGGGGTCATTCGGTTTAATAACTTAAGTAATGGTCATTTATGGAGCTGCAGGCTGTAAAATCACCATCATTGCATCTGCGGTGCCTTCTCAAATCATTAGATCCGCAGCCACTTTTAGAATTAATCTCACCACGCTTCAAGTAATATATCTATCCCGTTATGGATCGTCATTGTTATTTCCTTGTTACGATTTCTCTTGCATTTGTGTAGAATTCAACCGTCGAGAGAAGTCTGAATATGATGGGAAAGAAATTCAAGAAGGTGGCAGGTTCTACTGCGACACCTGTCTCAGGCCAAGCTGCTATAGTTTCAAAGAAAGGCTTAATCTCAGATACTACATGCACTGGTCTTCCTAGCACTACATGGCAAGGTACATACAATTTGCTAGAGGCAGAGCAACCAGAAAAGACAATAACTGAGGCTAGTGTGGATGAATTAAGGAAGTCCGAGGCAACTCTCAAAGATTTGGCCGACTCCTTTCTGCACAGAATAGCAGCCAGAGAACAAGTCCTGCCTTATACTGATGTGGTACGCTGGGCAATTGAGGAAATTACCCTCACTGATAGAACCTTTCATACAAAGGATGGAAGGATTTTCGGTTCCTTCAAGCCTGATGACTTGAGACGAATGTATCATTTGCCTGAACCTGAGCTAGTCTATAACAGAGCCTTTGTGGAGAAGTTCGCGAAAGAGAATGAATCACCATCCGAACCTCTCCGAGATTGGAGGCAGAATCCAGCTAAACACAAGCATGATATGTCGGGTAAGTACTCCAATGCTTCTTTGGCTTCACCTTATTGCTATGCTGGGATTATGATGTGTAGATTGTGGGGATTACATGACTCTGCAAATATCCATATTGATATGGTTCCCTTAATGGAAGCGGCCGTCAATAGTACAATCATAGATTGGGCCACTATTCTGTCTGATAAATTGGTCATAGCTATTCGTGAGTTTAGGGCCAAAACTAGAGTCACCGAGAGGAAAATCCCACCCTTCTATTACTCTGCCTACATTATGGATACCCTTTGTTTTAATTCTAAATTTCCTGTCCTTGGTTGGAGATGGACCACCCATGACCCAACACCCATTCACTTGTACCATCGGAAATTGTGGAAACCCTCTCACAAAGACCATTTGTATCAAATTTGCAATGGTTTCATGGTGCCCGTTCACTATTCTATTTTTGACAGACCTATCCCAAGAATTTCCTATGAAGCTTCTTTTGACCTACCAGCCGTAGCCCATTGGTTCGGCGAAGAGAATTTTACCTATATTAGAGTTTTTGGAAGCAAGGCTAGGCCACATGTTCTGCCCCTGTACATCCCAGATAAATTGTTAGCCCGGGAAATCTCCTACCAGATTATGTCTGAGGGTGTCACACAAACTCTCAAAGAGGAGAAAAAGAGAGGATGGCCCTCTTTTCCTTTAAGAATTGGAGTTTATACGCTGCTAAATTACAAGCATGCAGAGAAGGAAGCAGCAAAACTCCAAATGATATACCTGGCTTCTATTCCAAATAGACTCTATGATCCAAAAAAGACTGCTTTCATTGCCTTGGAACAGGCCAAACTGTCAAAGGTTGTCCATCAGGAGGACCAGTTTGATGACCTGTTCGTGAGTGCCGATTCAATAAGCCAAGTCAAACAACTTGCTACATTGAGATATGAAGATGTGGAGTTAACTGAATTTAATAAAATTAGAAAGCAAAGGTTGCAAAATTTGCCTCTAGATTTATTATCCACAACCCCAACATCCTCCTCAAGCGAGTCTGGTCAGCAGCAAATACACCTATCTTCTGTTACAACTAAAGAGTATGATAAACAACAGAAGGAAAGGCAAAACAAGCTGCAAGCAGAGAAGCATAAAAGGGAGCAGATAGAAAGGCGGCAAAAGGCACAAAAGGATCAAGAGCAAAGAAAACAAAAGGAGTTAGAAGAACAAAGGAAAAGAGAAGAAGAAGAGAAAACAAAGAAAGAACTGGAAGATAGGCAGAAAAGGGAATTGGAGGAACAGCAACAAAGAGCACAAGAGGAGCAACAGCGGAAGGCATTCGAGGAACAGCAGAGGATTGAAAGAGAGAAAGAACAGAGTAAAGCCCACACAGAACAAAGTGAGCAAATCTCTACTGATCCTGAATTGATTAAAGAATGGAACCAATTCGATTCCATTATAAGTGGTAAGGAAGCCTCCAAAGACTCAGACGCCTCTAAAACAAATAATGCTCTCGATACTACTTCTTCTCCGGTTCTAGAAGGAACCAGCGGCCCACCCATAGTACAGAATGTTGAGGTAATCACTCAAGACCCATCCGATCAAATTGATCTTCAGATGGAGGAAATTCCTCCCCTAGACATTTTCTACAGCCCAAAGCATAGAGCCGTTGTAAGGCGCTCTAGGAAAAGACGAAGGCTTGATCAACCTTCTATTTCACCTGAGCAAACAGTCACGGGAAATGTGGTATGGAAGGGAGAATTAGATCCCTCTGAAGATCTGACAAAGCTATCGCAATTTGCAGGAGCTTATTCAACGGCAACTATTGACAAAGCCTCAGAAGTAAGTCTTCTTTTGAAGACTAAAGAGCATGAGATATATGCATTGCAAGCAGAAGTAATTGAGGCAAGAAATAAGGCAGCGCAGGTAGAGGAACAATTGCTGGCCCAACAGCAAGAAAATAATTTGTTAACCCAGCAAATCGAAAAACAGAGGATAGATCAAAGTGACATTCAGAAAGCAAAAGAATTGTCAGAGGCATTATCCCAGTTAAAAGCATCGAATGAGCTGATGACAAAAGCTAAAGACGAGCAAATAATTCAGCTATCAGCACAGCTCGAAGGTATCAAGGGCGCCCAGAGTATTGATGATTTCAAAACAGAGGCAACTCGAATAAACAGCGCATTGATATCTCAAATCAGGCTCTTGTGCCAACAACTTGTTGACGCTGAATCACTTTGTGAAACATCTACAGCAGTGTGTGAACAAATAGAGAAAGCCAGGAATAAGCTGGATCAGGCTGAAGATGATATAACATAATATATTGAATGGCAAGACACCCCAGAAGGGAAAGCAGCAAACTTGTCCCGAATCCATGTAACATACAAAGACATACTCTTCACGGAATGGAACACACAGGTGATGAAAGCAGAAAGGGCAGCCTCAAGATGCAAAATGATTGCCAGCAACATGATCAATCTAGTTAATGATACATTGTATCTGGCAAACATGATTTCCCAATGCATACCTGGAAACATAACAACAGCAAACATGCTGGAGCACTACCATGAACAAATCAAGGGCGATTAATCGGTCGCAGTATACCTGAACCGTCGATGCATACTGGCTTTCTCGATTAAACCACATTCTCAGGATCGGCTCAAGTGCTGGTTCATCCTGATGACCAACTAAAAACCACATTCAGAACAAAATGGGGGACTTATGCATATCAAAAGATGCCTTTTGGACTCATATGTCAGCAGGAGCAACATTCCAAAGAGCTATGGATACAGCCTTTAGAGGGTTAATTAATCGAATACAGTAGTTTGTCTACCTCGATGATATTACTGTATATTCTAAGAAGAGTTATAATCACTTGCATGATTTAAATCAGATTTTTCAACGATGCAAAACATATGGTATCTCTCTTAACCCAAAAAAGTCTTTCTTTGCTCTTAACCAGGGTAAGCTTTTAGGGTTTATTGTATCTAAGGATGGCATTTATGTAGATCCTGATCGAATTAAGGAAATAGTGAAATTCCTTTTTGACACAACAAAAAATCGATGCAGTCGTTTTATCTGTCAGATTAATTTCGTTATACGATTTGTTCCAGATTTTTTTGCAGATTGTTGAACCACATGTAAACAATATAAAGCAAGAATTCAACCTTCAGATGGGGATTAGAAGAAAAGCAAGCTTTTAATGACATTAACAAATCAATAATCAATGTCCCAGCTCTGAATACTCCAAATCTTTCTAATCATTTTACATTATATACCATTGCATCCGACTTATCTTACGCAGCAGTGCTCACCCTGTTGAATGATGACAATCTGGAAGCGCCCATCTCGTTCTTTAGTTCAAACTTTCAGGCGCCGAATTGAACTATTCCGATATTGAGAAACAAGCTTTTGCTGTCTTAAAGCAGTCAAACATTATCGACCCTTTCTTTTAAAAACCCATACTAAAGTGATAGTTCCTTTCTCAGCAGTTAGGCAACTATTAATCCAAAAGGAATTGGGTGAAAAGAGGGAAAATTGGGTCGCAGCTCTCCAAGAATATGATCTAGAAATTAAAGCCAGCAAAGTTTGTTAAGGTCAAGGTTTTTGCAGGATATTAGCAGGAGCATCAAACATTCCAGAATCAAGTGATACAGAGCAAACCCAAGAAGTTAATCAGCTAAGTATTCCCGATTCCGAATCTCAATATGCAGATTTGATCTTTTATTTAAAGAATGGTTATGCACCTACCAATTTGTCCTACAAAAACAAAGGGCCATTAGATTGAAAGCTAAGAGAATTTTCCATTATTGATTATGTGCTCTTCAAAAGAAATTATGATTCTGTCCTATTAAGATGCCTTGAGAAACCTGAGGCTCAAAAGGTTTTGCAGGAGCTACACGACGGACAGCAGGAGGACATTTCGGAGCTGATACAACAGCTCATAAAGTCATTCATGCTGGATACTATTGGCCTACTTTGTTTAAGGACGCTCACGAATATGTAAGGAAATGCTTCAAATGCCAAACTGCCAGTGGAAGACAACAAAAACCAGCTTTCCCTTTGCAACCAGTCAACATTGAACAGCCTTTTGAACAATGGGGATTGGACATCATTGGAGAAATTAATCCATCTTCTTCCAAGCAGCACAAATATATCCTTACAACAACTGATTACTTTACAAAGTGGGTAGAAGCAGTTCCGTTAAAGACAGCAAACTCTGAAGCGATCATTGAATTTATAGATCAGTTCATCATTACCAGGTTTGGTGTTCCAAACGCTCTTGTCTTTGATAATGCTTCTTACTTCTCAGGCAATGCAATGATTGATTTCGCTATCAAAAGAGGGTTTAAATTAAAGTATTCTGCTAACTACTACCCTCAGGGCAATGGCCTAGCAGAATCAACTAATAAAAATCTAATCAAAATCATTAAGCGAAAAATCGAAGAGAATCATAAGAACTGGCATAAATCTTTGGTATTTGCATTATGGGCGGATAGGATAACACAGAAAGCTTCCATAGGGACCTCTCCGTTTAATCTTGTCTATGGAAAAGAAGCAATCGTACCAACCAATCTTCTTCTTCCATCTCTAGCCCTAGTGCAATTTATTGATGAAACTCCTTCTTCCTCTATCCAGTTTAGATATGATCAAATTCTCAAACTTGAAGAAGAAAGGGAAAAAGCCAAGGTTATACACGCAAAACATCAGCAAGTCATTAAAGCAGCTTTTGATCTAGCTTCATCTAGTCCTAAACAATTCCAAGTCGGAGATTTAGTCCTGAAATGGGACAAAGCCCATGAAGACAAAGGTAAACATTCCAAATTTCAGAAACTGTGGCTTGGACCATTTCAGATCTGTGAAAAAGTAGGCCATTCCACTTTTATACTGCAAAATCTATCAGGGGTGAAGGATTCTCTCCCTGTCAATGGTCTGATCTTGAAGAAATTCTTCAATTGAGGAGGTAACCCCTTCTCTTTGTAGTTTGATAGTTTTTATATAGTTTGTAGGATTTGTAGAAATAAGGATGTGGGACATCTTCCATTGACCTTTTGCTGTAATTAAAAGTTGTCTCGCCACGACACTATTAGTATTTACTTTTGGATAATAGAGTCTTAAACCAAGAGAGATCATTTCTAGGAAATTAGATATCTTTTTATTCTGAACATCACAGTCTAACTTTTGTAAACTTCACTCTGAACGAAGTTCTATGAGTCATCTTGGGTTTTCAAAATTAGTCTCCAAAGGTTATCTATATTAAAATAGGAGCTAATTCATATTCAACATCTTTAACTCTTAAAACCTGTCATCCATTTACTCTTAAGAAGATAGTTGTTCATCCCATTCACCAAAAGTTTATGATTACTCAGAGTGTAATTCTAAAATATAAAAGATTAAAGATAAGAGATCTTATTACAAGCCTGCTTACCATGTTCATAGGAAAATAATTTAACTGACATTACCAAAACTGCATATCAAATAGGGTAATGGCTTGAAATTTCAAGACAAGGGGTCTCATCACGAGCCAGCTTGTTCAGTTTGATTACTACCCGTGAATGGCATTGTCATTATCTGGCCACCAAACCAGGACAATGGCTTTTATCTTAAGCAAAGAAGAAAGTGAAATTCAAAAAATGCGAAAATATCTTTTGAATTCATTCTGTTTAGTCACACTCTTAAGTGAATGGAACAATGGACAACAACATGGTTAAAAGGTAACCCTGCCGAGACTATGAACGTTTGCTGGCAGCAGAGGCTCTACCTGTGATAGAGGAGTTTATTTTAAAAAGCTGATATGGAAAAGTTTTCTATTTTACCTTTATGAACCAATAAAGACTTGTTTTAAAACTTAAAGTGCATTTATTTTCTTTATAAAAAGAGGAAGTCAAATGAAGAAGCCTGTTTTATTCAGAATCAATAGACATCCAGTTATATTAGAAATTTCCTTTCCTTTATAAAGATTCTATTTGACAAGGTGTAAGTATATTTATTAGTCCAGAGATAACTGGTTCTACCAGCGAATCGCCAATTGTTGTGCCCTACAACAACCCCCCATTTCATAACATTTTTATCACAAACAATTAACATATGAAATGGGTCCCTTTTAAAATTTTAATTGGCATTAATGAATTTGTTCGAAAAAGGTATGATAATCAAATGAATTTGTGAATAAAAAGCCTTTTTGAACAAATAATAAGCAATTTTTGGTTAAGTCCGAAAAAGCAATCGCCAAATCGTTTGCTACCTTGGTTCTTTCCGATGCGATATCGCTATCGGCCATCGGCGATAGCCAATGCACACACAGAAAAAGCACATGTCTTTTCCCCGATGCGACACGATATCGGTGATCAACTATCGGCGCTGCTTCTTATGAAAAGTGTTTTAAGCTTCGACCCGATGCGATATCGCTATCGGCAGTCGGCAGAATCCCATACATTTTCATAAGACGTTCAGATCTTTTCCCGATGCGATGTGATATCGCTATCGGTAGTCGGTAAATCAATTGATATACATTTAGGGATTATGTTCGCACGCTAATATGATGCAATGTCGCAATCGGCATTCGCCAAGATCTCTCCCAAATGATAATGTCACTCACACCCCCGATGCGATGCGATGACGCTTAATGATGACCAGAATTCCTAAAAGGTGATTATTTCAAAGCTTTAAAGTTATATTTAAATCCGATTTGACAAAAGCACAGATTTCAAAATGCCGTTAAATAAAGGGATAAGGTAATGCATGCGTATTTAAAGCTTTGCCCCTTCGAATTAACGAACAATTACGATTAGACCTTTGAAAAAATCTGTTGCACGCTTTAAGGGGTCATTCGGTTTAATAACTTAAGTAATGGTCATTTATGGAGCTGCAGGCTGTAAAATCACCATCATTGCATCTGCGGTGCCTTCTCAAATCATTAGATCCGCAGCCACTTTTAGAATTAATCTCACCACGCTTCAAGTAATATATCTATCCCGTTATGGATCGTCATTGTTATTTCCTTGTTACGATTTCTCTTGCATTTGTGTAGAATTCAACCGTCGAGAGAAGTCTGAATATGATGGGAAAGAAATTCAAGAAGGTGGCAGGTTCTACTGCGACACCTGTCTCAGGCCAAGCTGCTATAGTTTCAAAGAAAGGCTTAATCTCAGATACTACATGCACTGGTCTTCCTAGCACTACATGGCAAGGTACATACAATTTGCTAGAGGCAGAGCAACCAGAAAAGACAGTAACTGAGGCTAGTGTGGATGAATTAAGGAAGTCCGAGGCAACTCTCAAAGATTTGGCCGACTCCTTTCTGCACAGAATAGCAGCCAGAGAACAAGTCCTGCCTTATACTGATGTGGTACGCTGGGCAATTGAGGAAATTACCCTCACTGATAGAACCTTTCATACAAAGGATGGAAGGATTTTCGGTTCCTTCAAGCCTGATGACTTGAGACGAATGTATCATTTGCCTGAACCTGAGCTAGTCTATAACAGAGCCTTTGTGGAGAAGTTCGCGAAAGAGAATGAATCACCATCCGAACCTCTCCGAGATTGGAGGCAGAATCCAGCTAAACACAAGCATGATATGTCGGGTAAGTACTCCAATGCTTCTTTGGCTTCACCTTATTGCTATGCTGGGATTATGATGTGTAGATTGTGGGGATTACATGACTCTGCAAATATCCATATTGATATGGTTCCCTTAATGGAAGCGGCCGTCAATAGTACAATCATGGATTGGGCCACTATTCTGTCTGATAAATTGGTCATAGCTATTCGTGAGTTTAGGGCCAAAACCAGAGTCACCGAGAGGAAAATCCCACCCTTCTATTACTCTGCCTACATTATGGATACCCTTTGTTTTAATTCTGAATTTCCTGTCCTTGGTTGGAGATGGACCACCCATGACCCAACACCCATTCACTTGTACCATCGGAAATTGTGGAAACCCTCTCACAAAGACCATTTGTATCAAATTTGCAATGGTTTCATGGTGCCCGTTCACTATTCTATTTTTGACAGACCTATCCCAAGAATTTCCTATGAAGCTTCTTTTGACCTACCAGCCGTAGCCCATTGGTTCGGCGAAGAGCATTTTACCTATATTAGAGTTTTTGGAAGCAAGGCTAGGCCACATGTTCTCCCCCTGTACATCCCAGATAAATTGTTAGCCCGGGAAATCTCCTACCAGATTATGTCTGAGGGTGTCACACAAACTCTCAAAGAGGAGAAAAAGAGAGGATGGCCCTCTTTTCCTTTAAGAATTGGAGTTTATACGCTGCTAAATTACAAGCATGCAGAAAAGGAAGCAGCAAAACTCCAAATGATATCCCTGGCTTCTATTCCAAATAGACTCTATGATCCAAAAAAGACTGCTTTCATTGCCTTGGAACAGGCCAAACTGTCAAAGGTTGTCCATCAGGAGGATCAGTTTGATGACCTGTTCATGAGTGCCGATTCAATAAGCCAAGTCAAACAACTTGCTACATTGAGATATGAAGATGTGGAGTTAACTGAATTTAATAAACTTAGAAAGCAAAGGTTGCAAACTTTGCCTCTAGATTTATTATCCACAACCCCAACATCCTCCTCAAGCGAGTCTGGTCAGCAGCAAATACACCTATCTCCTGTTACAACTAAAGAGTATGATAAACAACAGGAGGAAAGGCAAAACAAGCTGCAAGCAGAGAAGCATAAAAGGGAGCAGATAGAAAGGCAGCAAAAGGCACAAAAGGATCAAGAGCAAAGAAAACAAAAGGAGTTAGAAGAACAGAGGAAAAGAGAAGAAGAAGAGAAAGCAAAGAAAGAACTGGAAGATAGGCAGAAAAGGGAATTGGAGGAACAGCAGCAAAGAGCACAAGAGGAGCAACAGCGGAAGGCATTCGAGGAACAGCAGAGGATTGAAAGAGAGAAAGAACAGAGTAAAGCCCACACAGAACAAAGTGAGCAAATCTCTACTGATCCTGAATTGATTAAAGAATGGAACCAATTCGATTCCATTATAAGTGGTAAGGAAGCCTCCAAAGACTCAGACGCCTCTAAAACAAATAATGCTCCCGATACTACTTCTTCTCCGGTTCTAGAAGGAACCAGCGGCCCACCCATGGTACAGAATGTTGAGGTAATCACTCAAGACCCATCCGATCAAATTGATCTTCAGGTGGAGGAAATTCCTCCCCTAGACATTTTCTACAGCCCAAAGCATAGAGCCGTTGTAAGGCGCTCTAGGAAAAGACGAAGGCTTGATCAACCTTCTATTTCACCTGAGCAAACAGTCACGGGCAATGTGGTCTGGAAGGGAGAATTAGATCCCTCTGAAGATCTGACAAAGCTATCGCAATTTGCGGGAGCTTATTCAGCGGCAACTATTGACAAAGCCTCAGAAGTAAGTCTTCTTTTGAAGACTAAAGAGCATGAGATATATGCATTGCAAGCAGAAGTAATTGAGGCAAGAAATAAGGCAGCGCAGGTAGAGGAACAATTGCTGGCCCAACAGCAAGAAAATAATTTGTTAACCCAGCAAATCGAAAAACAGAGGATAGACCAAAGTGACATTCAGAAAGCAAAAGAATTGTCAGAGGCATTATCCCAGTTAAAAGCATCGAATGAGCTGATGATAAAAGCTAAAGACGAGCAAATAATTCAGCTATCAGCACAGCTCGAAGGTATCAAGGGCGCCCAGAGTATTGATGATTTCAGAACAGAGGCAACTCGAATAAACAGCGCATTGATATCTCAAATCAGGCTCTTGTGCCAACAACTTGTTGACGCTGAATCACTTTGTGAAACATCTACAGCAGTGTGTGAACAAATAGAGAAAGCCAGGAATAAGCTGGATCAGGCTGAAGATGATATAACAGAATATATTGAATGGCAAGACACTCCAGAAGGGAAAGCAGCAAACTTGTCCCGAATCCATGTAACATACAAGGACATACTCTTCATGGAATGGAACACACAGGTGATGAAAGCAGAAAGGGCAGCCTCAAGATGCAAAATGATTGCCAGCAACATGATCAATCTAGTCAATGATACATTGTATCTGGCAAACATGATTTCCCAATGCACACCTGGAAACATAACAACAGCAAACATGCTGGAGCACAGGAATTACCCTGATCTGGAGAAACAAGGGCGGTTAATCGCTGGAGTAAATACCTTAACCGCCGATGCATACTGGCTTTTTCTGATTAAACCACATTCTCAAAGGTCGGCTCTTAACTGTCTAACAGATGCTCTCCGATACCTGATTGCCGACATTCAAGATGCCACATATGATGCACAGCTAACTTCACGCCTCAATACTCCACCAGAAGTAGAGCCAATGCTGGCGATATGTCAGCGAAGGAGTAAAGGCAAAGAGACCTCTGAATGAAGCATCGCCGCCGACTGCCAAATCACCAGAATACAAGATGATGTTTGTTAATGCCGATTTAGTAGCTTTTCAGTTTTAGATATTTAGATATTTAGATTAGCATAGTATTTATAGATCCTTTCATTGTTTTGGAAAGGGTCGTAAAATTTTGTAAAAGACTTAAAGGCTGAAGTTTGCACTATTGTGCTTCAGTCTATATTCTTTTTGAAACTCGACCATTGGTTCTTAATTTTGCTTAGAAGGCTGTTTTAAGTAAATTGTGCACTACTGTCGTTTGCTTGGAATGCTTTCTGGTTTGAAGGAAGGACCGCGACATAGTGATTAATATACTGGATTGATCAAACAGCTTACATGGTACTATTATCTGTATCTGTTCTCTTTTCTATTATATGAATTGCTGTGTTATTATTTTTGCTATTGTTGAATACATGTATGCAATATAACAGCAAGTCTTCATTTCATATCACTATTGAATGTTTTGTGATTTGTTATCTCTCTTACTCATGCGTGTAACAATGATATAAATGACTGAGTGCAGTAATTCGCTATTATCGCTCTGCATAACTAATTATGCAGAGCAATCTTAAATGATTTAAACATTTATGCTTATTGTTAGTGTCATCTATATGCCTGCCATTAAGCATAGATTATCAAACGCTGCATTCTACGAATCGATAAGTCCCGGGATTAGCTTATAGTTATTATATTTCTCTTGTAGTTTAGTTATTTACTTATTATCACCTTATATCGTAAATCATTCATCCATCCCGTTTACTTATAATCTTTGGGAAACTGGTCCCATTATCCCCAGTCGGAGCCACTATTCCAAACGGAAAAGGAGCTGCACTAAGTTCCGGACCGGGTGGTTTCCCCGATGTTGTTGCAACGAATTTCGGGGCATCAACATTTTTGGCGCTAGAAGGAGGGCCATCGACTGTGAATGGCAAGTAGGTCCAAATCTGCAAACCATTCTAAGAGTAATTCTCCCTCCAAATCCTCTTCCCCTTCTCAATCACATGCTGGTTCTCCGGCACACAATCGAGAAAAAGAGGAATCAATCACCACTGCTCATACCCATCATATTTCAGAACATTTAAGTCTTGAATCCCCTGAAGTTCAGTCTCTTATCCATAAACTTCAGAGCTTCTCGATTTCGCCTCAGAAATCTGAAGTATCACAAAGCAGTGTGACCTCGCAGTTAAACTTATCCCATCCACTTACCAGACTTCAGAGCGAAAAACTCGGTATTGAACCTACTGAGTTCCCTTTACCGAAAAGGAAAAAGGCTAAGAAGATTACTGAAGTATCTGATAGTGAAGATCTTTCTTCCATATCCTCCATCTCAACTCCTCCTCTGCGAAGTCAACCATCCACTCCTCCGTTACACACTGTTGTTCATCAGGGAATAAGTACTACAGCATCTCAAACTACTCACTCTTCAACAACCTCTTCTCCTCAGTCATCTGGAATCCCAACAGTAGTAACAACTATTATCGCCAGCATAATGGCAGATCCATGGACTACGCCAGGTGCAGTCAATATGCCCGCACCATTGCATGATCTACCTGATGCTCCCGAAAAATGGTTGCCTAAATTTAATCCAGATAACGGAACACAAGCTGAAGAACATATTAACAATTTCATGTTAGCAGTTAATTTAAAAGGAGTGACAGAACAAGATGTTGTTGTCAGGCTTTTCCCTTATACCCTGCAAGGATCGGCAGGATCCTGGTACTTCTCCTTACCTTCTGGTTCTATTACCAGCTGGACCACATGCCAAGAGCAGTTCCTTACCAAATATGGAGATGACAGGTCTCTAGCCACTTTAATAAATGACCTCTCCAATTTGAGAACAGAGCATAGGGAACCAATAAAGGAGTTTAATGCTCGATTCAACAAACTCCTAAATAAAATCCCCACCGCTTCGAAACCAAGTGAACAAATTAGGAGCGAATGGTATATTACTGCCCTCCCTTCCAACATAGCTATTTTTGTTGACAGGGCTGGCAAACCTACCTTAGCTGAAAATATGAAGGAAGCACTTGCCGTTGAAAAGCGTATTAATGCTCTAGAGAAGAAAGCAGCCTTGGAGGATAGAAAAACCAAAAAAGTTTCATTTAAAGAAGATTCTAAGAAAAAGACCCCAAAGGACCCATACGACATGGAAGGTTTACAAAAAGTCCTCAAAACATTGTCTAATGAAATGGTTGAGATTAAAAAACAGGTGGCTGAGACTTCAAACAAAAGACCATTTAGAACTTTCAAGAAAACTGAAACAAAGCCACCCAATGTTATATCTAATGCAGACTCAGAACAGGATGAAGAGGAAGAGGAAACAACTTCTCAAACAGATGATGAAGAAGAAGTAGTTGAATGCCACGGCATGTGGGATTTTATACTCCCAAACTCTGACACTGAGAATCAAGAAGAAGCATTTCCTGTTACTACAAGAAGTAAAATTGCTTCTGAACCTACTCAAACAACTACAAAAAAGAGGAGTGCAGGTGCTGCCACACCAAAAGAAAAAGTTCTTCCAAAAAAGTCTCCGGTAGCAGCCCCTCAAAACCAGCCTCCAATTTCTAATTCTCCTTCGACATCTAAGACACTAGTGGTATCTGACTCCATGGAGTATAATATTGTTGATGATATGAAAAAGACTAAGGCAAACATAACCATGTTTGAACTAAGTAAGTTAAAACATCAGCAGAAATTACTCCTAAGAGAATTTAATGCTGTCCCCTCTTCTCCTCTTCCCAGTTCAAAAGCTGCTAATGATTCAGGACAACCCCCTCCAGATATGGTCGAAGCTACCGATTCGGTTCTGATCGGAGATAGATCCAATTCTCATACCCCACCTTTCTTGCTCACCTATGAAATCTATAATCGAAATCTGCATAACTGTTTAATTGATTCAGGGGCTTCATCTAATATTATGCCAGCTTCAGTTTGTTCTAAACTGAACATAGAACCCCAGAAGTCCGCTATTCACATTGTACAGTTAGACAGAACCAAAGTACAGGTTATAGGAGAAATTAATTCCGTGACTATCAGGTTGTCTGCTGATCCCAGAATAGTACAGAGAATAGATATTTTGATAGCTGACATACCTGAATTCTACGGCTTAATTTTGAGCAGAGATTGGTCTGAAAAACTGCATGGATACATTTCCACGGATTGGTCACATATGTGGCTCCCCTACAAGGGTAAGCCAAATCAAATAAGGATCGACCGTGAGAAACACATGACCCACACAGTAACCGATTTCGAACAAGAAAACCAGCCTGTGGCCTTCAACAACAACATTTTGGGAAATTATTCCTCAGAATCATTCTTTGGCAACTTTGTTGCCCAATCTTCCCCTTTTTCAGTTAACCATTGTACATCTCAGGTAGAAAATTTTTCACAAACCAATTTATCCAAATGCTTCAATGAAAATCAAAAGGATGTAAATATTTTTGTTAATTCTCCTTTATTTTGGTCTTTGTATTTTGATGGCTCTAAGTCCAGCGAGGGCTCAGGAGCAGGTTGCATTTTGGTTAGTCCGCAAGGCGAAAAGACGATGCTTTCCTGTAGATTAGAATTTGAATGCACCAATAACACGGCCGAATACGAAGCTCTAGTGCAGGGATTATATAAGGCAATTGACCTTAAAGTCCAATATATTAAAGTATTCGGCGATAGTGAGATCATTGTTAAGCAGGTAAGGAATACAATTCATTGCCTTTCAAGTCACCTTAAGCATTATCAATCGCTAGTGCAAGATCTTACTTCGCATTTCTCAGCATTCAACATTTCTTCAATTCCTAGATCACAAAACTCAGCAGCCGATTTACTAGCCAACGTAGCTTCCAAACTTCTCCCTTCCGAAGACTATAGTCTTGATAGATTTTCTATAGAATTAATTTTTAGACCTTCAGTTCCCGATAACATCACCAACTGGAGGGTTTTCAACCATGACGAGGACATCTTGCAATTCTTAACCTCTGAAAAGTCCTATGACAATCAAATCATTGAAGAGCATGACCATGATTCTCAAATGAAAAGAACATCTCAAGATAACGCGATTCCTAAGCCTGTAGTAAAGCTCGAAGACCTTTATGACATTAAAGACAGGTTCAAACCTGTAATTAATGCAAAACTCCAAAGCTCTACTCTTAGGTTTGAATTGATTAATTTGGGAACAGATCAAGCTCCTCAAAATATCAACTTAGGACTAGGACTTTCTATAGAAGAAAAGGAAGCATTCATCAAACTCTTAAGGAAAAACAAACAAGTTTTTGCTTGGAAGTATGACGACCTCAAGACATATGATACATCTATCATACAACATACTATTCCTATGCTTCCCAATCAAAAACCGATCCAGCAGAAGTTAAGAAAAATACATCCGAATTTGGAGAGCCAGATAAAGTCGGAACTTAATAAGCTCTTAAAAGCTAAGATTATCTTCCCTGTCCGACACTCAAACTGGGTCTCTAATATGGTACCAGTCAGGAAGAAAAACGGCGACATCCGAATCTGTATTGATTTCAGAAACTTGAATAAGGCAAGCTTGAAAGATAATTTCCCACTGCCTACCATGGAACAAATCCTCCAATCGGTAGCAGGATCTGAATTGATGTCCTTTCTCGACGGTTTCTCAGGATATAATCAAGTGCTGGTTCATCCTGATGACCAACTAAAAACCACATTCAGAACAAAATGGGGGACTTATGCATATCAAAAGATGCCTTTTGGACTCATAAATGCAGGAGCAACATTCCAAAGAGCTATGGATACAGCCTTTAGAGGGTTAATTAATCGAACAGTAGTCGTCTACCTCGATGATATTACTGTATATTCTAAGAAGAGATATAATCACTTGCATGATTTAAATCAGATTTTTCAACGATGCAAAACATATGGTATCTCTCTTAACCCGAAAAAGTCTTTCTTTGCTCTTAACCAGGGTAAGCTTTTAGGGTTTATTGTATCTAAGGATGGCATTTATGTAGATCCTGATCGAATTAAGGAAATTTCTGAAATTCCTTTTCCACACAACAAAAAATCGATGCAGTCGTTTTTAGGTCAGATTAATTTCGTTAAACGATTTGTTCCAGATTTTTCACAGATTGTACTACCACTACAAACGATGATTAAAAAGAATTCAACCTTCAGATGGGGATTAGAAGAAAAGCAAGCTTTTAATGACATTAAGCAATCAATAATCAATGTCCCAGCTCTGAATACTCCAAATCTTTCTAATCATTTTACATTATATACCATTGCATCCGACTTATCTTACGCAGCAGTGCTCACCCAGTTGAATGATGACAATTTGGAAGCGCCCATCTCGTTCTTTAGTTCAAACTTTCAAGGCGCCGAATTGAACTATTCCGATATTGAGAAACAAGCTTTTGCTGTCTTTAAAGCAGTCAAACATTATCGACCCTTTCTTTTAAAAACCCATACTAAAGTGATAGTTCCTTTCTCAGCAGTTAGGCAACTATTAATCCAAAAGGAATTGGGTGAAAAGAGGGCAAATTGGGTCGCAGCTCTCCAAGAATATGATCTAGAAATAAAGCCAGCAAAGTTTGTTAAAGGTCAAGGTTTTTGCAGGATATTAGCAGGAGCATCAAACATTCCGGAATCAAGTGATACAGAGCAAACCCAAGAAGTTAATCAGCTAAGTATTCCCGATTCCGAATCTCAATATGCAGATCTGATCTTTTATTTAAAGAATGGTTATGCACCTACCAATTTGTCCTACAAGAACAAAAGGGCCATTAGATTGAAAGCTAAGAGTTTTTCCATTATTGATGATGTGCTCTTCAAAAGAAACTATGATTCTGTCCTATTAAGATGCCTTGAGAAACCTGAGGCTCAAAAGGTTTTGCAGGAGCTACACGACGGACCAGCAGGAGGACATTTCGGAGCTGATACAACAGCTCATAAAGTCATTCATGCTGGATACTATTGGCCTACTTTGTTTAAGGACGCTCACGAATATGTAAGGAAATGCTTCAAATGCCAAACTGCCAGTGGAAGACAACAAAAACCAGCTTTCCCTTTGCAACCAATCAACATTGAACAGCCTTTTGAACAATGGGGATTGGACATCATTGGAGAAATTAATCCATCTTCTTCCAAGCAGCACAAATATATCCTTACAGCAACTGATTACTTTACAAAGTGGGTAGAAGCAGTTCCGTTAAAGACAACAAACTCTGAGGCGATCATTGAATTTATAGATCAGTTCATCATTACCAGGTTTGGTGTTCCAAACGCTCTTGTCTTTGATAATGCTTCTTACTTCTCAGGCAATGCAATGATTGATTTCGCTATCAAAAGAGGGTTTAAATTAAAGTATTCTGCTAATTACTACCCTCAGGGTAATGGCCTAGCAGAATCAACTAATAAAAATCTAATCAAAATCATTAAGCGAACAATCGAAGAGAATCATAAGAACTGGCATAAATCCTTGGTATTTGCATTATGGGCGGATAGGATAACACAGAAAGCTTCCATAGGGACCTCTCCGTTTAATCTTGTCTACGGAAAAGAAGCAATCGTACCAACCAATCTTCTTCTTCCATCTCTAGCCCTAGTGCAATTTATTGACGAAACTCCTTCTTCCTCTATCCAGTTTAGATATGATCAAATTCTCAAACTTGAAGAAGAAAGGGAAAAAGCCAAGGTTACACACGCAAAACATCAGCAAGTCATTAAAGCAGCTTTTGATCTAGCTTCATCTAGTCCTAAACAATTCCAAGTCGGAGATTTAGTCCTGAAATGGGACAAAGCCCATGAAGACAAAGGTAAACATTCCAAATTTCAGAAACTGTGGCTTGGACCATTTCAGATCTGTGAAAAAGTAGGCCATTCCACTTTTATACTGCAAAATCTATCAGGGGTGAGGGATTCTCTCCCTGTCAATGGTCTGATCTTGAAGAAATTCTTTAATTGAGGAGGTAACCCCTTCTCTTTGTAGTTTGATAGTTTTTATATAGTTTGTAGGATTTGTAGAAATAAGGATGTGGGACATCTTCCATTGACCTTTCGCTGTAATTAAAAGTTGTCTCGCCACGACACTATTAGTATTTACTTTTGGATAATAGCGTCTTAAACCAAGAGAGATCATTTCTAGGAAATTAGATATCTTTTTATTCTGAACATCACAGTCTAACTTTTGTAAACTTCACTCTGAACGAAGTTCTATGAGTCATCTTGGGTTTTCAAAATTAGTCTCCAAAGGTTATCTATATTAAAATAGGAGCTAATTCATCTTCAGCATCTTTAACTCTTAAACCTGTCATCCATTTACTCTTAAGAAGATAGTTGTTCATCCCATTCACCAAAAGTTTATGATTACTCAGAGTGTAATTCTAAAATATAAAAGATTAAAGATAAGAGGTCTTATTACAAGCCTGCTTACCATGTTCATAGGAAAATAATTTAACTGACATTACCAAAACTGCATATCAAACAGGGTAATGGCTTGAAATTTCAAGACAAGGGGTCTCATCACGAGCCAGCTTGTTCAGTTTGATTACTACCCGTGAATGGCATTGTCATTATCTGGCCACCAAACCAGGACAATGGCTTTTATCTTAAGCAAAGAAGAAAGTGAAATTCAAAAAATGCGAAAATATCTTTTGAATTCATTCTGTTTAGTCACACTCTTAAGTGAATGGAACAATGGACAACAACATGGTTAAAAGGTAACCCTGCCGAGACTATGAACGTTTGCTGGCAGCAGAGGCTCTACCTGTGACAGAGGAGTTTATTTTAAAAAGCTGATATGGAAAAGTTTTCTATTTTACCTTTATGAACCAATAAAGACTTGTTTTAAAACTTAAAGTGCATTTATTTTCTTTATAAAAAGAGGAAGTCAAATGAAGAAGCCTGTTTTATTCAGAATCAATAGACATCTAGTTATATTAGAAATTTCCTTTCCTTTATAAAGATTCTATTTGAAAAGGTGTAAGTATATTTATTAGTCCAGAGATAACTGGTTCTACCAGCGAATCGCCAATTGTTGTGCCCTACAACAACCCCCCATTTCATAACATTTTATCACAAACAATTAACATATGAAATGGGTCCCTTTTAAAATTTTAATTGGCATTAACGAATTTGTTCGAAAAAGGTATGATAATCAAATGAATTTGTGAATAAAAGCCTTTTTGAACAAATAATAAGCAATTTTTGGTTAAGTCCGAAAAAGCAATCGCCAAATCGTTTGCTACCTTGGTTCTTTCCGATGCGATATCGCTATCGGCCATCGGCGATAGCCAATGCACACACAGAAAAAGCACATGTCTTTTCCCCGATGCGACACGATATCGGTGATCAACTATCGGCGCTGCTTCTTATGAAAAGTGTTTTAAGCTTCGACCCGATGCGATATCGCTATCGGCAGTCGGCAGAATCCCATACATTTTCATAAGACGTTCAGATCTTTTCCCGATGCGATGTGATATCGCTATCGGTAGTCGGTAAATCAATTGATATACATTTAGGGATTATGTTCGCACGCTAAATATGATGCAATGTCGCAATCGGCATTCGCCAAGATCTCTCCCAAATGATAATGTCACTCACACCCCCGATGCGATGCGATGACGCTTAAATGATGACCAGAATTCCTAAAAGGTGATTATTTCAAAGCTTTAAAGTTATATTTAAATCCGATTTGACAAAAGCACAGATTTCAAAATGCCGTTAAATAAAGGGATAAGGTAATGCATGCGTATTTAAAGCTTTGCCCCTTCGAATTAACGAACAATTACGATTAGACCTTTGAAAAAATCTGTTGCACGCTTTAAGGGGTCATTCGGTTTAATAACTTAAGTAATGGTCATTTATGGAGCTGCAGGCTGTAAAATCACCATCATTGCATCTGCGGTGCCTTCTCAAATCATTAGATCCGCAGCCACTTTTAGAATTAATCTCACCACGCTTCAAGTAATATATCTATCCCGTTATGGATCGTCATTGTTATTTCCTTGTTACGATTTCTCTTGCATTTGTGTAGAATTCAACCGTCGAGAGAAGTCTGAATATGATGGGAAAGAAATTCAAGAAGGTGGCAGGTTCTACTGCGACACCTGTCTCAGGCCAAGCTGCTATAGTTTCAAAGAAAGGCTTAATCTCAGATACTACATGCACTGGTCTTCCTAGCACTACATGGCAAGGTACATACAATTTGCTAGAGGCAGAGCAACCAGAAAAGACAGTAACTGAGGCTAGTGTGGATGAATTAAGGAAGTCCGAGGCAACTCTCAAAGATTTGGCCGACTCCTTTCTGCACAGAATAGCAGCCAGAGAACAAGTCCTGCCTTATACTGATGTGGTACGCTGGGCAATTGAGGAAATTACCCTCACTGATAGAACCTTTCATACAAAGGATGGAAGGATTTTCGGTTCCTTCAAGCCTGATGACTTGAGACGAATGTATCATTTGCCTGAACCTGAGCTAGTCTATAACAGAGCCTTTGTGGAGAAGTTCGCGAAAGAGAATGAATCACCATCCGAACCTCTCCGAGATTGGAGGCAGAATCCAGCTAAACACAAGCATGATATGTCGGGTAAGTACTCCAATGCTTCTTTGGCTTCACCTTATTGCTATGCTGGGATTATGATGTGTAGATTGTGGGGATTACATGACTCTGCAAATATCCATATTGATATGGTTCCCTTAATGGAAGCGGCCGTCAATAGTACAATCATGGATTGGGCCACTATTCTGTCTGATAAATTGGTCATAGCTATTCGTGAGTTTAGGGCCAAAACCAGAGTCACCGAGAGGAAAATCCCACCCTTCTATTACTCTGCCTACATTATGGATACCCTTTGTTTTAATTCTGAATTTCCTGTCCTTGGTTGGAGATGGACCACCCATGACCCAACACCCATTCACTTGTACCATCGGAAATTGTGGAAACCCTCTCACAAAGACCATTTGTATCAAATTTGCAATGGTTTCATGGTGCCCGTTCACTATTCTATTTTTGACAGACCTATCCCAAGAATTTCCTATGAAGCTTCTTTTGACCTACCAGCCGTAGCCCATTGGTTCGGCGAAGAGAATTTTACCTATATTAGAGTTTTTGGAAGCAAGGCTAGGCCACATGTTCTCCCCCTGTACATCCCAGATAAATTGTTAGCCCGGGAAATCTCCTACCAGATTATGTCTGAGGGTGTCACACAAACTCTCAAAGAGGAGAAAAAGAGAGGATGGCCCTCTTTTCCTTTAAGAATTGGAGTTTATACGCTGCTAAATTACAAGCATGCAGAGAAGGAAGCAGCAAAACTCCAAATGATATACCTGGCTTCTATTCCAAATAGACTCTATGATCCAAAAAAGACTGCTTTCATTGCCTTGGAACAGGCCAAACTGTCAAAGGTTGTCCATCAGGAGGATCAGTTTGATGACCTGTTCGTGAGTGCCGATTCAATAAGCCAAGTCAAACAACTTGCTACATTGAGATATGAAGATGTGGAGTTAACTGAATTTAATAAACTTAGAAAGCAAAGGTTGCAAACTTTGCCTCTAGATTTATTATCCACAACCCCAACATCCTCCTCAAGCGAGTCTGGTCAGCAGCAAATACACCTATCTTCTGTTACAACTAAAGAGTATGATAAACAACAGAAGGAAAGGCAAAACAAGCTGCAAGCAGAGAAGCATAAAAGGGAGCAGATAGAAAGGCAGCAAAAGGCACAAAACGATCAAGAGCAAAGAAAACAAAAGGAGTTAGAAGAACAAAGGAAAAGAGAAGAAGAAGAGAAAACAAAGAAAGAACTGGAAGATAGGCAGAAAAGGGAATTGGAGGAACAGCAGCAAAGAGCACAAGAGGAGCAACAGCGGAAGGCATTCGAGGAACAGCAGAGGATTGAAAGAGAGAAAGAACAGAGTAAAGCCCACACAGAACAAAGTGAGCAAATCTCTACTGATCCTGAATTGATTAAAGAATGGAACCAATTCGATTCCATTATAAGTGGTAAGGAAGCCTCCAAAGACTCAGACGCCTCTAAAACAAATAATGCTCCCGATACTACTTCCTCTCCGGTTCTAGAAGGAACCAGCGGCCCACCCATAGTACAGAATGTTGAGGTAATCACTCAAGACCCATCCGATCAAATTGATCTTCAGATGGAGGAAATTCCTCCCCTAGACATTTTCTACAGCCCAAAGCATAGAGCCGTTGTAAGGCGCTCTAGGAAAAGACGAAGGCTTGATCAACCTTCTATTTCACCTGAGCAAACAGTCACGGGCAATGTGGTCTGGAAGGGAGAATTAGATCCCTCTGAAGATCTGACAAAGCTATCGCAATTTGTAGGAGCTTATTCAGCGGCAACTATTGACAAAGCCTCAGAAGTAAGTCTTCTTTTGAAGACTAAAGAGCATGAGATATATGCATTGCAAGCAGAAGTAATTGAGGCAAGAAATAAGGCAGCGCAGGTAGAGGAACAATTGCTGGCCCAACAGCAAGAAAATAATTTGTTAACCCAGCAAATCGAAAAACAGAGGATAGATCAAAGTGACATTCAGAAAGCAAAAGAATTGTCAGAGGCATTATCCCAGTTAAAAGTATCGAATGAGCTGATGACAAAAGCTAAAGACGAGCAAATAATTCAGCTATTAGCACAGCTCGAAGGTATCAAGGGCGCCCAGAGTATTGATGATTTCAAAACAGAGGCAACTCGAATAAACAACGCATTGATATCTCAAATCAGGCTCTTGTGCCAACAACTTGTTGAGGCTGAATCACTTTGTGAAACATCTACAGCAGTGTGTGAACAAATAGAGAAAGCCAGGAATAAGCTGGATCAGGCTGAAGATGATATAACATAATATATTGAATGGCAAGACACCCCAGAAGGGAAAGCAGCAAACTTGTCCCGAATCCATGTAACATACAAAGACATACTCTTCACGGAATGGAACACATAGGTGATGAAAGCAGAAAGGGCAGCCTCAAGATGCAAAATGATTGCCAGCAACATGATCAATCTAGTTAATGATATATTGTATTTGGCAAACATGATTTCCCAATGCACACCTGGAAACATAACAACAGCAAACATGCTGGAGCATAGGAATTACCCTGATCTGGAGAAACAAGGGCAGTTAATCGTCGGAGTAAATACCTTAACCGCCGATGCATACTGGCTTTTTTTGATTAAACCACATTCTCAAAGGTCGGCTCTTAACTGTCTAACAGATGCTCTCCGATACCTGATTGCCGACATTCAAGATGCCACATATGATGCACAGCTAACTTCACGCCTCAATACTCCACCAGAAGTAGAGCCAATGCTGGCGATATGTCAGCGAAGGAGTAAAGGCAAAGAGACCTCTGAATGAAGCATCGCCGCCGACTGCCAAATCACCAGAATACAAGATGATGTTTGTTAATGCCGATTTAGTAGCTTTTCAGTTTTAGATATTTAGATATTTAGATTAGCATAGTATTTATAGATCCTTTCATTGTTTTGGAAAGGGTCGTAAAATTTTGTAAAAGACTTAAAGGCTGAAGTTTGCACTATTGTGCTTCAGTCTATATTCTTTTTTGAAACTCGACCATTGGTTCTTAATTTTGCTTAGAAGGCTGTTTTAAGTAAATTGTGCACTACTGTCGTTTGCTTGGAATGCTTTCTGGTTTGAAGGAAGGACCGCGACATAGTGATTAATATACTGGATTGATCAAACAGCTTACATGGTACTATTATCTGTATCTGTTCTCTTTTCTATTATATGAATTGCTGTGTTATTATTTTTGCTATTGTTGAATACATGTATGCAATATAACAACAAGTCTTCATTTCATATCACTATTGAATGTTTTGTGATTTGTTATCTCTCTTACTCATGCGTGTAACAATGATATAAATGACTGAGTGCAGTAATTCGCTATTATCGCTCTGCATAACTAATTATGCAAAGCAATCTCAAATGATTTAAACATTTATGCTTAGTGTTAGAGTCATCTATATGCCTGCCATTAAGCATAGATTATCAAATGCTGCATTCTACGAATCGATAAGTCCCGGGATTAGCTTATAGTTATTATATTTCTCTTGTAGTTTAGTTATTTACTTATTATCACCTTATATCGTAAATCATTCATCCATCCCGTTTACTTATAATCTTTGGGAAACTGGTCCCATTATCCCCAGTTGGAGCCACTATTCCAAACGGAAAAGGAGCTGCACTAAGTTCCGGACCGGGTGGTTTCCCCGATGTTGTTGCAACGAATTTCGGGGCATCAACAGATCCCTACACTTAACTCTGTTATTTACACATGTAGGTTACATGTTGATGATATGTTTGACAAAATGCTTGTCATGGCTAGTAGGTATCCAGTCAAGGTCTTGAAAAAGTATTTTCTTTAGTACCTTCATTTCCCTGTTACTTTGTTAATTTGAAGAGATGGATCAGTTCTAGGTAGTGACCTAGGCTATGGGCTTGAAAAAGTGGCTCAAATCACAGAGTCACTAGCACAACACTGGTAATTTTGTTCCATAGTCGTTGGCAGGCAGGCCTGTGAGAGTGACTTTAGGTTGTTGGGCGCTCCCTTGCCCATAGCATGAGAGTGACTATGGCCCAAGATACCTAAAACAATAGTGGGACCTAGGGATAGGTTGTCTGAGTGGCTGACTTGTCTTCTAAGGGTTTTGTTGATGATGTCGGATGTATGTATGGTGTTTCTGTCAGTTCCACTTCCTTAATGTGACTTATGAGGTCGAACCTTATCGTAGTGGCCTCTAATTGCATGTTTACCCCGGCTGGCTGGTTGCTTAGATAGATGTGGGAGGAGGGTGTAACAGAGTGGGGCTTATGGAGCTTTAGGAGCACACTCCCTTATAACACACAAATTTTTAGAATTTGTTGTGGTTAAGGCTAGGTCTTCAGTGCCAAAAATTGAGAAGCATAGACTATATACCATATACAATGAATTGTTGAATTCTAAAACATCTATTGCATCTAAGACAAGGATGTAAATGGAAAAATATCGACTTTAGCATTGATACATCATTAGTTAAACATTAAAGTAGAAATATAGTTCTAAGCAAGATGCATTGTTGCAAAATCATGACACTTTTTGTTCCTTGATATCTTCTCATGAAAGTTGTGGTTGCAATTCCTATCATGTGAAAGCCTTTTGAAACAAATTCCAATATTTTCAATCATTTGTATTATTTCTCAGGAGGACTGGACCTTAGCTTCAATTTCCCATTCGACTTGGAATTAAATAGAAGAACATATGAAGAAATTGGTTATGGATAGTGAGATGGTCGATGCAATATATTTTTGCCATGATGACGTAGCTGATGTCCATGCTAAAACGTTGGAGGAGAACAAAAATCTTAGGGAGAACCAGTGCCTATCCAAATTCTCTCAATTCAATGGACCCCTTATTATTAAATACAATAGTATATCTCAGACTGAAGGTAATTGTAATGCTAATCAACCCAAACCCCAAGGATGATTTGAAGAAGAAAAAGAAGGATGAAGCCCTAGCCGCATCTATTATTGGAAAGCATGTTGAATTGATTGGTGGAGTCACTCAAGATGAGAGTTTCACGGGACTTAGAAACGCACAAAATTGTGGAAAAATGAATTCCTTGGATAAATTAATGGCATATTGGATTTCAAAAAGTGACAACTTATTACTCTTTAGATCCTTTGTCAGGATGTTAGACATACTAGAGAAATTTCTTATTTGTAAGGGTTATTATTTTTCTCAGCTTGATGGGTCAACTCCAATGAATAGTATCCATGTCCTTGTTGAAAAATTTAATAGAAGTCCAAGCAAGAAGGGTTTCCTTATTCCTACTCACACTAGTGGATTAGGACTAAATCCCATTAGTGCAAATTGATTTGTTATATTTGATCCAAATTGGAACCCTGCACAAGACTTGCAAGCATAGGACAGGTCATTCTACTATGGGTCGAAAAAACATTTTACATTATTTGGCTTTTTGGTTGTAGGGTCCCTAGAGAAACTTTTTTATACCCATCAGATATACAAACAACAACTTTTCAACATTGTTGTTTCTAGGAACCTTGAAAAATGCTACTTTGATGGTGTGAAGGACTTGAAAGAATTTAATGGGGGGGTTTTGGGCATGAGCAATGTTTTTCATGACCCCTCTAACAAGATATTCACTTGTGAAATATTTGAACTTCATAAAAAAATATTGCAAACATTTGGATATCATGATGCTGCTAGAAAGGTCAAATGACCATCAAAGCTATGTATATGGATTGACTAGTGTGTGTATTGGAGAAAGTATCTAGATCTAAATCTATGGAACAACCAGAGATATTTCCTACAGATAGTCAAAATAAGATTTATGTTGTTTCCAAAGAAATTGTCAAGCATGTAATATATGGAATTGTTGTCACGATAAGATGAAAAGAGTCAGGGTTTATACTTGTCATAGATATACAAATATTAATGTCCTCAAGTAATTATTCTACAAATAAATGAAATCCAAACAACATCCACTGCATCGAGTTTATGTTAAGGAGAGCCCTTCGAAGTGGTTTTTTCCAAACCACTTACTTCCAGATCAATGGTCATAATCAATCTCGGGGGCACTTATCCTTTGTTCTAGAAACCACTAGACGTGGTCCCAAGTGCGGGAAATGGTTTTCCAAAACCATCCAATGTTTGATGATGTATGCATGATGACAATGATCGGGACCCATATCGACATCCATCCTCCCTCAAAGCATTTGACAAAGACTTGGGATCACACATTTAATAATGTGTTTAATTTAAAAGCCCAATATCAATATATTTATATTGTGAAACTTTAAAAGGGACAAAAGTTTTGGTTTTTGAAAAGGAAATCAAATTTAATATATATATATATATATATATATATATATATATATATATATATATATATATATGTATATATGTATTTATGTATGTATGTATGTATGTATGTATATATATGTGTGTGTGTGTGTGTATGATATTAAAACAATATTTTTGTAACTTAAATATTTTAAAAAACCTTAAGAAGGTAAAAAATTTTAAAAATTATTTTAAGAATCAGTTTGTATTTTCCCAGAATAGTTAGTATAATGGTGGGGGGGAGGGGAATAAAGGTCTGAAAATCATATTTTGTAAGTGTTTAGAGGTTGGTAATTTTGGAATTCATGAATGCAATGTAATGAGTGAATCTCTCTGAAACTGAATAATACAAACCAATTTGATTCCAGTTCTTGGGTTATTGCAAAAATGTTCTCTTTGCTATGTTTTCATTATTTTCATTATGTTTTTCTTCTTCTAGCATGAGTGTAATGAATTTGTCGGCTTCCTTTTATTAAAAAAAACTACTAATGTTGTGACCATAATAGAGCGTACCTAAAACGTTTTCTTGAAGAGGCCTTGATAAAGCGAACCACCATGCTACAAATTAATCCGTAATCCTTTCCCTTTTCATTATTCTTTCTATAGAGCCTAAGCCTAGATTCTTAATTACCTGAGCGATAAATTTTTGTCCTCTTTATCTTTCTTCCAACCCACTTTCTAATATAAAACCTTGTAAACCTCAGTTATATTGTCCAGTTTGGTTTTAAGTCTAGATTTTAGAATTAGATCATTCATCACAAGATCTCATGGCCTATCCCACCGGCCACCTATTCTAAAATCTTAATAAGTTTTGTGGATGTCCACTGCATTGGTTCCCCCACAACTAGGAACTGTCTCCAGTGTTACAATAGATACAATGGTTGCAATGGTTTATAGGATATTTGCATTAGTGTGTTTTGGCTAATATATTTTTGTATTCCCCCCCTTCCAGTTTTTCTTCCCCTCCCTAGAGGATTCTTTTTGTTCCTTCTAATTTGAACCACTTGACTACCCTTTCTTCTAGCCTATGTTTTCTACGTGTTTCCTAGCATTGAACAACATCAATTTCTTACATAAATGGCTATGTAGATCCCCTAGACACTTAATAAGTAGTTATAGGTTCCTGGGAGAGATACCCAACATTATTTCCATCTTCCTAAATTTTGTGGTGCATGCTTGTACACTCTACCCTTGTCTCTACTTGAAGTAAGGTGCCCCTTGTATATACTAGTCCTCTACATACTTGATAGGATAGAATTAGGAATTTATGATACTTTTAAATTCCTCCCACTTAGTCATAAGAGGATCCCCCTCCAACATCAAGCTTTATGTGTGGATTTCCCACCAAGTCAAGGCATGGCCCTCTAGTTTCAACTAAATGGAATTTTTTATTCCTCCTCTATGTGCTAAAATCTAAAATAAAACTATATTTATCGTAACCAATGATTTAAAATCAAAGTTTAAATATCACCTTCATACATATTGATGTCAACCTTCACTTCCAACTTGAGCAGGGACTGTGAGTGGTTCATGGCACTCGAACTCGGCTAATATTTTTTGGGTTTCTTGGACTCCTTTTTTTGTTCTTCCTAATCCCCATATATACCCTATGAACATCCCAAGCTTATTAGTTAGATATTCTAGGAGTAGGCTCACATTACGATTTTTATCTGCAACTTTCACTCCTAGCCATGAAAATCTCTCCTTTGTTGTGTCTCGAGAGATCATAAATTGATTCATCAACTATGGCTAGGGTTTTATGGCTTTCTTCTTAACCAATATAATCCCCTACAAATCCTCACATTATAAACAAACAAGCCTACTCTGATACTAATATGATATGTAAACTATTGTGGATATTCCATTGTATATTTCATCATAATGGATCTTGTTGGCTTGTATGGGCCTGATCCAAGTTCAGAAGAGTTATTTAGCTAAACAAATCCCACAGCTATTGGCCCTTTTGGCAATAGCTTGCAGAGCGCAGACTAAGGTCTCACCCGAGGTAGCAAGGGAGGATGTTGGAACCATGTTTCTGCACCCTTGGGATGTCTTGATGTGGTCCGGAGGGCTCGTGCAACGCTCTATAGCCTCGCACTACTTTGCTTCCATGCAGATCCAAAATAGGGCTATTCCTCAATACTTAATACTTAATGAGTTATTATAGATCAGATCTACTTGTGATGGTCTTTAAGAAAACATTTAATTAGGATAACCAGTGCATGCATTCAAAAGAAATACAGATTTACATTAACCCATAACATAAGCATACGCATATAGATTCAATAGAAATAACAATCATAAATTAATCAGATCCACAATAGTTCAAATTTAACACAATATTTTGGAACCAACTTATCTTTATTCAACTTCTTTCATCAATACAACCAGATCTGCCCTGCGCACTCAGCTATAGGGGTCCGCACACACAACTGTGGACTCTACCAGGCCTCTACACACATAGCTGCAGAGCCTCTATCTACCCACCAATACCCTCGACTCGGACTTACAGACGCACATATAATCTTCATAGACCCATAGCACTATGATTCATTCCAACTCAAAAATTGCCTTCTACCCTTAGAGCCTCACTCTATTTATACATTCCCATGGTCTGCGAACCATGGGTAGGCCGACTTACTCCCTATTATTCTATATTATTTCTTGGGTGGACAACCCTTTGACTCGACCTTTTACATTTCGCACTTTGCATATTTCGGAGTTTTACAATATTTTTATCCTAACTTATAGGCTCTCAGCCCCAAAACTGTTATGCAGGACCTCCACTACCCAACATATCTAATATAAGAAATGACTAACATATGAAATCTATACTATGAGGGATAATTTCCCTTCGATTTATAAATTTACTAGTTTATTGGTTTTCCTACTTATGCATGCAATATATAAAATGTGTAAAATAGATTAAAAAAAAAAAATTGATTCACACAAATCACAATTAACACTAGATATGACCTAGGAAACCTAATTTGAAGGTGAGGCCATTATCTTATCTATTGCTAAATCGATGGTGGGGCCATTATTTGGATGAATAGTTCTTTTTTTTGTTGCATACAAATGTAATTCATCCATGTATTAATGTTATACTTGAAAATACCAGGACAAAATTTGGGCATATTTAAATAAAACCACATGTGCTATACAAGAAATGACCTCCTCATTAGCTTAGAGGAGAAAACAACTTGGACTAGAAGAATACATAAGGTACAAACCTATTTTCCAGGTTAATGCACCTCAGAAATAATCATACAGTGTGCTAACGTTGTCCATGACCCAACAGACTGCGTTAACCTAGGGATGAAATCTATGTTTTTCCTACAGGGTCACGTTACTAGACTTTTGTGAGCTTTCGAAGGCTAAAAATGAGTTAAATCACTGAAACTTTGTCTTTCACTCAAGGTTGACTCCAAAAATCTTGAAATATTTTCCTCAAACTTATCTTTGGAAAATTTCCTATCCTAATAAAAGCAAACAAAGAAGGAAAGATAAAAAAGGCAAAGGAAACATCTAGCTTTCCCCAAAAGAGACTCATGGATAAATTGGCAAAAGATGAGCCTCTCATTACCTATATATTGTAGGCTAGGCCACATTAATGGGGATCAAAATTTGTGCACTCTTATGTTGTCGAGACGTTGTTGAGAGAGAGAGAGAGAGGAGCTAGGAGCTAAGGGAAGACTTGTTACAACAATCATGGTTGTAATAATTCTTATTAGAGTTAATAATATAGATCTGTTATTGTTATGTCTATGTCATGATTTTGATACATTCTTTATGTATATGTTGATCAAATGATTAGACTAATATCTTTCCATTGATGCATTCAGATTTTATGTGTTATCTTATCTTAATTTGTTGAATTGCTAAGGTTTCCTATAGGTTGCGAAAATTACTTGGTTTTTGTTTCTCATGCAAGTTATAAAATTGGAGTTGTTCAAGGATTTTTTCTCTGTTATGCTCAAAGCTCCAACCTGATCTACACCCAAGATAACAAGGTACCTTATTTCTCATACCTTGTCAATTTATAATTAACCTATGTATGCTTGAATCTATCATGTGTGAATAGTTGTACGTCCCTTAATTTTGTATGCCTCAGGTTCCAAGAAACCTGGGAGGGTTTTCTAACTACCACCCATGTATTAATCCCTATAGCAGAATTGGTGACTCCATTGGGGATCATTCTTGGTTCTCGATTTTGATATCTTGGTCTATGAATATCTATCTCTCTACTGATTTTTGTACTTCTTGAGCTGGATTTTGGCCAATTTATCTGCTTTCCAACCAGTACTATTGTTCACAACCTCTTCTTAGACCTTGAACTGGTCTTTTTTCCAAGTTAGTCTTTTGTAATGCACCCTAATAGTTCCTTTCAGAGAGTTATAATGTTGTCTTGCCTCGTGTACAATGCATTAACCATGCTATGAATGCCCTGTATACATTAGAGAACTGTGTTATGAGCCCAAACCAATGACATCCACCCAATTTTGTGGATTCTAGTGATTGACAGCCTTGGTTATGGTCTGATCTTGGGATCTGCACTTGTGAATTTTTTTCTGATTGGTTGCATGCATGTTCATTTTTCTTTTTTGAAGGATAGCTTAGCTTGTATTTTATTTTGGAAAAAATTAAAAGTGGAATTTTTATCTTTCTGTCATTTCTTAGCTCGTTATATTTTGTTATATTGGGTTTATCATAAGAGAATTGCATGTCTACATTTTTCTACTTGCGTTAGGACTGCATTAGGACTTATGGTTTCTGAAATGGTGTATAGTTACTCTCTCCTTGTAAGAACTCTTATTCATCAAATGGAAATTGAAAAGCATTTCTCTTGCATGGTTTGAGTCAGAATCTCACTAAATTCCATACATCAACACCCCCTTCGAAGACATTAATCAAGTTCATTTAAAATCAAACACGTAATAAAATCAATGAGAAACTCTCTTTTAGCATACACACATATTAGCTTAAGCTAGAGTCTTGGGATAGGTATTTGTTAGTAAATTTCCCAAGACTTCAAAACTAAGACTAGTGTCATTAATGAGAGTAAAATATTGTTGCACTCACATCATCAGGGATCATTCCTCTAACAAGGGAGTTAAGTGTGATACAACATTGAAGTGTAAGAGAAGGTGGCACACCTTCTATTTCATTTTGGTGGGTAGTCTATGTACTGGGGATCCATTCGAGGATATTAGAATTGAGTCAAGGACCCAAGTGTATTAACCACACAACATGCTATCTATGACCGTGACCCCCTCGGTGGTGTCTATGATTTGTAGGTAACCTTAGTGGCCATACATTTAGGGACGAACATAAGGTGACTGGGGTGGGTTTTCTTGGTACCTAAATAGACGAACCTACTCCATCTTTGGTTTGTTGGGAGGGCACCTGTAGTCACGAGAGTGTTTTGCCCCTTCTTACTAAGGTTTGGGCGAAGCTCAAGAGTAATCGTAACTATACTTTTGGCCATCTCTCTTTCATCCCCTTTGATACTGGTTTATATCTCCAACTATTTGTGGCTATCAGACAGAGTTATGTTCCTTGCCTTCTGTCTAATTTCCTTTAGAGTTTTTTTAATTTTTAGGCATTTTTTATTTGATAATTGAGACTATAACATATATCCCATTTAATATATATATATATATATATATATATACATCTTTCACTGCGGCTACATTCAACCTGCATTTTCTATCTAGAAGATAGTGAGGTCTTCCTCCACTAACTCTGGAGTAATTTTTGAGCTTCAATTAATTGGATTCTCCTTCTTCACAAGGGGATCAGTCTCTAGTATCAAACATTGAATCAAACAAAACTTCCCAAGAGACTCATTTACCTGAGGACTTCTTTATTGAAGGTGTCATACCTCACTTCAATACTCCACTTACTGACCCTCTTAGGCCTATTTTGGTTAAATTTTCACTCATTATTGTCATGTCTTCCTTAGTATTCACTTCCAATGTCTCGATGGTGACCAATGGGTCATGGTATTTTGTGGAAAATATTTCCCCACCACCACCTCCCCCGCCTACTGTCTGTTCCACACTGTTGGTTGGTCACCCTAATACTCATACTATGCCTAGTACCAGAAATCCAACTACACCTAATATTAGTGCAATTCAATACCTTCTTGTCTCTAACCATTTTTTGTCAGCTTCTGGACCTCCGGCTATCACCCCTAGTGGTGTTGTTATTTCATCTACCTTTAGCAATCCATTTGGTTTGAGTCCCTTGTTAAGTTCCAACCCCCGGGTTTCTATGCCTGGGGGAACTATTTCTAGCATGCACATACCTAATGGGGGAATTACTATCCCCAAACCATCTATAGGACAACTTGGCCCTTCACTGATAGGTTTTTTTCCTACCAATGTAAACTCTATCAATGGTGATCGTGCACCTACTGCAACTTATGTGGCCAGTAGTATCCCTCAACTTGGTATTGTTTGATCTATTTGGCCCCCCCCTCCTCAACTACCATTGAGTCAAGGGGAAAACTTCTATCCTGGGGGAAACTAGTCTTTTTTCACCCAGCATAGTATGCCATATGGCCATCCATTTTACATGACCACATCCCCACTACCAGGAAACTATTATCTCTTGCATCCTACATATCCTGATGGAAACCAATTGAAGGGGAGGTCTCCTAGTCCTTCAAGTCATCCTACACAACCCTGGTCTAATTTAGGGGCACCTAAACCTTTGCCTTTCCTTGCAACTTTAGACATCCTAGATCTGCATAAGATGAATAATGACCCCATCAATTATAACTTAGCTTGGCCTCTGATCCCACATAAGATTCCTACAGATATCATAAAATTTGAAGGAAAATAGAGAGATGACCCGATGATGCACATCACCACTTACCACCTATGATGTGTATCAAAATCTATGATTGGCAATAGAATCTGGCTCAAACTCTTCCCTTGCACCCTCACTGGAAATGATGCCAAGTGGTACATTGAGTTGCCATGTGCTTCAGCCAATACGTTTGGTTCCCTTGCCATGGAATTTCTAAATCACTTCCATCTACCTATCTGCTATGAAATCAAAACAAAACTCCTTACTACCTTATGCCAAGACACTTCCACCCACATATTTGATCACATCTATGAATCAAGATGTAGATGGAGGCTTGTCAATGCCCCCATTCTAGATTACCTCTTCGCACATGGTTCTGCAAGTCTCTTCTACCCTCTATTACAAAGGAAATTGCCATGGCTAGTGTGGTTACTAAATATAAATCTATTCGTCATGACCAACATCTAGATCTGATCTATTCATAATCCTGCATGCTTTATGATTTAATCCCTAATGCCCCTTGAACTTTTAATGATCCCTTTACTCAACAACCTGGTCCACACACTAACAGTATCGTCGGTGCTACCTCTGGGTCTACTGTAAAACAATTGAGCAAACAAGTTGCATACTCATTTATTATTGTTGATACTACTCCTACTACCCAATCTGCTACTCACCCAACTATTATGATCAACTCTGTGCAGTCTACACAAAAGCCCAGTGGTAAGAACAAGAAGAATAAGAAAAATTGCTCCTTCTAAATACCAGTAGACACCTCAGAACAACCCCAATAAGTAATTTGTTGCTAAATAAAAGAAAGGAAAGGAAAAATATGTCAAGTTTCCTTGCAATATATGCTCTGAGGACCATTTGACATTTAAATGTACTCATCTTCAAGAGTGCATAGAATTTCTTGCTCAAAAGGACACTGGTCATACCCCAGCAGTCCTCAACAACCCTTTTCCTACTTAAGAACAACATATTGTATCGAACCTATCACCACCTCTACAATGGGGAAATGGAAGTTCGCACCCCCCTCCTCCAAGAGAAGGATCATCGATGTTTTATTCCTTTGAATTGGTTGATTTGCAGAAACCAACCAAGAACTACAGAAATATTGTCTCTAATGCTTTAGACATTGCCTCGAGCTCCATTCCACTGCTGCCTAATGATTTTCATATTGAAAGACTTGTTCCTGACCCTTTGATTCATTCACCTAAAGGGAAATTTTGACGAACGACACATAATACATTTTCACGTGTTTCCCAAAGCTATAGTATTGTTGAAGATCTTGCACAAGCACCCTTTTCTATGTTTTCCCTCAAGGTATTACAAACCTTCCCATCACAACGGAAAGCTTTGATTTTGGCCCTCAATGGAATTGATCCTCAAAATTCTGATCTAGCGATTTTCAACATGGAAAAAAGTAAGCCTCACCTCTCCCATCAACTTGCATTTCAATTGTAGGTTGCGTCGAAAGGAAAATTCATTCAACACACCGTCAATGATGAAGGTGCATCAACCTATGTAATATATACTTCCTGTTGGCTCACCTTGGGTTCGCCCACCCTCTCACCACCATCAAATTCCCTCAAATATTTTGATGGTCACATTTTCATCCCCAAAGGATACCTTTCCAGCTACCCCATCACTCTGGGTGGAGAAACTGTAATGGTGGACATCAAAGTTGTAGATTGCCATATCGACTACAATCTATGTTTGGGATGCAGTTGGACTCATGTCATGACTGCCATTGTTTCATCAGTATTCTAACTCATCCTTTTTCCTTTGGATGGGAAAATTTTCATAGTGGACAAGCTATCCTTTTATACCCTAGATTATTTTGTCATTACCCAGCAACAATGTTCCCTTAGTGGGTGGTATACCTGACACTTACATTAATATTAATATCAATTTTTTGAAGGGTTTCTCACTTTTAGGCTTCTTTCCTATCCCTTTCCATAAGTTCCATAGATGGTCTCAATGTTATCTATCATTTTTAATGGCCCAACCGATCCTTGGATCCTCGTGACCCATTCTTCCATTGATTCCTATGGAGAGCGGATGTCGCTGTCACCAGCAGAACTTTCTTATCAGGATATTTAGTCAGCATCCATCTCTTTCACTACTTTGGTTACAAATGATGGTACCACTTCCTCTCCCATCACAACTCTGTGTACAGATCCCCTTAATGAATTATTGCCTTCAGATGAGGCCATCCGGGAAATCATGTCTCTACCTGGGATGATTTTCATCATCGTACTTTTGTATTTCCCCATCTGACGTGAACACAACCTCTCTACAAATCATAAGGTTTAACCTAAGGTTTTCTCTTATTCCTATATGATTATTCATACCTTGGACGTAGAAGGTGAGTTGGGTAATATTTCCAAAAATTTACTCATTGATATCTCAGTCAAAACATGTATTGTGGAAACTATTCAGATTGGAGTTGGCTACACTCTTGAGGAGATTGCAAGCTTCACCTACCTCTTTAAGGAATTTTGTAACATTTTTGCTTCGTATTATAAGGAAATTCTTGATGTAGATCCATCCATTGTCAAGCATGAAATCAAGATTTATGACAATGATAGGCCTGTCCAGCAAAGACTTCGACACGCTGAAAAAAGGTATCATCAAGATAGAAGTTGAAAATTTGTTGAGTGCTTGTTTCATCAATCTAATTCCCTTAATATAATGGGTGTCTAATTTGGTCCTTGTAGACAAAAAACAAGGTACAATTCACGTATACATCATCTACCACGATTTGGATGTTTCTTGTCCCAAAGACAACTATCCTACCCTTTTCATTGACTTGATTATCAACAATTGCACCAGTTGTGAATCATTTTCCTTTATGGAGGGCTTCTCAGGATGTAACCAAATCACTATCAAACTAGTTGATATCATACATGTCATTCCAGCATAGTTGGATAACCTTCTAGCAAATTCAAGGAAATGATCCCAACACCCTCACCTCTGAGCTATTTTTCGTAGGTGCCGGTTCTACAATATCCGTCTAAATCCATTTATTTTCTCAAAACATAGGATAAGGGTGGATCCTTGATGAGCCTCATCATTGGGTAATTATATGGGCCTTAATTCACCTCCTAGCTTAGTCAAACCAAATTTTCTCATAACTTATTACATGTTTTTCTATTAAATTTTGTTTATGAGGTGACTTAGAGTTGGATATTATGATTTGTGGTCTAATATGCATTGAATGCAGGATTAAAGGAGAAAATAAAAGAATTTTGGCAAAGACCAAGGTCAAAACCCGAATGGGACAAGGGAGAGGGATTATAGGAGTTAAATCCTCCTCATTTACCACTCCTCCATGTAGAATTTCTTGTAAATTCTCTACAAATCTACCTCTGAGATCTATGTAGAAAATATGATTGTAGATTAACGCGATAATGCAATATACCAAATCAAAATACTATAATCTACTTCTACTATCAAACTTGCAGAAGCTTAAAGATCAACCTGAATCAGAGCTAAACACATATAACCATAAGAAGAAGAATAAATACACATGAAACACAGAAAACACTGAGGGGAAAGCCTCAGCTAAAAACCCCACTATTTGTATTATCATACAAGGTGGAAATATCTCAGAATTACAAAAAGCTTTAGCTCTCACAGCTAGCCAGCTCTCAGTACAATCCTCCTTGATGCTCATAGGAAAATAAGGCTTCTCACAAAACTTATCCTCAGCCCTCCAAGCTCCTATTTCCCTACGTTGTTTCTCTTGGGTGATCCTACTGCTACCAAGTGTAACACTGATCTCACACCCTGTAAAACTGCGCAATCCTCAAGGAACCTTCTTCCTTCTGCATGGATGAGTTTCCTTTATAGGAAAACTCATGCAACTGATAGTACAATGTCCATGTCTTTAATCTCTACTGGGCCTTTTTCAGAATAGACATGCATGAGTTAATGATGATAGAATCTTCAGATCTCTGGAGTACACTAGTTGAATGCATGCATGCATTAACTAACTAAACTCACAATTAGTTCCTCAAACATTTTGGAACTAATCTAATTGGATTTAACTCAGTAAACTGAGCTAACCAATTACAACTCAACCTCATCTCCTTAATTAAGGGATAATCTCCTTAATTTAAGGGATAAATATTGCATGACTTCATAAAGACTTCTAACTTGAATTTCTCCAACTAATTAATCCATAATGAATTAAATAATTATTTTTCAAGCAGCTGGTGAGTCTAAATTCGAATTTTAATTTTCAATTTTAATTCAAGGACAAATTAAAATTGGAATATCTAGATTCTAATTTTATCATTTCTTGTTGCTATTTTCAACACTCCATTCGAATATTCCTCCATTCATCACATCAGCTCAGAGTGAACACAGCCAAATCATGAGGACTAAGCACCAGTTTATCTCGAGTTGGGAGCCGAGACTCCCTAATTTTATGGAATTCATTGGGGACTTCAGATGTATAAGTAGAGAGGCCTAGGACCTCAGTAGGATTCATATTTTTTATTGTAAAACTCTACTCTATTTTTGAGCTGCAAAACTTGTGACAATTCTTTTGATGTAATTTGTTTTTTTAGTAATAAGAATGAGTTTTGTTTTGAGATGAGTTAACTCAGAGGGCTGAAGCTCTTGGGTTAGGGCCCAACCCTAGCAGCCAAGGCTCCTCTTTATTGTACATGTATGTTTAATGTATACTCATAACTTCATTGTTAATTTGCTCATTAGATGCATTTCCATTACAAGTAGTGTAGATTAGATTGGTTGTGTGATAGTTTGCTTCCATTTGTGCCTTATTTCAAGTAGTAGGTTAGCAAGGAGAAAAAGGATCACCACAAGGTTGTTAGTAGCTGTCTCAGCCTCACTTCCTCCATCTGGGACCATGACTTGAGGAAGGGACCCTTGAGCAACCCCAAAAGCATAGATTTCTAGTTCTTTTATGAGATTTGGAGTTTTTTGTTTTTAATTTAGTATTTGGTTAATGTTGCAAGGTAGATTTCACTGTCATATTTTTTATCTCCATTTCTACAGTAGATCTCACTCATGCTTTCATTCCTTTCAGTAACTTTCTTCATGTATAGTATAGGTAGTTGACTCATTAATTCTGCTTTTCTAGTTTATGAAAATGTATCTTGTTGCATAGCTTTTTGGAAGACACACATGTTTTATGCAGAGCAGATGCTTTAGGAGGAAATTAAGACTTCATAGCCAATAGCCACCTTCCACTTCATCCACCTTATCGATCCCTTGTTTTCACCATCACCCTCACTAGTTTTTCATCATTTTCCATTGAAATTCTCCCAAACACATTGAGCGAATCTAGCCATCTATCATCTTGGATATTGACTCCTGAATGATCCTAGACCTTCTAACACTCCATTCCACCCATCACACACCTTTCCTAAGCCTCCCATCACCTCCAACACCTCACATTTAGCTCTTGGTTGTATCCTGTAGGTTTCTTGTAATTCCTATAGGATCATCCTGTAGGTTTCTAGTACATCCTGTAGGTTTTCCTGAAATGGCTTGTTTTGAGGTTGAATTGATGGAAAACCTCTAGGAAGTCACAAAAAACCTCATAGGGACCCTCCACACCATCGAACCACTTCATAAACCTTCTAGCCATCTTCAAACACCCTTAATCCACCCATCACATCACAAGAACAATTATTTTGCATACTTGATTTTGCATAAAAAGACCAAAAAAGTGAAAAAAAAAAATAGTTTAGTTTCTTTACTTGCACATTAGTATTGTTTGATGGTTCTTACTTCTGCAACTTAGATAGTAGCATTTGTTTTATGTTGATTTAACATTTCTTCTTAGCATAGTGATCCGGGTTTAAAAAGAAATGCAAAAAATTACAAAGATAACCATAAACACAGAGATGCAGTGGAAATAATACTTCATTTCATTAATATAAAACACTGAAATATGCTTATAGACAGAAATGGAAATAAACTAGCTAGGGAGATGGTAGCTTATCTTTAAGAATAGATGTGGTGGCTACATGCCTATCAACTGTGTTACAATGAGCCTCGAAGACCTATTTATTATTGAGAAATAATGGAAAACCCTAAACATCCAAAAACTTAACCCTAGAAGATGAAACACCAAACTGTGGACCCCGTTTGGGTATATTGGTACATCAATTTCCTGGGGTCATATCTTTGGCATACAATCTTCATTTGATGCGCACAATATATTGTTAGAAAGATCTCTCTGAGAACTAAAACTTTAGGAAGACCAACATCGGTCCATGGACCCATGTTGCTCCCAATTTTCCAAAAAAACATTATTTAGGGCCTCAAAATGGCTCTGGAAGTTCAAGAACCGAAAAACTGCTAAAAATAGTAATTTGTGCTACAATTAAGGAAACTAAAAATATGAAAGAAACAATGGTGGGGGTCCAAGTGGACTTGGCAGGTGGCCACCAATATCCACTTGGATCATTCCTCCCCCCTTAGGAAGCAATGTTCCCCATTGCATTGAGTTCCTCCATGAGATGAGGAAACTTCTGCTGAACTTGGTCCCTGGTGAGCCACCTTCCCTGGTGAAGGAGTTGGCCTACTTTGACAGCTCGATAGAGTTGGATATTCTGCTGGTGAGTGTGCTTGATCTGTGTGTCCATGATTCGATTATTTGTAGCTTGTTCCATGCAATATGGATTTAAATCTATGGGTGTCAGTTGTTCTGCAATGTCAGATGTGTCTAGTAATGGTGGAAAGTATGGCCGAAGGCGGTCCACATTGAACATTGGGTGTAGGCCAAGGAATGGGGGAATGTTGAGCTCAAATGCATTATCTCCCATAGCCTTGGTAATGGTGTAGGGACCATATCAAAGTGGTAAGCTTTTGATAGGCTCCGGTAAGGCGTTCCTTTTGCAAATGCAACCAGACTTTGTCACCCACCTGAAACTTGTGTGGCACCCGATGTTGATCATGTCGTTGCTTGTACTTGGAATTTGATTTCTCCAGAATGTCATGGACCTGCTAGCGAATATGTTGGATGTGCTCAATGAAGTTGTTTTCCTTATCTGTTGCAGACTGGACATGAGCCAAATTTGCGTGAGTAGCTGCAAATGGCATGGCCACATCAATGGGACATACTGGCTGGAATCCCAAGCCCACCTGAAAAGGTTTGTGGCTAGTCGAGCTATGGAGAGCCCGATTGTAGTTGTCTTGAACATAGGGGAGGCTCTCGTCCCATGTGCGTGGATGTTTTGAGTTTTACATGCATAGAATGTGTATGATCATCCTGTTGAAAACCTCTGTCTAGCCATCAGTTTGAGGATGGAAGGTTGTGGACTTAGTGAGTTTGGTTTCTAGTATCAACTAGAGACTGGACCAAAATGTACTGAGGAACCTGCTGTCATGATCTGAGATGATAGACTATGGGATCCAAAAGTGTACCCACACTCATTCAAAGAAGAGTTTAGCAGTGGCTTCTGCTATGATATTCTTCTTGCAGGCTGCCATAATGGCCATCTTTGAGAACCTGCCGATGACCACAAAAACACAGTCATTTCTATGCTTAGTGGAAGGAAGGCCTAACATGCGATCCATGGAGATGGATTCCCAAGGTCGACTAGGGGTAGGAAGAGGGGTATAGAGGCCTTGCTTCTTGATGGTCGGTTTGGAAATGGCGCAAGTAGTGCATGATCTGATGTACTTCCCGACATCCTGTCGAAGATTCGGCCAATATAAATACTTCTGTAGTATTGCCACCATTTTCTCGACCCCAAAATGCCCAGTAGCCTGACTGTAGTGTGCTTCCAAAATCTTCTTGGCAGGCTCACTTAAAGGAACACAAAGGTGACCCAGGTGGCATAACAGGGCATCTTGGAGGTGAAAATCTAGAATATGCTGACCCTCCAAGAGTTTCTAGTATGTGTGGCCGAATTCTGGGTCGCTTTTGTAGAGAGGTGGCCAATCATAATTCTCATGCCCAGAAGAGTTGATCACGGTGGTTAGCGCCATGATTGTTGGTTGACTGAGGCAATCTAAAACATTATTGGTGCTTCCCTTCTTATACTTGATATTCAAATGGAACTGTTGCAGGTATGTGGACCACTTCCGATGGCGATGATTCTGCAATTTCCCTTGGGTCTGTATGAACTGCAGGGGTCGGTGGTCTGTGTGGATGACCGTTTCCTTCCCCAAAATGTCATGCTTCCATTGTCAGTAGGCCTGCACAATGGAATACATCTCTTTGTCATAAGTGGGACACTTCTAGACTGTCTGAAAGTGTCTCACTGTGATATGCCACTGGATGCCCGTGTTGAGTAAGGACTACCCTAATAGCATAGTTAGCGACATCTATCTCGACCTCAAATGGTTGTTGCAAGTCTGGTAATGCAATCATTGGTGCTGAACAGAGGTGATATTTCAACTCTATGAATGCCTTCTGTTGAGATTCAGACCAAAAGAATTTTTCTTTCACTCCTCGGTGACATGACTAAAGGGCCAAGTGATATGAGAAAATCCCAACACGAACCTACAATAGAAGTTGGCAAGATCTAGAAAGATGCGGAGCTCTGTTAGAGTGGTTAGAGATGGCCAATCTCGAATGAATTGGATCTTGGCTGGATCCACATTCACCCCCTTTTCATCAATAATGTATCCTAGATATTGAAATTGGGTAATGCCAAAAGTGCATTTCTCCAAATTGGCACATAACTTGTGTCACCGCAGTGTTTGGAGAACCTGTTGGATGTGGTGGAGGTGATGTTCCAAACTCTAGCTGAAGATGAGGATGTCATCCAAGTATACCACTACAAAGGAGTTGGTGAATGGCTTCAAGATGTCATCAATTAGCCTCATGAAGGTTGCAGGAGCATTCGTCATTCTGAAAGGCATAACCAACAATTTGAAAAGGCCCTCCTTGGCTTTGAAGGTAGTCTTCCACAAATCGGAGGGTTCGATTGGTACCTGGTGATATCCTGACTTCAAATCGATCTTGCTGAAATATTTTGCCCCCTTCAGTTGGTCCAGGAGGTCATCAATCCATGGGATCGGGTACCTATTATGGACAGTGATATCGTTCAATGCTCGATAGTCAATACAGAGTCTCCAAGTCCCATCCTTCTTCTGTACCAACACGATCAAGATCCCATAGGGCGATGAACTCTGACGGATGTGATGTTTCTGCAACAGCTCCTAAATCTGCCTCTTGATTTCATTGTTCTCCATAACGGAGCGCAGATAGATTTGGCCATTGGGCAGTGGCGCACCTGGGGTCAGATCGATCGAGTGCTTGACTTGATAGTGCAGAGGAACCCCTGCAGGGGAGGTGAAGATGTCCTCAGACTCCTCCACGACCTTGTCCATCTGTAGTTGTCATGCATTGGGACCCTGTTTGGAGGTTGTGGCCACCGTCTTCTTCTTTCCTTGAGGGCATATCATCAAGAAAACAATTTTCCTAGTTTTGGAAATGAGCTTACTGCATTGTTTTGTAGTAATCAAAGAGATGGCGGTTGGCGGTGCTACCTCTGGTATCCTGTACAACTTATGTCCCAAAGTACCAATAACAACATGGGGCCTTGATTCATACATAGCATGTCATTTCCACAAGTATGGTTGTCCTAATAATACATCAAAAACTTTAAGGGAAGCAATGTCACACAATACCTTATCCATGAAGGGACTGTTGTTGTATGGAAGGTGACACTGTTGGCTTACGCGAAGATCCCATCCTCAGTGAAGCCACCCGATGGTGTACAATTGTGGATGTGTTGTAGTTAGTGAGCCCAGCCGCTTAACGACCTCTACGAAAATGAGGTTCTTTTGGCTCCTATTGTGGACAATGTACTATACCAAGGATTGGGAGTGGAAGAAACACTCATCCTCCTCTGGATCTTTGGGTTCCTCCTTTTGGATCTTCATGGTGGAAACAGTGGCGTTGGTCTCTACATCGATAATTTGCTTCCATTTGTCATTCCCCTTGTCGGGTTCTGACTCAGATTTAGAACATGCATCTGATTCTGAAACCTTTAGCTCAACCACCAGTGATTGCTTGGCCCGACACTCACTTGTGTTATGAGTGGAGCTCTTATGGAACTTACACCACTTTCCCATGTCCTTTTTTGACTTCAATAGTTGTTCTTTTCTTGCAGCTTTGGCGGGTTTTCTTGGGCCACCTCACCTTGGATTTATCCTTTGTTCTATGGTTTAGGGGCACCTTTCCCTTGCATCATATTCGCAGATCCAAAGTCTCGCTTATTTTGTTTAAAATTTTGCTTGACTTTGATAGCATATTAGTATGTTGTGTCGAGCGAGGAGATGCTCAGGAATTCTATTTCTTCCTGGATGTACTTGATCCAAAATGGATCCTAAAAGCATCTAAGTCTTCACATACTTAAGAACTATCACCTAGGATAAACCTTCAAGAATGGCGGAAAACAATATCGGTGAGGAAAAACACACAAAAATGGTGAAAGCAGAACCTATCGAAGGCTAAGAAAAGAATGTACAGGAGTTGTCGGATCTAGTTGATCAATGGTCCAGATCTAATCGACATATCACAATCGAAGGTGGAAAGTGGAGTCTATCGAAGGCATCCATATGAAAATCGTGACAGCGATTAGCGCGAGTCAACGAGGACCATCGATCAAGCACATAGATCAACGGTCTAGATTCACTCACAATATTGCATCTCTAAAACACAAGGGATAACTTACTAATGGCCTGAAGACCATTCGATATGCGATTGTGATATATCGCATCGCATTATCACATCGCAACGATACCAAGGAGCGGGACCGATACAACATGCCACAAGCCAACGACCATGCAATACACCGATGCATTGATAACTGATAAGGCCGATCAGAGCAATCGATGATCGGAAGCCAAAAGGGGTATGCGATAGCGATATATAGCCGGACCTGAAAGGGTTATGAATGCGATATTATAATATTTGAAGTCCGATATGGAGAATTTTGTTGGGTTTTCCTTTGTATTTGGGGTTTTTCACTATGAAACGAAATACAAAGGAAACCACGACTAAACTATTTATGATAGCGATTTAAAGGCAGACCCGATGGAGTTTAGGGTAGATTCCATAACATTTCAAGTCTGATAAAAGGCATTTTTGTGGATTTTACAACATTTTATGTGTATTTCTCTGTGTAAATAGAGGAACGATATTTTTGGGATTTTAACACACCGATGGTCCCTTCCATTACAAAATAGGTGGCCACCATCCCTGAAGATGTTTAACAATGATTGTTTAATGCTCAGAGGGGATTTGAGCGGACAGAGGCCGGGAACCAAAGAGCTCGAAAGGGAAAATGAACAGACAAGCACTGATTGGCTTAAAAGCCACTAAATGATAGAGACAGAGGCAGGCAATATTGAGACAGAGAGAAAACAGAGATAGAGAGTGAGAGGGAGAGTCTGTGTACTCAGAAAGACTTGGGGGATCCAAGTAAAGCCCTGTTGTTTTGTTCCTGTTGTGTTAAAACTCAATTTGAGCTCACATTTGTAAAAACTCTACTCTTGAAGACATAATAGAGAGGTCACCCTTGAAAGCTAGACTAGGAGACGTAGCCCAAGATTTTTTGTTGAACTCCTTGATTATTTGTTTTGTTATGTGTGTTTGTCTATTATGTTTCTCTAACTACTCATTGTATATATTATTCACAATCTTTTCGATCAGTTGCACTAAGTAATATAGGAAAATCTTGCACATGAGTCTATAATACCTTAAAAATAATCTAAGATCTTCATTTCCAGATCAAGTGGTATCAGAGCTTTAGGTTTGTTAAGGTTAGACAAGCTTGTGCTGGATCTTTTTTGAATGCTAACTAGGTCAAAGCTCAAACTGGGAAAAGGAGAACTTGTTGAGGCCAATTCAAAAATTGGAAGAGTCTATCCTCAGAGGAAAATGGCAGAAGAAACTCCCTTGGGAGCAGAATCTCAATTTATGGAAGGTTTTAAGGCACTTCAGGCCATGGTGGAAGAGATGTATCAGGAATTTAAGAAAGGCCGAGGTGAAAGCACTTCAACATCTCAACCAGATAAAGGAGCAGAGGAACCTCTTCTAGTTTCCCATCCAAAAGGCAAAGGGAAAGAAGAGAGGCCTTCTCCACCATCTATTCCATCATCATCATCTTCTTCACATAAAACTAGCATTGAAAAGAAAAAGAAGAAAACTTGTTTGATTAAATTAGATGTAAAGTTTGATTTGCCAATTTATGATGGAGAATTAAATGCAGAAAAGCTAGATAATTGGATTAGATAGATTGATGTATATGGCAGGGTGCAGAACATTGATTCAGAAAGGAGAAAGATTCAGATGGCTAGCCTTCGCCTTGGAGGAACAACACTAGTGTGGTGGGAAGGCAAGACACAAGATGATCTAAAGAGACATGGTAAAATTCTTTCTACCTAGAATGAATTTGTTTATGCCATCAAAATACCATTCTATCCTCTATCTTGCATGCAGCAAGCAATGATGAGTTGGCAAGCTCTTCACCAATTAAAGGGCCAAAGTGTACAAAGTTATACCCAAGAATTTAGAAAAAGAGCTTTAACTCTAGGCATATCTCTAGACTCACCTGAAACTTTGTTAAAGTATACAGGTGGTATTCATAGCTATTTGAAGCACACCATTCTCATGTTTAATCCCACTAGCCTAGATGATGTATCAATTTAGGCTACACATCTAGAAGCTAGAGGCAAGAATGTGAACCTAGAGGTTGGGGGATCATTAAAACCCTCTGCAAGCAAGAGTAAGGAAAATAAGAAGCTGAAATGGAAGGAGAGGAAGACAAATGTTGTACAGAAGAACAAACCTTCATGCACTCACTGCAATAAGGATGGACACGATGATGAACATTGTTGGTCTTTTCATCTGGATCTGAAACCTAAGAAGTTCGGTGGTAAGAAGAAGAAGACTGTTGCTGCTATTCAGAAAGACTTGGGGTCAGACTTAGGTGATGAAACAACAGTCACAGCCATAGGTATAAAAGGTAAAAATTCTGAAGCATCTACAAGTAATTATGCACAAGCTATTGATAATGAAGATAATGAGAGGAAAAGACATGAGATTTTTCATATTAGAGTTATTTCCAAGCACCAAAATATTGATACTTTATTTGATAGTTGATCACAAGTAAACTTGATTTCTGAAACAATTGTAAAGAAGTTGGGATTACTAACAACACCTCACAAGAAGTCATATCCATTAGGTTGAGTATGTGACAAAGCAAAGCTACAAGTGACTAGACAATGTAAAGTTAGGTTTGCTGTTGGGTCAACATTTGTAGATGAGGTTGAGTTAGATATAGTTCCCTTGGATATATGTGGTATTGTTTTAGGAATTCCTTGCTTGTATGATAGAAAAGCCATTTTCTATAGAGCTAAAAATAAGTATCAACTCACTAAACATGGAATAGAATATATTGTAAGAGATCGTAAACTCAAAAATAACTATTCTCTTGTAAACTCGGGGCAGATGAAAAGAATTGTAAATTCATGCAAGCAATTTTTACTAATGGTTGTTGTTATCACTCAGGTTGTCCTTAAAGCTCCAGAAAAGGATACGGCCGAGGTAACCACAAACCAACTTTGGACTGCAGGTTCTAGCCTGCCTACAGTTAGAGAGGGCTCTCTCTTTTAGATTTAGCTTTGTTGAGGATGATATTAGGCTATCTATTGAGTTCGAAGGGTTCTGTTTATGTTTGGTAGGAAGGAGAATACTTTCAAGCAGAGAGGCAAAGCATAGTGTGGTAAGTTTCAAACCATTGGGTGTGGAGTCATGGAGTAAGACTGCTGGTGCATTTTCTTGGTGACAAGAGGAATGAGGAGCAAGGTAGCTGCTCATGAAATAATATTTAAGCTTAAAGGTATGGAATAAGAGCTAAGGAAAAGAGAGGCAATTAAGAGTCTCTTAATCAGATTAGTAGAAAGAAGATGAATTAACCTTATCTAGGAGCAACTAAGAATTCTTAGATAACATTCATTCATATGTGAAATAGAGAAAACATGAGCCATAAAAGGAAATCATATTTATGCCTAAATCAAGAGGAAAACATTTAGAAGCCACAGAAACTTAGCACAGAGTGCATTTAAGCAAATTGTAAACTAATCTTTTGTTCTGCGACCTGAGCATATATGAAATGAAAATAACAGAGATAAGGAACACTTATTGATTCATATCACAGCACATGAATTCCACATTCACTTCTTCAGAACCAGTAACAACACATCAGACAGTCCATTCTCCAAGGTTTGAGCAGTCTTCGATTATAGAAAATAACAGGTATACATTGAGAGTCTCTCTTGGAGTACATTAACCAACCCCCCCTAAAACAGTGCAGAGGGTGGTATATATAGGGAAAATATCTCAAAATATCTATTACAACAGATCTTAAATAGATCTGAGGGAAATGAGGGCTTTCTAATCTAAGTTATCCTGAAATAAATGCATAATGATCTATCTAAGTGCCGTGCTGGGCAGCTGCCTCAAAATGAGTTTAAATCTATCCTTATGGCTCTGTGCTATTCATTTAGCCATAACTGTGCTTTGGGCTCTGATCCACTGATCTTATGTGGCTTTAAATGCTTTAATCACTGATCTAAGAGCCTTAAATGGCTTAGAGCTATTTTGTTGACTTTGCTGGGGAGTTCTTTAATGTTTTCCTGCTTCGGGCCGCTGATATATCTTCACTGATACACTTTGCCACTTCCTGATACTGTTCGATAAGAATCTGGGCTTCATCTTTCCTCTGATACTCTTTGCCGCTTCAATCGGGCCACTTTTCTCTGCCCTGATATACTTGAAACTGTCAAATCGCCTCTTTCTGTCCTTTCAAGGCAAAAATAACTGCTGTTGATGTCCTCTGTGGCCGTTGGAATGCTATCGGCGCATGGCCGATCAAAATAATGCTAGACCTGAAGAAAAGCACCAAACAGAGGAGGATTTAATGCTGCTGACTGTGCTGAGGCCGGGACTGGCTTTCTGGAGCAAAAAAGGGCTTTGGAGCGATCCAAAATGGCTTGGGAATGCATGATTCCCCTTTATACCTGGGCGGGCACGGGCGCTGCACAGAAAACATTTAAATGGCCCTTTTATTATAAACATGTGGAATGCCATAAAACATGAATTGTCATTGAAAAACGGCCAAATAGCAACACTGTTCATTGAATTAAATCATGGCCGTTGGATACGACGTGGGCTGATCCAACGGGTATCACTAAATCGCATCGGGGCGGACCGGGGGGGAGCACATATGGAATCGTTGAACTGTGCGGACCCGATATGCTTATAGGCCCACTTTTTATTTGTATCGGGTCCGGCCCATCGGCGATGTCAATCGGCGGATTTTAATAAAACATATAAGCGGACCCGAAATCCTTTTAACTGCCCTTTATTGTATTTCGGCTCCGGCATATCAGAGCCTCTCCATTTCGCTGTGCAACGGGCTCCTTTCGGACCCAAAAACTTTATAAGCCGCGCCTTTATAATACTTCGGCTCTGCTGGTCGGAGCCATATACATGGGTTGATCGCCAATACAATATGGGCCGTTGATCTGGGCCTAAAAATGGATGGTTGTGATTAATTCGGAAATTCGTTATCGGCGGGACCATGGGGGCGGGCAACTGCCGATGCGATATAATATAACATATGCCCCAAAACCTTTGAAAACCATAACATTTCGATACATTTAATGTATCACATCGGCGGATGGCGGGGTGATATGTTTGCAATGTAACATGCCGAAAGGCACTGTTGGGAGACCTGCGCAAAAGGTTTATTATATGCCACTGCTCCCTCCCGATAGCGATTTTGCATTGGAGGGGAAACAAAAGGACCCATTTCTCATCGGAGCCATTATTTATACAAAAATGCAAGCCTTTTGAATTCGGAGGGGGTAACCTTTGGCATGTTAGACGGTTTATAAGCCATCGGAAGGGGTCGGATGGCCCAGAAAGGAGGAATTCATGCCTTGGAAGGATTCCAAAGGCACTTGGGAGGATTTCAATGGATTTGAGAAGAATTTTACATGGTTTCTGCATGGTTTTGGGTCTTCTTATGCCTTAGAAGGAGCCCAAAGGCACTTAGGAGGAAAATGATGTGGTTTTGAGAGGGGTTTAGTGGCCAAAGAGGGTTTCATGCCTTATAAAGGCAAACCAAGGTCTAAGGGGTGATTTTTCAAACATGTGAAGAAGAATTATGCAAAGGAATGAGTCCTTATGCACTTGGGAGTTAGTTAGGGGGGATGAAGGGTTCTATGCATTGGAAAGTGTCCAAAATGCATGAGAAAATGGCTTGAGGGGGCAATGAGGGTTCTTGCTAAGTTTCAGATAAACTTAGATTTCCCAAGGATGTATATGGTTATTGTTCAACTAGGGGGAGGGATACGTATATAGGGGAGTTATATACACAGTTTTACTAGGGGAAGGGGAAATAGATAGGGAGCTACATATTAAAGTTAATAGTTAATATGACAAATGATCAAAGAGCGCTAAGTATGCAGATCTTAGGCTATTAAGGGGGAAAATGATTCATAGAAGCGGTATGGACATTCCTTGAGTGAAGCAGATCTTCACCAAGGTAAATGATATGGAGAATGATGACACTAAGGGATACCAAGCAGATCTTGACCTCTTTAATGGAAGTTAGTGAGTGATTTGGGGAAAGAGGAAGAAAGGGAAGTTAGACATGCCTCGCTTGAAGTCCTCCAACTGAAAAAACTGCCTTCAACTTGTGATCTAGATAGATATGACACTTGACAATATGAAATGGATCACAAGCCATGATTCTGCAACCACAACGCTACCTACCCGACCTACTCACCTAGCATTTTCTCTTATTTTTGGTTTGGGTGCACTTGAACTAGCATACCCAGCTTTTCATTCTTTCTTCTTGCTGTGCTCCTATCTACTTCTACACTTGTTTCAGCTAGGGGCTCAGATTAAGCTATTGAGCACCCTTGTTTCTCTACCTATCTACAAATCTGCCAAGATTAAGCTGTTTGGATAGATAATGATTCTCTATATTCTACAACAGGAAATTGAAACCTAGGGAGACCTCAGATTAAGCTGTGTGGCCCTCCCTTAACGGAAAACTGATCAAAATGGATTACTCATCAAAACTGGAACAAAGCAGTAGCATCAAAACTAGCACACCTTCATGGATACTTCTCTGGTCATCTGTAGAAAATATGGAGCATTGCAGCAAGCAAAGTACGACATATTTGGCATGTAAAAATGTCGATCATGAAAGATGATTAACCTGCTGCAGCAGGATGCTAACAGTTGTAAAGGAAAAGGACCTTGATAAAACCAATGTATTTGAAGGCTGTGATGCTAAATAGAAAGCTGATTTAGTAAAATTTGTTTCAGAATATGATATCCTATTTCAAGAACCTAAAGGTCTGCCACCCAAAAGGGAAATAGTACATGATATTCATTTGCAGCAAGATGCTCCATTACCTGACATCGGAATGTATATGTTATCCGCTTTCGAGAATGCAGAGATTAAGAAGAAGGTATAGGAGCTACTCAATAAAGGGTTCATAAGACCAAGTGCATCACCATGTGGATCTCCAATCGTACTGGTGAGAAAGAAAGATGGTTTGTGGAGGATGTGCATTTATTACAGAGCATTGAATAAAATAACGATCAAGAATCGCTATCCTCTTCCTCGCATTGATGATCTATTAGATCAGTTGAAAGAAGCAGTTTACTTTTCCAAGTTAGACTTGCGTACTAGCTATCATCAGTTCAAAGTAGCAGAACAAGATGCATGTAAGACTACTTTCAAAACAAAGCAAGGGCTGTATGAATGGCTGGTTATGCCTTTTGGATTAACTAATGCTCCTGCCACTTTCATGAGAGTTATGAATGATGTACTCAGACCTTTTATTGATGACTTTGTAATTGTATATTTAGATGACATTCTTGTTTTCACTAAAACATGGGAAGAACATTTGAAGCATGTAAAGCAGACTTTAGACGTTTTGAAAAGAGAAAATCTCTATTTGAAGTTATCAAAATGTGAATTTGGAAAAACATCTTTAAATTATTTGGGTCATATTGTAGGGGGTGGTGAATTGAAGATAGATCCCTCTAAGGTTGAAGTCATTCTGAATTGGCCTAAACCCAAATCTGCTATAGAAGTTAGGAGTTTCTTAGGAGCAACACAATATTGGAGAAATTTTATTGCTAACTTTTCCTTGATTGCAGCACCCTTACATGATTCAATAGGATTGAACAAGGTGTTTCAGTGGGGAGGCAAACAGCAGAAAGCCTTCAACACCTTAAAAGAAAAAATTAGTACAACACCAGTACTATCACTGCCAGATCTTCAACGTCCATTTGAGATTGAAATAGATGCCAGTGACTATGTCATGGGAGTAGTGTTGATGCAACACGGTAAACCCATATGCTATCATTCTAAGACATTTAATTCCGCATTAGTTAATTATCCCACATATGATAAAGAATTGTCTGCATTATTGCAGAGTGTGAAAAAGTGGAAACATTACCTAATGGGCAAAGAAACAATTATACATACAGATCATCAACCACTTCAATATTTGCACTCAAAAACTAAATTGTAGCAATCAAGACATTATAGGTGGATGGGTTTCCTACAACAATTTCATCTTGCCATCAGATATAAGAAGTGCATACACAATAAGGTTGCAGATACATTATCAATACCAATCATAAATGCATCTACTATACTCAAGCATAACTCAGTAATGTATGAAAGATACATTGAACAATATGCTCAAGATGTAGATTTTAAGGATGTATATGCAACTTTAAATCATGGAAAACAAGTAGAAGAATTGGATTATTATGTTAGGGACCAACTCTTATATCATTTGGGAAAGTTATGCATTCCACAAACTGAAAGAGTTAACATAATTCGATAATCACATACTTCTCTCATATCAGGTCATTTTGGTGTAAGTAAAACAGTTGCACAGTTGCAAAGGTTTTTTTATTGGCCAAGAATGCATGAAACAATTTCTAGATATATTAAAGGGTGTACCATGTGTGCTAAAAGCAAGCCCAGCAATAGAAAAATATGCTTGTACACTTCACTTCCAGTTCCTTCTCATCCTTGTGAAAGTTTTTCCATGGTCTTTGTTGGGGGATTTCCAAAATCTAGAAAAGGTCACGATTATTTATATGTTATTATGGATAGGTTCAACAAAATGTGTATTTTGACACCTTGTAACAAGCAGGTTATAGCTGAACAAACAACAAAGTTGTTCTTTCAACATGTATGGGTTCATTTTGGGTTACCCAGTTCCATTGTATCTGATCGAGATTCCCGCTTTGTTGGGAAATTTTGGTCAAGTCTATGGGAGTTGATGGACACTAGACTGAAGAAGAGCACAACATTTCATCCACAAATAGATGGTCAAACAAAGGTGGTCAACAGGATAGTGATCCAGTTGCTCAGAGGCTATTGCAGCAAGCATCCTAAGATTTGGGATGAACATTTGTGTTATGTGCAACATGCTTACAACCATGCCAAGCACTCTTCTACTCAAAGATCTCCTTTTGAGACTTGTTTTGGTTTTATACCAAAGTCTCCCTTGTATTTTGTCTTTGGTAAAGACATAGAAGTTGATGGACACAGTGATGTGGACAAAGCAACCAAGTTCATTGAACAGATCCAAGAAATTCACCAGGGAGTGTAGGAACAACTGGAAAGAAGCCAGGCCAAGTACAAGGAAAGGCATGAGAAGCATTGAATTGAGCATAGCTTCCAGGTTGGTGATCAAGTCTGGATGTACGTCAGCAAAAATAGAATGCACGGTGAAGGTAAGAAGCTGAAACCAATAAGGTATGGGCCTTTCAAGATACTTCAAAAAATTGGTGAAACCGCTTTTTTCCTTGATTTTCCAGCTTATATGCATATCTATTTAGTCGTTAATATAGAGAACCTGAGACTATATGAACCTTCACTGATTGAATATCCTGAAGAGAAAAATCGGTTGTCTTCTATTGATGATCTGTTGCCTGAATATCTTAATGAGTTGCAGGAAGACACAACTCTGGAGAGGAAGGTGAGAACTACGCAGAGGGGATGTTGAGTACCTGAGAATTGGACTCAAAGGTTCAAAACCAAGAAGTGCACGATGGATAGAGATTGGACAAGTGAGGAAGTTGTATCCTCACTTGATCGATGCCTAAAAACTAACTTTTCGTGGTCCAAAATCTTTTTCAGTGGGAAGGCGTGATCCAAAATGGATCCTAAAACCCTCTAAGTCTTCACATACTTAATAACTATCCCGGAGGATAAACCTTCAAGAATGGTGGAAAACACTATCAGGCAGGAAAAACACACAAAAATGGTGAAAATAGAGCCTATTAGAGGCTAAAACAACAATGCACAAGAGCCATCGGATCTGGCCGATCAATGGTCTAGATCTAATCGGCATATCACAATCAGAGGTGGAAAGTGGAGTCCATCGGATGCAACCATATGAAAATCACGATAGTGATCAGTGCAAGTCAACGAGGACCATTGATCAGGCGTGCAGATCAATGGTCCAGATTCAATCACAATATTGCATCGCTAAAACACAAGGGAGGACTTACCAATGGCCCGAAGACCATGCAATATGCGATTGTGATATATCGCATCATATTTTCGCATTGCAGCGATACCAAGGAGCGGGGCCGATACAACATGCCACAGGCCAGTGATCATGCAATATGTTGATGCGTCGATAGTCGAGAAGGCCGATCAGAGCAATCGATGATCGGAAGCCAAAAGGGATATGCAATAACGATATATAGCTAGACGTGAAAGGGTTATGAATGCGATATTATAATATTGGAAGTCTGATATGGAGCATTTTATCTGATTTCGCTTAGTATTTGGGGTTTTTTGCTATGAACCCAAATACGAAGGAAACCATGACTAAGTGATTTGCGATAACGATTTAAAGGCGGGCTCGATGGAGTTTAGGGCAGATTCCATAACATTTCAAGTCCAATAAAAGGCATTTTTGCGGATTTTACATCGTTTTATGTGTAAATAGAGGAATGATATTTTTGGGATTTTAACACACCGATGGTCCCTTTCATTAAAAAATAGGTGGCCACCATCCCTGAAGACGTTTAACAATGATTGTTTAACACTCAGAGGGGATTTGAGTCGATAGAGGCCAGGAGCTAGAGAGCCCAAAAGGGAAAACGAATAGATAAGCATCGATTGGCTTAAAAGCCACTGAATGACAAAGACAGAGGCAGGAAGTACTAAGACAGAGAGAAAACAAAGACATAGAGTGAGAGGGAGAGTCTGTGTACTAAAAAAGACTTGGGGGATCCAAGTAAAGCCCTATTGTTTTGTTCCTATTGTGTTGAGACTCAATTTGAGCTCACATTTGTAAAAAATATGCTCTTGAAGACATAATAGAGAGGTCACCCCTGAAAGCTGGACTAGGAGATGGAGCCCAAGAGTTTGGGTGAACTCAATTATTTGCTTTGTTATGTGTGTTTGTCTATTATGTTTCTCTAACTACTCATTTTCTATATTATTCACAATCTTTTCGATCTGTTGCACTAAGTAATATAGGAAAATCCAGCACATGAGTTTGTAATACCTTAAAAATAATCTAAGATTTTAATTTACAAATCAGTACTTGTGTAGGAAGCTAAGGTATTTGAGTACCAAATGCTTCTCTAAATCCTTGATACCAAATTTTGTGCAAAGGGTATGGAAAATATTGGTAAACTCCAGCACGTCTTGGTCCCTTCCCTTCTGCACCGTGGTCCACTTTATGTATTGATCCTCATAGCATCCGACAGGGTAGTACTGCTCCTTAATGGCATCCTAGAAAGAATTCCAGGTGGGTGTGGCTGAAGATAGTGAGCCTATACTTTCATCCTTATGCTCACAGTAGGTTTCTGACCAGTCCTTGATGTGGGGGGTTTCTTTGAGAAGAGTGAAAATAATATTTTCCCGACTTGAAAAATCATGAACAGAAAAATAACCCTCTAGCAGATTTAACCATTTATCGATGACATCTATGTCTATTTGAACCTCGAATATGGGGATTTCAAAATTAACTTGTACCTTAAACAGTCTGGTGTTTCTAGAGTAGCTATTGGAAGTTGATGCATCACCCCTGGGTAGTCGCTGAAGGATCTAGGAAAAGCTATCCATCATTGCATTCCTTTGTCACTCGAGGGCTTTCTCGAGCAAGATTTTGATAGGATCTCTTGCCACTTCGTCTTTCTTTTCATCCGCCATGGGAGGCCGTTGGGATTTGTGAGGTTGGTCTTGCAAAGGTTCAACTAGTTCAAGCCCTAACTCCTTATATCCTAACTTCATTAGGGACATGCAAAGAAAAACAAAGAAAAAGCAGACCGCTCTGATACCACTGATCTAGATTTAAACATGAATGCAACAAATTAGAGAGATAACCATAAACACAGAGATGCAATAGAAATAATACTTCATTTCATTAATGTAAAATACTGAAATTTGATTATAGACAGAAATGGAAATAAACCAGCTAGGGTGATGGTAGCTTATCTCTGAGAAGAGATGTGGTGGCTACATGCCTCTCAAATGTGCGACAATGAGGCTCGAGGACGTATTTATTGTTGAGAAATAATGGAAAACCCTAAACATCCAAAAACCTAACCCTAGAAGATGAAACACCAAACTATGGACCCAGTTTGGGTAAATTGGTACATCAACTTCTTGGGGTCGTAACTTTGGCATACGATCTTCATTTGACACGCACAATATCTCATTAGAAAGATCTATTTGAGAACTACATCTTTGGGAAGAGAAACATTGGTCTATGGACCATGTTGCTACCAATTTTCTCAAAAAACATCATTTAGGGCCTCAAAACGGCTCTGGAAGTTCAGGACCCGAAAAACTACCGAAAATAGTAAACTATGCTATAATTAAGGAAACTGAAAAGTGAAAAGAAATAATGGTGGGGATCCAAGTGGACTTGGCAGGTGGCCACCAATATCCACCTAGATCACATAGCTTCTTAAATGGTTAATTAGGGTATGGTGTGGTTTAGCATTACATGTTGGCCTTCTCCATTACTACAGTAGAGTAACTCTCTTAGAGTAGATTTACCTTTCTTCTATCAAAGAATCAAGCTTATTTTGACTCCATTAAAGTCTGGCTTGGAACCCTAGTGACCTCTCGCCAGCTGAACAGTGACAACAGGCATAACCATGAGTTTTACTTGTGCATATAGCACTATCACCTCCAAGTTTGTATGAACCCCGGGTTGATAAGTAAAATTGGTAGCCCAGGATTTGTAGCATCTTTGCTGCAATACTAGCGCTCATCACTTTTTGGCGCCATTTCGAGGGAGGTGTCTACGTAGAATGTGATTAATGCTTTCTTTTCTTCTATTTCTTGTCTTCAATATTCTACCATTAGTTTATTTCTGTGAAAGTAATCTGGCTATTTCCTGTCTTTCATTTTGCATTGTCTGCTTTCTTCTCCATTTTTGCAAGATTTCAACTCAGTAAGTAGATTTTTCATTACGTTAGTAATCTTCATTGAATCAACAATTTCAACTCTGCAAGTAATTTCAAAGTTTCAAAAAAATACAAAACCAAACCAAAAATATTTCTTTTCATGCCTCGTAGGAATAGGGACAACTTAGGGAATTTTTTTCCAAATACCCCCACTACATCCAAGAGCCAACCTTCTCTCTTCTTCGGTGGCTGTGAACTGTAGGAACCCTTAGGTGAGCAACCTGACATATTTGAAGAACCTACAGGAGAAGAAGAAGAAGAGGAACCCATTCCTACTGAACCAATGGCTTAAAACCGAAATGACAAAGGGAATTGAGAGAGAGAGAGTTGAGGGTTCCTTCCCCATCAAGAAAACCAATGGGGACACTAAGATGAAAATATAAGATCCTCTGCCCTACCTCATTTCCATGGCCTGACCATAGAGGACCCCGAGCCTTTCTGTTAGGTCCCTATACTACTAGTGTAACCCCTTATTGTTATTAGTGCAACCCCCTTATTTTATTGTTGTGCCCATGTGGTCCCCATATTTTTATTATTGTGCACCATAGAAGCCCACTATTGTTATTGTTGTGCCCTTACATTATTATTGTTATGTCGGCTCTGATTATATTATGACCCCTTAGACTCCTATATATATAAAGGAGGCCTTGTCATTTGTATCATCCAAGAATTGTTCATTTGTGTAACGTAAAGGAGGTTTCCCCCTCGAAGAGGCTTATTTCTAAAGTGTTCATCTATCTTTTCTATCTTTTTGTGAGCTAGTTTCATAACATTTGGTGTCAGAGCTTTGGATTCTAGGGTTTCACTGCTCCAAATAGGTCATCGTGGCATTTTCGCTGTAACGTTTTTTCTGCGACGTTTCAGAAGCTACAAAAAAAACCCATTTGAGCCGAAATCATTATGAACTTCGGGTCTGAATTTCAGAGCTTGTCTCACTATATTTATGGAGATATGATCTGAGGAAGTTAAGATTTTTGCAGACTCCCAAATTACATTCCAAATAGGTGAATTGGGGAAAATCATCATAACTTTTGTTTTGAGAATCAAATTGAATTTTGTAAGAATTTTTAGAAACAGGACAGACTATAGTTTTTTGTGCATATTTTTCATATCTGAAGGTCAAAAATGTGACACAGGGCACTTCATACAAGTTTTCTCTTCTAAAAAGGTATATAATCAGGTCATCTTGGGAGATTGTGTATAACTCTTTCTTGGAGAATCCAATTTCAATTAGACTGGTGGCCTTGGAAAGAGGACGCAGAGGGATATTACAGGCCGAAATTTAAGAACTTAAAGATCCGAAATTACATATTTAAAGTCGTTTCAAGATCGAGCTCATAAAATCAAAAAGAAGCGAGATGAGGAAGTTTGATGGCAAGGATCTGGTAAATTGGATACTACAGATGGAGAAATATTCAGATCTACATGGTGTACCATTGTTACAAAAGTACATATTGCATCTAATTATTTAGAACCGGATTAATTTTTATGGTATAAATGGCTTTGTTCTCGTAAACCACTTGTTACGTGGTCAATTTTCATGGAGGAAATGATAGCACATTATGAGGATACAAAGAGAAACACCTTCTTTAGCCTATTGATAAATCTCAAGAAAAAGTGTTCAATGGCAAAGAACATTTAGGACTTTCAAAAATTGAATATAAGTGAAAGTGATATTTCATAGAAGCAAAGGATTGATGTCTCCATATGGACTTTAAAGGATAACATTCAACATGAGGTTTGTCATTGGGAACCTGATGCATTGGAGAGGGCAAGAAAAGTGGAAAGAAAAATTATGGCAACAATGAAGTCTACCCCTAAAAACTATAAAGATAGAAGTATTGTTTCTCCTATACTTCCACAACCTACAAGGTTGACACCACAACAATTGGAAGAAAAAAGAGCAAAAGGGCTTTGTTACAATTGTGATAAAAAATACATTAAAGGTCATAAGTGTGTTGAGAAGAAATTATTTTACATTGATTGTGAAGAGGAGGAAGAAAAGGATAAAGAAACGTCAAAAGAAGAGGATATACATAGGGAACCAACCCGAGAGAAAGAAGAAATGAATCTGACCATATATTGTAAAGCATTTGCAAGAATTACGACTCCTCAAACTCTTAAGACAGAAGGACATATCAAGAAGAAAAATGTTCACATTGAGCATCAAGAAATGAATTTAACCATATATTGTAAGGCATTGGAAGAAATTACCATTCCTCAAACTCTCAAGATATAAGGATATATCAAGAAGAAAAATGTTCAAGAAGTGAAAGATCATGTTAGACTTTAAGCTTCTGTGGTGGTTATTTGGAGTAGTATGATCCAAATTATCCATAGTATTATGTTCATTATGTCAGCGTTTCGAACCCCAAAGGGGGTCCATCATCATGACCGAAAATGATAGATTATGAATGATAGTCTGAGAGAAGAAGAATCCCCCAACCAGAATATATATATAAACCTAAAGAATGATGAATTTTAGTAAAAGCTGACAAGTTCAAAGAGTACCCTACATAGATGAATTATTCAAATTTTATTTTAGTTTTGATTATTTTAATCTTTTATTTATTTTAGTTTTAATTATTTTAATTTTAATTTTAATTTTTAATTTTTAATTTTTATATAATTGATTTTAATTAACCTCATTAGTGTATGAAACCAATTAAATGAGATAATGGATAAATTAATTAATTAATTTAATTGTAATAAGTTTATTTTACATAATGTGATATGATTAGTTTCTAACTAATTTCTATTTATTGTTATAACTGGTTTTTTATAATTAGTTTCTTTTAATTTACTTTACTTTAATTTAAAATCAACTTTTATTTTATTTTTATTTATTACTAAAACAAATGATTTAATTAATTAATTAGTCTTATTGAGATTGTGATGAAAGATTAACTTATTTTATTCTTATTTTATTTTGTAATTTATAAATTAATTAATTTATAGACAATTAAACCCTAAGTACTTAATTAATAAAGAAGTAAAGTATTTAATCAATTTATGATTTTTAAATGTTAAAACTTAGCTAATTTTAAAACTATTAAAACTATAATAAATTTTTATAACTATTAAAACCTTAGTTAATTTTAAAAACCATTAAAACTATAATTTTCTATTTTGTTATATTAGTTATCTAGATTAATTTTATTTGTTTATAGATAATTAAAACCCTAAGTATCTAATTAATAAAGAAGTAAATTATTTGATTAATTTATAATTTTTCTCTCTAAAAATGTTAATTTTTAAAAACTATTGTTACTATAATCTATAGTCACTAGAATAAATTTTATTTTTGTTATGTTGGTTATTGTTAATATTAATCACTAAGATAGCTATTAACTAAGGAACGGGGAGGGAGAAACGAGTGATACTATGCCTCAAAATATCTGGAGGGATTTATCTGTCTAATCAAGGGGAGCCAGTTTCCACTAATCTCACTCCCATTGTCCCTATTGAGGTTTTGAGGAAATTTCATAATTTCGATAGCCTCTCTGATTTTCCTCTTTTGATAATGATCCTCTCTTACAATAATTCTGGCATCCTCTAAACACACATGTTGTTTGGTTTTGTATGAGTTTTCTCCAAGGGCTGATGTACGGGATCTCCCATTCTTAATATCAGCTCTGTGCTCTTTAAGTCTTGTTTTCAAAGATCGTCCTGTTTCCCCAATATAACTCTTGCCACACGAGAAATCAATCTTATACACACCCTTGAGTTGTTGATGATCTATGTTATCCTTAACTGACCTCATCATCTATCTAATTGTTCCACATCTCATTTAATTGGTTGCATACACTAGTTAGGTTATTTAAAATAAATTATATAAAAATTTAAAATTAAAATTAAAATTAAAATAATTAAAACTAAAATAAATAAATAAAAAATAAAATAATTAAAACTATAATAAAATTTGAATAATTCATCTATGAAATATCACATTGAGCATCAAGAAATGAGTCCAACCATATCTTGTAATGCATTGGAAGAAATTACCACTCCTCAAACTCTCAAGATAGAAGGACATATCAAGAAGAAAAAGATTCAAGTAGTGAAATATCACATCAAGCATCAACAACAAGTTCTCCAGCTTTTAAAGGATAATTCCACTTTGGTGTAGAATTGAATGAAACAACAGGCAGATCAACATCGCAGTGAAAGAAGTTTTGATGTAGGCGATTGGGTATTTTTACAGCTACATCTCAAGCAAGCAATTTATGAGAAGGAAATGTTGGCAATACTACATGCACTTAAGAAATGGAAACCTCAACTAATGGGAAGACACTTCAAGGTAAAAATGGATCATGATATTCTTAAATGCCTTTTAGAACAAAGATATTTAGAAGAACAGAAAAAATGGGTCACAAATATGGTGGGTTATGACTTTGAAATCATCTACAGAAAAGGGAAGAAAAATGTTGTTGCAGATGCACTCTTAAGAAAGGATGAGGATGTGGAAGCATTGTTTTGTGCTATTTCTTTTATCCAACTAGATTGGATACATGAATGAAGGGATGAATGGAAGAAGGACAAAGAAGTGTGGCCACTCATTCAAAATATGCAGAAGATCCTAGTTCAAAGAATATTTCTAGAACTTTACGAGGAAGGAAAAATCATATTGGAACCTGGAGCATTCACAGAAACAAGAACCCAACAGCTAAAAAATTGATCAATTTCAGAGTATCTCATCAAGTGGAAGAACTTACCCGTTGAATATTCCACATGGGAGGACAAGAATTTTGTACAGAAGCATCAAGAACTACTCAAGCATTGAGGACAACACTTTTTGAAGGAGAGGGGCATGTTAGGTCCCTATAATACTAGTGTAACCCCTTATTGTTATTAGTGCAACCCCCTTATTATATTGTTGTGCCCATGTAGTCCCCATATTGTTATTATTGTGAACTAGAGAAGCCCAATATTGTTATTATTGTGCCCTTACATTATTATTGTTATGTCGGCTCTGATTATATTATGACCCCTTAGACTCCTATATATAGAAAGGAGGTCTTGTCATTTGTATAATCCAAGAATTGTCCATTTATGTAATGCAAAGGAGGTTGCCCCCTCAAAGAAGCTTATTTCTAAGGCGTTCATCTATCTTTTCTATATTTTTGTATGCTGGTTTCATAACACTTTCCTGTTTGAGTTTGTTGTTATATGCCGAACTTATGACTATATAGATGATGAGAAAAATTTAAAACTATTTCCATCTACCGTCAAGGATGCAGCATTGCGCTGGTTCGTGGGTTTACCTGGAGATAACATCACAACTTGGGCTTAGATGCAGTAGGAATTTAACAACAAATATTCGAGACTACTCTCAGTCAAAGGATACTAAAGAAGAAATTTTGAGGATGACCATAGGAAATGATGAATCTTTAGAGGATTATGAAGAAATATTCCAACTTAGTTACAAAAGGGGAGTAAGAGAAGATCTTCTAGATACCTTATATTTGTTAGCAGGAGGAGATATCTACCAATTACCCTATGATGATATCAAGACTGTATTTAGAAACCATTCTAGGGAAGCCAGAAAAAAGGGTAGGGGTATTCAACCTATGGATGGTTCATCATCTTCCGACTCATCCATCAAGGGTGAAATTGGGAACATGCTGGAAGATTTCAAAAGCGAGATGCTGCAAACCCTTGCCTTGCAAATGGACACCATGAACATCAAGAGGAATAAGGAGGAAGCAGAGAGAGCCTTGCCCATTTGTTGTCCTAGATGCACCAGGAGGCATCCCAGGAATGAATTTCCATTAAACTCTATTGAAATTTTCTTGCCCTGTGAAGAAAACCACTCCACATAAAAGTGCCCTTCTTTACCCAAACTCAAAGCTATATATCAAGGAGCTAAAGGAGTCACTAAGCAGCTTTGCTACATTAACCAAAGGAGGCCTCATAGGCCTAGACCATACCAACAGGGCATGCAAGGGTTGTTCCATGCATATTACAACCCCAACAAAACCATAACCATACCTTATTGGAGACCCCCTGCTCATCCTTCTTGGTCTACACCCGCTCCTTGGTCTTATGCATCTCAATATCACTCCCAGCTTGTTGGAAATAATAATGAGAGGGGGGGGGGGGGTGAATCAGTATTATCTAATCAATAAAACTTTTCATTTCCATACTTAGATACATATACGCTACTTAAATTAAGTGAACTCGCGTGTATACGCTACTGTGTCTAAAGCAACTAGCGTATATCCAGAATAATTATGATTCAGTTAATCCATTAAATATGAGTCTTTAATTAGGCATCAAATCTTCATTAACCATATCAACAGTAAGCAAGTGTAGTAAACAGAATAGATCATCACACACAAGAAGCACACATGAACAGCATGATATAAGGTGGAAACCCAATGTGGGTGAAAACCACCTGCTGCAAGTCGTCTCTATCTTTCCTTAATAAGAAACTTCAGTTTACAATCTTTTGTACTGGTGCAGCCTTATACCAGTACGCAAGCTACAACCTGCAGAAGGCTACAACCTTCTCTCGTTTTCCAGACTCTCCTAGAAGGGAGCTCGAACCCCCTTTGCTCTTGTACTAGCTAAGATACTAGTACGTAGCCACCGACCTACAATCTTTTCTCCTCCAGGTACCACGTTTCATATATTTTCAGACTGGATACTCCTGAAGCACAACACTACAATCTAAAGACCACGATTCATCCAATTTTCATACTGGACACATAAAGATCATTGAAGCAGAAAAACAATCAATACTAGCATCATCAATCTTTGAATCACTGAAACACTGAAACCCAGTCAACAACCCAGTCACCAGAACACAGAGCAGACAGCAGAACTCTGCAATAACAATCAGACCCAACTGCAACTTCAAAAATCAAACTTCAAATGGTATATGCTACTACAATGAATCAAACCCGCGTACATACGCACTTTTTCCAAGGCCAACCTGCGTACAGATCTAAAAATATTTTCTTATAACTTTGCAGCTGTATCAGACATCAATCATGCTCAGAACATAACATGCGTCAGTATGCAGATCTAGAATAAGCATAATCAACCATATAAAGATAGTTCATTTCAAACCATTTGATCCCGATCTATCCTTAGATCTTGTCTTCCATCGACCGATGAGATCCCTTCTTAGCTCAGATCAAGCAATGCATCATCAACCCAGAAACCCAATACTATATCTCTTTCTTCATCAGATATTCAAGACTTTTTCAATACCCTTGCCTAATGATCTTCTTCTCCTTTTATAGCCTTAGGCCCTTCACAATACCACGGTCCAAAACCATAGTAACACAATACCATCAACTCAATACTAGGGATCAACACGTCTGTCGAGATACCATGGTCCAAAACCATAGGTTCAAATTCCAAGGACTAACTGCCATGGACCAAAGGTAAGTTTTCCAACATATACGCACTTTTCCTTGCATGAAAGTGTGTGTATACGCATACGCACTTTTATAAAGTCCAACCTGCATGTATACGCGACTTGATCTTATTGAACCTGCGTATATGAATTTTCTCTTCATTCTTGTAGTCTGAACTGAGATCTGTCATTAGAGAGAGTTGCCATCAAGGACAACACCTGTACCATAGCGTCACACCTGTGCCATAATGCCAACAATCTCCCCCTTTGGACTTGATGGCAACCCCAAGATCCTCAAAGTCATTCTCCCCCTTTGTCATCAAGGGCAAAGGGCTGTGCTCCCCTTGAGTACATGCTGATATCTCTACTCTGCTGTGTTGAACATGCTCCCCCTAACTGTAGGTGTTACACAGTAATTTGTCACCATCCCTGTTACTCCTCTTGTCGTACCTTGGAGGACTCATCCCGGGAGTTATAAGAAGTGACAAAGTCTAAAAACACTTGCATTATGTTCCCCTGAGTATGTACTTCATGTTCCCTGAAGACACCTCCTACAGATTATCCCTAAAAAGTGCTCTTTTTCCATTGGCGCAAGTCCACAGTATCTTACCCGCGCCAATCATGGAGATCCTCAAAAGAGGGCGCGACCATTGGCGCTCTGTCTTAGAGCAGCAGTCGCGCCAACCAAGTTTGGTCATGCTTTTTGCCTTAACGCACGTCCGATTGTTGTTTCCTTCATTACATGGAGCTTTTCTGAGGATAAAAAATCAGCTTTATGTCGAGCTCTATCCTATCTCCATCTTTAATGGCTTTTGGGGATAATGTTAATCCACAAAAGGTGTCCCGGTTCATCGTATCCTCCTCCCTTCTTCATCTATATAAGCTTGTCATTATGCATTAGACAAGCTAGTGATAGTAGTGATAATCGTTAGTCATGGAGTGTTAGATGTTGAGTTCTTGAGTTCTTGGAGGAATGCTAGTGAGTGTTAGAGAGGCTATGCTGCCGGAGAGGAGATGCATTGCAAGACACATATAGTTACTCGCCCAGCCAGGAGAAGGGTCAACGTCAGAACAATGGTTGTAACTTTTCCTGTTTATTATTAATTGATGAGGGACTGCTATTATAGTTCCAATCTCATTGTCTATTATGGTGATGTGTTGATTTATTTCCTTTCTGACTGAAATATAGTTGTGCCTTGGTAGTTTTTATGTTGGTATCTGTCTCTTCCTTTGCATGTGCAGGTGTTCGTTTATGATCTATTGGAGCGAGGGAGCGGGGATATCAACTCTGCTTCAATCATAGCGTTGGACTCCAGGTTGGTCTTCTTGATTCGCCTTTGATGCATAACTAGGAACTTGCGTAGCAGTGTGGTTTGATTGTGGCTAGTTCTGTTATAGGCTAGTGGGATCGCCTCTGTCCGCAGAGGGGATTTACCTGACCAACAATTTGGCGACTCTGCTGGGGATTAGCTATTTGATTTTTGTCTTGCATGTTAATTTTCTTCTTCTTGCTTGAGTGAATGAGCTTCCTGAGTCAGTTTTGAGTTTATTCTTTACTGTTTGACCCATATGAGCACTGTCAACCCGACCTGAGGTCGTATCATTTATTTTTTTAGCTGGCAAGCTTAATTGGCACGGTTATTTCTCTGACAGTCGCGCCAGTTGGCGCATGTTGCTCAAAGGAAACTCGCGCCAATCCTGTGGTAGCGCAAGTTGCAGGCTGACAGTCGCGCCAGCCCTGTAAGTTTTGCCTGTGTGTGGGTGGAAAGCTCTTTCAGTCTCTTTTTATATCTCTTTCAGCCTCTGGAACTGCGTTGAACCTCTGCTTGACTAGTCTTAGCCTTTATCCTTCAGCTGTTTGCTTATTTCTATTGATTTTCGTCTCAGCCCTAGAACATCTAGTGACTTTGCATGTCTAGCCTTCTGTGGGAAGTTTTGATCTCTTGATTATCCAGTCAACTTGTTGGTTGTGTTCTGCACCTATCCAGTGCTTTGTTAAAGCTTGATCTTCTATACTCTGAGTGATTCACTTCTAGCCTCTTTGGATTTCACTCGATTTCATTCGAACTTAGATTACATGGTTCAGTGAAAGTCTTTTGTGTTTTTCCTTGCTTGCATGGTTCTTTTTGGTGTTTCAGAATTGGTTCTATTTCATTGGGTGAACTTGGATTGTGCATATCTCTTAAAATTTGTTTACATGCATCATGCCATCTTAAAGGAAAGAAAAACAAAAACATCTTTTGCATTGTATTAGTTAGCATTTATTGTTATTTGTTGCTATTAAAAAGAAAAAGAAAAAATTTCATTTCTTGTTATTAGCTGCATTAGGATCTTTGTTGTTTGTTGAGTGATCACTTCATTTGTGTAAAAATCTCAACCCTCCTGTAAATAGAATTCATCGAATCAAATGATTTAATTTTGGCATATAGTTTGCATTTAAGAAGTTTTTGAGATATCACATACGGTAGGACCAAAAACTGAAACATAATCGAAGATAAACTTTAAAATGAACTCAATGAACATAACAACGCATTGGAACATAACGCAAATACTCTAGAGGTCTATGTTAGAGACGTGTTCCGGCGTCTTTAAACCTGGTAGTTTATCGTCGAGTGGTTGGGTGATTCCTCCACGGTGAAACGATATGTGCCAATACGGACTGTGCTCCCACATACCGTCGATTATATATTGGGAGACCCCTATAGGAATAAAGCCTTTATCCATAGGAAGCCATGTCAGCCACCCTACGATTCGCAATGCAGTGAACACAACATTCACGAAGATTGACCACCCATACCCTAAAAAGTATTCTGTGGTTTTGCGAAAAGTTTGGCACACCTTCTACCTAGAATTCCAGAGCAGTCACTTTTGATCCTTTTCGGACTCCCTAAATGAAAAGGTGCCTGTGAGCGTCTTATCACTTCGTGCTCATTAAATATTCAAAGGAGACTAGAGTCATCTTTTATCCTTTTCTCGACTCTTAAAAAATGAAAAGGTTAAGTTCAATGTCTTAAAATTTATTGGCCACGATAACATCTACCCAATTAGATTTTGTTTGCGTTAGCTTGAGTAGGATTATTTCTCGTTCAATGGAAGCCTTCCCGACGCCCATCGGCCAAGGTGTTCCTCCTGATGGGAACCCTCATCCATTTCCTTCTGTTGGAAATGTCGGTGTTCAGTATATTGCAACATTGTCTTTGCCTGGGTTGACCATTGGTTTACCCGTATGGTTGTTTTCAAACTCAGTGGTCTCAAGTGTGGTTACTCCTGTTCCGCCACCACCTCCTCCACCCGAAAAACACCATGTTGATTCTAAGGTGGACCCCTTTCCTTCTTCGCCCATTGCTGCGTCCTCATCTTCTATTTCGCCTGGTGAAACCGTGGATTTCACTAACCAGGTGGCTAAGAAAAAGAAGAAGAAGACCAACAAGAAGAAGTCTCCTAAGGGAAAGGTCGCATCTACCACGAAAATATCTGAAGTGGAATCCCCTTCTGCTCCTCCGCGGAAGGCTAAATCTCCTTGTCGATTATGCAAGGGGGACCACTTTCTTTCTGATTGTCCTGGTATTCCCAGGATCCTCGATATATGGTCCCGTGACCCGACTCGCTCCTTGTCGTCGCCAATCGACGATACCTTGTCAGTTGGTAAGAGAAAAGGGAAGGTTTGTTTCCCTTGTCGACTTTGTGAAGGTAATCATCTCCTTCGCCTTTGTCCACTTATGGATGAAGCCTCCCGTCTTTTGGCAAGTCTGTCAGCTCCCTTACCCAAACTACCCGCTGGATATCAGCGTCTTTTTGCAGCTGCAGATCATCTCTCCACTAACCAAGTGATCAAACATGATTCCTCTTTGGTCCAGACCTCTCTTCCTGAACCTACCTGTGCTCCGCCTGTTCCAGACCAGTCCCTGGTCGGAACGAGTGTTGATTTATATTCATCATCCACACACCACTCTATCATCAAAGATGAACCATCTGAGTCCAAACCAAACGAAAGTCCACAGTTCCAGATTACAGTTGACCCAGTCTTTCAAAAGGTCCAGATTACAAGTGACCCAGTTTTTCCTACAGAGGTTCCATCTTTAGATGATCTTACACCTGAATCCAAACCAGACCAAAGTCAAGAGGTCCAGATTACAAGTGACCCGGTTTTGCTTTCAGAAATTCCAGCTTTAGATGATCTTACACCTGAATCCAAACCAGACAAAAGTCAAACGGTCCAGATTACAAGTGACCCGGTTTTGCCTTCAGAAGTTACCTCCTCAGATGATGTTATTACTGCAAAGAATGAAGATCCCACTGCCCAAATTCTATTTATTAACGTAGATGATCAAGTGAGCATCCCTCTCATTCCTTCGCACCAGGAAGAAAGTCCATCAGAATCATATCCAGCTATCTATCCAGTCCCACCTCCAAGCAACCTGGTTGTTTCCTTCAATTGGGATCAACTAGTCAATCCTCGGTTACCAGCCTCCATACCATTTCGAATTATAGTCCAAGTCTATCGCATGGTTATGGCCGGCACAATTATTGATGAGGGATGTCCTGTGAGTATCCTTTCTTCAACAGCTTGGGAAGCACTTGGTTCCCCACTGCTTCTGCCTGAGATGAGAAACCTTACAGGTTTCCATCGAGAAACCACTCGACCTTTAGGAATTCTTCCCAATGTACCTATCACATTAGAAGGGAAGACTATTCAAATGGGTGTCATGGTAGTCCAAGGTCCGTTAGATTACAATTTACTCCTTGGACGAGACTATATTTATCGCATACGTGCTATTGTGTCCTCACTCTTCAGAGTGATGTGTTTTCCGCATGAAGGAAGGATGATCAAAGTCGTAGACCAACTTTCATTCCCCGGTTCACACTTCACATATAGTTATCTACCATTCCTAAATGGTCTTATTTCCATAGGAAATACCCCAGCACCCACCATTACCCCGTCATTCTGACGACGGCAGGTCACCCGGGTGCATGACTGAAGCCCGGGGGGCATGCATCCTCCTTCAAAATCGAGTCTTTCCAAGTAAACCTTCATTCCATCCACTCCGTGAATGCCATGAAGCTTGGGGGGCATGTACCTCGATTTGTAAGATCATGCTGGGGGCATGCAACAATTTGTATGATCATGCTGGGGGCATGCAACAAAAAAAATAATTTACAAGAAAAGTTCTCCATGGTTCAAGCTTGTGTAAAAATGAACCCATTTACATCCTGTGATTTCCTTTTATCCGCTAAATTCTGCTAGATGAGCCTTGGTTGTTTCATTCCATCGCCACCATCTTTTTGGCCGATCATATGCTTTCACTTGGTTGTTTCTCCTTTCCTGAGGAACCGCAGCGATGAGTGGTTTTATTAGCCAGCCTCTTAACCTTTACATGTTTTGAGTAAGTTCCACCATTACCGGAACCAGTTGCTATCCTTTATACCACTCGTTCCTTCAGGACGAGTCGCCTTTACGCTCTTTTCTGACTCGTAAAATATGAAAAGATTGCCGAGTATTTTTCCTTTTTGACTCGTTAAAGAAAATAAAAATGAAGGTCCGCTTTCAGCTCTTTTCTGACCATTTAAAGAGGAAAAGATTGCCGAGTCACTCCTCTTGACTCGTTAAATGGTAATAAGGGGCGGTCGTTTTAAGTTCTTTTTGTCGACCGTTAAAACATAAAAAGATTACCGGGTTTTTGTCGTTTCAAACTCGTTAATGGTTACGAAACGACGTGGTTTTGACCGTTTTTTTACTTTTTCAGGTCGAAATCACTAATTATGAAAAGTACTCCTCGATCGTAATGATCGGGCGGTTCTTTCGGGTATTATTTTATACTTTTTCGGGCCCGAGAGACACAACTTTACGAAAAAGGACATCCCTGGAGTTTCCTTTTCTGCTGTCTTTTCAAACTCTCTAAACATGAAAAGACGCCGAGTTCTTCCTTTGTCAGACTCGTTAAAACTTAATGACATCGGATTTTGTCACAACACAAGCATATGCTATCCCCATCAAGCTTGTTAAAAATAACTGGGGTACTCGCCAGAAATGGCGGGGGGGAAAGAAAATTTTTGAACCATAATTATTACCGTAACGACAGTATGTCGCTCTTGAACATGGCACTTTTTGCTTTCGTGTCCGGGGTGGGGATATCTCATCTCATATCTTTCACTTGCTTCAATGGACTTGGGTACCTTATTTGACCTCTCATCCACTCATTGCCTCGTCATCATGACCTTTGATACATTGATGTCAAATACTGCCAATTCCGTTAATGTGCCGCCGATATGTTCAAGAGAAGTTGACCTCTGCAAAGAAACAACCTCCCTCTGATAGTTCGCACAATCTTGATTCACAACATTATCTCTCTGTCTTGTGTCGATGATGTGGGAAACATTATGGCCCACCTTCGATCAAGGTCACTCCCTGTTGACTTCAACTCATTATCCAGGAAGTTGATCTAGAGACTCCTTTCCGGTGCCTTGGCGCCTGCATGCCTCAATGGCAGGTTCTTCATGTTCGACGTGAGGTTTTCATCATTGGCCTCCGATCGAATGATTCTGCGGGCGTTCGACTTCAGATCATTAATTCACGCGCCATAGATTGTACCTATAGTACCTTGAGGACCATTGTCATTATTGGTGGTACCTCTCGCGTCTGTTAACAGTTTCCACTATTGACTGGTAATCAGACGATGTTCATGCATGTTCGACTTCAGCTCATATATTCACATGCTTGAACTTGTACTCTTGTTCGGGTCGAGATGGAGCACAAGACCCTGGATTGTGTATGTTGTAATCCAGGCGTGATTCTTGATACTTGACTCATTCACTGGATGGCTGCGACCATACCTGAGTCAATTCATTGATCCTAACCAGATGGCTGCGTCCATACTATGGATCCAGATTATTTATGTACTCTCTTATGGATGGCTGCGACCATACCACGTACATCATGTAATTGAACTATCAGTCATGTCTCTTAATACAGATCCTCGGCGGCAGTAACTATACGTCTCTTAATCAGTCACCCCTCTCCACCTCTCGGACTTCATGCTTTAGGGGGCATCTGTTACACAGTAATTTGTCACCATCCCTGTTACTCCTCTTGTCGTACCTTGGAGGACTCATCCCGGGAGTTATAAGAAGTGACAAAGTCTAAAAACACTTGCATTATGTTCCCCTGAGTATGTACTTCATGTTCCCTGAAGACACCTCCTGCAGATTATCCCTGAAAAGTGCTCTTTTTCCATTGGCGCAAGTCCACAGTATATTACCTGCGCCAATCATGGAGATCCTCAAAAGAGGGCGCGACCATTGGCGCTCTGTCTTAGAGCAGCAGTCGCGCCAACCAAGTTTGGTCATGCTTTTTGCCTTAACGCACGTCCGACTGTTGTTTCCTTCATTACATGGAGCTTTTCTGAGGATAAAAAATCAGCTTTATGTCGAGCTCTATCCTATCTCCATCTTTAATGGCTTTTGGGGATAATGTTAATCCACAAAAGGTGTCCCGGTTCATCGTATCCTCCTCCCTTCTTCATCTATATAAGCTTGTCATTATGCATTGGACAAGCTAGTGATAGTAGTGATAATCGTTAGTCATGGAGTGTTAGATGTTGAGTTCTTGAGTTCTTGGAGGAATGCTAGTGAGTGCTAGAGAGGCTATGCTGCTGGAGAGGAGATGCATTGCAAGACACATATAGTTACTCGCCCAGCCAGGAGAAGGGTCAACGTCAGAACAATGGTTGTAACTTTTCCTGTTTATTATTAATTGATGAGCGACTGCTATTATAGTTCCAATCTCATTGTCTATTATGGTGATGTGTTGATTTATTTCCTTTCTGACTAAAATATAGTTGTGCCTTGGTAGTTTTTATGTTGGTATCTGTCTCTTCCTTTGCATGTGCAGGTTTTCGTTTATGATCTGTTGGAGCGAGGGAGCGGGGATATCAACTCTGCGTCAATCATAGCGTTGGACTCCAGGTTGGTCTTCTTGATTCGCCTTTGATGCATCTGCAAAAAGATGTTCTTCAAAAGAACCATGACTTATACATTATAAAAGACTTTCCTATCACCAAAAGACTCAATACATACATCCATTGCCCACTCAAGTGGGGATACATCAGAAATTTACATATGACAACCAATTACATTACATCAATCATCCCAGGCATAGTGGGGAAACCAAAATAGGCCGTTACATGACCTTGACACAATAAGAGGGATACCGCAAAAGAGATACATGTCATAGAGACGAAATATCTAGACCAAGACTTATGAAAGTCATTAGCAGCATCTGTTAATCACCATTTAGATCAGCAACCAAGATTTCCTTCTATGCTCCTTTTTCCTCTGCTCTACCTGAAACCAACAACAGTTGTGAACTAGAAACAAAAGCTTCTAAGGTAATGCCAACAATGCATTATTAGAAGTTCATCTGCTCCCCCTGAAGCTGTGCCTGATGGTCTCTGACAGACCCATCTCAGACTCTCTCCAACCAGAGTCTGCCCTTGCTGATTTTCTTCAAAACTCCATATACGCTACTGCACTTGTATAAATCGGCATATGTACGTAGATATCCCTTATCCAACTCGCGTACACCAACTTTTCTTTAGAACAGACAAGCTTCAATAGCAGGATGAAGCATCAACGACTCCCAGCTTTTTTCTGAGATATTCAAAAGTTTCCCTGGGCAGTGGTTTGGTGAGAATATCAGCAACTTGTTCCTTAGAAGGAACATACTCCAACTTGACCTTTTGTTCAAGCACTTGTTCCCGGAGAAAGTGATACTTGATTGGTATTTGCTTGGTCTTTGAATGCATGACTGGATTCTTTGAAATGCTGATTGCACTTGTATTATCACATAAGATAGAGACAGGTGGAGTGCAATTGATTTGAAAATCCTGCAAGGTTTGCATCATCCAAAGAAGTTGTGTGCAACAAGATGCTGCAGCCACATATTCTGCTTCAGCTGTAGATAAAGCAATCGAACTCTGTTTCTTGCTGAACCAAGATACTAATCTGGAACCCATGAAGAATGCACCACCACTTGTGCTCTTCCTGTCATCCACGCTTCCGGCCCAATCTGCATCTGTGTAAGCATGAAGAGTGAGATCTGTATCTCTAGGGTACCATAAGCCATAGCTTTGAGTCCCTTGAAGATACTTGAAGATTCTTTTGACTGCCTGAAGATGAGTTTCCTTTGGGTTGGCTTGAAACCTTCCAACTATTCCCACTGCATGCATAATATCTGGTCGGGTTCCTGTCAAAAAAAGCAAACTCCCAATCATGGATCTATAGGTTGGTTGATGCACTGCTGCTGATTCATCATTTGCACTGAGGCTGCATCCTATAACCATGGGGGTACATACTGGTTTCGAATCTTCCATGCCATACTTCTTCAAGATGTGCTTGAGGTACTTGGTTTGAGACAAGAAAATACCTCCTTCATTTTGTTGGATTTGCAATCCAAGAAAGTATGTCAATTCTCCAAGTAATGACATTTCGAATTCTTTCTACATCACCAGGCAAAGCTTTGACTCATAGCCTCTTCATTTCTGCCAAAGATAATATCATCTACATACACAACAAGTATTAGCAATTTGTTATTTTCAATTTTTATATAGAGATTGCTATCTGCTGATCCTTTTGAAAAACCTTGTTGATGAAGGTATTTATCCAACCGATAGTACCAAGCCCTTGGAGATGATTTAAGACCATAGAGAGCCTTTTTAAGTCTACATACAAGATTTGGATCATTTCCAAGGATAAAGCCATCTGGTTGTTCAATGTATACTTCTTCTTCTAAATCTCCATTCAAAAAGGCTGACTTCACGTCCATTTGAAATACTTTGAATTTTTGAAAGCTAGAGAGGGCAAGGAACATTCGGATGGCCTCAAGTCTAGCAACTGGAGCAAAAGTTTATTCAAAGTCTATTCCTTCTTGTTGAGCATATCCCCTACAAACCAGTCTTGCCTTGTTTCTAACTACTTCTCCATTTTCATTTAATTTATTTTTGAAGATCCATTTTGTCCCTATGACATTCTTATCTTTTGGTCTAGGAACCAACTACCAAGTGTTGTTCTTTTCGATCTGCTCAAGTTCTTCATCCATAGCCTTGACCCAACATTCATCTTTGCATGCTTCTTTTACATTTTGTGGTTCAGTTGAGGAGAGCAATGCCAAATAGCTTGAGGCTTCTGCTATTGTTCTTCTTGTTTTTACACCTGCCTCTTTCTGTCCCAAAATCTGAGATTCTGGATGATTCTTTTGAACATACCTGGATGGAGACTTCTCTCCTATCCTTATCTGTTCCTCTGGTGCCTCTTGAGGTTCTTCTTCTTCATCATCAGTCTCATTTGGAGGGTAGTCTTCATCTTCTTCGATATCTTCATGATTTACTTGCCTAGGAATGTATCCTTTTTCATCAATCACTACATCAATGCTGTCAACTATTCTTCCAAGTCTTTCATTGTAACACTTATATGCTTTGATGTAAGGAGAGTAACCAAGGAGAATGCCTTCATCTGCTCTAGGTTCAAGTTTGCCAAGCTGTTCATCAGTATTCTTAATATAGCATTTGCTTCCAAAAATTTTGAAATGCTTTACCGAAGGAGTCTCACCATACCAGAGCTCATGAGGAGTTTGAGTGCTGTTCGCTCGGACATTTTTTTTGTTGAGAATAACAACCGCAACATATGCAGCTTCACCCCAGAAAGTTGCGGGAGTTCCAGACTCATCAAGCATAGCACGAGCCATTTTTTGAACTGTTCTGTTCATCCTTTCCACCACTCCATTTTGCTGAGGAGTTCTAGCTGTAGATAATTCTCTTCTTATCCCATGTTCTTCACAGAAACCGAAAAATTCATTTGAGGTAAACTCCCCACCTTTGTCGGACCTGAGGCACTTAATTTTGTAACCAGATTCATTTTCAACCAAGGCTTTGAAGGATTTGAATTTTTCGAATGCTTCATCTTTGTGCTTCATAAGTCCCAACCAAACAAACCTAGAGAAATCGTCAATGAATAATATCAAGTATTCTTCTCCTCGAGGTGTCCTTTTCCTAAATGGACCACATACATCTGTATGGACTAGCTCAAGAGGCATGCTAGCTGATCCTTCCTTCTCTAGAAAGTTAGTTCTGGTTTGCTTTCCAAACTGACATGATTTGCATATGGTGTTGTTTGGAATTTTGATATCTGGAAGACCACGAACTGCTTGGTATTTGCAAGCTTTCCTTATTTGTGAAAAACTTAGATGTCCCAACCTCCGGTGCCATAACCAGTGTTCCTGATTCTTGCTCAAATAGCATTGTTGTTGTCCTTCTTCAAATATGTATAGATTATTTAGAGTCCTTCTACCTTTGATCACTGTTTCACCTGTATCAAGATCACGAACGCGACATTCATTTGATCTAAATATTACCTCGGTTCCTTGATCACACATCTGACTGACACTCAGAAGATTATGCTTCAATCCATCAACATACAAAACATTTCCAGCTTTGACCTTTTCTTTCAACTGAGCAACGCCTTTTCCTTTTATAGCTGCAGAGATATCGTTTCCAAAAGAAACCTTCTTTCCCTTTTCTAATGCAGTATATGATTCAAGTTTCTCTTCGTCCCCTGTCATATGCTTCGAACATCCGCTGTCGATGTACCATAGACCTTCCTGTCCTTCTGCATAAAAAGCTATCCCACATCTTTCTGGTTGCGGTTCCTTCATTCTCCATGTTCTGGCACTTGAGGTTTGTTCCTTCTGTGTTGTCTTCCAAAACTTGCTCCTGCATTCAGAGTCTTCATGACCAAAATTATTACAAATAGAACATTCAACTTCATTTTCAAGGACCGAAAAGTTGTTATAAGTTCTTTTCGTGGTCCCAATCATATTCCTTTGTTTTTGAGTTTCTCTAGTCATGATTGTCTTATAGGCAACACATTGAGCTACTTTGTGACCAAAGTTATGGCAAGAGAAACATTGGGCATTGAAGAAACTCCTGCGATTATCAAATCTATCATCCAACCGATTGTAGTTTCTATTGACATCCATTCTTGAGGTAAATTGGGAAGATTTTACCTGTGGCTGATTGTAGCTTTTGTTTGTCCTTAAGGTAACTTGTCCCCGATTTTCTTGATAGTCTTTATTCGTTCTTGAGGTAAACTGTCCCTGATTCACCTGATGACTTCTATTAGGCCTTTACTCACTCCTCCTTGCTGCATCAAGATAACTTTTGGAGGTAGAAGCTTGAGATGTTTCTCCAATATATTCCAGACCTGTCTTGATCAGTGGAGAACGTTGCACATTGATAATCTCATCCAAGGTTTCAGATCCTTTAACAAATTTAAGATTAATAGCTTTTGTTTTCTCAATCTCCTTTCTAAGACAAACAATTTCACATTCCAATTTTTCAAGATGTTTTTCCCTTTCAGCCAGTTGGCATTGTAGAGAATCAATAATTGCATTTTTCTCTTCTAAGCACACTTTGAGATTAGTCATCTCTTCACAAAAACCTTCTACATCTATAGCATCCATGTAGTCATCATCTTCAAAAGCCATTAAAAGTTTATATTCATTACCTCGTTCACCTTCGTTACTATTTGAAAGACCATCACTATCTTCATGAGTGTAATAGCTTTTCTTCTTTGCATTATGTTTCTTGTTCCATATAACAGGTTCCTTTCCCTTGTCAATCTATCCTTATGAGGACATTTGGCAGCATAGTGACCTACTCTTCCACAAGAAAAACATTTGAAAGGTAACTTACCTCTGAATCTTCCAGTACCTCGTTGAAGATTTCTGACAAAATTTGATTCTTCTTCTTCTTCGTGCCCTGATTCATAGTATTCTCCTTTTAAGGCAGCTTCTCTCCTGTCTGATGGACCTCCTTTTCTCATTTCATAAGCAGTTAAAATTCCATGTAGTTGAGACATGGTGAGAGTTTGTAGATTCTCCTTTTCTTCTATAGCGACACTTTAGATTCAAACTTGGGGGACAAGGATCTTAGGACTTTTTCAACCACAATAGCCTCTTTTATTTCTTCACCCAAGTTTTTCATGCAATTAAAAATCTCATCTACCCTAAGGAAATAGTTAGCCACACTTTCATCATTATACATTCTAAGATTCTCATACTGAATCCTAAGAGTTTGAAGTTTAGCACGCTTTACCTATTCATCTCCTTCATAGTTCAAGACAATCTTGTCCCATATTTCCTTTGCGGATTTATATTGCATAACCTTCATGAATTCTGATTGGGATAAGCATCCCAACAGAGTATTGACTGCTTTAGCATTTGTTTCATATTTCTTCTTCTCAGCTGAATCTGTAGGAGTAGCTGAAGGAAAAGTGTAGCCTGTCTCTATGATATCCTGTTGTGGTCACCAACAACCCCCCCTTTTTTGTTTGATATTAGCAATAACACCAAGAAAAGGGGGGACCCTGAATAAAAAAATCCAAAAAATATTTTTGTTAAAAGTTTTTGTGTTTTAGACTCCCTAAGGCTTGATCGCATCGCAAAGAGAGAGTGAAGCGTTTCCTAAGCGCAAAAAACAAGCTACGAAGAAGCGACGCGAAGTTCATCGCGTCGCATACATTCAAAGCGCTCTTAAAAAAGAAAATCTTAAGGAATCGCCGATCGCCGATATGCGACGTCGCTTGAAACAGCATAAGTAACTGAATGAAAATCTGCGATCTGCGATATCAACGATCTGCGATCTGCGATATTGGAAATTTGCGATAACACTTAATGACGTCGTAGTCCTCGATACTGCGATTCCAATCGCAGAAAGGACTCATCGCAAGAATTCTCCGACATAAACGGTAAACCCAAAATTGAGCGCGCACCTTAAGGGAAATTAATGATCGCATGCTTGAGTATCCAAGAATAATTGTATCGCGTTTTTCGAAGAGTCAAATCATGATGAGTGTCAGAATTATGCATTCATTAGAACTTAATGATTTCATGTCAATCTTTTCGTCATTTCTCTTCTTCTTTGCATAAACTCCAAGACATGTAACTTATATAAATCTATATGCAGGAAACATCTAAGGAAAAGAGGAAAGCGCTAATGGGGTAACAGAGAGAAGATGCCTCCGCAAATGGATGCCGCATGCAGCAGGACCGCAGATTCCAGAGTATCACCCAACATGCGCTGATGAAAATAGACTATCTAAGACTTAGAGTCAAAGGCGCACAAAAGCAGCGTGTTTGCAAAAGATCTTGAAGCTCAGACTGGGTAAAGCAAAAAGAGAAACGAAAAAGAAGGAGGACACTCCAGAAAAGCATGGAACAAAGAACGGAAGCAATTCTCGATACAGGGGATTGTCCAGAAAACACGACTCCTAACTCATTGAGTCATTCACACGACCGGAAACCGAAATAGCAACAGCAAAATCAGCTTGAAAGGAACCTGGGTTGTACTAAGTATACGCACAGCGAATACACCCAGCTAGAGAAAGGTTTTCGAAAATATCTTCTAGTCTGTCAGAAAGAGGTGGCAACTCTTGTTGTTTCCACTTTTATCACTCAAACGAAAGAAGAAGACAGCCAGCCGACTCTTCCCAGGCAAACGTTGCATTGCTTACAGCACTAAGGAGCAGATACAGAAACGGTTAGAAATTAGATTTGATTTTTAGAAATAAATTTGCTTTTAGTAAAAGGGCGGTCATTTGAAGCTATTCCCTAAATTTGTGTAATTAAGATTAATTAGTTAGTAGTATTTAACCCTTCTCATGGCATTTGGAGAAGGGTCCGGAAATCTGTCAAAAAACTTGTCCTCAGAACATGCACTTTTGCACCCTCGGAGGGGGTTTTTGATGAATGGATGGATCGAGATTTATTTATGTTTGAATTTTAATGTCTGTTACTGATGTTGCACTTCTGTACTCTTAGCAGATATTAGAACAAGTAGAAATAAATCATTATTGCTTGAAGTTTATTAGTGAAATCAGTCATAAATGGTACTTTTATCTCTTGATTAATTTCTGCGTATATTCCTAAAGTGATATGCAGCTGAGTTCTTTATATGTTAATGTATGAATGTGTGTATTACCATTTGGAACTTCTGTACGGTGGAGTCATTTATTTGTGCTTGACATATGAATAACTAATTATGCGATATGCTGTTCACAACTGTTTTGCCTAACTTTTTATGCAGAATGGCTTATCTTAATGGATTTCTATTCTTATGATAACTGAATGATCTTTATTACCAGCTATTGTTCGAAATCTTTTTAGATCGTATAATAGAAGAAAAATACCCCGGGTTAGCGTAGATTAGATGTATTGTTTTTCATTAGATTACAATAGCATAAAGTTAGTTTTAGAATTAAATTAGCTTAAAATACCCCTAGATCAATACCATCAAACTCTACACACACACACACCCCTCACATTGGGAAACTGGTCCCATTACCCCCAGTGGGACCCACTACTCGAAACAGGCAAGGAGCCGCCAACCAGGTTTCGGACCGGGTGGGTATCCCCCTTGTTGTTGACCCGATTTCGGGGCCCTCAACATATTTGGCGCTAGAAGAAGGGCACGAGCTATGAATGGCGCATAAATCAAAATCTAAATACCATTCTGATAGCAAATCACCCTCACCAACTCCCCCGAATTCTCCGGTACGATTAAACTCGAAGCTAGAAGTTGCTCGGGCATCCACCGCTGCTACACACCCTAATATATCAGACCAACTTATCATTGATCCCCCTGAACTTCAAACTTTGATTCGTAAACTCCAGGGATTCTCTATTTTTACTCAGAGGTCTGATAAATCTAAAGGCACCGTGACTTCGCAGTACAATCCTACTCATCCCCTGACCAGATTGAAGAGTGAAAAGTTTGGCATCCAGCCAACTGAAATCCATCTCCCCACTAGGAAAAGAGCAAGGAAAGAACTTCCAGAGTTTGACAGAGAGACTCTTTCATCTACCTCGTCCATTTCAACTCCCTCACCGCGAAGTCAGACACCCACATCTTCACCCCAGATCACTCATCCATCTTCCGCAACCCTTCCTCCACGATCATCGAAGATCATAATATCTCCATCTTCTCAGCATCAGAGATCATCTTCTGCACTTCTATTAACTAGCAGCTCAATGATGGCCCAGTCTCCATGGAACAACCCTGGGGCGGTTTTAATGCCTTCACCCCTGAGTCCAATACCGGCCCATCCTGAGAAATGGCTACCTAAATTCAATCCAGAAACAGGCATGCTAGCTGAAGAACATATCAATAATTTCATGCTTTCTGTTAATCTCAACGAAGTTACCAACGAAGATGCTGTTGTCTGGCTTTTCCCCTATAAAATGCAAGGAACAACCGGGTCATGGTACTTTTCGTTACTTTCTGGATCTATCATGAGCTGGGACATTTTTCAAAGTCAATTTCTAACCAAGTTCGGTGATGATAGATCAACAGCGACATTGATCAATGACTTATCCAATCTTAAAGCTGAGGCTAGAGAACCCATTAAAGATTTCAATTTACGGTTCAATAAGATCCTCAACAAAATCCCCGCTGCTTCTCAACCTAGCGAGGAAGTAAGATGTGAATGGTATATTACGGCCTTACCATTAAACTTGGCCATCTTCGTAGATAGGGAAAGCAAGACAACCTTAGTTGAAAACCTCACAGAGGCATTAGCAGTTGAAAAACGCATAGTAGCCCTTGAAAAGAGATCTGCAATTGAAGAACGTAAATCTAAGAAAATCTCTTTCAAAGAAGACACCAAGAAGAAACAAACGAAAGATCCTTTCGATATGGAAGGATTACAAAAAGTATTAAAGGCCATGTCCAATGAGATGATTGATATAAGAAAACAAGTAGCAGAAACGTCTTCAAAAAGGCCTTTCAGGACTTTTAAAAGAAACCCTCCCATGGAGACGAAGCCACCCAACGCTGTCTCAAACGTTGAATATGAAGAAGAAGAAGAAGAGAATACCATCGAAGCACAGACCGATGATGAAGAAGTGGTGGAACTACAAGGAATGTGGGATTTCATCCTCCCACAAGAAGAGGATCAAGAAGCATTTCCGGTTAGCACACGAAGCAAAAATCAACTTGATCCTCCCTAAACTATCCCTAAACAGAAGGGCGCAAGCCCTGCAACAAAAGATAAGGTCGCAACAAAGAAAACAATCGCCAGAGCGACCCAATTTAGCCCAGTCCAATCAGACCAATCGTCTCCACCAGGAACACTGATAGTGTCGGATTAAATGGAGTATAACATCATCGATGACATGAAAAAGACTAGGGCTAGTATCACCCTTTACGAGTTGAGCAAATTGAAACATCAACAGAAAATAATGATGAAAGAATTACATGCCGTGCCTGCTACACCTTTACCTATGGCTGTAGCTTCCCACAATGTGGGAAGACCTCCAATCAACACGATCAATAAGATTGATCCAAACGACATCGCCTTAATTGGAGGAAGATCTAGATCTCATACTCCTCCTTTTCTCCTCACTTATGAAATTTTCAATAAAAACGTGCACAATTGCTTGGTTGATTCTGGTGCTTCAACCAATATTTTACCCAGGTCAATATGTGCCAAATTGAATGTTCAATCGCAAAAATCTGCAGTGCGCATAGTTCAACTTGATCGATCGCAAGTCGAAGTGATAGGTGAACTTAATCAAGTGACCATAAGACTGTCGTCTAACCCCAAGGTATGCCAGGTTATCGACATTCTAGTAGCTGATATCCCTAAATTCTATGGTTTGATTCTTAGCAGGGACTGGTCTGAAAAACTCCACGGATACTTTTCAACCGACTGGTCGCACATGTGGTTACCCTACAACGGTAAACCAAATCAAATAAAGGTTGAACGAGAGTTTCACCAAAAATACATAGTGACAGAATTGGAAGGAGAGAATGAAGCAATAGCATACAACAACAACATCATAGGTAACTACTCGATAGATTCTTTCCTCGGAAATTTCAATGCTCATATATCACCTTATTTGGAAAATTCAGTTTTGTCCCAAGTAGAAAACTTTTCCCAAACTGGTGATTCAAAATGTGTTAGTTTTTTAGATAACCCTGTAAACACATCTTTATTTTGGAAATTATATTTTGATGGATCTAAGTCCAATGAGGGAGCAGGAGCAGGATGAATTCTGATTAGCCCAGACGGAAATAAGACCATGCTTACATGCAGACTTGAGTTCGATTGTACAAACAATACAGCGGAATACGAGGCCTTGGTGCAAGGCCTATACGAAGCAATCAGATTGAACGTTAAGTATCTTCAAGTCTTTGGAGATTCTGAGATTGTCGTCAAATAGGTACATAACACCATACACTGCTTGTCAAGTCATTTGAAGCACTATCAATCTTTAGTACAAGATCTGGCTGCACATTTCATAGCATTCAATATTTCGTCAATCCCGAGACTCCAAAATGCAAGCGCAGACCTGTTAGCTAACGTAGCCTCTAGACTTATTCCCTCCGAAGATTTCAGTCCAGATAGATTCTCAATAGAATTAATCTTTAGACCATCCATCCCTGACAACATCACCAATTGGAGAGTATTCAATGACGATCCGGACATCGTAAGTTTCCTCACCTCTGAAGGATCCTACTCAAACCAGATAATCACGAAGACTATCATGATCACCAAATACAACAAAGTAGCACTGATAATGCTATACCCAAATCGGTGGTCAAGTTAGAAGACCTATATGATTTGAAAAGTCGGTTCAAAAGGTCAGCTAATGCCAAACTCTATAGTTCAACTCTGAACTATGAATCGGTGAACCTAGGAACCGATGACAAGCCACAAAACGTTAATCTAGGCCAGGGCCTAGCCCCTGAAGAAAAATCAGCATATATACGTCTTCTGAGACAGTACAAAAACGTTTTTGCCTGGAATTACGATGAGCTGAAGACTTACAACACTTCTATCATTCAACACACTATCCCTATGATTGACAATGAAAAACCTGTCCAACAGAAGCTCAGGAAAATCCACCCCAACTTGGAAAATCAGATAAAGACTGAGCTGAACAAGTTGTTGAGAGCCAGAATAATTTTCCCGGTCAGACATTCCAAATGGGTATCCAATATGGTACCCGTTAGAAAGAAAAACAAAGATATTAGGATCTGTATCGACTTCCGGAATCTCAACAAAGCCTGCCAGAAAGACAATTTTCCCCTCCCACCTATGGAGCAAATATTACAGGCAGTAGCAGGCTCAGAGTTAATGTCTTTTCTGGATGGATTTTCAGGATACAATCAAGTGCTGGTACATCCCGATGATCAGTTAAAAACCACCTTCCGAACCAAATGGGGTACCTACGCGTATCGGAAGATGCCATTTGGTCTGATCAATGCCGGCGCCACCTTTCAAAGAGCCATGGACATTGCATTTAAAGGTTTAGTCAATAAATCGGTAGTGATTTACCTGGACGATATAACAGTGTACTCCAAGAACCGAAGCGACCACCTCAAAGATTTGAAACAAATCTTTCAAATATGTTTAAGGTATGGGATCTCACTTAACCCGAAGAAATCTTTTTTCGCGTTAAGTGAAGGGAAATTGCTAGGCTTCATAGTGTCAAAATCTGGTATTCACATTGAACCTGACAGAATCAAAGAAATTTCTGAGATATCCATGCCCCATAACAAAAATACCATGCAATCTTTTCTGGGACAGATCAATTTTGTAAAAAGGTTTGTCCCGGATTTTTCACGTATTATTTCTCCTTTACAAAAAATGATAAAAAAGAATTCAAACTTTAAATGGGGTCTGGACGAGCATGAAGCATTCAACTTAATCAAACAAGCCGTCATCAACGCTCCATCTTTAGCAACCCCAAATTTTTCAGAACCTTTTATCTTATACACGTTTACCTCAGAGAAATCTTATGTTGCGATTTTAACTCAAGCGAATCAAGAAAAGGCAGAAGGTCCAATCGCATTTTTTAGCTCGAACTTACAAGGTGCTGAACTCAATTATTCAGACGTGGAGAAACAGGCATATGATGTTTTCAAATCAATCAAATATTTCAGACCTTTCTTGCTAAAAGCCCATACCAAAGTCATAGTACCGTTCCCAGCATTAAGAAACCTCCTAATACAGAAGGATGTGGGCGAAAAGAGAGCGAATTGGATCACCGCCTTACAAGAATACGATATTGAGATCAAGCTAGCACACATCGTGAGAGGTCAAGGCTTCTGCAAGATGTTAGCTGGAGCATCGCAAATTCCTGAGAACTCGTCTGAAGAGGTACACACATGTGAGGTAAGCCTAAATGACACAGAATCATTATATGCTGGCACCATTTATTTTCTTAAGAATGGGTATGATCCATTTCACCTGGATCACACCAAGAAGAGAGCCTTGAGATTGAAAGCTAAACAATACCAGCTCATAAATGATGTTCTGTTTAAAAGAAATTACGATTCTGTGCTTCTTAGATGTCTTGAGAAAACTGAAGCCGAAAAGGTTTTGCAGGAACTTCACGATGGACTAGCAGGTGGACACTATGCTGGAGAAGCCACCGCACATAAAAATTTTCGTGCAGGATATTACTGGCCCACGCTGTTCAAAGACTCATACAATTATGTAAGGAAATGCCAAGTCTGCCAGACTGCTGTAGGGAAACAAAAGAAGTCATCCATGCCACTGCAATCGGTTAACATTGAGCAACCGTTCAGTCAATGGGGCCTGGACATAATAGGTGAGATCGTTCCTCACTCTTCTAAATAGCATAGGTATATCCTCACAGCAACTGACTATTTTACCAAATGGGTAGAAGCAGTTCCTCTCAAGACAGCTAATTCTGAAAACATTACTGAATTCATAGATCAGTTTATCATCACTAGGTTTGGATTGCCAACGGCCTTAATGTTTGATAATGCATCATATTTTTCTGGAAATGCAATGACTGAGTTTGCGCTCAAAAGAGGGTTCAAACTGAAGTATTCTGCCAACTACTATCCGCAAGGTAACGGGTTGGCCGAATCAACAAACAAGAACCTAATCAGGATTATTAAAAAGACAGTCGACCAAAACCAAAAGAATTGGCACAAAGCACTGGTAAATGCCTTATGGGTAGATAGAATTACAAAGAAAGCTTCTATCAGCACTTCTCCCTTTAATTTAGTTTATGGGAGAGAAGCGGTTCTTCCTACTCACTTAGTCATCCCCTCTTTGTCCTTAGTTCAATACATCGATGAAGTACCTACTTCCTCCTTACAATTAAGACAAATGGAAATAACCAAACTAGAAGAATGACGAGAACAAGCTAAGAAAACCCATGCTCACCACCAAGCGCTAATAAAATCCTCTTTTGACTCAAACATAATGACCAAATTTTTTTTTCAGATGGGAGATTTAGTTTTAAAATGGGATAAGGCTCATGAAGAAAAGGGCAAACATACGAAATTCCAGAAGCTGTGGCTTGGTCCTTTTCAGATTGTAGAGGTCATAGGCCCATCGACTTTTGTGTTGCAGGATTTAACAGGCAGGAGAGATTCTCTGCCTGTGAATGGACAAATTCTCAAAATGTATTTTCCATAGAAGATCATTCTTCTATTTTTTGTAGGATAGTTTTAGTTTTATTTTTGTTTTTCTTTTCTTATAAATAAGACTGGTTGTGAATGATCATAAATAGTATTCATGAAAGAGCACACCATTTCTCTATTAGATTTTATTTTCACTTGTATAAATAGCAAAACTTTTTGAAAAATCTGACTTTTATTATTGACAAATAGAGTTAACTTTAACCTGAATATGATGTTAGTTTCAACTTCGAAAATCTTGGATGAAAGCAACTTTTGGTAAAATATTGTTTTATGCCAACACAATGAAAGGTATCATCAATAATAAAATAAATATTCTCTGTAAAACTGTTGTTTTCAAACTCTATTATTGTCGTCCAGAGCTTTCTTAAGGAAAAACAATGACTTCCTCCCTGCTGAGGGAAATCGCAGCATCCAGAGAAACAATCCGAGAAAACACTATATCTCAAAGAATAAGAGGTCTCATCACGAGCCGACTTATCATGATCACAGATATTATAACTTGCTGACTTTGCCAATACTGTCTATCAAAACAGGGCAACGACTCAAGATTGTTGCAATCAAAAGACAAGGGGTCTCATCACGAGCCAGCTTGTTCAGCAGAAGTGTAAATCAAGTGAATGACTGTGTCATAATTTGGCCACCAAACCAAGACATTGTTCTTTAGAGAATAAAAAAAAGAAAAAGTGTCAAAAGGATTTTTCTCTGAAATGTTGTAAATAACCTCAAGCAGGAAAAAGGATCATTGCTGGATAACATGGTAACCCTGTCGAGGCTATGGATGCTTGCGGGCAGCAGAGGCTCTACCTACGACAAATGAGCATATTTTAGAAAGCCAGTACGCAGAGAAGACCTTATTTTATCTTTAAAAAGGACCGAGTAATGTCTGGTATGAATGCAAGAACTAACCCAGAGGAAGCAGACAATCGGAATAAAAAGGTTGTGACGAAATATCATTGACAGGATAAGGGGTAATATACTCTATCTGTCCATAACAAAATTTAGACATACAATTTTTTTTTTGTTTTGGAAGTGAAAATGCAATAGAAAAGCAGAGATAACTGGTTCTTCACAGTGAATCGCCATTGTTGTGGTCACCAACAACCCCCCCCCCCCCTTTTTTGTTTGATATTAGCAATAACACCAAGCAAAGGGGGGACCCTGAATAAAAAAATCCAAAAAATATTTTTGTTAAAAGTTTTTGTGTTTTAGACTCCCTAAGGCTTGATCGCATCGCAAAGAGAGAGTGAAGTGTTTCCTAAGCGCAAAAAACAACCTATGAAGAAGTGACGCGAAGTTCATCGCGTCGCATGCATTCAAAGCGCTCTTAAAAAAGAAAATCTTAAGGAATCGCCGATATGCGACGTCGCATATCACAACGTCGCTTGAAACATCATAAGTAACTGAATGAAAATCTACGATCTGTGATCTGCGATATTGGCAATTTGCGATAACACTTAATGACGTCGCAGTCCTCGATACTGCGATTCCAATCGCAGAAAGGACTCATCGCAAGAATTCTCCGACATAAACGGTAAACCCAAAATTGAGTGCGCACCTTAAGGGAAATTAATGATCACATGCTTGAGTATCCAAGAATAATTGTATCGCATTTTTCGAAGAGTCAAATCATGATGAGTGTCAGAATTACGCATTCATTAGAACTTAATGCTTTCATGTCAATCTTTTCGTCATTTCTCTTCTTCTTTTCGTAAACTGCAAGACATGTAACTGATATACATCTATATGCAGGAAACATCTAAGGAAAAGAGGAAAGCGCCAATGGGGTAACAGAGAGAAGATGCCTCTGCAAATGGATGATGCATGCAGCAGGACTGCGGATTCCAGAGTATCACCCAACAGGCGCTGATGAAATTAGACTATCTAAGACTCAGAGTCAAAGGCGCACAAAATCAGCGTGTTTGCAAAAGATCTTGAAGCTCAGACTGGGTAAAGCAAAAAGAGAAACGCAAAAGAAGGAGGACGCTCCAGAAAAGCCTGGAACAAAGAATGGAAGCAATTCTCGTTACAGGGGATTGTCCAGACAACACGACTCCTAACTCATTGAGTCATTCGCACGACCAGAAACCGAAATAGCAACAGCAAAATCAGTTCGAAAGGAACCTGGGTTGTATTAAGTATACGCACAGCGAATACACCCAGCTAGAGAAAGGTTTTCGAAAATATCTTCTAGTCTGTCAGAAAGAGGTGACAGCTCTTGTTGTTTCCACTTTTATCACTCAAACGAAAGAAGAAGACAGCCAACCGACTCTTCCCAGGCAAACGTTGCATTGCTTACAGCACTAAGGAGCAGATACAGAAACGGTTAGAAATTAGATTTGATTTTTAGAAATAAATTTGCTTTTAGTAAAAGGGCGGTCATTTGAAGCCGTTCCCTAAATTTGTGTAATTAAGATTAATTAGTTAGTAGTATTTAACCCTTCTCATGGCATTTGGAGAAGGGTCCGGAAATCTGTCAAAAAACTTGTCCTCAGAACATGCACTTTTGCACCCTCGGAGGGGTTTTTGATGAATGGATGGATCGAGATTTATTTATGTTTGCATTTTAATGTCTGTTACTGATGTTGCACTTCTGTACTCTTAGCAGATATTAGAACAAGTAGAAATAAATCGTTATTGCTTGAAGTTTATTAGTGAAGTCAGTCATAAATGGTACTTTTATCTCTTGATTAATTTCTACTTATATTCCTAAAGTGATATGCAGCTGAGTTCTTTATATGTTAATGTATGAATGTGTGTATTACCATTTGGCACTTCTGTACGTTGGAGTCATTTATTTGTGCTTGACATATGAATAACTAATTATGCGATATGTTGTTCACAACTGTTTTGCCTAACTTTTTATGCAGAATGGTTTATCTTAATGGATTTCTATTCTTATGATAGCTGAATGATCTTTATTACCAGCTATTGTTCGAAATCATTTTAGATCGCATAATAGAAGAAAAATACCCCGGGTTAGCGTAGATTAGATGTATTGTTTTTCATTAGATTACAATAGCATAGAGTTAGTTTAGAAGTTAGAATTAAATTAGCTTAAAATACCCCTAGATCAATACCATCAAACTCTACACACACACACACCCCTCACATTGGCAAAATGGTCCCATTACCCCCAGTCGGACCCGCTACTCCAAACGGGCAAGGAGCCGCCAACCAGGTTCCGGACCGGGTGGGTATCCCCCTTGTTGTTGACCCGATTTCGGGGCCCTCAACATATCCCAAACTTCTGTACCAAGTGATTGAAAATAGGCAGTAACTCTTACCTTCCAATAATTGACGTTGTCCCATCAAAAATCGGTGGCCTGATTGATGCTTCCCTCTCATAGTTGCTCATGATGAACGATCTTCCTTCAAGCGATCAAGCTTCTCTGAAGGACCTGCTCCGATACCAATTGTTGGAAATAATACTGAGAGGGGGGGTGAATCGGTATTATCTAATCAATAAAACTTTCCATTTCCATACTTAGATACATATATGCTACTTAAATTAAGTGAACTCGCGTGTATACGCTACTGTGTCTAAAGCAACTAGCGTATATCCAGAATAATTATGATTCAGTTAATCCATTAAATATGAGTCTTTAGTTAGGCATCAGATCTTCATTAACCATATGAATAGTAAGCAAGTGCAGTAAACAGAATAGATCATCACACACAAGAAGCACACATGAACACCATGATATAAGGTGGAAACCCAATGTGGGTGAAAACCACCTGCTGCAAGTCGTCTCTATCTTTCCTTAATAAGAAACTTCAGTTTACAATTTTTGTACTAGTGCAGCCTTATACTAGTACGTAGGCTACAACCTGCAGAAGGCTACAACCTTCTCTCGTTTTCCAGACTCTCCTGGAAGGGATCTCCAACCCCCTTTTCTCTTGTACTAGCTAAGATACTAGTACGTAGGCGCCGACCTACAATCTTTTCTCCTCCAGGTACCACGTTTCATATATTTTCAGACTGGATACTCCTGAAGCACAACACTACAATCTGAAGACCACGATTCATCCAATTTTCATACTGGACCCATAAAGATCATTGAAGCACAAAAACAATCAATACTAGCATCATCAATCTTTGAATCACTGAAACACTGAAACCCAGTCAACAACCCAGTCACCAGAACACAGAGCAGACAACAGAACTCTGCAATAACAATCAGACCCAACTGCAACTTCAAAAATCAAACTTCAAAAGGTATACGCTACTACAATGAATCAAACCCGCGTACATACGCACTTTTTCCAAGGCCAACCTGCGTACAAATCTAAAAATATTTTCTTATAACTTTGCAGCTGTATCAGACATCAGTCATGCTCAGAACATAACATGTGTCAATATGCAGATCTAGAATAAGCATAATCAACCATATAAAGATAGCTCATTTCAAACCATTTGATCCCGATCTATCCTTAGATCTTGTCTTCCATCGACCGGTGAGATCCCTTCTTAGCTCAGATCAAGCAATGTATCATCAACCCAGAAACCCAATACTAGATCTCTTTCTTCATCAGATATTCAAGACTTTTTCAATACCCTTGCCTAATGATCTTCTTCTCCTTTTATAGCCTTAGGCCCTTCACAATACCACGGTCCAAAACCATAGTAACACAATACCATCAACTCAATACTAGGGATCAACACGTCTGTTGAGATACCATGGTCCAAAACCATAGGTTCAAATTCCAAGGACTAACTGCCATGGACCAAAGGTAAGTTTTCCAACATATACGCGCTTTTCCTTTCATGAAAGTGTGTGTATACGCATACGCACTTTTATAAAGTCCAACCTGCGTATATACGTGACTTGATCTTAATGAACCTGCGTATATGAATTTTCTCTTCATTCTTGTAGTCTGAACTGAGATCTGTCATCAGAGAGAGTTGCCATCAAGGACAAAACCTGTACCATAGCATCACACCTATGCCATAATGCCAACACAGCTAGCCAGCCAATCATTTCAACCTTATGCTCTGCCATAACCTCAGTGGAATACACCACTTTAGGGGTGGAGGCCCCAATACAAAAATTCTCCAACTCTATTGCCTCCACCACCTGCCCAAACACAACTCCTACACTCTCCTCCACCCAAGCAACCCCAAATGCCTACCCAGCCAAATCTGAACCTGAACAACAAGCAAGCTCAGCAAGTATAGAGTGGAGAGACATCATATCCAAGTTATGCTATGGAAATCCAGGAGATTAACCTGAGATGTGGGAGAGTTCTCCCAGATAACCAACCTCCACCTCCACCTAGGGAGGTTGAGGAAGAAATGCAGGAAAGAAAACTTAAAGTAAATCCACCCTTTCCTGAGAGATTAGCCCAACCACTCCAACCTACCCCAGAAGAGACTGAATTTCTCTGAGAATTGAAAAATCCATGTGTAAATATCCCACTTCTCTAGGCAATAAAAGATGTTCCCATTTATAATAAGTTGATTAAGGAGAAGTGCTTCAAGCTTCAAGGGAGGTGAAAAAGGGATGCCCCTATCATTAATGTCATTGGGAAACTGTCTGACTTAATGTTGGGGCAGGTAATCTGTCAAAACTATTTGGACCCTAGAAGCCCTGTAGTAGATGTGCACATCAACGGAACCATTGTCCTACACACTCTGATTGACCTTGGGGATGCCATTAATGTGATGACCAAGGACACCAGGCTCAGGCTCAACCTCCAAGGTTCATTGAGGAATACCACAACAGTTCTGCAACTTGTAGAACATTCCATAGTAACCCCTGAGAGCTGGGAATATGACCATTAAGATTGGGCATATGTCCAAGCAGTTAGTCCTATACCCTTCTACTGAACCTTCTCTAGAGCATGACTTACCTTTATGGTTGGAGGAGGAGGAAGAAGATGAAGTTTATTCCACCCAACTTTATGCTTTAGAAGCAACCATGGGAGGAGGAAACCAGGATGAGGATGACTTGATTAAACACCTACTCCAAAGTCCAACTCCCTGTTCATTACCCTTAGAAGAAGCAGTAAAGGAAACCCAAAACAATCATCCAATTAACTTATGCTTGGTTGATTCCAACCCACTCTGTGTCAAAACCATATAATTCGACCTCGAGAGAACCTTGAAAATAAATCCATCTCTTTATGCTCTTGGAGAAGAGAAGCTATGCAACACGTTAAAGGAAAATCTAGGAGCCTTTGCTTGGAGTTACAAGGAAATGAAGGGAGTACAACCCTTAGTGTGTACTCACCACATATACATCAAAGAAGGTTGCAAGCCGATCCAACAACCATAAAGGAGGATGAATCCAATTCTTAAAGATATAGTCAAAGAAGAACTGCAAAAACTGTTGGATGCAGGATTCATTGACCCTATCTCTGAAAGTGAGTGGGTCTCTCCTTTGGTGTTAGTTCCCAAGAAAAATGGTAAGTAGAGAACTTGTGTCGATTACAGGGAGTTGAACAAAGCCACAAAGAAGGATAATTTTCCTCTACCCTTCATTGACCAAGTGCTAGATGGCCTAGCAAGGAAAAGGTTTTTCTCTTTCCTAGATGGATTTAGTGGGTACAACCAAATCCATATCTGCCTAGAAGACCAAGATAAGACCACATTCACTTGTCCTTGGGGTACTTCTTCCTATAGGGTCCTTCCTTTTGGCCTATGCAATGCTCCTACCACTTTCTAAAGAACAGTCTTGAGTATTTTCATTGAATTAGTCCGTGATGCGGTGGAGATATATATGGATGATTTTACACCTTATGGCTATGATTTTCAAGAAGACCTGTCTAACCTAGGAAAAGTACTGCACAAATGCATTGAAATGAACCTGTCTCTCAGTCCTAAAAAATGTGAATTCTTAATGACTACAGGGACCGTGCTAGGTCATTCAATATCTTAGCAAGGATTGCAGGTGGACCCAAACAAAATAGCTATCATCCAAAGGGTCCCACCTCCTCAAAAGCAAAGAGATGTCAGAAGTTTCTTAGGGTTAGATGGATACTACCGAAGGTTCATAAAGGACTTCAACAAGTTGGCCTCTCCTTTATTTGGTTTGTTGGTGAAAGACTCTAAGTTTATATGGTCAAAAAGCTGTCAAGAGGCCTTAGACATCCTAAAGGATAAGTTAACCACTGCACCGATTCTCTAAGGCCCAAATTGGGCCCTCCCCTTTCATATTCATGTTGATGCCTCACACAAAGCCATAAGAGTATCCCTAGGTTAGATAGATGAAAAACTTCTTTATGCTATATATTTTATCAGTAAGAATTTATCAAAGGCTAAACTAAATTATATAGTGTCTGAAAAGGAACTCCTAGTTGTTGTGCATTCATTAAACAAATTCAGGAATTATAATACATGCTATCAAAAATTTGTGCATACTAACCATGCTGCAATCAAGTATTTAATGAACAAACTAGATGTAAATGCTCGAATTATAAGATGGTAACCATGGAAAATTTTAGGGGCTAATGTTCGCCCAGTGGGCTAATTTTCCATGATTTTTCCACAAAAAAGATTCGTCAATTTCTAATTTTATAAAAGACGATTCGCCCAAATTTTAGAATATAAAATTATTTTACCTTAAAAATCGCCAACATTGTATAAAGACTATATATAAAATCATTATAAATTTGAATAATTTTACAAATATATCAATAAACATTTTATAGTTTGCATATTAGGGATTAGTGAGATTCGCCAATGTTTTTAAACTTCAAGAAATTTTTCCATCCTTAAAATTTTCCTTGATGGTAACTTTTATTACAGTAGTTTGATCTAACCATTGTTGATAAGTCTGGTAAGGAAAATGTTGTTACAGACATTTTGTCTAGAGTAAATTTGCCTACAGGTGAAGAAGGAATGGTGGATGACCAGTTACCGAAAGAGCACTTATTTTCTATTTCAGTTCTCTCTCCTTGGTTTGCTGATATAGAAAACTATTTGGTATCAACACAGTTCCCACCAAACTTGTCTTCCAAAGAAAGGAGCAAGATAGACAGGAAAAACACCCCCTTCACTTGGATTGGGGGCAATCTTTTCAAACTTGGCCCAAATCAAATCTTGAGAAGGTGTTTCATGGAGGAGGAAGTCTTTGACATCCTTTTGACCTTTCATGATGGGCCTTGTGGAGGTCACTTTGCAGCAAAGAGGACATCATTCAAAGTGTTACAAGTAGGTTATTATTGGCCCACTCTTCATCAGGATGTGAAAAAATACACTAGTCAGTGTGATCGGTGACAGAGGATGGGAGGGCCTACTCCGAGAGATGAAATACCTCTGCAGCCTCAAGTGACTTTCGAGCCATTCGAAAAGTGGGGCATGGACTTCATTGGGCCTACTGACCCTTCTTCAAAGCAAAAATAGTACATTATTGTTTGCACTGATTATTTGACCAACTGGCCTGAAACCAAGGCAATTAAAGCAACAACAGAAGAGAATGTTGCTGAGTTCCTAAGGGAGAATGTATTCTACAAATTTTTGTACCCTAGAGAGCTGGTCACAGACCAAGGAAGCCAATTTACCTCCAACATGATTGAATACTTGCTCAGCCATCACAAGATCAAGCATATAACCTCCACTCACTGTCATCCACAAGCTAATGGGCAAGTGGAGGTGACCAACAGAGCACTAGAGGGAATCTTGACTGAAGTGGTGAGCAGTAGCAGGAAGGATTAGGAAGAAAGGCTAGTTGAGGCCACCTAGGCCTATAATACCACATGGAAGACCACCACCAGATTCACACCCTATGAGCTAGTCTATGGGAAAAAGGCCTTGTTGTCCATTGAATTTAAATATAACACATTAAGGATGGTAGCCCAACTAGATCTGGATCTTAGTAGTGCACTGAAAGAGAGATTGTTCTAGTTGAATGGTTTGGATGAATTTAGAATGCAGACCCTCCTACATATAGAGGTAGTTCAACTTCAGAGGAAGATCTGACATGATAAAAATATCAAGGAGAAGAAATTTCAGGAAGGTGATTGGGAATTGTTATATGATTCTAGGTATAAATACTTCAAGGGAAGGTTAAGGACAAGATGGCTTGGACCTTATGTTGTGGAAAGATTCCATGATAATGTTTCAGTGCAAATCAGAACCATAGATGAAGAATCCATTCCTTTGCTTGTTAATGGACACCGATTGAAAAATTACAAGAGACCTTTATCAAAACAAGAGTTCATTAAAGATATCAATAAAATAGTGATGATAGTGGAGCAAGTTCCAGCTCCTCCCTCATCAAATCATTGAGAAAAATAAAAAAGATTAAGGACTTAGGTCAAAACCTCCATGAGGCACCTGAGTCCCATCATTGGGTTGAAAACCTCTTGAGGTGGCTCAGTGGTGTCAAAACAAAAACAAAAAAAAAACAAAAAAAAGAAGAAAAATAGAATAAGAAAGATCTTTGGGTGAAAACCTTTCTTGAGGCGCCCATGGAAAACAGCTAGGGCGAAAACCTCTTAGAGGTAACCTAGTTGTTTTGAAAAAAAATAAAAAATAAAATTAATCATGAAATTTCCATTTGCAGGTGGCCAAGAAGGATGACCAAGGAGAAAAAGAGGATCCCAAGGAGACCCATGCCACTCACATATTTATTTTTTCACCCATTACCATGCATCCCTCCATCATTTCTGTAGTTTCTTTCACTCCATTACTTTAGTTTATAAAAAGACTGTGTTTTCTACAGGATCCCCTGAAAACCTACAAAATGATCCTATAGGAATTACAATGACCCAGAAATCCTACAGGAAGAAATATGAAGGCAAATGATGGACTTGTTAGGACCCTAAAATTCACCCTCTTCATGGTCTATCACCACACCTTTTCCACCATCAGCATCCCTGCACTCACCATTAAAAGAAAAAAAAAACAGTTTCAAGAGTTTTTTCCAGTCTTCGAAAAAAGGAAACGGAGAGGAATAAAGAGCATCACCTGAATATTCATTTCTCTCCACACTTGCACTCCTTCTTTCCATCCATGTCACCATCCTCACAACCCCAACAAGAAAAATTATTAAAGAGTTCTAAGGGAGAAGCAGTTATAGGAAATTTGGTAGGAAATCCTATAGCAGCCTATCCCACAGAATACCAATCACACTAGCAACAAGTCTTCAGCATGATGATCCAAGAGCTCCAAAGCAGCAGCATCATATCTTAAACCACATGTACTTGAAAAAACAAAGAATCCATTAGTAGACAACAAGAGGAAGAAGAAGAATAGCATGCAACAAATACACACAGCAGCACCTCTGGTCTTCGACAACTGCAACATAGCATTGGAACTACAGGTAAGTATCTCGCTCGCTCTCTCATATGCATCATGTAATAAAAAAAATGTAAGGGTTATGAGATAGTTGGTTTATAAGTGAAAATGTGGCTAGTTAACTTGGCCACCTTCGTTCAGTCAACACATGCACAACTAGGTGTCCTCTCACACGTGGCTGTAGTCAACTCAAAGACAGAGAAGGAGTAGGACAAAAAGTGGTTAAAACTATGGATCTGTAAGGTGGGATCTGATTACGAGGAGTGGGAAATGATGAGATGGTAGTGGGGACCAACAGTCCAAAAATAGAAACATACCTTTGCTGCCAGCACACCACCTCACCTCGAATAACCATAAGAGGAAATAAAACATCATTCCCATGCATTCATGCAGTTCACTTCCTCGAAACTCCCTCACTAAAGTGACTCTCATACCTAGGAAACCCACTAGAAGCAAAGCTCCATCGTTTCACTGCACAAGAATTCCTACAAGACTGCACAGGAATTCCTACAGGATTGCATAGGAATTCTTATAGGATACACAAAGACTGTCTAAAGGGTTGGAAGAGAAGATTTCAAAAGGGATATCACGGGAGTTACCCACTAAAAACAATCTAAAAGGTAGGCACTGTAATTACATCCCTCCTTGCAAGTAAATTAACCAAGAATCCTCTAAGTTTGAGTGAATTTAGCAACTGTGTGAAGGGAATTACATACATAGTCATCTCTATTTTGGTTCTGCATTTAAAAAATTGTTTCAACCCTCATTTTCTCCTCAAGATTCATTAGCAAGATGACATGAGGGTTTAATAGGAGAGAACCCACCAACACTGTGAGAATCCAACAACACCCCCAAGTTCTTGAAATCTTCACAAGACATAATTGTATGGGGCCTTTTGAAAAATACAGAGGGTATGATGATGAGGTGTCTCAAGAATTTGCTCTCTCCCTCACTCCACTCACCAAAATCCATGCCACTGTTGTAATAAGGGGCCTTACTATAGATCTCACCCTTGAGCTCATTAGTAGACTCACCAAATTCCCCCTAGGAATACCATGGAGGAAAGAAGACAAAGGAGATAACCAGGTTGCCAAAACAAAATTATTTTTAGAAGGTGAGGAACCCACTGAGGACAAAAATGGAGTAAGGAGGGAAAGTCTTCCATATCCATGGAATGAGGTAGGCTAGCAAATGATCAAATACATCTCATGTGAGGATAGGTATAGTGTTGTCTATGGCTATCATTTCAGGATCCTTGAAGAATTAAGATTTGGAGCAGAAACACCCCCTCACCAAAGGCTCAGCATACCATACTTCCTGCTTCAATCAGTCATAGACTCAAGCATCAAAGTGAAGGAGGGAAATTCCAAATAGTTAGCTCACCATGGATTGATTAGGATCCTCATAGAATATGCCCTCCAAAACCTTAGAACTCCTATAACATGGTCAGTTTTCAGAGACATGCCAGCAGAGGATGACTTTAAAGCTCTCACTTATGATGTTAGTCCTACTGTCAGTGAAGAGGAAGTAAAACAGGAAGAGTAAGATATAGAAGAAGAAAAGGATGAGATGGATGAAGAATTATGTTGGGCATGCAATCCCCCCACATCATGTTTGGGGATCAAAGCCCATGTTTTGAGTATTATTGTTGTAAAAACGTCGTGAATTGCAGGTGCGGAGAGCGAATTGTATGTTAGAGTCATAGGGTTGTCCACCCTATGACTTTAACGGATGGATAGCACCACATATGGGTGTCATTAACATCACATTTAAGGAAGATGTCGTCACAACAAAATCTTTCCACCTAGGCTAAAGCCTTGGAGATGGTAATGAGATTGCATGAGACCCCTATATAAGATCCTAGTCTGGGAGTCCAACAAATCCACGCGCAACTGCAAAATTTGTGTCTAGAAATGCAGAGTTTGAAAAAGGATAGGACACCTTGGTAGAGGCGCGCAAAGAGGTATGGTGCATAAAATGGAAAGGCTAGGGGCATGACAAGGATCACTGTCTAGTATTTGTGAATTACTTGGCGGGAGGAGGGCCGATGCCATTAAGACCTGAGGCATAAGCAGGACTAAGCGCAATGCCTACATTATGGTGTGTGATTTGTTAGATAGGAGGAAAACACACTATGGATAATTGTCATATATTGCAGAAGTATATGCAGACGTCCCAACAATTGTTTTGTAATTCCTGTAGGTCAGTAGGCCATGATGAATGCACCTTCAGAAGCTATGAACTAATGATGGATCAGAATCCTGCCTACAGGGTACAGACCGAGACATGAGCCCTCGTCCCAAATACAGGAATGGCATGCACTGGATTTTAGGGGCGCGGACAAGGACGAGGTGGAATGGGACCAGGAAGGGGTCGTGGACAACTAATTTGCTACAATTGCGGAGGGCTCGGATATTATGCTCGTGATTGTACGAATCCGACAAGAAAATCGTGTTTGTATTGTACTCAGTTTGATCATGAGGTAGAAGATTGCCCTACCTTGATAGTGAGGCTACGCGAAAAAGGGGTACTCCAGTCTCCCCTGACTTAGAATTTGCAAATGATGAGGTCTGAGTTGCACGAAGAAGACCCGAATATAAACATAGTGCTTAGAAGCAGTATCACAACCAGAGATGATAATGGTAAGCAGCCAAAAGAAAGTGCATGGATTCGCAAAGCTCCTATAAAGGAACCTGAATTTGATTTGGAGCACGTGAAGGAGACATTCATGGAAGCTAAGAAGAGCTTCACAGAGGCCTCCACTTCAAGTAGTAAGGATCACCAGGGATGGATCCTTCAATGGCCACTACTTTTTTGGAGACATGTATGAAACTACTATGTGACAACAAAGCTTTGAAAGGGCTGCAAGAACTTATCACTAGGTGTGCTAGGTCAAGAGAACCCCGCGTAGTCTGAAAACTTGGAAAGCATGCATTGCGAACAGGAAGGGAAATGAGATTAACTGCGCAAATCAGGGAATATGAAATGGATCAAGTAATTCTAGATCTAGGATCGGATGCAAATGTGCTTCCAAAGCAAACATGGGAGCGTATGGGTAAGCCCATGTTACAATGGTCCCCTATTCAATTGCAAATGGTGAACCAACAGGAGATCCTACCGATGGGAAGACTGCAGGGAATCACAGTAGATATCTAAGGTGCAAGCGCTTTGGCGGATTTAGAAGTGATATAGATTGTCAATGACAACAATCCCTACCCCGCGATACTGGAAATATATTGGGCCACTGATATGAATAGAGTCATAAATTTGAAGAAGCGAAAAATGATTTTTGAGAAAAGTCACTGCGCGTAGTGGTACCATTAGACCCTGCGGAAGGAGTGCGCTACACGGAGCCAATGCTCGACGATGAGAGCAACGAAGAGCTAGACTGTATCTACAAGATAACTACTCAGGAATAGGATTAGGTGAATCCTACAGGGATGGCTGAATTTTGTGGGAGCGCGAAAGCTTATGCACATCGAATTCGGATGAGGAAACAAAACAATGGCAGAACTAGTTACACGAGGTAACCACACTCAACTACAATATGATGGTAAGATCATTGTGTTGTGTAAGAACCAAGGCAATAAATATACCTATGTATGATGTGTTAACAATGGTGGATGGATTCCTGAACGAGTTTGAAAGCAAAGTGCCAGAACAACAGCGGTTCGATGCTCTGAAATGGGCACTGCGCACTACGCCCACAAGATGGTGGGGTACGCACCAGCAAAGTTTTGGAAATTGGCACGAATGCCGAAAGATGATGTGCTTAAGATTTGCGAAGCCTCAGAGGAGGATGGAATCCAGGAAAGATGGACAAAATAGCTTGCATGCCCACCTTTCCAGATGGGTACAAGTGTAATGTATGCAACCTGCGCGAACGCACACCGCTATCACAATAGGAGACAAGAACAATAAGCAAAAGCAGGCAAGACAAGTGCGCGGACGATGAAGCATGATACAAACAAGCACACCAAACGTCATACATGGGGATGCCTTTGACAAGGTGTACGAACTGCTAAACGGGGTTCACCAAGTGAGACACACTCACTAGGACCTACGCATACCGGCGGTTCGATGGGCCCATAGGACCATGTGCAAAACCCTGACTGCGAAAACAATTCCATGATGGCGAAATGAAATAGCGACCGTCATCTTTGAGGAGCATGTGAAGATGAATCCACACATAGTAGCACCTGCAAGTGTGACAATGCACGAAGCCCAAGGCAAAGAAATCACACAGCGACGTGAAGTAGAGCAGATAAGGCTTTAGGAAGCCATTCAGCAAGGGAACCTTAGAAGTCGCGAACTTGAAAAGGACCAGGTACAGCTAAGGAAGAAAAGCATTTTGATGGACGTAGAGGTCAAGAGGCTAGAAAACGATACCAAGCAAGCATTTCTCATCGATAAACCAAGGATGGAAAGGTAAGGTGCACATGATCATACTAATGAATTAGAAGACTATTGCCGAGAATTAATTAGTGTGCTACCATGGCTAGGACTGCATATCACCAAATGTAGTAACCAGGGGAGTGCACTACATACAGTAGAGCGCGCGACGCCGACTACCAAGAGGACAAATGAGGATTTTCTGCGGACTATATGGGGGGGTGAGATGGAGCCTCGCACAGGTGGTGCAACCACCTGACTAGCTGTAGGAAGAATAGTCTTAGCACTCCAGGTAGCTAAAAGGGAGTGCGGGACTATAAATTATTCTGCATGGAAACTATGCACTCTGATAGGTACGCACAGGAACAACTTGTCACAAGGTTTGCGCCCATGCAGGGGGGATGCACTACCATGCGGATAGGCTGGGAAGTGACCGTTGGTGTCACTGTTCATGAGGAGATGTCCAATTTGAGGCCAAATGGAGCGGGCGACGAGCATTTAAGATAGGAGTTATGGGCATAATTTTGGAAAATCTGCTTCCAATAAAGCATTGATGGCCTGGAATTGGGGGAACGACCGAATTTGAATTCGAAAGGTGCTATAAAATTCCAAGAGCTAGCCAGCAAACAACACTTGGCCAATTAAGATTTGAGTGGTTGAACAGAGCGCAAAGTGTTGAGAGTTGAGCGATAATAAAGCCTTTAAGTTTGCGAAAGAATGCATACAGTGCAGAAAGGATGACAACCACTAAGGATGGGTTGGGCATTAAAGAAGGAATCGTCAACGACGCCGCGCAGACCCCCATGGTCTACGATGTTCCCGAAGGCACTAGGGCTGTGACAGAAATTCATAAATCATGCCGGACACTGAGACCAAAGAAAGATAAGCAGGAAATGGGACCAATACGCATGTCCCCAAGGAATCTGTGGCAAAAATTATCCATGGAAGAGAAGGGAAAAGTAGTTACGATTGAAACATATGAGGAGGAGAAATATTTGGAGGCCCTAATTTCTGCCGCAAAAGAAGAATAAGACGTGGAGGAGGACATTCGACCATTGCACTTTGCAACAAAACTGCCTGAGTATGTCCCTCCGTGAAAAGGGAAAAACAAAATAGAAAAGGATCTAGATGCAATGAAGAGTGCACTCCAGACCCTGCTCCTCCCCAATGGAATAACCTTTGAGGGTCCACTCTTAGGAAACATGACCACCCTAAAATTTGAATACTGGGACCTCGTAGACAACGAGAAGTTCCTGCACTTAGAAATGGTGAACCTGATGAAACAGAATATGGAGGGGCCGGTGATAACATTAGAGCCGTGAAAATGGCTGCGCGGTGTGGAAAATTTTGGGATGCATCATCTGCTATGGATACCACATTTCCACCACATGCCCATCACCATTTTCGTCATCAGGCAACTGCTCTACCTGGTGCATGATGGGTACTTACGGCTGGAGGAGCCTATTCCCATCACGGTAGATATCATCCACCAAATTTCTCGACTTCTCTGTAAGGGAAAGGACCTCATGAAGATAGCAGGGAAAAGTAGCGACTTGGCTCTCGTAGAGACCATGAAGAAAAAATATAAGCTCGAGAAGAAAAAGAGGGGTTATGCTATCACCAGTATCAAGGATAAAGGGGTGCACATAGCCACCCAACTCCTGGATGGTAAAGTAATGAGAAAATGTTGTGTCGATGAAGTACCAATGTCAGTGGTTGCGTTGGACAAACAATGTGCGGAGGGGGTCCAGTTCAACTGGGCTGAGTTCCTCTGTGAAGAATTTTTTCTCAATTGCCAGGAGGCCCAAGAACAGGGTAAGACCTTCCACTATGCATGGTTTCTCTTATCCATCTTATTGGTAGCAAGAGAACTGTTGGAGGATAGCAAGTTCCTGAGCATCGACCGAGACTTACCAGAGGCCGCAAAGTATGCTTCACTCTGGGCCACCAAGGATGCAAAATGGATTCGTGACATCAAAAAATTTTGGGTGCTCACGGAGGCGAGCATACGAATGTGGATTAGTAGGAGACTGCGCCTATCCCCCATGGTGCACAATAGTCTCTAGAGTTTTGCAGACTTCAAGGCAGACATGTACAATATCTATGTCCGGGCGTGAAAAGATCTGACACACTAATGGACAAAGCTCCCATTTATAGCCACTAACGACGTGATATTTATGGTGTTAGAGACATGGCCTCTTGAGTGGCTTGCCCTAGATTTGGCAGAGTTGGAGAAGATGACAGTGCAGAAAAGGAAGGATGATGCCAAGCTACATGTCACCCAACTAGCTGAGAGAAGGCGGAACAAAAAAGTGGCAGTCGAGGTCAGGGAAATGGCACAGGCAGCCGCGGAGCAGAAGAGGGCCATTGAAGCAGCAGCAGTAGCGCATATAGCAGAGGCCACAACAGTGCAGGCAAAGTACGGCCAAGTAGTGTCTGCAAGACAGGAGGCAAAGGACATGAAACTTGTTGAATTGAGACTTCTGTGATTCATAATAGTTATAAGAAGAGCTTCGGCGTAAATCACATATAGAAAGACCTTTGTTGACGCGTTTCGAGCCAGCAAGTGTGGCTCATCGTCAGGATAAGTTGAAGAAACAGATCCGGCCTTGCGTGTTAAATAGTCTGAGCAGGCCCTCAACAGCTATCTAGATTAACGGCTAGCTTTGACTTAGGGATAGTCAAAAAATCAAATTGATTATTCCAAGGAATAATTAGTTAAAATGATAATTTAATAATTAAATTTTTTTATTAAATGGGAATTAGTTAAATTGAAGACCTAACTTATTTATAAATAAGGTAAATGTAACTAAATAAAATAAATAATAATATATATTCGCTAAAATAAATAATAATAATAATAATATATAAATTAGTTATGAAGGAAATAATAAAGTACATAACAATAAGAAAATAAAAATGATAATAACACTGATATATATCCGTTAATAAATAGATAAATTACCAATACTAACAATATATAAAAATTAGTTAAAATAATAATAATAATATATATTCCTTAATAGATAAATAAAATTAGTATATAATAAAATAATAATAATATATAAAAAATTTGTTACGCAAAACTAATAAATAAATAAATAAATAATAATAATAAAAACATAAGTATATAAATATTTGTTATAATAATAATAATTAGGGAAAAAGGGACGACTCAACAATAAAAATAAGCAAAATAATAATAATAATACTATATATTCGTTAACATATAAATAAATAATTAATATATATATATATATATATATATATATATATATATATATAATAAAAAAATAAATAATAATACTAATAATAATAAGTAAATAAATATAAGCTATGATAATAGAAACCAATGTCAATCAGGGAAAAAGGAGCGACACAAAATAAATAGGAGAAGGCCTGAAAAAGAGTCCAGAGCCAAAAAGGATAAACCCTAGGAGATAGGAAGGCTCCAGGAGAACGACGAAAGTGACAAAGATGAAGGGGGGGGGGGGGGGGGGGGGAGACTAAGATGAAAGGGCAGGGATCTTCCGGATTATTTGCTAATCTTTTTATGGAAGATTTCGAAGCCAAAGCTTTAGCCTCGGCTCGTCTCCTTCCCAAGCTTTGGAAAAGGTATGTGGATGACACTAACGCCATCTGGTCCCATGGCCAAGAGGAGATGGATCACTTCTTCAATCACCTCAATGGTCAGTCCTCTGCCATTAAGTTCACCATGGAGAAAGAGGTCAATGGTTGCCTCCCTTTCCTAGATATTCTTATTTCTAAGAATAAGGACGACTATCTCTCCCACTCTGTGTTCCGGAAGAAAACGCATACTGAGCAGTATCTTCATGCCGATTCCCATCATTTCCCTGCTCAGAAGATGGGTGTCCTTAACACCCTCGCTACTCGTGCCCTCAGGATTTCTGATAATGAGAGCTTTGATAAGGAGAGATCCCATCTCCTTGATGTCTTTGTGGAAAATGGATATAGTAGGCGCCTAGGTCAGAAGGCTTTCCTTAAAGCATCTAGAAATGCAGTTATTAGGAAAGAACCTAAGGAACGCCGACTAGGTGTCCACCTTCCATATGTCCAAGGAACCACAGACAAGATTGCTCGGATCCTTAAGAGGTATAATATTCCCTCTTCATTTAGACCCCTCAAAACTATTCGTAATTCCCTCCGATCAGTTAAAGATCCCGTTAACCCCAAGGACATGAAGGGTGTCTACTTGATCCCTTGTTCTTGTGGGACCCCCTACATCGGGGAAACAGGGCGCTCCATCCATCAAAGGATTTGCGAACATGCAGCTGACCTAAGACATGGGAGAACCAAGTCTTCAGCGCTAGCAGAGCATGTGGATAAGACCAAGCATCACGTTTGTATTGAGGAGGCTAAGGTTATTGCCAAGGTTGCCCAGTTCCATCATTGGAAACTCAGGGAAGCTATTGAGATCGAAAGAAGGCCTAACAATCTCAATAGAGATGACGGCTGGAAGATCAGTAGATGTTGGATGCCTCCCCTTTCTTCTTAGTCTCCCCCCCCCTTTCATATTTGTCGCTTTCGTCGTTCTCCTGGAGCCTTCCTATCTCCTAGGGTTTATCCTTTTTGGCTCTGGACTCTTTTCAGGCCTTCTCCTCTTTATTTTGTGTCGCTCCTTTTTCCCTGATTGATATTGGTTTCTATTATCATAGCTTATATTTATTTACTTATTATTATTAGTATTATTATTTATTTGTTTATATATATATATATATATATATATATATATATTAATTAATTATTTATCTATTAAGGAATATATATTATTATTATTATTATTTTAACTAATTTTTATATATTGTTAGTATTGGTAATTTATCTATTTATTAACAGATATATATCAGTGTTATTATCATTGTTATTTTCTTATTGTTATGTACTTTATTATTTCCTTCATAACTAATTTATATATATTATTATTATCTTTTATTTTAGCGAATATATATTATTATTTATTTTATTTAGTTACATTTACCTTATTTATAAATAAGTTAGGTCTTCAATTTAACTAATTCCCATTTAATAAAAATTTTTAATTATTAAATTATCAATTTAACTAATTATTCCTTGGAATAATCAATTTGACTTTTTGACTATCCCTAAGTCAAAGCTAGCCGTTAATCTAGATAGTTGTTGAGGGCCTGCTCAGAGTATTTAACACGCAAGGTTGGATCTGTTTCTTCAACTTGTCCTGACGATGAGCCACACTTGTTGGCTCGAAACGCGTCGACAAAGGTCTTTCTATATGTGATTTACGCCGAAGCTCTTCTTATGACATGAAACTTGCAGAGGAGAGTGCAGACACAGGGACCGCCTCTACACAACTCAAGCAGTCACGCATCGCAGAAAGATCGGGTCCTAGAAAGAAGGTCAAGGCCTCAAAGTTGGCCATCGACCCGATCACCTTAACTGAAGGTGATCTCCATGACATCGATGAGATGGTTTGCGATGTCACTAGTGAAGCACTCTAAGACTTTATGATGGAGTAGCAGATTGTGTTGGGGGCCCTAAGGGCGCAGCTGCAAGAGTTATAGGTGTGGCCCCCGTAGGAGGGTACTTTTTCTACCCATGTCGCAGCAGGCATGTCAGCCATAGAACAGATGCTCTGCGTGAATATGGCCAATACAATAACCTTGCCAGAGGGAGTGTTAGTCTCAGAGAGCACAATGGATGGGGTTACGTTGAATACAATGAAAGGCATTGGCCTTAACTTGGTTTCCCTTCCCCATGACACACTTTATTAGCTGCATGATGGGATAAAAGTAGAACTCCACGCTAGAGAGAGCTATGTGATCCAGGTTCTGAGCAAGTAGAAGATTAATATAGAATAGCTTAGCTTGCAGCGCGACGAGTTGGTGTCACAGAACTAACAGTTGGTACAGACAGTTGATGACTCTTGCCAGCGTGTCCTAGAGTTGTCCATTGTAGTAGACCTACCAACAGAAGTGCAGATCCATTGTTTGGCAACTAGAGTCTATAACGCATGTGAGGAAGCAACAAGATTGCAGCTATAGCTAAATCTCCAGATTGACGAGCTGCGGTTGAAGGCACAACCTTCCAATCGCCCAGAGGTCAGAGATTAGCAAGGTAGTGCTATTGTAGCAGGGATGGAAGAGATTGGAGGTGTAATCCGTGACTGTAGTAACATGTTGGAGCAGGAATTGGAGGTCCTCACTGCGCTGCAGGAGGACCCCAACATTCAGTGAATGGAGACCAAGGCATGCGAACTCCAGCAATAATATGACAACATTAGAGGGGATGTGTAGACAGTCGTCCTTACTGAGTGGCTTGCAAGGATGCAACAGGCCAAGGCTTTAAAAGAGTAGGTAGACGCAGCGTGCCACAAAGAAGCAGTTCTAAAAGTGTGTGTCCAGTTGTGGATTGATGAAGCCTTCACAATTACGACATATATTGAAGGAAAGCTTGCACAGATTCAAGGAATGCATGCATAGATGTAGTGCATCACACCAAAAACCGAGGGTTCAGAAGCAAGAATGCAACAGGTTCAGTAGGCAACAACTCAGTGTGCTGCTAGAATTTAGGCCATTCGAGACCAACTAGAGGGACTCCACGCCAAGATCGCCACGCCGACCAAGTGACTCGAGGGCGAGTCACAATGTTTGTGTTGGGGGCCTGTTGGGCATGGAGTCCCCCCACATCATGTTTTGGAGCTCAAAGACCAAGTTTTGAGTATTATTGTTTTAAAAACTCAGTGAATTGTGGGCGCGGAGCGCGAATTATATGTTAGAGTCATAGGGTTGTCTGCCCTAAGTTTTGAATGTAGTGTCGGCCTACCCATGGTCTGCGGACCATGGGATTGTATAAAGAGAGCGAGGCTCTAAGTTGTAAAGAGTAGAAAAAGAAGGAAGAGCGAAGTAGAGGATAGAAGTACAGAGAACGTGTCTAAGTGTGTCTTGGGTCATAGTAGTAGGAAGAGGCTCTGCAGCTGAGTGCACAAAGGCCTAGTAGAGTGCACATCTGAGTGCACAGACCCCTGCAGCTGAGTGCATAAGGTAGAATAGAGTTTGTAACTGAAGAGAAAGAATAATAAAGAGAAGTATTATCTGAATTACGTGTATCTGTATTGGATTATTATATGTTGGATATGAATTGCAATTATATTGTTTATTTGCTGTGCGCACTTGTATTAATTTTGAATATTGTTAAGTATATCTAAAAGCGTACAAATAAGCTAAGTTAATCAAATTAGATAGGATTACTAGTAAGGACTTGGGTAATAACATTGTTCGGCCCCCGAGGGTGGTTGCGCAAAGGTAGCATCTCAGGCTGTGAGGTATGGGTAAGTGCACATAGCAACATGCGCATAGGGTCGAATTGCAAACCACCGAAAATCATCCGACATCTCGAGGGTGCAAAAACTTGGTTCTAGCACCCTCCCATACTACTTTAGGTGAGAACTCAATCTGCGCTCCACAAACTATTGCTAAAAGGTCTAGTAGTACCAGGATTTTTTTTTCTAAATCACCTCTGAGCCTGGGTCACGCCCGACCAAGCCAACAAAGGAGTTGACATAGAGGAACATGATGAAGATGAAGAAGAGGAGGGAGAAGAGAAGGAGGATGATGAAGAAACAGAGGAGGAAATTAAGGAGGAAACTGATAGATATGATGAAGATATACAAAAAGAAGAAAACATGAAGGGCATAGAGGAAGAAGGCAATGGAAAAGAGGGGACATAAAACAAGGAGGAGTCACCTACATTGTCTCCAAAAGCCACTGAGAGAGAGGCTACAACTACCCTCACTACTCTTAGCACCCTAATCAAGCAAAAAGGAAGAAGGCAGAGGTAGACCCCATTATATTTTAGGACAAGAAAGAGCACAAGAATAAGACAGGCAAACCCCTAAACATCAACCAAAATTCCTATTGTGATTGAAAACTCCCATACAGAAAAAGACAAGATGCCTTCCCCTAAGTCCGCTATCGCCTATGTGAGGAGGCCTATTACTAGATCAACTTCATCCAAGGGAAAGGCAATCCTACAAGATGTACAACAAAATCTACAGGAAGCAAAACCATTCCTATAGGATACTCTTCTTAATCTATAGGAGGCACAGGAATTGGAAAGGAAGGTAGGGGAGCAACATGAAACTAAAAACAAGGACCTAGAGATAAAAGAACCCAACCCCCAACCTAACATGGACTCCTATTACCGGTTTATTGAAGGAAGCAGGGTCATACCTCAAAAGTTTGCCATCCCACTGTTCTTCGAGCTTGAGAAGGAGAGGGCCAGAACTCATCGATGGATGCAGATCACCAAATCAAAGAGGGTGGAAGACATTGGGCACATGGAAGAGAAACTCAAGGAGATGGGCAGAGAGCTAAGTGGCTTGAGGGATAGAGAAGCCATAATGAGAAATCAACTAGAGACAAAAAATGCATGGTTGAGGGGACAGCTACAAAAAAGATAGAATCAATTGGCATGTATGGCCAGTCTCTCTTTGGAAGAAATCCAATGTAGGATGCTAGCTAAATCCTATTCTCTCCACCTCAAAGAACAATGGCTGCAGTTTCATATTAAGACCCTAGCACAAAGAGGAGCCATGCCATTTCAGGACTACAGGTAGTTTATTGATCTTTATGATCAAAGTACACTAGAGGATAGGGCCAAAATGGCTGAGTTTTATTTTCAAAACATGGCCCTCATAGACATGAATGTATGGGACCCTAATGCCAAGCTAGGAGATCTACAATTAATGGCTTTGACATCAGGATGAACCATGAGGAGTCAAGAGCTGCAGAGATGAAAATATTGGAAAGAGAGAAAACTGAACCTCTTATGATTAGAGCTAAACAATCAAATCCCATGGCCCTCATCAGTACCCATAATTTGATTGCAAATGATCCTCAACTGGCACCTAGATATCTTGCTACCCAAGAGAAATAAATTTCACATTTTGAGGACATGTTCAAGTTGCTAGGAGATGATAGTATACATGCTTACCTGAGGAGATGGAACACCCTGCCATACATCTTAAAGATAAGAGAATATTACTCTCCTCAAAGGTTGAGAGAGGCACTCAACAGGACACCTATGTATAAGCAATTATGCAAAGGTTTAAGGTCAATTGGATAGGCCTAAGACTCAGTCCACCACTACTCTTAGGGATGCTAGAAAGGAGAAAAGAAGAAGAAGAAAATAGGCAGTGGGAAGAGGTAGAAAGGAATGCAGGCTTCTATGAACAAGAAGAGGAGACCACAACAGAGGCATGGGATGTTAGAGAGGCCACTAGATCCATGAAGGATATGGATATTGATTAAGTTTCTCAGAGGATGAGCAACACTTTCAGTAGGGGGGTGATGATGAGCCTCATCATTGGGTAATTATATGGGCCTTAATTCATGTCCTAGCTTAGTCAAACCAACTTCTCTCATAACCTATTACATGTTTTTATTATATTTTGTTTATGAGGTGAGTTAGAGTTGGATATTATGCTGTGTGGTCTAATATGCATTGAATGCAGGATTAAAGGAGAAAATCAAGGAATTTTGGCAAAGACCAAGGTCAAAAATCGAATGGGACAAGGGAGAGGGATTATAGGAGGTAAATCCTCCTTATTTACTATGCCTCCATTCGAATATTCCTCCATTCATCACATCAGCTCGGAGTACAAATAGCCAAATCATGAGGACTAGAAGGCAATCGAGCAAGTGAGAGACAAAGCACCAGTTTATCTCGAGTTGGGAGTAGAGCCTCCCTAATTTTAAGTAAGTCATTGGGGACTGCATATGTATAAGTAGAAAGGCCTAGGACCTCATTAGGATTCACATTTTTTATTGTAAAACTCTGCTCTATTTTCAAGCTACAAAACTTGTGACAGTTATTTTGATGTAATTTGTTGTTTTAGTAATAAGAATGAGTTTTGTTTTGAGCCAGCACTGAGTTAACTCAGAGGGCTGAAGCTCTTGGGTTAGGGCCCAACCCTAGCAGCCAAGGCTCCTTTTTATTGTACATGTATGTTTAGTGTATATTCATATCTTCATTGCTAATTTTCTTATTAGATGCATTTCCATTACAAGTATTGCAGATTAGATTGGTTGTGTGATAGTTTGCTTCCATTTGTGCCTTATTTCAAGTAGCAGGTTAGCAAGGAGAAAAAGTATCATCACAAGGTTGTTAGGAGGTGTCTTAGCCTCACTTCCTCCCTCTGGGACCATGACTTGAGGAAGGGACCCTTAATCAACCCCAAAAACACAGATTTCTAGTTCTTTTATGAGCTTTGGAGTTTGTTGTCTTTAATTTAGTATTTGGTTAATGTTGCAAGGTAGATTTTATTGTCATATTTTTCATCTCCATTTCTGCAGTATATCTCACTCATGCTTTCATTCCTTTCAACAACTTTCTTCATGTATATTATAGGTAGTTGACTCATTAATTTTGTTTTCTAATTTATGGAAATGTATCTTGTTGCATAGCTTTTTGGAAGACACACATGTTATATGTAGAGCAAGTGCTTCAAGAGGAGACTAAAACTTCATAGCCAGCAGACGCCTTCCACTTCATCCACCTTAGCCATCCCTTGTTTTCACCATCACCCTCACTAGTTTTTCATCAATTTTCATTGAAATTCTCCCAAACACATTGAGCGAATCTAGCCATCTATCATCTTGGATATTTAATCCTGAATGATCCTAGACCTTATAACACTCCATTCCACTCATCACACACCTTCCCTAAGCCTCCCATCACCTCCAACACCTCACAATCAGCTCTCGATTGTATCCTATAGGTTTCCTGTAATTCCTACACGATCATCCTGTAGGCTTCTAGTACATCCTGTAGGTTTTCCTAAAACAACCTGTTTTGAGGCCGAATTGATCAAAAAACTCTGGGAAGTCACAAAAAACCTCCTAGGGGCCCTCCACACCATCCAACCACTTCATAAACCTTCTAGCCATCCTCAAAAACCCTTAATCCACCTATCACATCCATAAGAACAATTAGTTTTCATACTTGATTTTGCATAAATAGACCAAAACGTTTTCCTGAATATACGTGTAACGTTTTACTCTACCTCGTAACCTCACCATCCTCTATATGTATGGTGTTGGTCTAAGGACATGATGATCATAGTGAGCATGTGGTATATTAATTTTTCAAAGGTCTTGTTGGACCTGAATTAAGGTATTTTCATGTGGAGAAACTCTCGCTGGCAGTAGCCTTTACTATCAATCACTTCCATCATTACATTCTTCTTCACCAGAATACCAACATTGCCTTGGAGAACCCCATGAGACACATTTTGTATGATCAATACATTAGAGGGAATTATTCAAAGTGGATTGTCATCCTCCAACAATTTTATTTGGTCTTCGCCACTATCAAGTCCAAAAAATCCTTAGTCTTTACAAAGCTATTATCATATCTTCCTAGAGTCATTCTAGGTGAAGTAGCACATAAACCTATGCCAGATGAATCTGTTATCTGGTCAAATCTACTAAATTGTGGTACTGAGACATTCTTGTGTATCTCAGAAACCAATGTTTCCTCCCAAATCTATTGTAAGATGATTGTCATCACATTTTCCACCAATTAAAGCACTACCTAGTTCTAAATGATACTTTGTATCAACATGGTGATAACTCAGTTCTTCGTTGTTTTCATACTTTGAATGAAGTAGAACAAGTCCTTAATGAATTTCATGCTAGGGTGTGCGGTGGTCACCTTTTGGGCATGGCTATTGCCTAGAAAATATTGAACGTAGGATACTACTAGCCAACTTTATTTAAAATTTGTATTACTACAATCCATCAGTGCCACCCTTGTCAAATATTTACAAAGAAATTGTGTGCACCCCTACCCTGCTTCACCTGGTGGTTGCTTTCGATCCTTTTTCTAAATGGGGTATATACTTCATCATATGTAAACCTGCTTCCTTTGATGGTCACAGTTACATTATTGTTGTCATTGACTACTTTATGAAATGGGATGGTCTGATGGTGAAACTATTGCATTATTCCTATTCAATTAGGTCATCTGTCACTTTAGTGTACCCCGCACAATTATTATAGACCATGGATCACGCTTCTCAAATCACATGATGTCTGACTTAACTTTCGTGATTGGTTTTTCCCAAGATCATTCTTCTTCCTACTACCCATGGGCTAATGACTAGGTCAAATCTGTTAATGGTGTTCTCAATACCATCATCCTCTAGTCAGTAGGCAATCTCAAAACCCATTGGCATAGATATATTTTGTGATTTGCGCATATTAAACGTCAGTAAAAACATCTACATGATTCATGGAATTTCATCTTTCCTATGGTCTAGAAGTAGTTCTTTCAACGGATTGCAAATGTTATTCCAAAGCAAGAGTGACTTGGCACTCAAGGATAAACTCAGAAACAATAAGGGTGAGAATGGATCTTCATCAAAGGTATCTGATGAAGATAATTGTGCTTTAACTGCCAAAGCAAAGAAAGGAAAGAGCAAGAAAGCTTCTCAGTCTGGTGCGAAAGGCAAGAAGCAAGATATGTCCAAGGTGAAGTGTTTTCACTATCACCAGCACGGACACTATGCCACTAATTGTCTGCAAAAGAAGAAGAACAAGCAGGCTGCTGGATCTTCAGCAGGAGAGGCTCTAGCCTCACAGTTTGAGCTTGATTTTTCATTGATCGCATGCTTGGTTTCAAGTGTGATGGGATCGGTGTGGTTCTTGGACAATGGTGCGTCTTTTCACATGACGGGAGATAGAGATTTGTTCTCTGATCTGGAGGACAAAGATCTTGGAGTACACATCAAGATGGGCGATGATGGTAGATACAGCGCGACCGGTATCGGTACCATTTCCTTTGAGAGGGAGTCTGGTAAACCCTTCGTATTGAAGGAAGTCATGCATGTTCTAGGATTGAAGAAGAATCTTATCTCTGTGGCGATGTTAGAAGACAAGCGGTATGATGTTGTTTTCAGTGAGGGAAAGGCTTTCATGCGAATCAAGACAACTGGTGAGACCCGAAAGATAGGGGTTCGAGTGAGGATCCTTTATCAGTTACATGTAGATGGATGCACAGCAATGGCAGGCAAGGTAGAAGGATTGGTGAGCCGGGATGATGGCAAGTTGTGGCACAGGAGATTGGGTCACCTTCACCACGGAGCCTTGAAGATACTACAGCAGATCACTACAGGGCTTCCTAAAGGCACACTTGCGCAATCAGATCAGTGCAAGGGGTGTACTTTGGGGAAGTTTGTGAAAGCCACCTTTCACGAGAAGGATAATCGTGCCATGACGATACTTGAGATAATTCACACAGACGTGTGTGGACCTTTCTCAGTTGCTTCGACAACAAAACACAAGTATTATGTGATTTTTGTTGATGATTTCTCTCATAATTTTTGGATCTTCTTCATGCAGAAGAAGAGCGAGGCATATTCAAAGTTATGTGAATTCAAAGCACTGGTCGAGAAGGAGTCGGGGAAGAAGGTGAAGGCTCTTAGGAGTGATAATGGTGGTGAATACATCTCAGACGAGTTCAAGGATTTCTGCAAGGCAAAAGGGATTCGGAGAGAGCTGATAGCTCCCCATAACTCACAACAGAACAGGGTAGCTGAGCGGAAAAACAGAATGATTGTGGGTGCTGCACGGGCAATGTTGCATGATCAGGGCCTAACTCTTCACTTGTTGGCAGAAGCATGCAATACAACAATTTATGTGAAGAACCATTGTCCTCATAGGATACTTGGCATGAGTACACCTGAGGAGGCTTATTCTGGTAAGAAGCCTGATCTTTTGCGTTCGAGGATTTTTGGTGCTAATGTTTACATGCATGTGACGAATGATGCCAGGAAGAAGTTGGAGCCGACTGCAGAGGTTGGGATATTTGTGGGGTACACGGATACGCCCCACAACTATCGTGTGTATTTGCCAGACAGTGGTAAAACTGTTGTGCGGCGGGATATAAAATTTCAGGAGCAGAAAGCCATGAAGTGTTCACTTGAGAGGGAGCTACACTTGCATGCAGATGAGGAGCTATTAGTTCCTAAGGATGAGCTTCAAGACGTGGATCAGCCACAGGACAAGGTTCATGGAGTGGAAGAGACCACTCATGCAGTGCCAACCATCAGAGGGCGAAAGCACTTGATAGAAGCTAAGCGACTGGCTCAAGATGCAGAGAAATTTGTAGGACCACCTACAACCCAACACAGGCAAATACAGTCCCCTGATCAGTACACTGGATACATGGATCTTATGAGCAAGTGTGTTGTGACTGAGCCATCCTCTTTTGAGGAAGCTGTGGAGGATCCCGCGTGGGTAGACGCCATGGTGGAAGAGTATGATTTTATTTTCAGAAACAGTGCATGGAGATTGTTCCTAGACCGGAAGGGAAATCAGTGGTGGGTTTGAGATGGATCTACAAAGTTAAGCAGGCAGCTGACGGGAGTGTGGAGAAGTACAAGCCAAGATTTGTTGCCCGCGGCTTTTCACAGATAGAGGGGATTGATTATGAGGAGACCTTTGCACCTGTCACAAGGTATTCTTCCATACGGACGATTCTTGCTCTCTCAGCGCAAATGGGATGGCACATTCATCAGATGGATGTGAAGACTACGTTCCTCAACGGAGTCATTGAGGAGGAGGTGTACATTGAGCAACCCGAAGGCTTTGAGGTCTTCAGCAGCGAGTCGCATGTGTGCAGGCTCAAGAGAGTGCTGTATGGGTTGAAGCGAGCACCACGTGCTTGGTACACATGGATAGACAACTATTTCACAGGACTTGGATTCTCTAAGAGTGAGGCAGATCCTAACCTATACCAGATTGTGGTGGAGGGTAAGTTGCTTATCATTGTACTGTATGTTGATGATTTGATTCTAACGGGTGATGAGCTGTTGATACTGTCATGCAAGAAGGATCTTGCTACGGAGTTTGAGATGAAGGAATTGGGCCTCCTTCACTATTTCCTAGGATTGGAAATATGGCAGCACAGTGGTGGAATTTTTGTTTCTTAGGGCAAGCATGCTTGGGAGATACTGCAGAAGTTCAACATGCATGGTTGCAAGCCTGTTGATACTCCTCTCCCTGGAGGTTGGAGGAAGGAGGATGCCACTTCGGGAGAAGAACTGGATGCCACTGTTTATCGACAGTTGGTGGGGTCACTGATGTATTTGGTTAATACACGACCCGATATATGCTATGCAGTTAACCAGCTTTCACAAGCTATGGTTAAGCCTACCAAGCTCTTCTGGAAGGCAGGCAAGCATGTATTGCGCTACTTGAGAGGTACATCAGGATATGGATCTTGGTACAGATAGGAGGATGTAGATTAGGCAGGGAGCTCAAGAGGCCGAGTATATGAAGGCCAGGACATCAAGTACCATCATATCAGAGATTGTGTGCAGCGGAGGATCATGTTGCTTTCATACATTCCAACGGAGGATTAGGATGCTGATATTCTGACGAAGGATCTCACCAGGAGCAAATTCGAATACCACCGAGGCAGGATAGGGGTTGTTGATAATCCATATCTTGTCGAGAGGGAGTGTTGATATTGCAACAAGATGATGGAGCTAAGTGAAAAGAGTTGCGTTCACTTAGTGGGCCCGCAGGGAAATTATGGCGCGAGTTCTATTTTTGGATCCCAGTAGGGATGATCACAGCAGGAGTGACCACAACAGGGATGATCACAGCAGGAGTGACCACAGCATGAGTGATCACAGTATGAGTGACCACACCAGGAGTGATCACAACAGGAGTGATAAAAGTCTATTTTTAGACTGGCTATCCAAAATAGAAAAGTCAAATATTAGTCTCATAATAATATTTGGACTATAAACTTGATCTTATTCTCTTGGAGCACTTCAGTTTGAGCTACAGATGTGGCCCATGGAGCCGTCAGAAGGAAGTACACTTTTCTTATGAGTCAGTTGAGTTGTTGCATGCATGACTTCAGTTAGAATTCAATCAGTTGAGTTTGGTGGAGTTGATTGTGGAGTTGATGGAGTTGTGTTCAGTTTGACTTGGTTAAACTAGTTGTAATTAGTCTAACTACAAATAGACTAATGATGAGTTGTTAAACTAATTATTAACTCATAATACAACTATAGAATACATCAGTTAACTCAGTTTCATGTCAGTGCATGTTCAGTTCAACAGGGACAGGTGTTAGAGAATCAGATTTCTATCAGTTGTGACTATAGTTGTGCATCAGATCTTGCACAATCAAGGGATTGAGTATGCCAATGAGTTTGCTCATGTATTTGCCCAGTGTTATAGCCTCTGCTCACGTCTTACAGAGTGTGAGTGATTCTTTGGAGGTGAAATACGAGTTTGGTAAACCATTTTCATTCATTCTTGAGCAAGTATTGAGCAGTGGAGGCAGACAAGCAGTGGAATAGATTTGGAGATTAGATCTTAGTTGTATTGTGTGTAACAGGTGGAGCTGGTACTGGATTGCTTGTGATAAGCATTGTACTTTGTAATGTTACATGGTCTCAATCATTTATATACAGATAGTTGGGGTTTTTAGCGAGATGCTTTCTCCGGGTTACATACTGTGTTAATGTGTCAATTCTCTTGATGTTTTATTGTTATTGATGCTGCTATATTGATGATCAACGTAGAGGAGCTTATGTATTGTGTATGTATTCTGCAATAGTACATGATCAGGATAATCTCCATTGAATATGTCTTAAATTATTCAAAATTTCTACAAGTAACACTTTTGGAATGTCATTTTGAGTTTCTTACTTATGAACACATTCAAAGAGAATGTAATGCATTAGTTGATTTGTTAGCTAACTATGTGTTGAATTGGAATTTGTCACATTATTTTTAAGGTTGCATGCATGGATGTAAATTTTCATTATAAAAAATTACATAACACACATCAAATATACCAAAAATTTCCAAAACATATATATACACACACACACATATGTGTATATATGGTTTCCAGCCTTTACATCCAAAAAAATCCAAAAACTTGGATGTTTTATACAAAATGGATTCATTGAGGCTTGCCCTGATACCATATAGCGATCTTCTACTTCTTATTCGCCTATTTCTCATGGTAACAGATCACTTCTCTAGCTAACCTCCTTAGAGGCACCAAAAATATTTCTAGTACACCCACTATGTGTCACTGCATATGGATAGGTATCTCTCTCATTGGAAGAGGCGACAAACCCATGCTAAGACCTTTGATGTTTCTAGCAACCTCGTGCAAACATTTTGTGTCATCCCCCTATTTAGCGGTTGTCGTGGCCCCTTGTTCAGAACAGGTTGCTTAGGGTCAATTTTGGGGCTAAAAGCCCAAGTTTTGGGGCTCAAAGCCCAAGTTTTGTGTAAATTCTCCACATTTTGTGGTCACAGAGCACGAAGATGTCAAGAGTCAATAAAGGGTTTCTGCCCTTCTTTTGTGTAAAATTATGTCGGCTTTAGAGATCTATCCATGGTCTGCGGACCATGGGATTTTTTAATAAGGAGGTCTTAGAGGAGTCAAAGATATTTTAGTTCATAGTTGAGTCTTGCTATGTTTTATGAATGGGTCTTTGAGAGATAAGAGTGAAGAGTCTTATCATAGGAAAAGGCTTTGTAGCTGAGTGCATAGAGACCTAGGGTAGAACTCTGCAACTGAATGCACGGACCTCTGCAGCTATGTACGCAGGGTAGTCAGAGTCTGTACTAGATATTTGAATCAATAATAAAGAGGAGTATTCTAAAATTACCTGTGTATTTTACTTCTATTCATTGCATGCGACTATGTTATGTTGACTACTGGGTTTATTTTTTAATGCTACTATGATGCGTGAATCTATATGTTTCTCTATTTTATATGACCGCAAGTAGAGATATATGTTACGCGAAGATAACCATAAATGGATGTTAAAGTAACCAATACTTAAGCGAATCTAGGTAGATACAAAAGTAAGAGTAATTACAGGGGCATGTAAGTGCCTGATATATCTATTTAGGACTCACGAAGGATGATCAAAGACTTTCACGGAGGCTTCAAGGATGAATAAGAAAATGACTTTGATAAGCCATGAAAGGCTTATCGATATCCATGAAGGAAGGTTAGGGAAAATAACAGACATCAAAACCATCTCAGGGTGCAAAAATTTGGTTCCTGCATCCCCCCATACTGCTTCAAGTGAGACTTCATTCTGTGCTCTGCAGATTGATGCTGAAAGGGCTAGTAGTGTGGGGATTTGCTTGGCTGATTAACGTTTAACCTGGGTAAGAGCCCATAAAACAAATGTTTTCGTTGCCAGGACTGGGATCTGCATAATGTGATGTGTGATGTTGCATCATTGGAATCCAGCTGTTAGAACCTAAATCTGCCTTAGGTTGAAGGAAGGAAAAATTCAGGGTAACCACAAACCATGCTCAGTCTGGTAGCTAGCCCTACCAGAACAGGGGAGGGCTCTCTCTGAGTCACGCTCAGTGAATAAGTAAATGGAATGATCTGAGATGACTAACAATGAAATATTGATCTTAGGCTAGTAAGTAAATATGGATACAAGAAGCAATTTTTTATGAATAACTGAGTTTCTGGGATGGTATGGGACCAACAGACAACAATAAGCAGAGAATTTAATACAAAGGCACAAATTACTTCGTGAGGCAAGGCAAGCGGAAAGTCTAGAAATTTAGTTTGAAATAATGCGGAATGGAGGAATTTCTTAGGAGGGTGAAAAGGGCATAAGTACATGACTCCTTTTCAATAGAAGAAGAACACTGAACATGAAATTTTCCCACAGGCAGAGCAATAAAAATGAATTCTACCTTATCTAACTTAGAAAATTTCACTGTAAATGAATATGAAATGAACTGTGAAACATTACGAAATACATATGAAAAATTAGAGACACATTTGCTACACTCAAAACCACATGAATCTCATGAAACAGAGTCGTTGCCTCTCATTAATCCTCTGTCAAAATATACAATGAATAACTGAGTTTCTCTTCCACAGTCTCCTATAAATTACAAGCCAACCAACCCTTTGCAAATGGTTTGCATACAATATATAGAATGTTCCATGAAGAGATAGAACGCCCAAGGTTTGGGGAGTTACTCGAACCATTACAAAATGGAGGTGGAAAGCCAACCATTAGCTACAGGTGCAGCATTACAAACATGACAAATGGCTTGGGTGACTGTTTGCCTTCCTTTGCCAGTTGGATAGAAGCCAATCTAGAGTGAAAATACTTTAAATTCCGCCTTAGGTTCTGAAAAAGTGAAGTGTAGATGAGAGGGCCCACTTGTGAAAAGTCGCAAATCAAAATTTTGTGAAACGGAGGTGAAATTGGCATTTTTACCCTTAAATCTTCATTCTCCCAAGACTGCTTCCTGTGTGTCAAAATAGGGGTAGAGAGGTCATTTTTTTAGTGTTTTTTACCTCTTGGAGACTCAAATCATGCCCAAATTTCTTGTCCAAGCACCAGAAGTCATGATTTTGCATGATGAATCCATAAATGCAAACCATTTGTGATTTGGAGCTCCCAATCCTAAGCGTCACGCCAGTGGCGCGGCGCACAGGGAGAAAAAACTTGTGTTGTGAGCAAAAATTTGCCATGTGACCAAAATTGCCCAAAATTTCTTGAAATTTGGGCTGGAGATCCTCTATGAGGTGATATGTTGGGCCAAAGAGGCTTTGGCCAATATCTAAAGTCCATCGAGCTCCCTTTGCCTCTTTTGCTTCTTGATTTCCTTCCTCAATTTAGCTTTCAAATTCCTGATTCGGGCCTTGCATACTTTGTTTCGCGCCATGTAGTGGAAAGCCATGTGTCTCAGCAGTGCATGGTCCTTGTCAGCCTTGTTCAGTAGCCTCTCCAAGTGCATGTTAACTCTCTCGAGGTTGGCCTCCCGATCCTCATTAATCTCATGCTCCAATGACGTGAGCTCAACTCTTCTCCTTTGTGCAGCTTGGCGATGCTCACAAATGTTTTGTAGCTCCATGATCGCTTGCTGATCCTCCAGCTGTTTGTTCCTCTGCTCCAGATATTTCATGTTCCACTTAGCCCTCTCCAAATCAAGGGAGAAGTCTTCGATCTCTGATTGCTACTCGTGGATGATCTCTTTGAGTTGTGCACTGGTCGGTTCTGTATCTGTATCATCATCATGAAGGAGAACAAATTCGGTCTCTCGTTCACCTGATGGCTCACCTGAAGGCCCCTCATCATGCATTGGCTCCTTACCTCTGTCCTGTACCTATAGTGCTGATGTCAGAAACGAGGCCCCTTCCACCATAGGTGGAGATAACACTCGCTTTGCTACTGCAAACAAATGTCTAGCACCCCTCTGATATGTGATGAATACTGGCATAGTAGTGGTCTCATGGCGCTCATACTGATGAGAAGGACCACCTATCTCATGTTCAACCTTTGACTCTACCTGTGAAGTGCTGAAGAGGTCACAGGAGATGAAGTCATCCCAAGTAATGCCCTGCAATCCCAACTGATGATCCACCAAAATCTTAATAAGAGCAAAGTGATAAACACTGTTAAGTTGCTACTGAGGGGTCTTATGCTGCATGAAGGTGTTCATCCTCTCTATGTTCCTACAAATGAAAAATGAGATGTCCATCATCCATACCCTGGTAAAGTGCATGAGCAACCTGATGTGATAGGCATATAGACGAGAGAACCTCCCCTCACAGCTGAAGTACTTCATGATCAACTTCATGAGTGGAGCATATTCATCTTTCAAAAATCTGAATGGAAAGACTTTTGTGAGATGCCTCAAGCAACTAGCCTTAATGTAAGGCTCATAATGCTGTCGATCAACTTTCTGTTTCTTGTGCCATGGTTCTCCAACATTCAGTATGCCGGTTGCTAATGAGACAGTTTCAGGTGTCAGTGTGAAGGTGACCCCGGCCAAAATAGATTGATCTCCATGTAGGTGAAGCACAAAAATACGGGCCAACTCATGATGAACTCTAACATTAGCCACCCTTTGACAAAATTCAAAACATGCTAGGTGCTGGAAACATGACATAGCAAGAGGACATGCCTGCAATTCTGTGAGGGTAGTGGGCTCATCCCTAACATGTTTGCCACTCTTGTGATGTCTCCTGGGAGCCTGCTCTTCCGAGGATGAGTCAATTTATGTCTCCATCTCATACTTTGATGAATGTTGTGATGCCATGACTGCTGTGTGTACTGTATTTAGGCTGCCCTTTGATGATGGTGTGAAGCTGGGTGCTTTTGTGATATCTACCACCAAGGGGAACAATGAAACAAAAGGGAGTATTAGGAGGGTAGTAATGTGATGGGAATAGGGGTTATGGGGAGAAGTTTGTTTAGGGATATGTAGGGGGTTTGGGTATTTGATAGGGTATGTTTTTGGGGTGTTATGTTGACCAATAAGAGGAGGGGAAAGAGAATAGGGTTTGGTAGTGTTTTAGGGTAGGGATAATAGGAAAAATGAGAAAGGGAGGATAGGGAAAAATGGTAGGTGAGGGAAAAATGGTGGGTGAAAATGGAACCTTGGCCTCAATACCACAATTATGCAACCCTAGCAACAATGGCCTTTGGTGTTTTCTTGTGGTTGATTTTATGAGTTTTTTTTCATTTCAAACATAGCCATAAACCACCATATCATTTATAAACTTTGATGAACAAGTCATGTCATAGAGCCTACCTTTCAATTTGATGGGCTTCACAAGAAATTTGAGGAAATTTGGCGCGGTTTTGGCCCTCTATGGGTGTACGCCGCGCGCAAAACCCAGTGCACCGTGCCCTGGGTGTGTGCCATGCCTATTGAAAAAATACACTGAGGGATGGCTCTGTGTGCGCCGCGCCCTCTGTGTGCGCCGCGCCCCTGTGTATATGTGCCGCGCCCTGAAAACTGCCTCCAACCTTGCTCCAAACACGCACGATGCACACTCAAACACTTTTCAATGTTTCCCTATGCACTTGATTCACACATTGACTTTGATTTTGGTGGAAACTTGTATATAAAGACTTGGAATTCATGGGTTAAATTTTTTCTTCTTCAAAAACCCATTTTTCTAATGTTATGTTTTGACACTTTTTCACTGACTTAAAGCAACACTGATTTTCACTTTCCCTTTGAAATTTTAGCTCAAATGATGAAATTTTCAGCACTCTTTGCAGGGATTGCATGACAGGACATTTGGCCACGGAAACCATGCCTGCATCTGAAGAAATCAATTGACGATTTTTTTGAAAATTTTATCACCAATGACACTGTTTGACTTTTCTTCAAAGCAGAGTTTTGAAGAACAGTCGAAGTTTATCAATATGACGATGAAACTCTTTGAATCATAACTTTTTAAGGGCCCCACTCTAGCCTGCATGGCTTTACTGGACATATTTAAAGACCAAATTGATTAATCCCTAGACCTAATTATCGAAAATGACATTTTCCCTTAAAGGACTAGACCTTGATTGTCATGGAATTTGGTGATCATTGACAAAAGACCTAAGCCAGCAGGAGCCAGACATGAGGTGAAATGACTAGCATGACCTTTTTCGTCAGATTATAGCATGCTCCTAGTGGAATGCAGTTGAGTGAATGGAGTGGGACTCCTAAAAAATGAAATGCATAAAGATTTTTGATCTCTGACGGAGGGCTGACCAGACCGACTCTAACATTGGCTCCAATGGGGGATGGTAGCTCCTTGGAGGTGCCAAGAATAGCAGATCTTTGGAAGAGCTAGACAATTTTTTCGTCCATTGGGCTATGGAGTCATTTTTTCAACAACAACACAGTACTCCGACTCATTTATGAAACTAAAATGACCAAAAAATTGACTCAAACTTGACATTGAAATGACTTGAAGACTAACTTGACAAACTCAAACCAAACTGAAATAAAAATGGTATTTACAATGACAGTGGAAGCAACATTAATAACTCAGAAATGGTACCGCTTGAGCAGCTGACCATTGATTAGCCCTCCTGGACAATCTTCCCCGTTCATTTCCTTCAGAAGAAAGGCATTCTGACCCCGATATGCTGCAATTTTAAAGGGACCTTTCCAGAGGTTCTCGAACTTACCATGCTTGCTTTTCTCCTCATTCCTTGCATCCCACTTCAGCACCACATCATCCAACTGAAATTTGTCCACCTTGGCCTTTCTGTCATAAATTTTATTTATTTTCTCCTGCAATTTAGATGTGTTCTTGAAAACTTCTTCTCTGGTCTGCTGCAAGTAGACCATTTGATTCAACCTTCTCTACATGGGATCTTCTTCACTGCGAGCCTCCTGAAGAAGTTTTACTACTGGGGCAGCGAGAGAGGTAGGAAATACAGTATCAACTCCATAAACAAGCTCAAACGGTGACGTACCAATGGATTTCTTTTGGTTGACCCGATCTGCCCAAAGTGCACTGACCAACCTCTTATGCCAGCTCTTCTTATTTATTTCCAGCAGCTTCTTGATGATGTTGACCAATGATTTGTTCGAAGACTCTGCCAATCCATTGCCTTGCGGATGATAGGCAGTTGAGTGACCCAAAATGATGTTATATTTATGAAAAAACTCTACCATCCTTTTTTATTTGAAAGCTACTGCGTTATCAGTGATTAACTTATTCAGGAAACCAAAGCGAGACAAGATGTTATTTTCAAGGAATGAAATGATTACCGCATTAGTAGCTTGTCTGGTGGGAATTGATTCGATCCATTTCGTGAAATAATCTGTCGCTGTGAGGATCCATCTATGCTGACCGGAGGAAGCGGGATGAATTTCACCAATGAAATCCAATCCCCATTGCTGAAAAGGGGCAATCACCTCAATAGGCTTAAGTGGCAAAGGCTGTAACCTATGCTTTCCTTCGAAAATATGACACTTATGACAACGCTTGACATATTATATACATCAGCAAACAATGTCGGCCAATAGTACCCTGCTTTTAGAATTTTGTTAGCTGTTGACTTCCAAAAAAGGTGACCCCACAATCTCCTTGGTGGCAGTCCTCCATGACCTTCTTTTCTTCTTCTTCCACCAAACAATTTAAAAGAATGCCACCGGGATCTTTCCAATACAGTGCAGAATTGAGAATGCAAAACTTGGCAGCTTTCAACTTGAGTGTTCTCGCTTTGTTTCTAGTCATGCCAGGTGGTGGTGACAAATTTTTAAGCACATATATGATATTTGAATACCACGGGGAGAGAGCAAACATTTCAGATACCTGAATTGATGATGCTTCCTCATTCTCATCGAACATATCAGTGATCAGATTTATGTCCAAGGCGTGCAAGTTTGATTCGGCCATTAACTTTGCCAATCCCTGTCCTTTAACCAGCTTTGTGGGCTTTATTTCCACATCATATTCTAGCAAGGCTGCAATCCATTTGCCTCGTATTCCTTCCAAATTGGTCTGCACTAAAACAACTTTGATAGCAGCATTAGGAACATAGGCCAAAATATGAGAATGTAGAATATATACCCGGAAATCTTTCAATTCCTTCACAATTGCAAGGGCTTGCTTCTCAATGATGTTGTATTTTAAGGCTACATCTCTTATAGCTCTGCTGAAGAATGCAATGGGTCTTTCATGATCATCTCTTTTCTGCAATAACACAGCTGCCATAGTGTGCTCCGAAGCAAATGAAAACAATATGAAATCCTGAGTGTAGTCCGGGCTGACTAGAACGGGAGCTGAAGAAAGAGCCAATTTGACTAAATTGAAAGATTTTACAGCCTCCTCCGTCCACTTCACTTGGCTATCCTTCTTAAGCATGTTTTTCATCTCTCTTAGGTGCTCAGCAAGATTAGGTACAAAGTGGCGTAGAAAAATCATTTTACCATTGAAAGATTGTATCTCTTTCTTATTCTGGGGCAAATCGATTTTCTGAATTTCTTTCAGACGTGCTGGGTCAATACGAATGCCATCTTTTGAGATAATGTGCCCGAGTAGTTTGCCTTCCTCCATGGCGAACAAGCTCTTTTTCAGATTCAACGACAAGCCATATTTTCTGCACTTTTGAAAGACAGTTTTTAGATGGTACATGTGCTCTTCATCAGATTTGGAAAACACCATCAAATCGTCCAGGTACACAACCAAAAAGACATCCTTCTCATTTGAAAAAGCCAAGTCCATTGCACGCTGAAATGTGGCACCCGCATTCTTTAAACCGAAAGGCATTTTAGTGTAATGAAAGGTTCCCCATGGAGTGGTGAATTCTATCTTGTCTCGGTCATCTTCATGGACAGAAACTTGGTTATATCCGGAATAACCATCAAGTAGTGACATACGAGATGCTCCCACTACTCACTGAAGTATATGGTCCATTTTGGGCAGTGGATAATTATCTTTCAACGAAACTTTATTTAGATTTCTAAAATCAATGCATAAGCGAATCTCACCTCTCTTCTTTCGTACAAGCACCAAATTAGAGATCCAATCTGAAAATCTGATGGGAACAATGATCCCTGATTTGTACAACCTGTTTATCTCCTTTTCAATAGATGGCAATAACTTTGGATTTAGCCTTCTCAACTTTTTTCTGAATGGTTTTTGATTGGGCTTGATGGGTTTAGTGTGCTGAATTATATTGGTATCATATGTCTTTAAGTCAGAATAGTCCCAAGCAAACACATCTGCAAATGAAGACAACAAACTGATATATTTGTCCTTGATCTTTGGTGGCAATGCTTTAGACAACTTTACCAACTTAGGATTAGCAGCTCTTCCGACATTGACCTCTTCCACACCCTTCTTTGTTGGCTGTAATGTTGGCTGGTGGGCTGCATCATCTTGATCAAAAATTTCTTCTAAAGGTATCAAGCCTTTAGGAATAACATTATTCTTCAGCTGCAACACGTCATTTCATTGATCTGCACCTCATCTGTACCATTACCTTTACCATCATCATTTTCTACATCAATTGAGGTTTCTTTGAACATGCCTTTGTTTTGCAGAAAATCATCAATCTCCTTACCACCTTGGAAAACTTGCCAATATCTCTGATTGTTTGGAATGGTTGGACGATGCTTGACATGGATTTCGAATTTATTACTAGAGTTCATTGGGATCTTCAAACTACTTGCTGCCTTAGCAAGAGCATCAACAATAGTATTTTGTATACGAGGCACACATGTCAAGGTGTATTCTGAAAATAATTTTAGGATGTCTAGAATTGCATTACGGTAATCCCGCATCCTAGGATGCTTTGCTTGATACTCACCTTTGACGTGCTTAATTACCAATTCAGAGTCACCATATACTGAAATCCTCTTAGCATTCAGCTTCGTTAGAATCTTTAGGCCAACAATCAGAGCTTCATACTCAGCTTCATTGTTTGAACACTCAAAAGCCAACTTGTAAGAGCATACCCGCACGTTACTAGGAACTTTGTTCGGGGCGGAGAAAGGACTGCGTACCCAAATTCCAATTCTAGCGCCATCGTTTCCCACTGCTCCATCGAAACCCATGGTCCACAAACGTTCTTCCTCCTCTTGCAAGTGCTGGAAATCTGTTTGCTATGCCTTGTCTGCTTGTTGTCCATTACTTTTAGCTGATTGCCCAACAATGTTTTGTTGTTCTTGTCCTTCTTTCTTTAAAATTTCTCTGAAATTTTCTGTTATTTCTGGAATATCATCTGCTTCAACTATCTATATCTTTGAAACTATCTGAATACAAAACAAAAGAATCTAAATCTGTATGTAGATAGTTAATTAGATGATTTATTGGTTTATCCTTGCTTGTGATCATGTATTTCATTTTTTTTCCTGATACAATTTCCTCATTTGTCCAAACACCAGAATCGTTGCATAGGAGAAATCTAGCTGTAGTGTCCCTTTCAATTTCACTACCCAAGACCTGGAAAGAAGCATGCCAAAACTGGGAGGAATATCTGCTACAACAACATCCATCAAAACATTCTTCATTAGGAGCTGATCCAGACTCACAACCAAGTCTTTGATGAGTCCTATACATCTTACTCTACTGGAATCAAACAAATAGAGATCATGGTGTTGTCAGGTGATGTCCAGACAAAGCTTATCCATGATAGCCTTGGGCATGAGATTGTGAGAAGCTCCGGAATCGAACATGGCATTATGTAACACAAAATCATGCAACCTTAAACTAATATAAAAGGGTGGCACATCACTATCAGGAGACTCACCATTCGATGTTGGCCCAAAAATCATTTCAGGTTGATCATCTTCGACATTCACCATGTCGGAATTGGGTCCAAATTCAACATTTTAGATACTTGCCCTCTATAACTGTTGTTCCTCATTATTTCAGTAAAGGGGATGGATACCTTTAATTTAGAAATCTCATTCTCTAAATTAAAAGTGGGAATGTTTTCTACCTCTTTGACTGGGATTTCTTTCTTTTCCTTTTCTTTCGATGCAACTTGCTGATGTCATTGTTTTGCTGATGGTGATTTGCTGCTCTCCGGACCAACCACCTCCTTTCCATTCTTTTGTGTAACTGATGAATCATTATTTGATGCCTAAACATCCTTCCTTTTCTGAATTGGTTTGACCGACACATCTCTGTTTCTAAGTGAATATCATTGCTGTTGGGCAGACAGAACATTCATGTAGCCTCTTTGGTACTCATCCGATTCTTCGTGTTGTTTGCTAGAATGAAATCTACATCTTTGTGTGCAGCCAAACTTTCTGCATACTCCTCCTCTTCAGTGAGATAAATAGGCAAATCATCAGGAGTAAAGAGGTGGTTTTCTTCACCTATTATATTCCTGTCCTCATCTGACTCTGATCCATGCACAAAATTTTGCTGCAAAGGTGTCTGTACTGGCTGTTGTGTTGTCTGCTCTTGGGCTCGCTGATCTCTCTGTCTTATTCTATATTGTGGTTGTTGCTGACCACGAAAGTTAGGATTTCTAACTTGTGGCTCCGGTTTGTCAAGTTTCACCCTTTCAAGCATCTGCTCTACCTTATTTAGTAATTGATCCATCGATGAAGACTCTTCCTTGACTATGACCTTCTTTTCTGCTTTCTCTCTAGCTCTTTTGGACAACAAATTTGCTTCAACACTAACTGCTATCTTCTGCATGTCTTGCATTGTGGCTGGTTCTCTCTCTCTTAATTGATAAGCCATGTCAACATCAAAACCATCCGGGAACTTCACCATGGATAGTCCCACAGGTGGCCTTAGATGATCTGGAATTTCGTTATAAACTGAATTGAATCTAACGTAATAGTCTTGGACCGACTCACCAGCATTTCATTTGATTTTCTCATATTCAGCCAGAATTTGAAGAGGATTCTTTTTCACTTCCCATCGGTTTAAAAATTGTCTTTGTAGGTCTTCCAAGGTAGCGATACTTACCGCCGGCAAACCTCTGAACCATTTCCTCACATCACCTACAAATGTTTATACAAAGAGTCTCATTGCCACATTCTTCGCATCGATCTCATGAAGTTCATAGAAATCTGCCATTCTGTCGACATGTTGCTAAGTAGTAATGCTGTTAGGAGTGCCATCAAAAAACGGGATTTTGCTTTGATAATCTGCGAGCATATCATCTAGAACTTGAGGCAGAACCAGGGGTGCAAAATGGGCAGCCATCACTCTTGGAGGTGTTAGAGGAGTGTGCACAGTTTGTAAGGGGCTAGCAATTGGAGTTTGAAGCTGTGTCACAATATAATTATCAATTGACTGGTTAGCCCTTTCAGTTTCTAGGTCTACAAGAAATTTTGGATCGGGGACAGTATAGTCAACAACCCTTTCGGATTTGGTCTCGAACAATGATATTTCAAACCAATCATCAAACTCAAGCTCTTCAAGACACTCAAAAATGTCAGGACATGAATGGATTTGAACACGGGAGTTATAGTGCTCTCTTAGCGAAGGAGTCTTGGAATCAAGTTGGGTTTTTGTAAATATGAGGAGGATCTGGATCTGGATTGGCTCTGGTATATCGTCTCGAACCCAGCGTGCTATTTTCGAAAAAATCAGAAGGACATGAACAACTTACTCAGCCTATCAAATCCTAAAATTATCATCCAGAAGCTTAGAATTATCAAGAAGTAAGGGGATTAATTTCGTTCCCCAGTATGGTCGCCACTATGTTAGCACCTAAATCTGCCTTAGGCTGAAGGAAGGCAAAATTCAGGGTAACCACAAACCATGCTCAGTCTGGTAGATAGCCCTACTAGAACAGGAGAGGGCTCTCTCCAAAACACGCTCAGCGAATAAGTAAAAGGAATGGTCTGAGATGACTAACAGTGAAATATTGATCTTAGGCTAGTAAGTAAATATGGATACAAGAAGCAATTTTTTATGAATGACTGAGTTTCTGGGATGGTATGGGATCAACGGACAACAATGAGCAGAGAATTTAATACAAAGGCACAGATTACTTCGTGAGGCAAGACAGGTGGAAAGTCTAGCAATTTAGTTTGAAATAATGCGGAATGGAGGAATTGCTTAGGAGGGTGAAAAGGGCATAAGTACATGAATCCTTTTCAACAGAAGAACACTGAACATGAAATTTTCCCACAAGCAGAGCAATAAAAATGAATTCTACCTTATCTAACTTAGAAAATTTCACTGTAAATGAATATGAAATGAAATATGAAACATTACGAAATACATATGAAACATAAGAGACACATTTTCTACACTCACAACCACATGAATCTCATGAAATGGAGCCGCTGCCTTTCATTAATCCTCTGTCAAAATATACAATGAAGAACTGAGTTTCTCTCCCACAGTCTCCCATAAATTACAAGCCAACCAACCCTTTGCAAATGGTTTGCATACAATATATAGAATGTGCCATGAAGAGATAGAACGCCCAAGGGTTGGGGAGTTACTCGAATCATTACAAAATGGAGGTGGAAAGCCAACCATTAGCTACACGTGTAGTGTTACAAACATGACAAATGACTTGGGTGACTGTTTTCCTTCCTTTGCCACTTGGATAGAAGCCAATCCGGAGTGAAAATACTTTAAATTCCACCTTAGGTGCCGAAAAAGTGAAGTGTAGATGAGAGGGCCCACTTGTGAAAAGTCACGAATCGAAATTTCGCGAAACGGAGGTGAAATTGGCCTTTTTCCCTATATGTGCCGCACCACTTTCTATATGCTCCGCGCCACTTTGGAGCCTGTTTTGAGGCACTTGTAGGAGTCCAAAATGTGCCCAAGTGTGCTTTTTCGAAAGCCTAGCCTGTCTACTTTCCAACCCAAGTAGAATTTCTGAATTAGGTGCTCGTTTTCCCCTGCAAATCTTCATTCTCCCAAGACTGCTTCCTGTGTGTCAAAATAGGGGCAGAGAGGTCATTTTTTGAGTATTTTTGACCTCCTGGAGACTCAAATCATGCCCAAATTTCTTGTTCAAGCACCAGTAGTCGTGATTCTGCATGATGAATCCAGAAATGCAAACCATTTGTGATTTGGAGCTCCCAATCCTAAGCGTCGCGCCGTGGCGCGGCGCACAGGGAGAAAAAACCTCTGTTGTGACCAAAAATTTTCCATGTGACCAAAATTGCCCCAAATTTCTTGAAATTTGGGTTGGAGATCCTCTATGAGGTGCTATGCTGGGCCAAAGAGACTTTGACCAATATCTGAAGTCGATCGAGCTCCCTTTGCCTCTTTTGCTTCTTGATTGCCTTCCTCAATTTAGCTTTCAAATTCCTGATTTGGGCCTTGCATACTTTGTTTCGCGCCATGTAGTGGAAAGCCATGTGTCTTGGCAGTGCATGGTCCTTGTCGGCCTTGTCCAGTAGCCTCTCCAAGTGCATGTTAACTCTCTCAAGGTTGGCCTCCTGATCCTCATTGATCTCTTACTCCAATGACGTGAGCTCAACTCTTCTCCTTTGTTCAACTTGGCGATGATCACGAATGTTTTGTAGCTCCATGATCACTTGCTTATCCTCCAGCTGTTTTTTCCTCTGCTCTAGATATTTCATGTTCCACTTAGCCATCTCCAAATCAAGGGACAAGTCTTCGATCTCTGATTGCTGCTCCTGGATGATCTCTTTGAGCTGTGCACTGGTCGGTTCTGTGTCTGTATCATCATCATGAAGGAGAACGAATTCGGTCTCTCGTTCACCTGATGGCTCACCTGAAGGCCCATCATCATGCATTGGCTCCTTACCTCTATCTTGTACCTGTAGTTCTGATGTCGGAAGCGAGGCCCCTTCCACCCTAGGTGGAGATAACACTCGCTTTGCTGCTGCAAACAAATGTTTAGCACCCCTCTGATATGTGATGAATACTGGCATAGTAGTGGTCTCATGGTGCTCATACTGATGAGAAGGAACACCTATCTCATTTTCAACCTTTGATTCTACCTGTGAAGTGCTGAAGAGGTCACGGGAGATGAAGTCATCCCAAGTAATGCCCTGCAATCCCAACTGATGATCCACCAAAATCTTAATAAGAACAAAGTGATAAACGCTGTTAAGTTGCTGCTGAGGGGTCTTATGTTGCATGAAGGTGTCCATCCTCTCTATGTTCCTGCAAATGAAAAATGGGATGTTCATCATCTGTACCCCTGGTTAAGTGCATGAGCAACCTGATGTGATAGGCATATAGACGAGAGAACCTCCCCTCATAGCTGAAGTACTTCATGATCAACTTCATGAGTGTAGCACATTCATCTTTCAAATATCTGAATGGAAAGACTCTTGTGAGATGCTTCAAGCAACTGGCCTTAATGTAAAGATCATAATGCTACTGATCAACTTTCTGTTTCTTGTGCCATGGTTCTCCAACATTCGGTATGCCGATTGCTAATGAGACAGTTTTGGGTGTCAGTGTGAAGGTGACCCCGGCCAAAATAGAGTGATCTCCATGTAGGTGAAGCACAAAAAGACGAGCCAAATCATGATGAACTCTAACATTAGCCACCCTTTGAAAAAATTCAAAACATGCTAGGTGCTGGAAACATGACATAGCAAGAGGACATGCCTGAAATTTTGTGAGGGTAGTGGGCTCATCCCTAACATGTTTGCCACTCTTGTGATGTCTCCTAGGAGCTTGCTCTTCTAAGGATGAGTCACTTTGTGTCTCCATCTCATACTATGATGAATTTTGTGATGCCATGACTACTGTGTGTACTATATTTAGGTTGCCCTTTGATGATGGTGTGAAGCTGGGTGCTTTTGTGATACCTGCCACCAAGGGTAACAATGAAACAAAAGGGAGTATTAGGAGGGGACTAATGTGATGGGAATAGGGGCTATGGGGAGAAGTTTGTTTAGGGATATGTAGGGGATTTGGGTATTTGATAGGTTATGTTTTTGGGGTGTTATGTTGACAAATAAGAGGAGGGGAAAGAGAATAGAGTTTGGTAGTGTTTTAGGCTAGGGATAATAGGAAAAATGAGAAAGGGATGATAGGGAAAAATGGTAGGTGAGGGGAAAATGGTGGGTGAAAATGGATCCTTGGCCTCAATACCACAATTATGCAACCTGTTATCACAAAATCGTGTACTAATGGCTGCTACTTATCAAGATCTCATGCAACTATTTCAAACCAGGCTTTAGACTAAGGCTTAACCTCCTTAGTCAGAGAGGGCTCTCTCACAGATTTTTGATGTGAATTAATAACAAGAAAAGATGGCTAACTCTTCAAACAGTACATGAAAATAAGCTAGTTGGAACAACAAAATAACACTTCTTCCATTGGGCTCATGGAGTCAAACACCTCTGCAGTAAACTATTAACTACTCAATCATGGAAGCCAAGGCATATAATGTTTAAACACTTAGAACATTTATCAAAAAGAACCTCAACTCATAAACATACACAGGAAGTCTGAGCACTAGGTGAATTCAAAGTGATTGCATATCTATTGAGATGTAAAACAGAAAGGATAAAGACAAAACCACATATATTCTGAGCCTTTGAACACAATATGAATCTTGGGAAGAAAAAGTAATCTTTCTATTACTGTCAAAAGTCTTTTACATTAGCCAATATAAAAACTCTGTTTTTTTTATAAATCTCCAACCCTACTTACATCAGAGTTTCTCCTATATATAGGAAAACAAAACTAAAACTACCTTGAGTCTCCTCCTCCAGCATGAGGGGAGCTCGATGATCTATCATTAACTAACCTTATCTATTTTTAAACAAACTTATTAAATACATAAGGTATTGTGCTGTAAATACATAGAGTCCTAATCACATTGAAATTCTAACTCTATCTCCTCGTATGCATGATGCCTTTCTTGAGCTTTGACACCTGTACATTTTCTGTTGTGGCCGAGATATGTTGGAGGAGCATTCACTGAACGAGCTGGCCTTGGATACTAGCTGTGTAGATGGCTCATTAATTAGTAAAGATGAGTGCCCTGTTTTCATGGTCCTTGTCTCCTACCATCCTTCAATACTTAAAGAGCATGCTCCCAACTCTTTAATTCTTCAATTACAACGCATATCACCATATTCCCAATGAGCTGGAAGCCTTTGAAGTAAACAGGTGTACAAACCAAATCACCGAAGACTATAACCAGAACCCTAACAATTCGGTCATAAAGTGCCTTTAAGAAAACTTTTGCTAAAAACAAAATATTTCACCGTTCCTCCAAACAGCACACTTGTCACTCTCTGAATAGCTAAGAGAGTCTTGAATAGTCACCTTTATGTTCTTGAAGCATTTCATTCAAAAATTAGCTGACCCCCTCATCAAACTCCTTGTTTTTCTTATAAAACAGCACCTACAGCAGTTTCGTAGCGCGCTACGAAACTGCTGTTTTTGCTAAAACAGAGTGCATTTGTCTTGAGGAATTTCTTGCTTGAACTTCTGACTTTTTTAAAACTCCTTATTAATAACCATGTTGTACAGTCAGCAGCCAGGCAGGAAAGTATATAATTTAAACTGTGATTGCTACTGCTCCCACCTTGCTCACAAATAACTCATCAATGATCACAACATTCATGCTTGAAATTCTTGCAAAACCTGCAGGCTGGAAGACAGTAGTCGGTCAATTAATGTTACACGCTTCTTCTGCATCATTCATGGAGACCTTTATCACTATCACTTAGACCTCGAACGTTACTGGTATAGATAGCCTCAATAGCAGTTCCAATTTGAGCAGCTTCAACACTACTGCTACGCTTTGCACTTGATTGGCAGCCTTCCGAGAAACTTGAAGAACTATCAGGGCTTTTCCTCCTAAATCCCTCCTTCAGACAAATCACGGTGCTCTCCAAAGTATATTAAGAAAACTCAGGGCACTCTGATGGTATAAATCCATCTCTCTGTGGTTTATCAAATCCTCATGTTGGAAACTAGTAATAACTTGATTCCATAACTGAGCAAATTTTGCAAATGCTTTTGTTTCATTTGGTGTAACCTCATCAAACTTTCTTGACAATAATGTTTTTAGACCCCTTTTCTGATTCTCTTGTTTTTCTGTAGGCGGTATTAAATGTGCATAGAAAGCTAGAGGCAAAGATCGGAATCTTGACCTCAGCATCCCCAATGTTCGTATCTCACCAAGTCGGCGAAAGGCACCATAGATACCTCCAAAGATAGTGGAGTAGATGGCATACCAAATTTGTATGTCTATGAAATAAACAAGTACTATTGGAGCCCAGAGGGCAATCACCACGCCAATGTTGTTTTTTGCGTTTGGAAAAATTCATGCCATTCGAATGCACTAATATGCATTCTCACGATAGCCTTTGTAGGCCCAATCAATGGATGAATCTCAACGTAGTAGCTGAATGCCAGTTTGGTTACAAGAAGTAGGATCCAGCACATTGTGTACTTGAAGAGAGAAAACTGACTCTCGTGCATTGCCCGACCAACATAAAGCCAAGGCTGTGCCCACCACATCAGGATACTCACAATGCGCCAGTTCGAGCTTTCAATAAATCGCTTTATCATGGGCAATAAAAACAATATTGCCCCCAAGTACATTAGGAACCAGATAGAACACAACTGCAGAAATGTATAATGAAGGGCTTTCCCACTTGTCACCAAGCCAGTTCTTGAAAATTTTGCCAAGACCAGTTGGGTTATCCCATGTGTGAGCATAACAGACTGGGAGGATGATTACCCATGCAGCAGCAACGACAACTTTCAAAACATATCTTAGAATTTCTGATGACTTCATGGCTTTCCTTGCTTTCCAGCTAAGAATTATATCTAGAATAGCTTGAACAAGCTTTAATATTGCAGCTGTGGTAAAAATACTCAAGATCTTTTTTAAAAACAACTTCATTAAAGATTCCAGTTGGCTGGCTCGATCCATTCCAGGAAAGAATTATCATTACCAGAAATATTCATTCAGATCATCATAATTCCTCCATTGAGAATGTTTTGCAGTGCCATCCTTGCTTGATCTTCCTATGCCCGGACTCTGCTATTCTCGAGCACCCTTCCAAATCAATACCTAAAAAATGCCTTCCAATGAAATAAAAGGCTCTTCACCTTCTTTGCAATGGGAGGCACCGGCTTAGAACCTGCTTTCATTTATTTTATTCAATGCAAACTCATCTTTAACGACATCAGTTAATATAATTCCAGCCCTTGTGCCACATCATCAGCAGATACAACTGCGACCATAACACCTCAATGCTTGAAGATATTTCCAACAGTTTCATTCCATCACAATATTGAGCCTCTGACACTGTCGCTGACACATCATTTAGAGTGAGGGACATTTTCTGAGAAGGAACACCTGCGTCCCTCTTATCGTCTGTCATGGCATCCTCATAGCTATCTTCGATATGCGCAGAGACCGAGGGGGCTTCGCTGGCAGTCTCGGCACCCCATTAGATTGCAGGGCTTCAGAATTGTGTAACGTCGGCACCGCCCTGAATTTCTTAACATCTTTTCCATCCTTGTTAATATCAATTGCAGTCTTTTGGCCATGATTTGGTTCTGGTTCTGAGACATCAACTGAAACCGGCGTTGCACGTTTCACACCTCTCCTCTGATTTTGATACAGCAGTTCCGTCCTCCAGTCTAGCCTCATATTTAACCAAAACTTCATCAGCTTCTTTTGGGTGCTCCCATTCCTCCCCTTCCTTGATAATTTTCTTAAAAATGCCCCCATCCTTGCAGATATCCTTTACACTAGCCCAAGAGAGCAATTCAACATCGAATTTCAGAGTCGCATTGGGTGGAATTGTAGGTGGCGATCCCGATTCTAGAAGCGTAACAAAATTCAAATTTTCAATCCAAGAGGCCATGCATGTCAATACTTGATGTTGAGCCATGATATCAACAACATCTAGTTGTCTTAGCATGATTTCCTCACACAGGAGTTCACTCAGCTCCGGATGCCCCTTTGCTAGCTTTGCAGAGAGCTGATATTGGAACTGTTGATAAGAATCTGGAAGACTGCCAACAACTGCTGCCCGATATCGACCTGCGCCTTCACCTTCTTCTGCCCACTCTCTAATAGACAGGGTCTCAAGCATTTGCAATGCATCATCTCTTATTTGTCTTGAGGGATCAACTACTTTGTAAAGTATAAGGCTTAGCAACCTCTGGGTTTCACATTTGGAAGTTCTCGCCGCATGTACACTTCTGCCAGAACAGTAAAGTACCCATCTGTGATTGATGAATCCGATGACCCAATTTCGTAGCACGCTACGAAATCACCTAAACAGGAAGCACTGCAAAACTGCTAAAAGATTCATGCGCTGCAAAAACACTTTGACTTTAAGCTAATCTGAGCAAATTTTTGGAACAGAATTTTCAATGATAACACAACCCTAGCAATAATGGCCTTGGGTGTTTTCTTGTGGTTGATTTTATGAGTTTTGTTGCATTTCAAACATTGTCATAAACCACCATATCATTTATAAACTTTGATGAACATGTCATGTCATAGAGCCTACCTTTCAATTTGATGGGCTTCACAAGAAATTTGAGGAAATTTGGCATGGTTTTGGCTCTCTGTGGGTGTGTGCCACGCACAAAACCAAATGCGCCGCGCCTTGGGTGTGCGCCCCGCCCGTTGAAAAAATACACTAAGGGATGGCTCTGTGTGCGTCGCGCCCTCTGTGTGCACAGCACCGCTGTGTATATGCGTCACGCCCTGAAAACTGCCTCCAACCTTGCTCCAAACACGCACGATGCACACTCAAACACTTTGCAATGTTTCCCTATGCACTTGATTCGCACAATGACTTTGATTCTGGTGGAAACTTGTATATAAATACTTGGAAGTCATGGGTTAAATTTTTGCTTCTTCAATAATACCCATTTTTTTAATGTTATGTTTTGACACTTTTTCACTGACTTAAAGCAACACTGATTTTCACTTCCCTTTGAAATTTTAGCACAAATAATGAAATTTTCAACACTCTTTGCAGGGATTGCACGACATGACATTTGGCCATGTAAACCATGCCTATATCTGAAGAAATCAATTGACGACTTTTTTGAAAATTTTATCACCAATGACACTGTTTGACTTTTCTTCAAAACAGAGTTTTGAAGAACAGTCGAAGTTTATCAATATGATGATGAAACTCTCTGAATCGTAACTTTGTAAGGGCCCCACTCTGGCCTGCATGGCGTTACTTGACATATTTAAAGACCAAAGTGATTAATCCCTAGACCTAATGATCGAAAATGACTTTTGTCCATTAAAGGACCAGACCTTGACTGTCATGGACTTTGGTGATCATTGACAAAAGACCTAAGCCAGCAGGAGCTAGACATGAGGGGAAATGACTAGCATGACCTTTTCCATCAGATTATGGCATGCTCCTAGCGGAATGCAGCTGAGTGAATGGAGCGGCCTCCTAAAAAATGAAATGCATAAAGAGTTTTGATCTCTGATGGAGGGCTGAACAGACCGACTCTAACACCAACTAAGAAGGAGATTGAAGACTGGTTGGATAGAAAGATCCACAAATTCGTGGCGCAAGAAAACAAGAATCAACGATTGACGAAAGAACAGTAGTTGGACAGATATCTATACACAAAGATACACGAAATCTACTTTTGTTCCTTCCCAGTTGGACAGATATGTTGTATCACTAAGAAAGAAATCAAAGGTTGGTTGGACAGAAGAATTCATGAGTTCACGACGCAAGAGAATAGAAACCCACAATTGTCAAAAGAATAGTGGCTAGACAACTACTTGTATATGGAAATCCTTGAAATCCTTTTCGCCTCTTTCCCTACTAAGCTAAATGAGTGGATCATGAAGTAGAAGATAACCAAGGAAAGTGAAAACTCGACGATTCTATTGTGTGGACCCCAGAGCTAGTGCGAAGGTTGGAAGCATCAGAGGATAAGATTGCGCACACCGTCTATTAGTTTCAGTATATGCATACTTCCATCAGGGACCAAATCAAATCTTTTCATTTTCATTTTAGGTGTCTCATACTGAATTTTTTAATCACTCCATTAGGTCATGTTAAAATGGTCCACTGATGTTTGTCAATTGACCTTCTACATGTTCAATTGACATCAATGACAACCTAGATTAAGAATCTCCTCCTTTGTGATTGATGGTGATATTCTTCTTCTCATTTAGTTGAGGTTTCAAATATGTTACTATAAGTGTCAAGGTATTTGTCTTTCCATTAGGTTTTAGGGTTCATTTCCAAGGTATTTCCATTAGGTCTTCGGGTTCATTTACGAGGTCAAAAGCATGATTTCAAATGTAAATAAAGGGCAGAAAAGGTATGAGGATGACTAATAAACAAATACTAATTGTCAATAGGTCATAATGATTGTATAAAGATCTTTTGTCACTAATGTAATTTTCATCTCAAAAACATGTTTTTGAGATGAAAACAGAGTATTTTAGTTTGCTTATATTTTTTTGATGTAATTTAAGTCATTATATGTAATAATTGTTCCCAATGCTACCCAAGCATGTCTCTTTGTTGCAAGAAATGAAATCATTGAAGAAATCAGTTCAATCAAAGCATCATCCACCTGTCAAGAGCAAGAAAGGGTCCGAAAGTCAAAAAGGCATTAAAGTGAGAATTTGAAAAATGATAAAGAACTTTAGAAAGTGGGTATGCAAACTCATAAATTAAAGTCAATTCAAGTATAAGGCCTCTCAAGGCACTCATGAAAGCCTCATTTGCACTCTAGCACTCTTACAACTCCTTAGCAAAAGAAAATTGATGATTTTAAAGTGAAGTTGGGCAAAACAGAGCAAGAGAACGCATTTAGCAGGGTCACTGTGCATTTAGCTTGGTCATTGCACTCTTGTAAAGGTCATTGTTCATTTGCCAAATATCCCAGTGTTATTTACAACAGCACTGCGTTCTTGTAGAGGTCGTTGCGTGTTTGACTAGGTCGCTGTGAGTTCGCCAGGAAGGAGCTAAAATGTGCTATAAACCCTCCATCACCACCAAGTTTCCAAGTTGGTCATCATATACTTCAACAAATTAGGTTGGTGGCAAATTTACTCACTCCTTCCCTCCATTATTCACCTACAAAGGGTTTACGTTGTTTGTTGTTATTCTTAAGATCAAACCCTAGTCATACATTCCCACCATCTCAAAACATATTTCCTAGCTTTCATTAACAAATATCCCCTATCACCTCCCTCATTCCACACATCCCCATCTCCTCCTCATCATCTCTCCTCACATCATTTCCCATACCCATAGTCCATTCTACCATTTCCCTAGGGTTTTGATAGCAACAAATCATGGCGGAAGAGGAACACCAAAGTCAGAGTGACGAAGAAACACAATAGAGGAGGAAATATAAGAAAGGAGGAAAAATGATCAAATATGAGTAAAAAGACACTAGAGAACTCATGGCATCTCCCATCACTATCACAAGCCTCAAACATATGGGTTGTTTTGAGTTTTGTGAGAAGGTGGAAAGGACACAACATCATTATGAATTGACCAGACAATTCATCATCAACCTCCATGACAACCAAGAAGCCTTTACCAATGTCACCTTTACCATATCTTCTGCTATCATATCAACTGCTACTGGGATCCCAGATGTTGGAGAAAAATGGTTTAAAAAGGTAGATTTGGATTATTGCTACTATGAACCATATCTTAAACCCAGCCACAAGAATGAAAGAAGGAGGATTTTTCCTTTCTCTTACCTCCTAGAAAATATTTTCCTATGATGAAAATCATCATGAATTACTTCACATGTGAGGGCAGGTTTTATAGGCTCTATTCCTATCATATTCAGTTACTCATGCATTTCAAAAGAATGATAATGCTCAATCTACCCTACTATCTTTACCGAGATATTGATAAGATGTCATACATTTCCCGAAGGAAATATCATGATCATGAAATGCATATCATATTTCACCATTCTCTCATTGAGATGATAGTCCTACACTGCCTTGATTAGCGTAACATTGCATGGGACACTTTCATATCCAATGAGATTTTCATAGTCCCACCTATTCAGCATGGACAAGAATCCCCTTCATCCTCTCATCCACACACCACCATTCCTCCACCTCAGTCTATACATCATTCATCTTTATCTCATGAGTCAGCCACACCATCCTCCATCATCACCTTTTCATGATCCTATTCATCCACCTGACAGAGACAATGGAACTAAGCATTAGCATATTCAGCATGGTGAGAACAGCAAGCCCAAAAGGGCTAGTTTAGGTACCTTGGCACATACCTATCATAGAGGGAATAGGCAAGTGTTTTCCCCACTAATTATGGGAGGGGCCTTGCCCTCTTCATCGACAAAGCAGGTACAAAAGGGTAAGGAGAAAGTTGTAGAGGCAAAGGTCTAACAGCAAGAGGAAGACCTCCATGAGATGGAGCATGATTTTCAATTAGTTGAATCTGATGAACATGATGACAGTGAAAGCACAACTATTATCATCAAGGATAATAATTCACTCATAGGAGAGCTCGAGGTCAACTTGCAAAGGGCCAAATGGATCATTTCCTACTATGAGCAGGAAAATAGGTAGTTTGAGGTAAAAAATGAGCTCATGGAGATTCAACTCAGAAAGGAAAAGAGAGAGGCTAAAAATGCAAAGGCCTTACTTGATGAGGCATATGGATAGTATGGTGAGCCACTTGATGAACAAGTGCCAAGAAAAATGCCAAGGACTAGAGGTCTAAAAAGAGCCTTGGAGCAAGAAAGGAAAAGGGAGGAAGAAATGGCCAATTAGCTTACCTTGAATGAGAAATTTGCCAATATGGTAAATGAAAATCGAGAGTATTGGCTTGAGAAGGTAAATTAACATATGGAGAACCTCCTAGGCAAGGCCAAGAAGGACAATGATATTCAAAGAAGGATGGCAAAGCACTATGCTATGAGAGACAAAATTGCAAGAGCCAAGCTCAAAAGAGGTCATGCGAAGATTGAGGCTTTGACCAAGCAAGAAGAGAAAAATAGGTTGGATATCCTTGTCAAGGCATCACTCTGTTGGATACCTATAGTAATAGGTTTCATATTTCATGATTGACAAGAGAAAAGCCAAATATGCTCTGCTTTGGTATCCCAAAGATCCCATATTTCCTAGAAAGCAAGAGCTGGGTGAAGTGTTTCAAGTATTGAGGACCTTATTTCAAATTTTGTGGATGATTCAACAGTTTAATCTGGATCATGCCATGTTTCATTTTTGTGTTGTAGAATAGAGAAAGAGGTCTGTCCAAACAGCTTAATCTTGGCAGACAAGTAGTTCAGGTAGAGAAGCAAAGGTTCCCAAAAAGTTTAATCTGGGACCTTGGAAGACATAAGGGTAGAAGTAGATAGAGAGAAAAGGAAAAGGCCAAAGAAAAGAAAAGGCAATTGAGGGTTGCAAGTCCAAGTGCCCCTCCAAGAAGAAACAAAAAATGCTAGGAAAATAGTTGGGTAGGCAGTTGTGGTTGCAGAAAGAATATGATCACCATTACACAGGCATCAATAGGTCTCTTGCCAAGGCAATAAAGCTATCAGCAAACAAAGTGGTGAATTCCATGAAATTACAGCAAAGAGGATCACTAACTTCTATTCTTTCCCTCTCTAGTCTATCACTAACACCCCCTTTCTAATTCCCCTCCTTCATTCATATTAACTCCTAATTCTACTATATAACCTCCCTTATCTTACCCCCACCCCTAATATTATTAACACTAAGGTGTATAAAACCCCAAATCTTATGTATATTCCCTCCCCTAGGCATAATAGCCGTGTATTGTTCAAAAGGGACCAAAATGGCATCTGGCCACTTTGGTGAACCTATTCCACCCTATTTTCCCTTTGCTGCAAGTCAATTTGCCCTCAAATCACCTCTGCACTGATAAAACCCCTCTCCAAACCCCTTTGGCATATAAAACCTTTGCAAAGGCTAATACCCGCCTCTGGCACGTTTCCCAATCCTACCGCATGGTTGGTTAATCAAAACATTTGCAAAAACCCACATAAAACCCATAAAGTTTGATTTTTCCGCCCGCAGTATTAAAGGCGCATGTTTCCCCTCCGCCAGCCGTCGGATCAAGCCCATCAGATCCGACGGCCCACATCAATATCGGAGCGCTTCCTGTGGCGGCACGTTAACCTCCGGGAAAGTGACGTTGCGCCTTGTCACGCCTCCTCCACGCGTCAACCGTTGAACCATCTCGGAGCCCGCTCTGACATCCTCTGCGCCGTACCTAAACCGCCCCGAGAAACCGCGGCGGTTAAGGCTTTAACCGTGACCGCTGCACTTTAACCGCCACCTACCTGCCGCTGACTCGCCGCCACGTCATTGCCTGCTCGTACCTGCCTCTCGTATGGGTCCACCTCACTGCTGACTGGGTTGCCACCTCACCGCCCCTTTGACCAGTCACCCACTGCCACGTCGCCCGATGACGTCAGCTGACGTCACCTCACCATGACCCACCAATGACGTCATGCTGACGTCAGCAGAAAAAAGCGCCAAATTGGTAAAATAACCCATATTTACCAATTTTACCCGTGTTTTTACCATTTTACTGTGATTTCTGCTGAACGCTCTGCATGACCGTTTGAACTCAAATTTTCGCCAATCAGTCAATTAGCCCGGGCGACCTCCTCAAGCAGCGACTGTGCACCTTTGGTTCAACCTCTGCTCGTCGAATTACAGGTATTTAGACCGTTTCGCCCTCCATACGACCTTCATTAAGCTCAGATTTGCTCAGAGGGATAATAGAACCATAAAAACGATATTTACACCGTTCATTTCCCTCCATTCATCCACCATTGTCATTGTGAGGGCCAAGAAACACCGGCAGAGCTTTAGAAACCTGCAATTCGCATATAACCTCTGTAATTCTGCGTTTTCCCAGCAGAATTCCTAATAGACATAATTCACCCGGTTGGAGAGTTCAGTTAGACCACAGAGAGGTTCTGTCACTAGACTCCAGTAGTATTTCAATTGCTATTGAGAGAATTCCCCTTGAACACTCAAAACCTCATCTGTTTCTACAGAGGACTGCCTCCAGACTGTGTTTTTGTCATTCCACCTGTCTACCTACAATTCTTGCAACTTGAAGAGCTATGGAGACTCCTATTGCACTAAATATTAAGCCCATCAATGCCCCTCACCAGGAACTAGCATGGAAAGCCCTGGGGGACATGGACTACCAAATGCTGGATTGGTTCCCCATGGGAACCAAGTATAATGTGCTAATGTTGAATGAACTAAGAGCCCAGCACCTCAGTGGGGCAGATATCTTGGGGATTTGGGAGTCCAATTTTCCCATATACAACCTTCCCCAAGTCAATCCAATGCCAGAGCTTATTTATAGCTGCCAGGAATGCTATGACCCCAGCCAAAGAGCAGTCATAAGCCCCACAGGCCCAGTCCTGTTCCAGATCACCCCAGAGAGCATAAACCAGATGCTGCGCTTCAATACAGCCAAGAAATTGACCCCTCTATCTATGCAGAATCTGATAAACAGAGGGAGCAAGCTGTCCAGTGACCAGATTGTCAAAATCAACCAACTGTTTGTCACACCAGGCTCTGAAACAGTCAGAACCCCTCCTATTGGGTACCACTATCTAAATGAGTTGGGCAGAATGTTGGTGGATCTAATTGGCTATGTCCTAGGATTCAGGGGGTTGGAAGATGTAGATGACAGCATAATGGAAATGCTGTCTATGTTTGCCCCTGGTAAACCTCCAGCTGTGCAATATGATTATGCAACTTACATAGCAGAGAAAATCCATGAGCATTTCATGAATCTGAAAAGGGAGAGACTGTTCAGGTACAGCTCCTATATATATCATTTATTCCTTTTCTATCAGCCAGCTACCTTCTCTGTTCCTTTGAGGCCACTCAATGCCCAAGGAATCCCAAGATCAGTTGTTTTCTGGACCTCTGTTTTTCATTCTACCTCAGCATCACCCTATACATACTGTGAGTTTATTGATTTATTTGTTCATCCAGCCCTAACAGCGCTGCAAGGTACTCCTCCTCCTAGATTAACCGATGAAATGAAGAGGATTCTACATTTGAACAAATCTTACAATATTGGCAACTGGTACTTCTACCAGAACCACACAGTCATTAGGATATATGGCTGTGAATTGAACCCATTTAGGTTGCCAAGGTATGTCCCCATGAGGCTTTTTGCCTTAGAATATTTCAGGCAGTTTGGGAACTCAGATTACCTTCACTTTCAGAGTAGAAACAAGAAGTCACAATTGAAGGTAAGAAGCCAGCTAGGTTCCTTCCTGTATAACAAGAAAGAGGAAGGGTGGAAAGAGGCACACAGCATCTTGGAAGGCCTCAGATTGCAGACCAGTTTTGAGTGGATTCCTTATGACCCCAATCATTCTATCTCCCTCAGGAGAATTAGATACAAATTGGGCAACTATGCACATAAAAGACAACCTGAAATTGAACAGTATGCCAATGCACTAGATTGGGAAGAGGGTACACTAGTAGAACAACTCACTGAGGTAGAACTACTTGAGAAAGAAGCTAGGAATGTGCAAAAAGAAACTGACTTGGAAACTTGTGGACAGGTGCCCCTCTCCTACAGAAAGCAAATTGGAACAGCTGCTAGATCTTCAGCAGCACAGCAGCAAACCACTGAGAAGACATCCCAGGCAGCAGGCAAAGACAAAGGTAAACAGATGGAACAACCACCTGTATTGACAGAGGAACAAGTTGACACCTTGCTACAGCAGCAAGAAGAAATGGAACAGCAAGAACTGGGGCAGCAACAAGAAAAAGCACAGTCCAGTGAACAGCAGCCCTTGCAGCAGGAAAAGGGGACAGATTTACCTAGTAACACTGAGCAGCAGCCCCAAACAGAGGTGCCTCCCAGGACAGACACCAATGTAGACACCTCAGTCCTCCAAACACCACAGAAGGAGGATGTGACCAGGAAAAGGGAAAGAGAGACCCCCCACACCTCATCCTTCATCAGAGGAGAGAAGAGACAAAGACTGAATGACTCCCAAGTGGAGGACATAGCAGTAAGGCAAGCCATGGGCATGGGCCCACCCAGTGGAGAACTTTCGGCCAGCTCATCTCAGCGTGGACATGACATGACTATGGGAGGAGAGGTCAGCTCCTCCGGTCAACATAGAGAGGAGCAGTTAAGTATAAAGCAGCAGTTCATTGACATCAAAAGGAGGAGTGATCCCATAAAAGTGCAGCTCTATGATCACTTGTTAAAACTAGCTCCTAGCAACCAGCAGAGACTCATGTCTGCTTTCGATGTGAGTGAAGGCAAAATGATAATGAGCCACTTCATGCCCACAACTTTGCATCCTCAGTCCACCTCGGACTATCTAAGAACCAACATGGAGGTTCTTGCCAAAGACATACACCCTATGGACAAGATTGAATTACATAAACAAACTGGTGAAATGGTGTATGCCCCCCTGGCCGATGAGACATTGGAGAACTACAAACTAAAGAGCAGCCTGGATAACACAGCTTCTCAGTTGGAATTAGAAAGAGCATCATCACAAGCCAAGGACAACAGGATCAAGTCCTTGGAAGAGGTAATTATAGATATAGGGCATGATCCTAAAGATGTCAAAGGCATCCAAGAGCTCCTGAAGATAAGGGATGCAGACATGGCGGCCCTAAGAAAGAAAATCAAACTCCCGGCCACCATCCATCCACAAACAGATGAAGTTGCCCAACAAAGGCAAGAAAAGGATACTACAGACCTGCTGGTATCCCTATACAAAGAGCTGGTTAGGACTCAAGACCAGCTAGGACAAACTGAAGCTGCAAAGGCAGCACTACAAGAAGCACTGAAGCAAAGAGAAGAGGGCCAACCCTCCCAGCCTCCTCCTGTGATAATAAATCTTGAGGAAGTCCCTCCAAAGACTACTCCTCCTCCTCAGCAAACAGAAGCTACAGCACCAACTACAGCGCCATCCACAGCAGCAACAACTACAACATCAGAACAGGCTGCTAGTTTAGACATGCAAAAGCTGCAAGCTGAGATCCAAGCCATGGAATCTCAAATGAAAGAGCTGGATGAGCTTAAGAAAACCTTGACTAAGGTAAATGAAAGGTTTGACAAGAGCAAACAGAATGAGGCAGCCAAGGACAGAGAGGTAAAAGCTCTTAAGAGGAGAATTGCTGAACTAGAGAAAGAGCTTGCACTAGAAAAAGTGACAGCTGAAATGAAAGCAGTGCTATGGAGCAACATTGGGCGGTCCATTGCCAACCAGTGGCAATATATTGAGACCATGGATGAGCAAATGGTGCTCATCACTAAAGCAAACAGAGAAATACAGAGGGCCAGGGCAAGCCTTGGACACATGCCAGAAGCTGCTACTAGGATAATCAATACTCTGAACTATAAGACTAGCTCTCAATTAGATGTCATGGGAATCACCAACAGGACAGAAACAATTGCTGTAGCCAAGAGAGTCATAACATTGAGGAACCTGGTTGGAACCCTGGAGAGGAGGACACAGGATATGCAAACTGAAATCAACAGATTCCTGGAAAAGTTCGTGGCACTACAAAACAGAGGCCTCCCCAGCATTTTAAGCAGTGTAGGAAGACTGCTCACCCTAGAGAATTACAATAAGAGAATTGATGCCCAGGCAGTAGCAGAGATTGCACAACCACCCAGCACTTCAGCAGAGCCAGGGCCAGCCACCGGGCAAAGTATGTATGACAGGGTGGAGAACCTGTTTTTCCTCATGAATGAAGTTGACCATCTGTTTGATACACCACCTAACTTCTTCAAATTCACAGAAGCAGATGAAACTCTAGGGGCAATATTAGCACACCAACTGCCCACACAGGATGCCTGGAGAAATTTGACACAGACAGTTTTGTCAGGCCAGAATCAGTAACGCCATTTCTACAGGCAAATAAGCATACATGCGCAGGCACAATTTTGAAGAAAGAGATCTACAGGGAAGAGGCAGAAGCTGAGCCAACTCAGCAGGACCATTAACTCACCACAAGCAGCAGTCACAATCACAGGTGACAAGTCCAGGATACAGCGTACAAAGCCTTAAAGGCAGATCTTCCAGCATTTATTCAGAATATCTCGACCGACTTAGCTGTTCCCAAAGGCTAAAATATCTTCTGACAGAGCATTGAAATGCCTGTACTCTGTAATCAATGTTGTATTAAATTTTGGTCATAATATCTTAAGTAGTTGGTAAGAATGTAAAATCTGAGATAACTCAGAACTCAGATATTTTGTAAATCACCGCAAGTATATATTGACCCTTCACAGCAGTTGAAGGGGTTGTTGCAATTTTCTTTGAAGAGCTCTCGCTCATTGTAATATTTTCAGAGAAGTAATACAAAGGAATAATGGAATTTCCAAGGCTTGGTGTTCTTTGATGCATTGTGGTGAAAGATGAATGTTACAGGATTCCAGGGTGTTGCATAAAACAATAAGTATTCTCAAATCTCTTTGTTATATGTTTTCGAGTCTTTTGTTCTCTTTTGTTGTTTAAATGTTTTACACTTGATAGCAAGGTGAAAGGATAGTTCCAGGACTTAACCCATGATTACCCTGGACTCAAACTGAGCTATTATACATGTTTTCCTCAGATACAGTGACAGAATTGTAATTCTTAATTGCTGCATTTCAAAACTGTGTCTTTTGCTGTGATAGACATTCCCAGGGATTCAATTTTTGCCCCTGAGACATCTGTCTTCTTCTCTTAAACCTGTGTGTTGGAAATATTTAAACAATAAGTGAAAATTCTTAAATGCTTTCGCTGTTTGTGTTACCTGTTTCCAGTCATTTAATCAAAAACTGTTCTATTAAACACTCAAATGGCCCTGTAAGTCCCATCTTTCATCTCAAAGTTTCAAACACATATAGCCACAGACTCCATTGCCCAATGGTATTCAGTCTCTCTGAAAACTACATCACTAGAATCTAAAAGGAGTTTCAACAACCAAAACATAAACAAAACCAGTGTATAATAGCTAGCCTAAAACCCTATCATAAACAGTTACAAATCATAAAGAGAGAGCCCTCTCTGATCACAGTCTGGCTAGAAACAGTGATCCAAAGATTGGTTAGTGGTTACCCCGGCCGTATTCCCTTGGGAGTCATAGGGAACAACCTGGGTGTTAACATAATTGGCGACTCCACTGGGGAACTTAAGACTTTTTCGATTACTATCTATTTCTAAGAGCTACCATCAAGCCTGAAACTAGCCAAGAGGCCTTAGGACTGTTTCTGTAAACACAGGGACAGCTTTATGGAAGAGCTAACTAGGGAATCTTCATCTTAGCTTTGAGAAATATATAGTCATTCCAAGATTCTTACCTAGTCCTTGTACATACAAACTTTCTGTGTAAAGTTCTAAAGAATACTTAGAAGCTGGCTCCCAAAAGAAACCCAAGGCACACTAGGGCAAACCCTGACCCTGATCAACCCATCATTGTTGATAATCCAAATATCATACCAAAGAACATAAGGAGACAGCTAAAGCAAGAAAAGCTTGCTGATTCAGATATAAGTTTAGACCAACCTATCCTCATTCCAACTCCTTGCAAAGCTCTTTTCCGTTCCACACCCAATTCCCCCAGTTCACCATCTGTACACACTCCCTCAACCAGTTCCCCACTTATTACCCATCCTCTTAACCCGGTTACACCTGTAATCCCTGTTGTCCCATTTGTTCCTATTAACCCTATAAACCCCATAAACATGGCTAACAGATATGCACCTCTGCAGATACCAGCCAATGCTCCAGCTCTACCCCAAGACTACCAAACTAGACTCTCATTTTTTGACTCCCATGGCCCTTTGACAGCCATCCAGCATGCTAAAAAGATGCAAGACCACTTTGAGACCTATGAAATAGATGATGACAGTGTCAGGATGAGAATTTTTGTCCAAAGCTTAACCGGGGATGTCAGAACTTGGTTTAGATCCTTAAATGCAAATTCCATTGCAACCCCTGAAGTTCTATACCAGGAATTTACCAATAGATGGGAGAAAAAGAGAGATCCGCACCATATACTTGGTGAATATAACACTATTAAAAGAGGTCCCCAAGAAACGGTTTTGGAGTATTGTGCTAGGTTTAACAACATATACAATGCTATCCCCCAGAACTTAAGGCCCCCTCCTGATTTGGCCCTTTATAACTTCCCTGATGGTTTTGATTCTGATATGGCCTATCAGTTGAGAGAAAGAGACCCTCCAACCCTTGCAGAAGCCCAAAGAGTTGCAGTCACTGTAGAGGCCAACCTAATTGCCAAAAGAAACAGGGCAAAGCTTGAAAAGAAGGTTGGTTTCAAAGAAGAGCCCTCAGGTTTTGATCAAAAGTTGGATGCAATACTAAACAGCATGAAAAGACTAGGTGAAAGAGTGGAATCAGTTGAAAGAAAGTCATCATGGGAGGCACCACAAAACAATCCTCCTAGAAACCCAAATTTTAGGAGAACACAGAACCCCAATATAGGAAAGACAGGTGCTGACCAAGATATCAGACCCCCTTTTCAAGAAAATTATGCAGAAACTTCCTCAGCTAATCAGCTCAATGAAGATCCTGACATCAACTTAATAGGTCTGGATGGTAAAAGCCATGTTTTCTTAACACAAGAAGACCATGAGGAGGATGAAAACAAAACATTCCAAACACAATCAGGAGAGTCTTTTGACTTTAAACAAGGGTATGATACTGCTGTCTATGAAGTCCATAAACAATACAAACTAAGAAGTCGGACTGTAAATGCAAATCAGCCTGAGAAGGTAAAGGAGAAACAGCAATCTAAAGAAACCTTAGTCACTGAACCTGATAACAAAACAACCTTGCCTGCAAAGGAAGTAGTGGTTGAGGAGGTCACTGAACTACTGTCCACACCACGACAGCCCACGGAAACCTCATCCTCCCACCCAAATCCGAACATTACCCCTCAAGTCATGGGCATGAGGGGCAGGTTCCAAAATCAAGATGAAATCCAACAAGAAGATTCAATGAACAGAGAAAGGACTGCTATCCGTGACTCTAAAATTCAGGTGGATAAACCCTTTGACCTAGGAACAGAGATTGGCAAGTTAAAGATAGCAATTCCCCTGTCAGAGCTAGCCAAGCATGACATATATAAGCAACAGATCAAAAAATCCCTTCAGCTCACCAACAACAAAGATGATGTAAATGTGCTAGATGACACTCCAGAATTACTGTTTGGCCCAGAGGTAGATGGAAAAACAGTAGTCACAGGGGTTTTACCTTTTTATGTCAGCTTGCATATACATGACAAAATACTGCACAATGCAATGTTTGACTCAGGTGCCTCTCACAACCTTATGCCAAAAGCGGTCATGGAAAGGTTAAACTTAGACATCACAAGACCATACAAAGACCTGTTTTCTTTTGATTCTAGTCAAGTCAAATGCTTGGGCCTAATTAAGGATTTATGTGTGTCCTTGGTTCAATTTCCCAACAAAACCATTTTAATGGATGTCGTTGTTGCTGATATCCCACCAAAATATGGGATGCTCTTATCAAGATCATGGGGAGCCAAGCTCCAAGGCTCCCTGCAATTAGACATGTCATATGCAACCATCTCTGTCTTTGGACAACCAAAGAGACTTTATAGGGAAACACTTATGAAATATATGGTCAGCAGTGAAGAAAAGCCTCAAAATTTTCCAATATATGCTGTCCATTCGGACATAGACTCCTTCATCCTTTTCAATGACAGCACAAGCTCCTCAAACAATGACATTAAGACCGAAACACCCATACAAGAACAAAACATTGATCAAACAAGTGGCTCCTGCCAAATTTCAATTAGCCCAACAATGCCCATTAACCCTCCTTTAGTTATCAAAAATTGTCAAATAAATGATGAAATTATCCTAGGAGACAAATGGGAAAAGAAACCTCAACTCATGCTCACACTGCCATCCCATGAAAAGAATTTCAAATCTCCTGACCAGCAAGATAGTCTGTGGGTCCTAGAGTTTGATGGCTCAGTTAACAAGTTAGGGGCAGGAGCTGGAGTATGGATACATAACAAAGAGAAAGCCTGTGCACAAGGCCGGGCTTATAGATTGAACTTTAAATGCACTAACAACATGGCAGAATATGAGGCTCTGCTACTAGGCCTCAAGATTGCAAAATCATTACAAGCACATAGCCTATCAATCATGGGGGACTCTGATCTAGTAATTCAACAAGTAAAAGGAAATTTTGTCACCAATGACAAAAGGCTGAGGTCCTATAGGTCTGTTGTAATTGAAATACTAGAGACTTTCTCTGAGTTTGTCATCACAAAGATTCCAAGGGGCCACAATCTCCATGCACATAGCTTGGCAACATTTGCCAGCACCTTCAAATTCCCACTACAACCCAACAATTGTTTCACAGCAGAGGTCAAATATAGGCCTTCTATTCCAAACAATGTCAAAGAGTGGCAAGTATTTGAGAATGACAGGCAAATAAACAACTTTTTAACCTTGCAACAAGAGTTTACAGGATTAAATATTGACCTTGAGACAGCAAGTCAATCTCAAATAATTGATGGAGCAAGTCAATCACAATTACAGTTTCAACAGTCTGCCCACCCAATGTCACCTAGAACAGCCAAACAACTACTCAGTCCAACCATTTTCAACAAAGAAAACATTCAGCAAATTCACCAAATTGACTGCGAAGAGCTGAGCAACGCTGGAGATGAAATTATACAACTCAAAGACAATCTTCTTCCAGCAGGTCTTACCCCACTAGAGGATATTTTTGACTCAAATGATGTCCCCAGGAAACCAAAGATGCAGCCATTAGATGCAACAATTGAAGAATGTAACATTGGCACCGCTGACAAGCCTAAAATAATAAAGCTATCTGCTGCTTTGCCCCCTGACCAAAAACACAAATATATTGATCTCTTTAAAGAGTTCCAAGATGTCTTTGCCTGGGGTTATGAGGACTTGAAGTCTTATGATACCTCTGTTATCCAGCACACCATTCCCCTCAAGCCTAATCAAAAACCATTCAAACAGAAATTGAGAAGAATCAATCCTGTGCTTCTTCCTTCCATTGAAAAGGAATTACAAAAAATGTTCAAAGCTGGTATCATAGCACCAATCAGGTTTTCTGAATGGATTTCAAATTTGGTCCCTACAAGAAAGAAAACTGGTGAGATTAGACTTTGTGTATACTTGAGGAATTTGAACCTAGTGTCACTCAAAGACAATTACCCCTTACCCAAAATGGACCACATCCTTCAAAGAGTAGTAGGAGCCTCAAGAATATCATTGTTGGATGGTTTCTCAGGTTTCAATCAAATCCTGGTACACCCTGATGATCAAGACAAAACTGCATTTACTACCCCATGGGGCACTTTCAAGTATGTGAAGATGCCCTTTGGATTGAAAAATGCAGGGGCAACATTTCAAAGAGCAATGGACATTGCTTTTGCAAAGGAAATTCATGATTTCTTGGTCATTTACTTAGATGATCTTACACCCTTTTCAAAATCCGACCAAGAACACTTGAAACATTTAAGACAAATCTTCATAACATGCAGAAAATATGGTATTTCCTTAAACCCCAAGAAGTCATTATTTGGTTTGGAAGAAGGGAAACTTCTAGGGCATATCATTTCGAAAAATGGCATAAGAATTGATCCAGATAGGATACAAGCTATCCTACAAATGCCTCACCCAAGGAATGTCAAGGAGCTGCAAGGATTCTTAGGAAAAATCAACTTTTTGAGAAGGTTTATCCCAAATTTAGCAGAGTTAATTAGATTACTAAACAATATGCTAAAGAAAGATTCAAAGGTCAAGTGGACTGTTGAAGCAAAACAAGCTTTTGAAAGTATAAAATTGGCCTTGACTCAAACCCCAGTGTTAACTAACCCTCAGTTTGACAGAGACTTCATCATTTTCTCCTTTGCCTCCCAACACACTATTGCTGCTGTTTTATTACAGAAAGATGACCAAGGGAATGAAAAGCCCATTGCTTTTTTCAGCAGAGCTCTTAGAGATGCCCCCCTAAAGTACCAAATAATGGAGAAACAAGCCTATGCCTTAATCAAAGCCATCAAAGACTTTAGGATTTACATCCTTTACTCCCATGTTGTAGCTTATGTACCAAGTCCTATTGTCAAAGACATCCTCACACAAGAAAACTTAGAGGGAAGAAGAGGAAAATGGATTGCAAACATACTTGAATTTGACATTGAAATAAAGCCTACAAAGCTGATAAAAGGGCAAGGTTTGGCCAAGTTAATGACAGAAGCAAATTTCCAAGCCTTAGATATCAACCAACTGGACAGTGAAACAGAGCTGGCGACTCCAAAGATCAATGTAGCCTTTGAACAATCTCCATGGTACTCTGATATCTGTTATGTGTTACAAAACCTGTGTGCTCCCCCAGGACTGTCCAGAACTAAGTCTAGGTTCCTAAAAATGAAAACATCTAAATTTTGTGTGATAGATGAGAATCTACTCTGGAAAAACCATGAAGGTATTTTGCTGCACTGTCTTCTTGAAAGTGAAACTAACAATATCATGCAATAATTCCATGCTGGAGACTGTGGTGGACATTTGTACTGGAAGTCCACTGTGGATAAAATATTAAGGGCTGGTTATTACTGGCCCACTATGTTCTCTGATATGAAGAAATTCACAACATCGTGCCACAAGTGCCAACTGTTTGAAGGCAAAAGACAGTTGCTGCCACTTCCTTTGAGGCCCATTGCAACAGAGAGACCTTTTCAACAATGGGGCTTGGATTTCATTGGAGAAATTCACCCCTCATCTTCAGGACAACACAGATGGATTCTAACAGCAACAGACTACTTCACCAAGTGGATTGAAGCTGCCCCCTGCAGACAAGCAAATGATTCAGTAATCATTCAATTTTTGGAGAACAATATACTGGCTAGATTTGGCTGCCCAGACAAGATAATAACAGACAATGCTGCTGCCTTCAGATCCAAGAAGATGGTGAACTTCTGCCATAAATTTCACATTACTTTGGGCCATTCTACAGCTTACTATCCTCAAGGAAATGGTCTTGCTGAATCATCAAACAAAAGCCTGATAAACATCATAAAGAAAGTGCTGGAAGAGAACAAAAAGAACTGGCATAAGAAACTAGTAAATGCTTTATGGGCAGACAGATTAACCACAAAAAGATCAATTGGGACCAGCCCATATGAGTTAGTCTATGGATTAGAGGCCAGGTTTCCTTCATCACTAGGAGTGCCGGTTATGAAACTCCTACAAGAAAGCCAAGCAGAGCCAAATGACATGCAAAGAAGGATTAACCAGATAATTTGTCTACAACAGACCAGAGAACAAGTTTTCAGCAGAGTGCAGATACTACAAGAGAAACTGAAAAAGGCCTTTGATAGACGAACCAAAGCGGAAGATTTCAATGTGGGGGACAAAGTTCTAAAGTGGGATGCAAGAAGAGAAGAGAAAGGAAAACATGGGAAGTTTGATTCTTTATGGAAAGGACCATTTTCTGTCCAAGCAGTACAAGGTAATAACACTTACTTCCTAAAAAGTTTGACTGTGACTGAAATGGATGAAGGTCCTGTCAATGGCAGGATGCTGAAGCACTATTTTGACTGTTCACTATGATAGAAATTCAGAGGTTCATTGTATATATGCAGTTGTACATATTCCTTTTTGATTTAAATTGTATAAAGAGGTTTTCCCAAATGCTGCACCTAGCAGCAACAGGCAGATAGAATCAGAGGTTCTCTAAGAAGGAAACACACTATTTTGACACATTCATGCAGCAGATTTCAAACTCAAAGATGGGCAGTCAAGGAAAAAGGCAATCTGACCTGCTGTTCTTGGTCTTTCAAAAGAAAAACCATCCCCATGTGGAGCCACTGTTGGATACCTATAGTAATAGGTTTCATATTTCATGATTGACAAGAGAAAAGCCAAATATGCTCTTCTTTGGTATCCCAAAGATCCCATATTTCCTAGAAAGCAAGAGCTGGGTGAAGTGTTTCAAGTATTGAGGACCTTATTTCAAATTTTGTGGATGATTCAACAGTTTAATCTGGATCATGCCATGTTTCATTTTTGTGTTGTAGAATAGAGAAAGAGGTCTGTCCAAACAGCTTAATCTTGGCAGACAAGTAGTTCAGGTAGAGAAGCAAAGGTTCCCAAAAAGTTTAATCTGGGACCTTGGAAGACATAAGGGTAGAAGTAGATAGAGAGAAAAGGAAAAGGCCAAAGAAAAGAAAAGGCAATTGAGGGTTGCAAGTCCAAGTGCCCCTCCAAGAAGAAACAAAAAATGCTAGGAAAATAGTTGGGTAGGCAGTTGTGGTTGCAGAAAGAATATGATCACCATTACACAGGCATCAATAGGTCTCTTGCCAAGGCAATAAAGCTATCAGCAAACAAAGTGGTGAATTCCATGAAATTACAGCAAAGAGGATCACTAACTTCTATTCTTTCCCTCTCTAGTCTATCACTAACACCCCCTTTCTAATTCCCCTCCTTCATTCATATTAACTCCTAATTCTACTATATAACCTCCCTTATCTTACCCCCACCCCTAATATTATTAACACTAAGGTGTATAAAACCCCAAATCTTATGTATATTCCCTCCCCTAGGCATAATAGCCATGTATTGTTCAAAAGGGACCAAAATGGCATCTGGCCACTTTGGTGAACCTATTCCACCCTATTTTCCCTTTGCTGCAAGTCAATTTGCCCTCAAATCACCTCTGCACTGATAAAACCCCTCTCCAAACCCCTTTGGCATATAAAACCTTTGCAAAGGCTAATACCCGCCTCTGGCACGTTTCCCAATCCTACCGCATGGTTGGTTAATCAAAACATTTGCAAAAACCCACATAAAACCCATAAAGTTTGATTTTTCCGCCCGCAGTATTAAAGGCGCATGTTTCCCCTCCGCCAGCCGTCGGATCAAGCCCATCAGATCCGACGGCCCACATCAATATCGGAGCGCTTCCTGTGGCGGCACGTTAACCTCCAGGAAAGTGACGTTGCGCCTTGTCACGCCTCCTCCACGCGTCATCCGTTGAACCATCTCGGAGCCCGCTCTGACATCCTCTGTGCCGTACCTAAACCGCCCCGAGCAACCGCGGCGGTTAAGGCTTTAACCGTGACCGCTGCACTTTAACCGCCACCTACCCGCCGCTGACTCGCCGCCATGTCATTGCCTGCTCGTACCTGCCTCTCGTATGGGTCCACCTCACTGCTGACTGGGTTGCCACCTCACCGCCCCTTTGACCAGTCACCCACTGCCACGTCGCCCGATGACGTCAGCTGACGTCACCTCACCATGACCCACCAATGACGTCATGCTGACGTCAGCAGAAAAAAGCGCCAAATTGGTAAAATAACCCATATTTACCAATTTTACCCGTGTTTTTACCATTTTACTGTGATTTCTGCTGAACGCTCTGCATGACCGTTTGAACTCAAATTTTCGCCAATCAGTCAATTAGCCCGGGCGACCTCCTCAAGCAGCGACTGTGCACCTTTGGTTCAACCTCTGCTCGTCGAATTACAGGTATTTAGACCGTTTCGCCCTCCATACGACCTTCATTAAGCTCAGATTTGCTCAGAGGGATAATAGAACCATAAAAACGATATTTACACCGTTCATTTCCCTCCATTCATCCACCATTGTCATTGTGAGGGCCAAGAAACACCGGCAGAGCTTTAGAAACCTGCAATTCGCATATAACCTCTGTAATTCTGCGTTTTCCCAGCAGAATTCCTAATAGACATAATTCACCCGGTTGGAGAGTTCAGTTAGACCACAGAGAGGTTCTGTCACTAGACTCTAGTAGTATTTCAATTGCTATTGAGAGAATTCCCCTTGAACACTCAAAACCTCATCTGTTTCTACAGAGGACTGCCTCCAGACTGTGTTTTTGTCATTCCACCTGTCTACCTACAATTCTTGCAACTTGAAGAGCTATGGAGACTCCTATTGCACTAAATATTAAGCCCATCAATGCCCCTCACCAGGAACTAGCATGGAAAGCCCTGGGGGACATGGACTACCAAATGCTAGATTGGTTCCCCATGGGAACCAAGTATAATGTGCTAATGTTGAATGAACTAAGAGCCCAGCACCTCAGTGGGGCAGATATCTTGGGGATTTGGGAGTCAAATTTGCCCATATACAACCTTCCCCAAGTCAATCCAATGCCAGAGCTTATTTATAGCTGCCAGGAATGCTATGACCCCAGCCAAAGAGCAGTCATAAGCCCCACAGGCCCAGTCCTGTTCCAGATCACCCCAGAGAGCATAAACCAGATGCTGCGCTTCAATACAGCCAAGAAATTGACCCCTCTATCTATGCAGAATCTGATAAACAGAGGGAGCAAGCTGTCCAGTGACCAGATTGTCAAAATCAACCAACTGTTTGTCACACCAGGCTCTGAAACAGTCAGAACCCCTCCTATTGGGTACCACTATCTAAATGAGTTGGGCAGAATGTTGGTGGATCTAATTGGCTATGTCCTAGGATTCAGGGGGTTGGAAGATGTAGATGACAGCATAATGGCAATGCTGTCTATGTTTGCCCCTGGTAAACCTCCAGCTGTGCAATATGATTATGCAACTTACATAGCAGAGAAAATCCATGAGCAGTTCATGAATCTGAAAAGGGAGAGACTGTTCAGGTACAGCTCCTATATATATCATTTATTCCTTTTCTATCAGCCAGCTACCTTCTCTGTTCCTTTGAGGCCACTCAATGCCCAAGGAATCCCAAGATCAGTTGTTTTCTGGACCTCTTTTTTTCATTCTACCTCAGTATCACCCTATACATACTGTGAGTTTATTGATTTATTTGTTCATCCAGCCCTAACAGCGCTGCAAGGTACTCCTCCTCCTAGATTAACCAATGAAATGAAGAGGATTCTACATTTGAACAAATCTTACAATATTGGCAACTGGTACTTCTACCAGAACCACACAGTCATTAGGATATATGGCTGTGAATTGAACCCATTTAGGTTGCCAAGGTATGTCCCCATGAGGCTTTTTGCCTTAGAATATTTCAGGCAGTTTGGGAACTCAGATTACCTTCACTTTCAGAGTAGAAACAAGAAGTCACAATTGAAGGTAAGAAGCCAGCTAGGTTCCTTCCTGTATAACAAGAAAGAGGAAGGGTGGAAAGAGGCACACAGCATCCTGGAAGGCCTCAGATTGCAGACCAGTTTTGAGTGGATTCCTTATGACCCCAATCATTCTATCTCCCTCAGGAGAATTAGATACAAATTGGGCAACTATGCACATAAAAGACAACCTGAAATTGAACAGTATGCCAATGCACTAGATTGGGAAGAGGGTACACTAGTAGAACAACTCACTGAGGTAGAACTACTTGAGAAAGAAGCTAGGAATGTGCAAAAAGAAACTGACTTGGAAACTTGTGGACAGGTGCCCCTCTCCTACAGAAAGCAAATTGGAACAGCTGCTAGATCTTCAGCAGCACAGCAGCAAACCACTGAGAAGACATCCCAGGCAGCAGGCAAAGACAAAGGTAAACAGATGGAACAGCCACCTGTATTGACAGAGGAACAAGTTGACACCTTGCTACAGCAGCAAGAAGAAATGGAACAGCAAGAACTGGGGCAGCAACAAGAAAAAGCACAGTCCAGTGAACAGCAGCCCTTGCAGCAGGAAAAGGGGACAGATTTACCTAGTAACACTGAGCAGCAGCCCCAAACAGAGGTGCCTCCCAGGACAGACACCAATGTAGACACCTCAGTCCTCCAAACACCACAGAAGGAGGATGTGACCAGGAAAAGGGAAAGAGAGACCCCCCACACCTCATCCTTCATCAGAGGAGAGAAGAGACAAAGACTGAATGACTCCCAAGTGGAGGACATAGCAGTAAGGCAAGCCATGGGCATGGGCCCACCCAGTGGAGAACTTTCGGCCAGCTCATCTCAGCGTGGACATGACATGACTATGGGAGGAGAGGTCAGCTCCTCCGGTCAACATAGAGAGGAGCAGTTAAGTATAAAGCAGCAGTTCATTGACATCAAAAGGAGGAGTGATCCCATAAAAGTGCAGCTCTATGATCACTTGTTAAAACTAGCTCCTAGCAACCAGCAGAGACTCATGTCTGCTTTCGATGTGAGTGAAGGCAAAATGATAATGAGCCACTTCATGCCCACAACTTTGCATCCTCAGTCCACCTCGGACTATCTAAGAACCAACATGGAGGTTCTTGCCAAAGACATACACCCTATGGACAAGATTGAATTACATAAACAAACTGGTGAAATGGTGTATGCCCCCCTGGCCGATGAGACATTGGAGAACTACAAACTAAAGAGCAGCCTGGATAACACAGCTTCTCAGTTGGAATTAGAAAGAGCATCATCACAAGCCAAGGACAACAGGATCAAGTCCTTGGAAGAGGTAATTATAGATATAGGGCATGATCCTAAAGATGTCAAAGGCATCCAAGAGCTCCTGAAGATAAGGGATGCAGACATGGCGGCCCTAAGAAAGAAAATCAAACTCCCGGCCACCATCCATCCACAAACAGATGAAGTTGCCCAGCAAAGGCAAGAAAAGGATACTACAGACCTGCTGGTATCCCTATACAAAGAGCTGGTTAGGACTCAAGACCAGCTAGGACAAACTGAAGCTGCAAAGGCAGCACTACAAGAAGCACTGAAGCAAAGAGAAGAGGGCCAACCCTCCCAGCCTCCTCCTGTGATAATAAATCTTGAGGAAGTCCCTCCAAAGACTACTCCTCCTCCTCAGCAAACAGAAGCTACAGCACCAACTACAGCGCCATCCACAGCAGCAACAACTACAACATCAGAACAGGCTGCTAGTTTAGACATGCAAAAGCTGCAAGCTGAGATCCAAGCCATGGAATCTCAAATGAAAGAGCTGGATGAGCTTAAGAAAACCTTGACTAAGGTAAATGAAAGGTTTGACAAGAGCAAACAGAATGAGGCAGCCAAGGACAGAGAGGTAAAAGCTCTTAAGAGGAGAATTGCTGAACTAGAGAAAGAGCTTGCACTAGAAAAAGTGACAGCTGAAATGAAAGCAGTGCTATGGAGCAACATTGGGCGGTCCATTGCCAACCAGTGGCAATATATTGAGACCATGGATGAGCAAATGGTGCTCATCACTAAAGCAAACAGAGAAATACAGAGGGCCAGGGCAAGCCTTGGACACATGCCAGAAGCTGCTACTAGGATAATCAATACTCTGAACTATAAGACTAGCTCTCAATTAGCTGTCATGGGAATCACCAACAGGACAGAAACAATTGCTGTAGCCAAGAGAGTCATAACATTGAGGAACCTGGTTGGAACACTGGAGAGGAGGACACAGGATATGCAAACTGAAATCAACAGATTCCTGGAAAAGTTCGTGGCACTACAAAACAGAGGCCTCCCCAGCATTTTAAGCAGTGTAGGAAGACTGCTCACCCTAGAGAATTACAATAAGAGAATTGATGCCCAGGCAGTAGCAGAGATTGCACAACCACCCAGCACTTCAGCAGAGCCAGGGCCAGCCACCGGGCAAAGTATGTATGATAGGGTGGAGAACCTGTTTTTCCTCATGAATGAAGTTGACCATCTGTTTGATACACCACCTAACTTCTTCAAATTCACAGAAGCAGATGAAACTCTAGGGGCAATCTTAGCACACCAACTGCCCACACATGATGCCTGGAGAAATTTGACACAGAAAGTTTTGTCAGGCCAGAATCAGTAACGCCATTTCTACAGGCAAATAAGCATACATGCGCAGGCACAATTTTGAAGAAAGAGATCTACAGGGAAGAGGCAGAAGCTGAGCCAACTCAGCAGGACCATTAACTCGCCACAAGCAGCAGTCACAATCACAGGTGACAAGTCCAGGATACAGCGTACAAAGCCTTAAAGACAGATCTTCCAGCATTTATTCAGAATATCTCGACCGACTTAGCTGTTCCCAAAGGCTAAAATATCTTCTGACAGAGCATTGAAATGCCTGTACTCTGTAATCAATGCTGTATTAAATTTTGGTCATAATATCTTAAGTAGTTGGTAAGAATGTAAAATCTGAGATAACTCAGAACTCAGATATTTTGTAAATCACCGCAAGTATATATTGACCCTTCACAGCAGTTGAAGGGGTTGTTGCAATTTTCTTTGAAGAGCTCTCGCTCATTGTAATATTTTCAGAGAAGTAATACAAAGGAATAATGGAATTTCCAAGGCTTGGTGTTCTTTGATGCATTGTGGTGAAAGATGAATGTTACAGGATTCCAGGGTGTTGCATAAAACAATAAGTATTCTCAAATCTCTTTGTTATATGTTTTCGAGTCTTTTGTTCTCTTTTGTTGTTTAAATGTTTTACACTTGATAGCAAGGTGAAAGGATAGTTCCAGGACTTAACCCATGATTACCCTGGACTCAAACTGAGCTATTATACATGTTTTCCTCAGATACAGTGACAGAATTGTAATTCTTAATTGCTGCATTTCAAAACTGTGTCTTTTGCTGTGATAGACATTCCCAGGGATTCAATTTTTGCCCCTGAGACATCTGTCTTCTTCTCTTAAACCTGTGTGTTGGAAATATTTAAACAATAAGTGAAAATTCTTAAATGCTTTCGCTGTTTGTGTTACCTGTTTCCAGTCATTTAATCAAAAACTGTTCTATTAAACACTCAAATGGCCCTGTAAGTCCCATCTTTCATCTCAAAGTTTCAAACACATATAGCCACAGACTCCATTGCCCAATGGTATTCAGTCTCTCTGAAAACTACATCACTAGAATCTAAAAGGAGTTTCATCAACCAAAACATAAACAAAACCAGTGTATAATAGCTAGCCTAAAACCCTATCATAAACAGTTACAAATCATAAAGAGAGAGCCCTCTCTGATCACAGTCTGGCTAGAAACAGTGATCCAAAGATTGGTTAGTGGTTACCCCGGCCGTATTCCCTTGGGAGTCATAGGGAACAACCTGGGTGTTAACACACTCCATGCCTCAAACATATAGCCATCTATCAGCCCACCAATTCTGGCCATTTTTGAACAATTTTAGCAAGATATGTTTTGCTGTGTTTTTTGAATAAATTTTGGCACAGTCATCATGGTCAAAAGCTCAACACCTAGGACATTGCGCTTTTGTTTGGGGTATCCAATGAGAAAATGGTAGAATTTTTGGATTCATAATGATGGACATGCACCATGTACTTTTTCTGAGAATTTGGAGCAAAACTAGTCGGCCAAAAGGGTCAAAAACTACCAAAAACTCACCTTTCTACCTCTTTTCTGGCTTGGTAGCTACGCGTTTGAGCAGTCTTGGGAGATTTTAATTTTGGAGGGGTAAATGAAGCCCATTTTGAAAACCAAGGGCATTTATAGAAACTAGACAGAATATTCTTTCTAAGGAGCTATCCTGGTCTAGATTTGGACATCAGGAAGGTAGTCAAAAGTCAGATTGAAGAGGACGTTGTGCGTTTGACCAGGGTTGCTGTGCATTTACCAGGGTCACTGCGTGTTTGACAAATTGTCCAGTTTTTCACTATTTTGTCCCAGTTTTCACTTTCACCATAGAAATTCATTATTTTATCCTTCTGATTGATCAATTAAATGTACTTATGATGCTTCTAGATCTTACTAGGGTAGATTCATCAAGAAAAACAAGTTCATGAGGTGTAATGTATCAGTTTGTTTGGGTTAGGGATGAGTCAATTTGACCACCCTATTTTCTTGTTTGGAGTTTAGATATTGTTAGAAATAGCTCCTACTCTCATTGATTCAACCCCTTGAGGTTAGGATGAGTTTTTTGGGGTCTATATGATGCTTTTCCTTAGTCATTGTATGGGTTGGACTGAGTTGGATGCTTATGCTTTGAAGGGACATCATTTTGTATCAGTTTTAGCAGAAGATTAATGAAAAGTTGCAGCTATTTCTTTGGGATCCATGTGGTATGATGTTCAGTTCAATTTTTATTATGTTTTCATGTGTTAAAATGTATTGTTGACTCAATTTCATCATTTCATTGCCTTTATGTGAATGTATACAAGTATGAGAGGAAGAATCCATATCTTTATGCTCTATTTTGGGTAGACATTTCACAGTCTGTGTTTTCTTTAGTTTAGGAAGAGTCCATGTTTATTACATGCTCTTTCTAGCTCCTCACCTGTCTTGAATCACCTCACCCATCAAACCCTAGAGTGCTGAGCCTTGTGCCTATCTTGCCCCATCGAACACCGTACAGTTTTGACCTAATTTCTTTTCCATAACTCTTTGGCTCTTTCTGATCCAGTAAAACCATTCAAAATCAAATCAAAACTTGTGCTACTATAACTAGCATAATATCATTTTCTCGATCTAGTCATCTTGGCTGAGATCCTTACGGAGAGAGCCCTCTCCTGGCCTAGTAGGGCTAGCTAATTGGCTAAGCGTGGTTTGTGATTACCCTGGCATTGCCTTCCTTTAGCCTGAGGTTCAATCCAGGTGATAATATAGTGGCAACCGTACTGGGGAATGAAATATTAATCACCCCAGTAAGATGTTTCATTTGAATTCTTAAGATTATGGATGATGAGTTTTAGAATTTACTAGGCTGAATTAGAAAGTTTTAAAGCAATATATAAAATTTCAAAATTAGACATATTGGCTTCTCGAAAGTACACAAGATCTAATCCAGATATGAATCCTCCAACCATTGTCAGTGATCCTCATAACTTGGCTGGAAATCTGAGAAATCTGCAGAGAAATTCCATTGAGCCGAAGAACAATCAAATTAAGATTGCATTCCTCATGTTAATTCACTCCCGAGAAGTTTAGACACTTTGCAAGACATTGGGTTTGATGTTAAGTTTGAGAAAATTTTATTTCACAACAAATATTTAAGTTGGATTGATTAGATAATTGTTGATTCCTCTATATCTTTTTGTTACCCTGTTGAAGACTTATTTCCACAAAGTAAATTAGGGTCACAACTTATTCATACTCTCAATCAGTTTCAAAACCTTTCTTCAAACTTAAACACTTGGGTGAAAAATAAGACTCATAGGCCATCTTTCGATTTTCAAAATATCTCCTTTACATATACTGCCACCCAAAAAATCCCTTACCCACTACCTTCATCTTTACAGATTTTTCACACTACTCAAGCTATCATCAATCCCCCTTTGAGTATACCGAGTACCCCAATCCTTGCTTTAAATCCACCACCTCCCCCACCTCCAGTCATGGTTTCCTGATATGCACCCCTTTTTTTAACTCAAAATCCTGGTGCCATGCCCATTAATTATCAAACTAAAATACCTTTCTTTTACGGCACCCAAACCATTACAGCTCAACAGCACGTAGACAAGATGAATGATTTCTTTGACCTCCATGAAGTTGAAATTGAAGATGTGACGATGAGGCTGTTTGTACAAAGTTTTGGAGGAGAAGTTCGGAAATGGTTCAGAGCCCTACCAATAGGTTCTATCACTACTTTACCCATCCTCCATAGACAGTTCCTAGATCGGTGGGAGGTGAAGAAAAATCCCCTTCAGATTCTGTCCAAATATGAGAACATCAAAAGAAATGTTGGCAAGAGTGTGCAAGATTATTGTGTAAGATTTAATGTAGTGTACAATGCTATCCCTGCAAACATCAAACCACCAGAGGGATTGGCTTTGCTTAAGTTTCCAGATGGATTTGATGCTGATATGGCATATTAGTTGCATGAATGTGATCCTACAACTCTAGAAGACATGCAAAAGAATGTTGTGAGCATAGAGGTGAACTTACTGGGCAAACGAGTGAGGATGAGATCAGAGTAAAGAGTGACTGTAAAAGAAGAAGCATATGTTTCAGATGTAAAAATGGATACATTGATTCGAACAATGGAAATAATGGTTGATCGGTTGTCCATCACAGATAGACCTGAACCTCAGATCCAGAATCCAAACTTTAGAGGGCAGCAACAACCCCAATTCTGAATCAAGCAAAGAGAACAAAAAGCACCAGAACAACCAGCACAACAACAACAGCAGATCAGAACTCCCTTACATCAGAATTATGTTCAACGAGTGGAAGAAGAAGATGAGGAAGATCCTATAATTGAAACAAATCACTTTTTCACTGTTGATGGTATGCCTATATTTCTGACCGAAGATGAAGAGTATGCAGAAAGTTCCAACATTCAAAAGGATGAAGACTACATCTTGGCAAATGATGTTTTTTTGGAGGCCGAATTTGATGATTATCAACGTCGTTAAATGAATTCTTTGAGCGCACAATAGAGGCACTATCATTTGAGGAGAAGAGATGTAACAATCAATCTTATTCAGAAGAGGAAGGATGTTCAATCGAAAAATGATCCCCCAAACAATCATAAAAAGGGAAAGGAGCTTGCCGATTAGAATTCTAGTAAGGTAAATCAGCCATCAACAAGTACAGGTGCAAAAGAGAAAGAAAATCAGCAAAAGGATAGTGCAACGAAGGATCAAATAGATAAGAGATACATCAGTGTCAAAGAAGTAGGAAAAGTCATGTCTTTTAATTTAAAAGGTGAAATTGCTAAATTGAAAGTGTCCATTCCTTTGACTGAACTTGTTAAGAATAGCCATTACAAACATCATGTATCTAGAATGCTGCAAATTGATCCTTTGTCTGACATGGTGAATGTTTAGGATGATCACCCTGAACTTATTTTTGGTCAAGCTATAGAAGGTCAGCTAGAGTATAGTGAAGTCCCACCCTTTTATCTAAGTCTTACACTGCATGAGTATATTCTTCATAATGTTATGCTTGATTCCGAAGCTTCCCACAATTTGGTGCCCAAGGCCATCATGGAAAAGCTGGGCCTAGATATCACCCAAAGATATCATGATTTGTACTCATTTGATTCTGGTAGAGTTCGCTGCGTTGGTCTCATGAAAGATTTGGTGGTTTCTTTATATCAAATCCAACCCAAAAATGTCTTGATGGATGTGGTAGTAGCTGATATATGACCTTGATTCGGTACGTTTTTTTCTAGAACATGGGGAGCCAAGCTTAAAGGAACTTTACAACTTGACTTCTCTTATGCTACAATACCTATTTTCGGTCAATTGAGAAAGTTGTACCAGGAAAAGAAGATGAAGTATATGGTCACTAGTAAAGAGAAACCCATAAATCATCCGATAAATGTTGTACATACAAATTTAGAGTCTTTTGTTTTGTACACTGATAATGGATTGAATGATGTATATATTTAGCTTGTAGAAGTAGATGTACTAGAAATTTTCAAGAGTTTTAGAGCAGTTCTTAATCAAGAAAAGGAAAAAATGGAAATTCCTTCTAAGAAGCCTCCACGGGAGCAGAAATTTAGTGCAGAGCAGAAAAGTGAAGTAACCAACCAAGCTCATATCAAAACTAAAGCAGAATTCCAACATCTGGAACATGAAGCTGGCCTTTGGAGCATGGACTTCAATGGTGCTTTGGGTAAAGATGGTGTCGGTATTGGAATTTGGACTCAAAGTCCTATTTTTCAGCCAGACAAAGTCTCAAATAATGTTAGAGTGTGTTCCTACAAATTAGCTTTTGGTTTCTTTAATAATGAAGCGGAGTACGAGGCATTGATTACAGGTTTAGAATTTTTGAAGAAACTATGTGCAAAAAGGATTTCTGTTTATGGTGATTCAGAGCTGGTGATTAAACAAGTAAAAGGGTAATATCAAGTGAAGCATACGTGCATGAGAGCTTATAGGAACGCAATCCTAGGCATCTTGAAAATGTTTCCAGAATATAGCTTGACAGTCGTGCCGAGAAGTCAAAATATCATTGTTGATTCACTTGCTACTGCAACAAGCAATTTGAAAATTCCAATCAATTCTAGCAATAAATTTTAAATTCATGTCAAACATAGGCCTACTGTTCCTAATAATCTGAGATATTGGTAAGTTGTTTGGGGTGACAATGACATTAATTCCTTTTTTCCGAATGAAGGGAAGTTTAAGAATTCTTTCATTGATGGTGTTTGTGAGTCTGATGAACAAGATATTGAGGTAAATCAATGGATGTTCTACAGATGAAGGATAATGTTATTCCTAGTGGTCTAATACCTTTAGAGGAGTTTTTCGATCAAGATGATGTGGCGAGAAATCCAAACTTGGTTCCTACTAACAAGGGAGTTGGAGATGTAAACCTTGGGATAGTAGACAAGCGCAAGCTTGTAAAGTTATCAAAAACATTGTCTCCTGAATCAAAGGCTAAGTATGTTAAGTTTATTTCTGAATTTTTTGATGTTTTTGCATGGGATTACTCAGATTTGAAAGTATATGACAAGAACATCATTCAACATACTATTCCTATCAAGCCGGATCAAAAACCTTTTAGAAAAAAGTTGAGGAGAATCAATCCAAAGCTATTTCCATCCATCGAGAAAGAGGTCAATAGATTGTTTAAAGCTGGTATCATTGTTCCAATTAGATTCTCTAATTGGATTTCAAATTTGGTCCCAGTACAGAAAAAGACTGGAGAGATAAGGTTGTGCATTGATTTCTAGAACTTGAATAAAGTATCCTTGAAAGATAATTACCCTCTTCCTAAGATGGATCATATTCTGCAAAGAGTAGTTGGAGCATCATGAATGTCACTACTAGATGGCTACTGAAGTTACAATCAGATCTTGGTGCATGAAAGAGACCAAGACAAAACTACCTTCACAACACCATGGGGAACTTTTCAGTATGCTAAGATGCCATTTGGGTTGAAGAATGTCGGAGCCACTTTTCAATGAGCAATGGATATAGCTTTCGCTAATGAGAAGGATGCCTTCTTGGTAGTTTATTTAGATGACTTGAAAGTATTTTCTGGTTCTAATGATGAGCATTTACACCACCTCAGGATTGTTTTTCAAAAATGCAGGAAGTTTGGGATTTATTTCAATCCAAAGAAGAGTCTTTTTGCCATGGAGGAAGGTAAACTCCTCAGTCATATAATTTCTAAAGATGGTATTCGCATTGATCCTTCAAGGGTGGAGGCAATCCAAAAAATAGACTTTTCGTGCAACAAAAAGGAGATTCAAGCTTTTAATGGTAAGATGAAAATCTTACGCAGATTTATACCAAACTTGGCTGAGCATTTGCGTGAGTTAACTAATATGTTGAAGAAGGACAACACTATGAAATGGACCAAGGATGCCATGAAATTTTTCAACTTGGTAAAACTTGCTTTTACCATAGCCCCGGTTTTGATCAGTCCTAATTATACTCATGGTTTTATTATATTTTCATTTGCATCTGAGCACACTTTGACTATGGTGTTGATGCAAAAGAAGGATCAAGTGGAGCAGCCCATTGCATTTTTCAGTCAAACTATCAGAGATCCTGCTTTGTGCTATAACATCATTGAGAAACAAACTTTGGCTCTTATAAAGGCATTGAATGATTTTTGAGTTTACATTCTACATTCACATACCATAGCATATGTTCCTAATGCAGTTGTCAAAGATGTCCTCATGAAAAATGATCTGGAGGGAAGAAGAGGTAAGTGGATAGCAGCGATGTTAGAGTATGATCTTGAGATTAAGCCTACCAAACTGATCAAAGGTCAAGGCTTAGCAAAACTCATGGCTGAGTCGAATATTCATGCTCTAGACATAAATCTCATTGCAGGAATGTTAGATGACGAAGATGGTGGCACACTCATTCAGGTATCAGAGATGTTTCTCAACTCACCTCAGTATTCTGATAGAGTATATGTTCTTTAGCATCTTTCTCCTCCTCCCGGAATGTCAAGAAGTAAAGTTAGATCACTAAAAATAAAGTGTGTAAAATTCTGCATTTTAGATAGTGCTCTCTATTGGAAAGATCCAAGAGGGGTTCTCCTTAATTGTTTGGTTGAAGATGAAGCTCAATAGGTAATGAATGATTTCCATAGAGGATATTGTGGTGGTCATTTGTTTTGGAAAACAACAACTAATAAAGTTTTGAGAGCAGGATATTATTGGCCATCTTTGTTTTTAGATTTATATAAGACAGTCATGAACTGCCACGAATGTCAAGTTTTTCAGGGAAAAAGGAAGTTGCTTCCTCTTCCTTTGAAGCCAGTTATAGTTAATGCACCTTTCTAGCAGTGGGGGCTTGATTTCATAGGAAAATTTCATCCTATATCATCAGCATAGCACAGATGGATTTTGACAGCTATCTATTACTTCACCAAGTCGACTAAGGCCATTCGAACAAGGAAAGCTATGGAAACGATAATCATTCAGTTTTTAGAGTCCAAATCTTGTCTCATTTTGGTTGACCTCACAATATTATTACAGATAATGCAACATCATTTAAGTTAAAGAGAATGGTTGAGATTCACAATAAATACAATATCACATTGGTTCATTCCATGACATACTACGCGTAGGGCATTGGACTAGTTGAGTCTTCAAATAAATCCTTGGTAAACATTATTAAGAAGATGTTGGAAGCAAACAAAAAGAATTGTCATCGAAAACTTTTCAATGCTTTATGGGCCGACAGAGTGAGTAGTAAGAAATCAATAGGTATGTCTCCTTTTGAGTTGATATATGGTATTGATACAATGTTTCCCACATCCCTTGCCGTCTCAGTCATGAGATTATTATAGGAAGCTGGCAGTGAAGAACATGATATTCAGTGCCTATTAATCAAATCATCCACCTTCAACGAACAAGAGAATAGGTTTCTCAAAACACTTTCCGGCTAAAAGAGAAAATAAAGAAGATTTATGACCGCAAAACCAAGGCAGAAAATTTTCAGCTGGAGGATGTAGTGCAGCGATGGGATGCACGAAATGAAGAAAAAGGAAAGCATGGTAAGTTTGACAATCTATTGAAAGGATTCTATAAAATCTCAGCTTATCGAGGAAAGAATGCATTTTTATTAAAGGAAATGGATGGTCAAGAATGCTCAAGAGGACCAGTGAATAGTAGGCCGCTGAAACACTACTATTTCTGATGCAGTTTGTTGAAGTTTCTTCACTGTCATTGTATATACTAATTTTCTTTCCTTGCAAGATTTGAAGTACAATGTCATTTGAGCTTGGGGCCTGAAGTGAAGGCTATAAAGATTAAATGATTTGTGCTGAGTTTAGTTGGTTTTTAAGTCAGTTGTGAGTCAGTTTTTAGTTTGTATTGAGTCATCATTCTTCACAATTTTCAAAATAATTTTCAGTCTTTCATTTGTTTGATCGTATTGGCCCAATCTGCTAGGCACTTGGTCTACGGTGTTCTTAACACCTCCAAGGAGTTTCCATCCCCAATAAGACCAATGTTAGTGTCATTATATGCATACTTCCATCAAGGATCAAATCTGCTCTTTGCATTTTCATTTTAGGTGTCTCATACTGAATTTTTTAATCATTCCATTAGGTCATGTTAAAATGGTCCTGTTACACAGTAATTTATCACTGCCTTCCTGTCAGTCATCCTGTTGTGCCAAGAATTCATAATCACTAAGTTCCTGCTTTCTGAACTGGCCCAAAAACCCATTTTTCTAAAGTTTTGTCCATCAACGCGTCTGTTCCTAAAATATCCGCGATGACTGGCACCCTGTAGTGTATTCCGTGCGCTGCCAGCGCAGAAGGACATCACTTTTCCGCGTTGGTCGACAGCGCGCCTTTCCCGTGTACTTCCGCGCTGACATGACTGTCCTAGTTATTGAGACGCGACGACAGCGCGACAGTTGCCTAATAACCCGCGCTGATCCAGTTTGGGCGAATTTGTTCAAACAGCCAGCCTTCCAGATGATTCCAGGCTTGGTTGTTAGCTTTGTGCATATCGACTCCTTTCCATGGCATGTTTGTTCGACCCTTTGCAACAGCTTCCCTTGAAGATAAGCCCATCCTTCCAACCTTTTAGGAGACTCCTTCTCCTATATAAACTCCCACCATTACCATGAGCAGCTAGTTAGACATTGCTTGGAATAGCTTGGATTGTACAGAGCTTATAGTGCTCAGATTGCTGCTACTATAGGTTTGGTGTGCTAGGTGTGGAAGTGATTGATTGCTTAGGGAAGGTTGTTTTGTATTACTTGTGTGTGAGAGAGAGAGTTGTTTGTCTTGGGAGAATCATCCTCAAAGGTGAATGATTGAGAAACATGCTGACTGGCCCCTCCTGAGAAGGTTACCGACGTCAGAACATTTGGTTGTACTCTTCTCTATTCTGATTAATAATAAATGACTGTTATTATTGTTCCATTCTCATTTTTCTATGCAATGGTTAAATGTGAATTACATCTTTTCTGACCGATGTATGGTTGCTTTTACTAGATTTCACGCTTGCGTTTGTTTCCTCTTCGTGTGTGCAGGTATCTATTCGCGGAGATCGCGGAGGATTGTGACCAGCCGAAGCGAAGGAGCGAAGGCAATATCTCTTCGTCAAACGACGGCATAGGAATCCAAGTAGGTGCCCTTTGCCTCTTGTTTAATCGTAATTAGGAACATGCATAGCAGCGTTGTGTGATTGTTGCTAGACCCCCGCTGGGCTAGTAGGGATCGCCTCTATCCGTAGAGGGGATTTACCTCTCCAACAATTTGGCGACTCCGCTGGGGAGCAGCCTTTTTGTCTCTTGAGTCCACTTTTGTGTTTGACTTTGATTGGTCTCTTTTCCGAGTTTTTGGGATTGTCTCTCTGCTTATAAACTTTCTGGGTACTTCTGGGAAGTATCTTAATTGTTAAAAGGCTCTTGCCTTTGGTTTGGGAAGTTTTTGCTTTGGCTTTGCTTGTTTTTTACTCTCAGCGCGCTTTAATTCGGAACAGTCGCGCTGACATCGCACCCCTGTTCCTTTGGTATCCTTTCCATCGTGTCTGTACGTCTAACAGTCGCGCTGACCTTGTTTTCAGAGACAGTGCACTTTATTCGTGTCCTTCCGCGCTGACATCGCGCCCCCGAGTCTTTGTGATTTGTGTCATCGCGTCTGTGTGGCTTCTTTCCGCACTGACCTCGTTTTTCTGAGATAGCGCGCTTTATCCCTGTCCTTCCGCGCTGACGTCGCAAAGTTGCTACAGGCCTCCTCCTGTCAGCACCGAGTTGCTGAAGGCTACCCGCGCTGATCCTGTAAAGTTCATTTTTGACCAAATTAGCCTCCTGAACCTCTTGCTGTGACTATCCCTTCTTCTCTCCGCCTGTTTTGTGACTTGCTTTTCACTGTCTGAACTCTGAACTGCTTGATTACGGAGTTTGGTTCCATAGGGTTCCGTTTTTTCTCAGTTTTTTAATTTTGCGAATACCTTCCCTTTTGCTTTCGCTGCTTGGTTCATGTTTCCATCATTACTTTTATAGTTGCTAGATTGTGTTGAGTCTCTAATTGACTGGTTGTGACTCTCATCCTTCGGGTGTTCGCTTTTCTCCATTGATTTCGCACTCTAGCCCTAGGACATCTAGAGGCCATGTGTGTGTCAAGCCTATCGTAGGAATCTTGTTTGCTTGTCTGACCAGCCGATTTCAGATTTGTTTATGCACTTGTTTAGTGATTGTTGGAGTGTTTTGGGTTGTGTTTCCAAGTGGTTTTCACTTCCTCCTTACTTGCAATTCTTGCTTGTCTTGCCGAGCTTAGATCACATAGCTCGTGCAGAACTTAGTGTTCCTTTGATTTGGAAGCTTAGGTTGAGTGTTTTGGGAACTTTGTGTGCTTTCATTAAGTAGTTTGCTTGGTGTTCCGGTTCCTCCAAATTCATTTAGATGCTTTGTGCCATTGAAAGGAAATCAAACTAGTAGCTTTGCTTTAAAAAATTGAAAAGGAAAAGAACATTTCGTTGATTTGCATCTTCAAAAGAAAAAGTTTCCTTTCCTCGCTTTAGTTGCATTAAGTTGCTTGTTTGCTTATATTTGTTTTGTTTGGTCAAAATTCTTTGCCCTCTCATAGCTAGAATTCATCGAACAAAATGAAATTCTTTGGCATGTAGTTTGCATCTAGGTAATTGTGAGAGAACATACGATAGAGCTTGAAATCGAAACTTAATCTCAAGATCAACTGTAAAATGAACCAAATGAATCTAAAAACGCATTGGAACTAAACGCAAATATCTAGAGGTCTAGGTTAGAGACGTGTTCTGGCGTCTTTAAACATAGTCACTGTTGTTTCACATTAGGTTGGGTGATTCCTCCTTCTGTGACTCGATAGTGGTCTAACACGGACTGCGCTCCCACGTACCGTCGCGTATATAGGGAGACCCCACTAGGATTTTATCCTTTATCCATAGGAAGCCGAGTCTGCCGCCTTGTGAACCGTAACGCACCGAACACAGCATTCAGGAAGATTGACTGCAGTACGGAAAGTCCTTGGCTCTCATACGATTGCTGAGGTGTATAAGCAATTTTACGGGTTGCTTGGTAAACCTTATACCTAGAGTCTCCAGAGCAGTCACTTTTGATCCTTTTCGGACTCCCTAAATGAAAAGGTGCCTGTGAGCGTCTTGTCACTTCGTGCTCATTAAACATTCGAAGGAGACTGGAGTCATCTTTTCATCCTTTTCTCGACTCTCGAAACATGAAAAGGTCAAGTTTGGTTCTTGTGTCTTAAAATTAATTTGGCCACGATAACATCACCCGGTTAGATCTTGTGTAGGTTATCTTGAGTAGGTTTCGTTTTCGTTCGCTATGGCAACTTTTCCAGGATTCACTAACCCAGGTTCCCCCTCTGATGAGAATCCAGGACAATTCCCTCCTCTTGGGAATGTTGGTGCTCCTTATATGGCAACGTTGTCCCTACCTGGGTTAACTGTCGGGTTGCCTGTGTGGTTGTTTTCAACCTCTTTGGTCCCTACCGTATCGGCTGTTAGTCCATCAGTCCCTCCACCTGAACAACGTCATGTTGATCCTAAGGTGGATCTCTCCCCTTTGACGCCTACTTCTACGTCATCCTCTTATACTTCGCCTGGTGAAAGTCTCGATTCGCATAACCATGTGGCTAAGAAGAAGAAGAAGAAGACCAAGAAGAAGAAGTCCCCTAAGGGAGAGCCTACACACACAGTTCCCCCTTAAGTCCAGCTATCCCCTCCAGTATACCTGAAGTTGGGTCACCTTCTGCTCCTCCGCGGAAGGTCAAGTTTCCTTGTCGATTATGCAAGGAGGACCATCTCCTTCGCGATTGCCCTGGCATTCCCAGGGTATTAGAAGTTTGGTCTCACAATCCAGCCCGCCCTCCATCGTCCACTGATGATCATGGCGATGCTACCTCATCAGTTGGGAATTGTAAGGAGAAAGGGAAGCTTCAAATCCCCTGCCGACTTTGTGAAGGCAAACATCCCCTTCACCTTTGTCCACTCATGGATAAAGCCTCTGCTATGTTGGAAAGTCTTGCTGCTCCTCCGAATCCATTTCCCGCTGGTTATCAACGTCTTTCTACAGCTGTAGATGGCGCCCCTGTTCACAAAGAGATCACTTCAGATCCCCCTTTTGTCCAGGCCCCTCTTCCCGAACCTAGCTGTCCCCAGCCTGTTCCAGACCCGTCGTTGGTCGGAAAGGGTGTTGATTCGAGTTCACCTCCTCTCAACCACTCTGTTTCGGAAGAGCAAAATTCTCATGTTCTTCTCGTCTCCTCAGATTCTCCTGAGCTTGATAAAGGTTCTCCTGAAACCTCTCCGGAGAATTTAGATTCAGTTCTTTCCGAGCAGGGGGGCAACCATATGGTTCCCCCACCAAGTAGTTCGGTCATCTCCTTTGATTGGAGTCGTTTGACTGCCCCTCCCCTTCCATCCCATGTGCCTTTCTGGGTCACCGCCTATGCTTGCAATAAGGCGCTGCCCAGCACTGTGTTAGACGAAGGAGCATCGGTTAGTCTCATGCCCGTTACTACTTGGTGAGCTTTGGGTTCCCCATCGCTTGTACCTGTCGCACCGCATCTCACCGCGTTTGACGGAGGAACGAGTCAAACTTTAGGGATCCTCCCGAAATTCCCTATTACTTTGGGAGGCAAGACTGTCTATATAGACATCTCAGTTACCCAAGGTTCTTTAGACTTCAGTCTTCTCCTTGGTCCTGATTATGTGTATGCCATGGGAGCCCTTGTTTCTTCACTTTTCCGTGTGGTTTGCTTTCCACACGACGGAAGAATCGTGACATTCGACCAGTTATCGTTCATTCATCCACAAGCCCCTCCCGCGCATTCGTCTTTCCCTCCTGGTTTTTATCCACAAGTTGCATCTGCCTCGCCGCATATCAACTACGTGGCCACCCACCCCATGCCCGTACCCAGTGATGACACCATCGTGCATAGTGTCCTGGGGGCATTAGGTCCTGATTTCCAAGATGTTGGCCTCCCCTCTGGAGCCACTTTCTTGGGGGCCTCCACTTCCCGTTCATTACGATGAAGTCGGGATGGAGCACAGTTCCTTGTCTTGTGTCAAGCTTGCTAAAAAATGAAACACGGCGTTCCAAGGATAGTTTTGCTAATGTATCAACCTCGTTAAAAGAATGAAATCACTTTGTTCCGAGGACAGTTCTTTTACCTGTGTCAACCTCGTTAAAACAATGAAACATAAGCTCGTGCAATTCGAGCGCAATAACCTTTTTGTCAACCTTCAACCCATTTTCAATGGCTTGAAGCTTGGGGGGCATGTACCTCGAATTGAGACACGATGCTGGGGGCATGCCCGTTCCTTTCCCATCAAGCATAGTTTGCATGTATATACGTGCCTTTAAGCTTGCATCAAAAATAAAATCCATTGTTCAAAGCATAGTTTGCATACGTGATTATCATGTGTGTTTTCAAGCTTTCATAAAAATAAAATATGTGCATATTTCACGATGGGTCGTTTGTTATGCAAGTAGATACATCAGATCACATGTGTGTCGAACAGTCGCATAGCATATAAAACACATCATCATATGTAAAATATCCATCTAAGATTAAGCATACGTTAATTTTCTCAAGCATAGTTTGCGTGTGTGTTGTGTGTGCTTTTAAGCTTGCATTAAAAACATTAAAAATGCATGGGTCATCTGTTGTGCAATTCATACATAAGATCACATTTGTACTGAATATTTGCATAACATAAGCAAAGCATCATCACATGTAAACAAGATCCATCTAAAAAGCCGGTATGTATATATATATATATATATATATATCGTGTGGCGCACTAAGGCGCTCAAAAATAGGTGTACATGTCCAAAATATCAGTACATCTGAGTCATGTGTCTCAAAATAACAGTGGAAATAAAACCTAGGTAACTATTGAGCCGGGTGATGCTCTCTGTAGTACACAGCTGCTCGTGCTACCCGTCTCAGAAGGCGGTGCACCCTGGGTTCCACCCCCACTGTATGGATTTGATGCTCTAAGGGGACCTCTTCGACCCCCTGGTAGTCAGGCACTCCCTCCAGCAACCCCTCAAGGTTGCGAGCTACAGTCTCTGACGTGTCAACCCCTGGAGGGACTAAGGCCAAGGCCCCAGCTCCCTGTCCTTCTCTCCGTGCCTCGGCAGCCAGGCCAATCGGTCTAGTAGGCCCCACATCTGCATACCATGACATTTATTAAGACATGTACATAAAAAATTCAAAAACATTGCAAAACTCAAAAAGTCAAGTGTTATACCTGCATCATCCCACTGTTCACCTGGGGGCAGCACCATATCAGGGTCATTGCGGAAATCCATGCCCGTGTATGGCCAGTCCTCCACGAAGATAACATGTTGATCTAGCCAGTCCCGGAAGAATGCTCCCCAGCTATGTGGAGGGCCACCACCTCCGCGTGGCATGATGCGAGCCCATCGTGTGGCCCTCGTCTCCCGAGGATCCCTAGGAGCATCCACGTCCATCGTGTGCAGCCGCATGGCTGGCACTCGCTCTAGAATGAGAGGGACCAGGATAGACCCGTAGCCAAACTGCTTCGTCTCTCCGCGACGACAGTTGCTCAGCTTCCTCTTCATGTTGTTGGTCACTGCTGTGGCCCAATCAAACACTGTAGGCTTGAGGCAATCGAGAGCTGGCATAAGGTGGGTCTTCGAAGCCTCGTGGTTGGCCATGCTTCCCGCTGCCCGGGTCACCATGAACAGGATGGTGCGAAGGACTATGTTTCCCACTGTGGGGATTGCTACTTTCCTGCTCCGCGTCTTTTCAACCTCCGGACATACTCGAGCCATGAGATCATCTAGAGGACCGCCGCCAGGTCGTTGTCCCTCTATGATGGGCCTCGCACCCCGGCGTGACAACCCAGTCAGGAAGAAGATATCCATGTGGTCAAATTCAATATCTTGGCCCCGGATGGTGAACTTCCCATCCACCGGGTTCCATGCCCTGATCAGTAGCTCGAGGAGATCATGTTGGGCTCTTAGGCGCGGTGTGAGGAAAAACTTCATGAACCCGCAAGCCCGCATGGCATTGCAACAATCCACACTTGCCCAAGCAGCTATATCTTCGACCTCGTGCACTCTTTCCTGCCATTGGAAAGCCATTACGTCCTGCACAAGCCATGAAAAGAAATTAGAAGTGCTGGCATGGAATTTTTTACGTTCAAAATTGAAACAAATTTTTTTTCCGCGCCAGCGCGGCTGTTTTAAAAACAGCCGCGCTGGCCATGGCAACCCTTTGTTATTTTTCAAGGTCAGCGCGGAAGAACATGGGTTTTCCACGCTGACCCGAAGTTGGCAGTGTTTTGTCCTAATTCGGCCAGCGTGGACCCGCGAGGGATATCCGCGCTGACCGAGAGCGCATCTATGCGCAAAGAATTCGCCCAATTGGGCAAATTCGACCGCTAAAATCCTATCAAATATGATCAAAATGCAGGGCAAGGAGAGGAGAACCTACCTAGAAGAAGCGGTTCGAGAAATGGTGTCCGTACGGGCTGGAAATCACTCCGTCAACTTTCTGGCTTCTCCACGTCCTTCACGTCCCAAAATGGTAAAATGGTAAAAATGATTTTTCACCCCCCCCTATTTATAGTAAAAACTCACAAATGACCATATTTCTGGGTTTCTACCATCTTTTGCCATGACTTTAGCCCTAGATTTGTCAAATGCATGTTTTAATATGTTTTTTACACATATCGAATGGATTTATGTTGGCAGTGCTCTTGTGCAGGTTCGGATAAACCAGCTTGGTCGTGATGGTTCTCCGTGCATTTGGTCTCCAAATATGTCGTCTCTAAGCTATTTTCCGACATTATACGAGAGAAGATAGCCGAGCCTCCTTTCGGCTCATTAAAAGGAACGAAAGGCGGTCATTTTAAGCTCTTTTTCGACCGTTGAACTAAAAAGATTGCCGGGTGTTTGTCGTTTCACACTTGATATCGGCTCTAAAACGATGTGTTTTCGACCGCTTTTTTACTTTTTCAGGTCGAAGGCACTATCCACGAAAAGTACTCGTCGGTCGTAATGGTCGGGCGGTTCTTTCGAGCATAGTTTTATACTTTTTCGGGCTCGAGAGACACAACTGTACAAAAAAGGACCCCCCTGGAGTCTCCTTTTCCGCGATCTTTTCAGACTCTCGAAACAAGAAAAGATGCCGAGTTTTTCCTTTGTCAGGCTCGTTAAACACTCAATGACATCGGGTATTGTCGAAATGATACTCATCAAGCATATGCTATCCCCGTCAAGCTTGTCATCCAAAAATAATCGGGGTACCTGCCAGAAATGGTGGGGAAAATGGAACTATGATTACAGTCGTGTCGGCAGTACGTCGCTCTTGAACATGGCACTCCGCTGCTTCGTGTCTGGGTGGGGCCATCTCATCTTGTTTTCACTAGCCTCCATGGGTTTGGGTTATCCTATTTGGCCTCTCATTTGCTCATTGCCATCATCACCATATCCTCTGCTCATTTGATGTCAAGTACTGCCAAACCCGCTTTAGTGCCGCCATATGTTCAAGAGAAGTTGACCTCTGCAACAATACAACCTCATCTGCTATCTCACACAAACTATTTTACCTCTGTCTCGCATCGATGATGTGGGAAACATCATGGCCCACCTTCGATCAAGGTCCTTTCCCGTCGACTCCAACTTATTATCCGGGACGGTGACTTAGAGACTCCCTTCCAGTGCCTTAGAGCCTGCATGCCTCAATGGCAGGTTCTTCGTGTTCGACGCGAGGTTTTCATCATTGACCTCTGATTGGATGATTATGTGGTTGTTCGACACCAGCTCATTGATTCACACTCCACGGATTGTACCTATAGTACCTTGAGGGCCATTGTCATTATTGGTGGTACCTCTCGCGTCTGTTAACAGTTTTCATCATTGGCTGGTAATCAGACGATGTTCACGCATGTTCGACTCCAACTCCTGTATTCACATGCTTGAACTTGTACTTTGTTCGGGTCGGGACGGAGCGCAAGACCCTGGATCCCTGTGTGTTATGGTCCAGGCTGCGATTTTGTGGATGATCATTACATGACTCATTGATGGATGGTTGCACCCATACCTGAGTCTTCGTGGATGGCTGCGACCATACCTTATCATTATTCTGGTCTGTTTAGCTGGGTGGCTGCATCCATTCCACGGACCTTTTCGCACGTCTTTGGATGGCTGCACCCATGCCTAGACTGCATGTACTTGATTGTCAGAGATTTTCGGTCCTTCCTGGTGGTGTTCCAGTTCGGCGTGTGTTGTAAAGCATTTCACCCCTCCCACTCTCTCGGTCTTCATGCTTTAGGGGGCATCTGTTACACAGTAATTTATCACTGCCTTCCTGTCAGTCATCCTGTTGTGCCAAGAATTCATAATCACTAAGTTCCTGCTTTCTGAACTGGCCCAAAAACCCATTTTTCTAAAGTTTTGTCCATCAGCGCGTCTGTTCCTAAAATATCCGCGATGACTGGCGCCCTGTAGTGTATTCCGTGCACTGCCAGCGCGGAAGGACATCACTTTTCCGCGCTGGTCGATAGCGCGCCTTTCCCGTGTACTTCCGCGCTGACATGACTGTCCCAGTTATTGAGACGCGGCGAAAGCGCAACAGTTGCCTAATAACCCGCGCTGATCCAGTTTGGGCGAATTTGTTCAAACAACCAGCCTTCCAGATGATTCCAGGCTTGGTTGTTAGCTTTGTGCATATCGACTCCTTTCCATGGCATGTTTGTTCGACCCTTTGCAACAACTTCCCTTGAAGATAAGCCCATCCTTCCAACCTTTTAGGAGACTCCTTCTCCTATATAAACTCCCACCATTACCATGAGCAGCTAGTTAGACATTGCTCGGAATAGCTTGGATTGTATAGAGCTTATAGTGCTCAGATTGCTGCTACTATAGGTTTGGTGTGCTAGGTGTGGAAGTGATTGATTTCTTAGGTAAGGTTGTTTTGTATTGCTAGTGTGTGAGAGAGAGAGTTTTTTGTCTTGGGAGAATCATCCTCAAAGGTGAATGCTTGAGAAACATGCTGACTGGCCCCTCCTGAGAAGGTTACCGACGTCAGAACATTTGGTTGTACTCTTCTCTATTCTGATTAATAATAGATGACTGCTATTATTGTTCCATTCTCATTTGTCTATGCAATGGTTAAATGTGAATTACATCTTTTCTGACCGATGTATGGTTGCTTTTACTAGATTTCACGCTTGTGTTTGTTTCCTCTTCGTGTGTGCAGGTATCTATTCGCGGAGATCGTGGAGGATTGTGACCAGCCGAAGCGAAGGAGCGAAGGCAATATCTCTTCGTCAAACGACAGCGCAGGAATCCAAGTAGGTGCCCTTTGCCTCTTGTTTAATCGTAATTAGGAACATGCATAGCAGCGTTGTGTGATTGTTGCTAGACCCCCGCTGGGCTAGTAGGGATCGCCTCTATCCGTAGAGGGGATTTACCTCTCCAACAGGTCCACTGGTGGTTGTCAATTGATCTCTTGCATCATTTGCATCATTTGCTGTTCAATTATTGTTCAATTATTGTTCAATTGAAATCAATGAAAACCTAGATTAATAATCTCCCCCTTTTTCATTGATAGCAATATTCTTCTTCTCATTCAGTTGAGGTTCCAAATATGTTACTATAAGTGTCAAGGTAGTTTCCTTTCCATTAGGTTTTAGGGTTCATTTCCAAGGTATTTCTATTAGGTCTTAGGGTTCATTTCCAATGTCAAAAGCATGATTTCAAATGTAAATAAAGGGAAGAAAAGGTATGAGGATGACCAATAAACAAAGAGTAATTTTCAATAAGTCATAATGATTGTATAAAGATCTTTCTTCACTGATGTAATTTTCATCTCAAAAACATGTTTTGAGATGAAAACAAAGTATTTTAGTTTGCTTATTTTTTTTGATGTAATTTAAGTCATTATATGTAATAATTATTCCCAATGCTACCCAAGCATGTCTCCTTGCTGCAAGAAATGAAACCATTGAAGAAATCAGTTCAATCAAAGCATCATCCACCTGTCAAGAGAAAAAAAGGGTTAGAAAGTCAAAAAGGCATTAAAGTGAGAATTTGAAAAATGACAAATAACTTTAGAAAGTGGGTATACAAACTCATGAATTAACATCATTTCAAGTATAAAGCCTCTCAAGGCACTCTTGAAAGACTCATTTTCACTCTAGTACTCTTACAACTCCTTAGCAAAAGAAATATGGTGATTTTAAAGTGAAATTGGGAAAAACAGAGCAAGAGAACGCATTCAGCAGGGTCGTTGTGCATTTACAAAAGATCCTAGTGTTATTTACAATGGCATTGCACCCCTATAGAGGTTGATGTATGTTTGACCAAGTCGCTGCGTGTTCGCCAGGAAGGAGCTAAAACATGCTAGAAACTCTCCATTTCCACCAAGTTTCCAAGTTGGTCATCATATACTTCAGCAAATCACGTTGGTGGCAAATTTACTCACTCCTTCCCTCCATTATTCACTTACATAGGGTTTACGTTGTTTGTTTTTATTCCTAAGATCAAACCCTATTCATACATTCCCACCATCTCAAAACATATTTCCTAGCTTTCATTAACAAATATCACCTATCACCTATCACCTCCCTCATTCCACACATCCCCATCTCCTCCTCATCATCTGTCCTCACATAATTCCAAATTTCCCATACCCATAGTCCATTCTACCATTTCCCTAGGGTTTTGATAGCAACAAATCATGGCAAAAGAGGAGCACAAAGTCAGAGTGAGGAAGAAACACAATAAAGGAGGAAATATAAGAAAGGAGGAAAAATTATCAGATATGAGCCAACAAACACCAGAGAACTCATGGCATCTCCCATCACTATCATAAGCCTCAAACATATGGGATGTTTTGAGTTTTGTGAGAAGGTGGAAAGGACACAACATCATTTTTAATTGACTAAACAGTTCATCATCAACCTCCATGACAACCAAGCAACCCTTTCCGATGTCACCTTTACCATATCTTATGTTATCATATCAGTTGCTACTGGGATATTGGGGGAAAATGGTTTAAACAGGTAGATTTGGATTATTGCTACTATGAACCATATCTTAAACCCAGCCACAAGAATGAAAGAAGGAGGATTTTTCCTTTCTCTTACCTCCTAGACAGATATGTTCCTATGATGAAAATCATCATGAAGTACTTCACATGTGAGGGCAGGTTTTCTAGGCTCTATTCCTATCATATTCGGTTACTCATGCATTTCACAAGAGTCAGAATTCTCAATCTTCCCTACTATCTTTACCAGGATATTGATAAGATGTCATACATTGCTTGAAGGAAAGATCGTGATCATCAAATGCATAGCATATTTCACCATTCTCTCATCAAGATGATAGTCCTACACTGCCTTGATCATCTTAACATTGCATGGGACACTTTCATATCCAATGATATTTTCACAGTCCCACCTATTCAGCATGGACAAGGAGCCCCTTCATCCTCTCATCCACACACCTCCATTCCTCCACCTTAGCATATACATCATTCATGTTAATCTCATGAGTCAACCACACCATCACCTCCATCAACACCTTTTCATTAGTGTATTCATCCACCTAGTAGAGGTAAAGGAACTGAGCAGGACCATATTGAGCATGGTGAGATAAGTAAGCCCAAAAGGGTTGGTTTAGGTACCTTGGCACATACCTATCAGAGAGGGCATAGACAAGTGTTTGCCCCACTAATTGTGGGATGGAACTTTCCTTCTTCATTGACAAAGCAGGTACAGAAGGGTAAGGAAAAATTTGTAGAGGCAAAGGTCCAACATCAGGAGGAAGACCTGCATGAGATAGAGCATTATTTTCAATTAGTTGAATCTGATGAACATGATGACAGTAAAAGCATAGCTATTATCATCAAGTAAAATAATGCACTCATAGGAGAGCTCTAGGTCAACTTGCAAAGGGCCAAATGGATCATTTCCTACTATGAGCAGGAAAATAGGCAGTTTGAGGTCAAAAATGAGCTCATGGAGATTCAGCTCAGAACGGAAAAGAGAGAGGCTGAAAAGGAAAATTCCTTACTTGATGATGCATATGGACAGTATGGTAAGCCACTTAATGAACAAATGCCAAGAAAAATGCCAAGGACTAGAGGTCTAAAAAGAGCCTTGGAGCAAGAAAGGAAAAGGGAGGAAGAAATGGCCAATTAGTCACCTTGAATGAGCGATTTGCCAAGATGGTAAATGAAAACTGAGAATATTGGCTTGAGAAGACAAATGATCATCTGGAGAACCTCCTAAGCAAGGCCAAGAAGGACAATGATATTCAAATAAGGATGGAAAAGCACTATGCAATGAGAGACACAATTGCAAGAGCCAAGCTCAAAAGAGCTCATTCAGAGATTAAGGCTTTGGCCAAGAAAGAGGAGCAAAAGAGGTTGGATATCCTTGCCGAGGAATCACTCCATGCCTCAAACATATAGCTATCTGTCAGCCCACCAATTTTGGCCATTTTTGAACAATTTTAGCAAGATATGTTTTTTTGTGTTTTTTGAAGAAATTTTGGCACAGTCAGCATGGTCAAACGTACAACACCTAGGATGCTACGCTTTTGTTTTGGGTATCCAATGAGAAAATGGTTAGAATTTTGGAATCATAATGATGAGGACATGCACCTTGTACTTTTTATAAGAATTTGGAGAAAAACTGGTCAGCCAAAAGGGTAAAAAACTACCAAAAAATCACCTTTCTGCCTCTTTTCTAGCCTGGTCACTGCGCGTTTGAGCAGTCTTGGGAGATTTCAATTTTGGAGGGGTAAATGAATCCCATTTTGAAAACAAAGGGCATTTCTGGAAACTAGACAGGATAAGCTTTCCAATGAGCTATCCTCGGCTAGATTTGGTGATCTGGGTGGCTCTAGAGACACACATAGGACAAAGACGGCTGATGGAAGCTCGAAAATTAAAGTGTTTGGACTATTATCAAACTAGGTTCATGTTAAATATCACGTCGTCATGATCGTGGTGGTGTGAACGGTACGTCAATCCGAGTCCGGATGAAGGAGTTAGAAGCAGTCAAAGTTCGGTTGACTTTTTGCCGACTCAACAGGCTTAAGGAGGCCACAATTTGGACAGAACCTGGCCACCAGATTCCGGCCAACCTGGGCCAGATTCCAAGCGAATTTGTGGCTAGGTTAATTTTTCTCCTTCGTCTTAAAATCTAAAATTTTCAAAGTGTCCTTATTATTATTATTATTATTATTATTATTATGATTATTATTATATATAAGAAAAGGGGAGGTGGTGGACCACCACCCCTCACACGCCATGCCTCTCCATATGACCCCAAACTTAAGGTATGACCATAAGCAATGTGAGGTCAGTAGGGATCGAACCCGCCTGGCCCATGTGGGTTGGCCCCACTAGGCGGCCCCATGTAATACGGTCCAACAAACTTAACAAAGGGCCAAGAAATTAATGCATGAACCAAAAAACGCGCCCCCATTTTAATATATGAGCTGCGGGAGTTAAGGGGCGAGCCGCCTAATGTGGACCCAACCCAGAAATCAAAATATATACAATTTAAAAAAAAAACAAAGATGGGTAAATATGGAGGGGTTAGGGTTTGACCACGCGACCTCCTCATTTAAATTTGGGATGTTTTAACCACAATTCCAAACAGATTTTTTGTAAATCCTACCCACCAAAACTTATATAAACCTCATTCGATAAAGCATGAAGGAGGAATCATGAGCGGCCATGGATTTCAAGATAGAGGAGAAAAAATATTCTTTGATGCCCAAAGATTCTCAAGGGAGGTAAAAATTATTTTTGTCGGAACATAGTCAAGATTACAGTCGTTTTTCATGGTTTTCTACAAGGATCACAATGGCAAGGTCAAATTCGACTTTTGATTTACAGATTTCCAGTCCACCCATGGGGTAGAATCTTTGAGGAATCTAGGGAGAATCTAAAATTTTCCTAGAGCCCCAGATTTGCAATTTCTCGGAATTCAAAAATTTGACAGTTGGTTTTGTACTATTCAACGCCACAAATTTGATGGTGTATTCAGATCTTTCATTTGCTCATTTTTTTTCCAGCCATTTTTCTAAGTGCAATGCAGGTGTCAGCATTTATGTAAGAGAAGTCATTCCCATGCAATTGATGCCGTGAGATCGATGGCACGAACAACTTCAGCAGTTTGACATCTACTTCTTCAAATGGCCCCTGGTTGTGAGGTATATGCAGTGTGTTCACGTACTTCTTTTGCTATGCATTGTGCTACACAGATCCTTGTTTGACGTTGATGAGGGATCTTGTTTATTACTTATTTTCATGATTCTTGCTTGATGTAATGTGGAATTGTCTATGTGATGTACTTGTTGTCATGATTTGTCATGTTATGTTTTAAGATCCCTTTGTTGTATGTTGATGGGATACTCATGTTGTCATCATGTATGTTTGCATTGAGATCCCTTTTATGACATGTTGGCGGGATGCTCATCATGCATGAGTTTGTGTCATACTGATAGGAGTCTTTTGACTGAGAGTTCCTGTAGTGGAACATCTCTTGGAGCCACTCTTATGTGAGGGCACTTTCCTTGTACGATAGTGACATCACCTATTATGTACATCATCACTATTGACAACACTTAATGTAGTGGCCTACACCATCTTGACACTGGGGCCCGGAGACGTAGTCCCTCCTAGATGAACTTCATTATCAATGACTTATGTTTTCATGTGTTGATGATTGACATGTTCCTCTTATTTACAACATGCACATGTATTCACTAATGTTCTTTTAAAAATGCAATTTAACACATCACGAAAGTAAAAGGTTTTGGAAGGGTCCTTTGTCACACCCAGACTTGGATCAAGTGGTATTGGATTGGTCATTGCATGGATGTGAATTGCAATCATGAACAATGGAGCATGCAACGACAGAGGATGAAAGAGCGATGTATGAGACAATGCTCAAAATTTCCAAAAGAGTGGAAATAATGTATGAAACCCTACAAAGAGAGATAGAGGAAAAGGATCCATTGCAGCTTTAGTTGCAAGCCACGGAAGAAGCCCTGGAAGAACTGAAGCACAAAAAACAGAATCTTCAAACAGAGAATGTTGAATTGAAGATGCTTCTACATGAAGAGAAAGAGGAAAAGCAAAGTTTTCTATGATAGTTTCAAGCAAAGGACGAGGCCTTGGAAAAGCTGCAGCATGACCCATGCGAGGTAACAAGTAGTTCTCCATATTCATGTATATTTCTGGATATGATTTCGCTGTTTTTGAACATCATACCACAGGAATTGGCTCTAAACTGTTGAAGAGAATGTGGTATGAAGGAAAAGACTTGGGCATTAATGGCCAAGGCATTGTCAACCCCATCAAAGTAGACAAATTACCCTGTCAGGTAGGACTTGGGTATGTCATAAAGGAAGTTGGGGAATGCACCAAGATAGCTAGCGAGCCACCAACAACAGATGATGAGAATCCCTCATCAGTTCTTTCCAAATTGATAGAGGAGGTAAAATATGTTGATTTCATTTCAATTTCGTCTTCACATAGTATGATTTCCGTTGGAGATGTGGAGATACCAATTACAGGGACAAACATGAGGCTCCTTACCAGGATGAGGTACAAGGAGGAAGAAGAACTCGGTGTCCATAACCAAGGCATAACTCAACCATTGGAGGTTGTGCAAAGACCTCGATTTGTAGGCTTGGGATAAACCGAAGGAGAATGCTCAAAGGTGTCAGATTCTTCTGAGACATCGTCGAAATCGTCGAGGAAAGAGAATGATGGGAATGCATCCCCATCATCCCATGGTAGTGCCCATTGTAGGGAAAGAGTTGAGGCAAGCTCTCATCGCCATACTTACACCAGATATGGAAAGGAAAGTTATAACCAGTTTCGACATTAGAATGTTCATTTCGATTATAGTCACGTTGTTAAAAGTGAACATAAATCAAGACATTGAAAACATGTACCCTTTTTGGATTACATAACCATAAATTTTCTAAGTGTTGTACAAGAATGGAAGCACACAAAAGGATGAGGTGTGAAAGACCCTGTCAAAAGTAGGTAAAGAAACATGGTAAGCAGATCTGGAGGAAGAAGATGTACTGCAGTCATTGCGACAAAGCTAGCCATCAAAAAGCCACTTGTTGGAGGCTCCATCCAGAAGAGTGCCTTAAAGAAAAAGTGTCGATGCATGAACCAAATGAAGCAATTATTCGACTAGAAAAATTGCCACAAGGAGGTGACCCATTCACCTTAATAAGTGAAAAATAGTTTGTATATACGTTAGCATTTCATGGTCGTTCTTTTGTAAATCATTTGTTGCATTTAAAAATGTAAAAGTGTTGACATGTTTCCATCACTTTTTAGGCAAAAATGTTGTCTAGTCTTATTTTTTTTTGCATGATAAACTGTGAAAGTGATGTCGTGTTTCCATCACTTGTCAAAGAAAATAGTGTTTGGCCTTATCTTTGTAAATCATGTGTTGTAGTGATGATGAGTTTTCAATCACTTGTTGAAGCAACAATGATATGTTGGCTTTGTTTTTGTAGCTGGGGTATTGCGTCCATCTTGTTGTAAAATTGACCACCGAGTGTGTGTTATAAACTCGTGGAAAGTGTGGGATACTTGGGTCATTAGTTGGTCATGAAAGTCAAGCATGTAATTTGCAAAACAATATACTACAAGTTGTAGAGGTGGCAGGTGTCAGTTCATTGCTTAAGGCTTTGAAGATCAAAGGTCAAGGAGATGGAAGTGAGACCTTTCAAGATGCTTGTGATGTAGAAAAGGTACAGAAAAGGTGTAGATTATTTTTCATGCTTTTGGAGGACCAAAAGTTCTTGAGTGGAGAGTATTTATCTAGGTGGCTCCAGAGACACATAGGACAAAGAGGGCTCATGGAAGCTTGAAAATCAAATTTTTTAGAGTATGCTTGAACCAGGTTCATGTTAAAGATCTTGTCATTGTGATCATGGTGGTGTGAATGTCAGTCCGAGTCCGGATGAAGGATTTAGAAGCAGTCAAAGTTTAGCTGACGTTTTGCTGACTGGGCAGGCTTAAGGAGGCCACAATTTGGACAGAACCCGACCACCACCTCCGACACCCTACACCTCTCCATAACACCCCAACCTTGATGTATGATCGTAATTAATGTGAGGTCAGCGGGGATCAAACCAACCCAGCCCACGTGGGCCGGCCGCACCAGGCAGCCCCATGTAATACAGTCCAACAAACTTAACAAAGGGCCAAGCAATTAATCCATGAACCAAAAAACACACCCCCATTTTAATATATGAGCTGCGGAAGTTAAGGGGCGGGCCACCCAATGTGGACCCGACCCAAAAATCAAAATAAATACAATTTAAAAAAAAAAACAAAGATGGGTAAATATGGAGGGGTCAGGGTTTGACCACCCAACCTCATTTAAATTCGGGATTTTTTAACCACAATGCCAAATGGGTTTTTTGTAAATTCTGCCAACCAAAACTTATATAAACCTCATTTTTCAGTGAACCCACAAAGCGTGGAGGAGGAACCAGGAGTGGGCATAGATTTCAAGACAAAGGAGGTAGAATATTCTTTAATGCCCAAAGATTCTCTGGGGAGGTAAAAATTATTTTTGTTGGTACATAGTCAAGTTTACAATCATTTTTCATGGTTTTCTACAAGGATCACAATGGCGAGGTCAGATTCACCTTTTGAGTTGCGGATTTCCAGTCCACCCATGGGGCAAAATCTTTGAGGAATCTAGGGGGAATATAAAAGATCCCTTGAGCCCCAGATTCTCAATTTCTCAGAATTAAAAATTTGGCAGTCAGTTTTGCACTATTCGACGCCAAAAATCTGATGGTGCGTTCAGATCTTTCATTTGCTCATTTTGTTTTCCTGCCACTTTTCTAAGTGGAATGCAAGTGTCAACATTTATGTGCGTGTAGTCATTCCCATGCAATTGATGCTATGAGATTGATGGCATGAACAACTTCAGTAGTTTGACATTCGCTTCTTTAGATGGCCCTTGGTTGTGAGGTATATGCAGTGTGTTCATGTACTTCTTTTGCTATTCATTGTGCTACATAGATCCCTATTTGATGTTGATGAGGGATCTTGTTTATTACTTGTTTTCATGATTCCTTCTTGATGTGATGTGGAATCATCTATGTGATGTACTTGTTGTCATGATTCGTCATGTTATGTTTTGAGATCCCTTTGTTGTATGTTGATGGGATACTCATGTTTTCATCATGTATGTTTGCATTGAGATCCCTTTTATGCCATGTTGGTAGGATGTTGATCATGCATGAGTTTGTGTCATACTTGATCTGAAAATGAGATCTTGAATTAATATTAAGGTATTACAGACTCATGTGTAGGAATTCCTATATTACTTAGTGCAACGGATCAAAAAGATTGCAAATTATATAGACAATGAGTAGTTAGAGAAACATAACAGACACACACACACGTCAACAGAGTAAATAATCAAGGAGTTCACCCAAAACTCTTGGGCTACATCTCTTGGTCCAACTTTCAGTGGTGACCTCTCTATTATGTCTTCAAGAGCATAGTTTTTACAAGTGTGAGCTCAAATCAAGTCTCAACACAACAAATATAAACAACAGGGTTTTATTTGAATCCCTCAAGTATTTTTGAGCACACAGACTCTCCCTATCGCTCTTTGTCTCAACACTACCTACCCTGTCTCTACCACTCACTGGCTTTTAAGCCTATCGGTGCTTGTCTGTTCGTCTCCCCTTTCGAGCTTTCTGGCTTCCAGCCTCTGTTTGCTTAAATCCACTCTGAGCATTAAACAATCATTGTGAAACCCCTTTAGTTATGGTGGCCACCTATTTTTAAACGGAAAGGACCATTGGTGCGATTAAAATACTCGGGAACACGTTTCTCCGTTTACATAGAGAAATACACTAAAAATAATGAAAAACCCGCCAAACTCTTTCTATCGAACTTCAAAAATTATCGAATCCATCCTATAATCCTTTCGGATCTGCCTTTGGTCGCTATCACAAGCCCACCATTGATCTGGGTGATATATGATCCAATGGTTGATATTCATTTTGGGCGGCTTATGCACATAGAGATTACCCACCCGAAAAGGTGGTTTTCTCTCTTCGGCGCTAAGCCACATGTCGGCCAATGTATGGGATCGGGCGAAGCCTGTCCAATACCACTTACCACCTGAGGCCCACCCGAAATCCCGCTCATTACGAAACTCAAATAATATATCACTACATTTATAAGCCTTTCGGGCCTGGTTTTATCGCTTTGGGCACATTTCCTTTGTATTTCAGTTTTATAATAGAAATGCATAAATACATAAAAAAATCCTTTTTACCAGAACTCAAAATATATTAATTTTCATCCATAAAACCCGTCAGGTTCGGCTATCGTAAGTCGCATATTGTATCGACCCTGCTCCTTTGTATTGCTGCGATGCGATATTGCGATGTGATATATTGCAATCACACATCGCATGGTCTTCGAGCCCCTGGTAAGTCTTCCCTTGTGCTTTAGCAATGCGATATTGCAATTTAATATGGGTCGTTGATCTACGTGCTTGATCGATGGTCCTCGTTAAATCACGCTGATTGCTATTGTGATTTCCATAGGGATGCCTCCGATGTGCTCTACTGGTTTTCACCAATTGCGATATGCCGATTTGATCTGGACCATCAGATCGATCCACTTCGACGACTCCTGTGCATCCTGTTTGAACCTTCGCTTTACTCTGTTTCTTGCCATTTCTTAATGTTTTTCTCATGTGATAGTGTTTCTGATAGTTGTGTATATGAAGACTTAGAGATTTTTAGGATCCATTTTGGATCACGCCTTCCCACTGAAAAGATTTTGGACCACCAAAAGTTGGTTTTTAGGCATCAATCAAGTGAGGATACAACTTCCTCACTTGCCCAATTTCTATCCATCGTGCACTGCTTGGTTTTGAGCCTTTGAGTCTGATTCTCAGGTACTCAACATCCCCTCTGCACGTAGTTCTCACCTTCCTGCAACTCATTGAGATATTCAGGAAACAGATCATCAATAGAAGGAAACTGAGTTTTCTCTTCGGGATCTTCAATTAATGAAGGTTTATGCAGTCTCAAGTATTCTGCATTAACAACTGAATAGATATGCATATAAGCTGGAAAATTAAGGTGAGAAGCATTTTCACCAATTTTCTCAAGTATCTTGAAAGGTCCATACCTTATTGGTTTTAGCTTCTTACCTTCACCTTGCATTCTGTCTTTGCTGATGTATAGCCAAACTTGATCACCAACATGGAAAGTATGCTTAATTCGATGCTTGTCATGCCTTGCCTTGTACTTGGCCTGGCTTCTTTCCAACTGTTTCTACACTACCTGGTGAACTTCTTGGATATGTTAAATGAACTTGGTTGCTTTGTCCACATAATTGTGTCCATCAACTACTATGTCTTTACCAAAGACAAAATCCATGGGAGAATTTGGTATAAAACCAGAACAAGTCTCAAAAGGAGATCTCTGAGTCAAAGAGTGCTTGGCACGTTTGTAAGCATGTTGCACATAACACAAATGCTCATCCCAAAGTTTGGGATGGTTACTGCAATAGCCTCCGAGAAACTGGATCAATGTGTTGTTAACCACCTCTGTTTGACCATCTATTTGTGGATAAAATGTTGTGCTCTTCTTCAATATGGTGTCCATCAACTCCCATAGACTTGACCAAAACTTCCCAACAAATCAGGAATCTTGATCAGATATAATAGAAGTGGGTAGCCCAAAATGAACCCGTACATGCTAAAAGAACAAATTTGTTGTTTGTTCAGCTGTGACCCGCTTGTTACAAGGTATCAAAATACACATTTTTATGAACCCACCCACAACAACATACAAATAATCATGACCTTTCCTAGATTTTGGCAATCCCCCAACAAACTCCATGGAAACACTTTCCCAAGGATGAGAAGGAACTAGAAGTGGAGTGTACAAGCCTAATGTTCTATTACTAGGCTTACTTGTAGCACACATAGTACACCCTTAAATACATCTAGAAATTGTTTCATGCATTCTTGGCCAATAACAGAACCTCTGTAACTGTGCAATTGTTTTACTTACACCAAAATGACCTGATATGAGAGAAGTATGTGCCTCTCGGATTATGTTAACTCTTTCAGTTTGTGGAATGCATAACTTTCCCAAATGATATAAGAGTTGTTCCTTGACATAATAATCCAATTCTTCTACTTGCTTGCCATGACTTAAAGTTGCATAGACATATTTAAAATCTACATCTTGAGAATATTGTTCAATGTAACTTTCATGCATTACTAAGTTATGCTTAAGTATAGTAGATGAAATTATGATTGGTCTTGATAGCATATCCACAACCTTATTGTGTATGCCCTTCTTACATCTGATGACAAGATGAAATTGTTGTAGAAAACCCATCCGCCTATAATGTCTTGATTGCTGCAATTTAGTTTGTGAGTGCAAATCTTGAAGTGGTTGATGATCAGTATGTATGATTCTTTCTTTGCCCATTAGGTAATGTTTCCACTTTTTCACACTCTGTACTAATGCATACAATTCTTTATCATATGTGGGATAATTAACTACTGTAGAATTAAATGTCTCAGAATGATAGCATATGGGTTTGTCGTGTTGCATCAACACTACTCCCATGGCATAGTCACTGGCATCTGTTTCAATCTCAAATGGATGTTGAAGATCTGGTAGTGCTAGTATTGGTGCTATACTAATTTTTTATTTTAAGTTGTCAAAGGCTTTTTGCTATTTTCCTCCCCACTAAAACACCTTTTTCAATCTTGTTAAAGCATGTAAGGGAGTTGCAATCAAAGAAAAGTTAGCAATAAACTTTCTCCAATATTGTGCTACTCCTAGGAAACTCCTAGCTTCTATAACAGATTTGGGTTTAGGCCAGTTCACAATGACTTCAACCTTAGAGGGATCTATCTTCAATTCACCACCCCCTACAATATGACCCAAATAATTTAAAGATGTTTTTCCAAATTCACATTTTGACAGCTTCACATAGATATTTTCTCTTTTTAAAACATCTAAAGTCTTCTTTACATGCTTTACATGGTCTTCCCATGTCTTACTGAAAACAAGAATGTCATCTAAATATACAATTACAAAATCATCAATAAAAGTTCTGAGTACATCATTCATAACTCTCATGAAAGTGGCAAGAGCATTAGTTAAGCCAAAAGGCATAACCAACCATTCATATAACCCTTGATTTGTCTTGAAAGCAGTCTTCCATGCATCTTGTTCTGCAACTCTGACATGATGATAGCCACTACGTAAGTCTAACTTGGAAAATTAAACTGCTTCTTTCAACTGATCTAATAGATCATCAATACGAGGAAGAGTATAATGATTCTTAATCGTTATTTTATTCAGTGCTCTATAATTAATGCACATCCTCCACGAACCATATTTCTTTCTTACCGGCACGATTGGAGATCCATGGTTATGTGCTTGGCCTTGTGAACCCTTTATCGAGCAGATCTTGTACCTGCTTCTTTATCTCTGCATTCTCTAAAGCGGATAACCTTTTATACCTGTGGTTGTGACTGTTGCTTCATCACCTAAGTCTGACACTAAGTCTTTCTGAATAGAAGCAACAACCCTTTTCTTCTTACCACCTAACTTCTTAGGTTTCATCTCCAGATGCAAAGACCAGCAGTGTGCATCATTGTGTCTGTCCTTCTTGCAATGAGTTCATGAAGGCTTGTCCTTCTGTACAGTGTTTGTCTTCCTCTCCTTCCATTACGACTTCTTCTTTTACTTTTTCTTTCTTGCAGAGTGTTTAGATGATCCCCCAACCTCTGGGTTCACATTATTGCATCTAGCTTCTAGATGTGTAGCCTGAACTGATACATCATCTAGGCTAGTGGGATTAAACATGAGAATGGTGTGCTTCAAATAGCTATGCAGACCACCTATATACTTCAACAAAGTTTTAGGTGAGTCTAGAGATATGCCTAGAGTTAAAGCTCTTTTTCTAAATTTCTGGGTATAACTTTGTACAGTTTGACCCTTTAATTTACGAAGAGTTTGCCAACTCATCATTGCTTGCTACATATAAGCTAGAGGATAGAATTGTTTTTTGATAGAAGAAACAAATTCATTCCACGTACAAAGAATTTTACCATGTCTCCTCAGATTAGCTTGTGTCTTTCCTTCCCACCACACTAGTGCAGTTCCTCCAATTCGAAGGCTAGGCAGCTGAATCTTTCTCCTTTCTGAATCAATGTTCTACACCTTGAAATATATATCAATTTGACTTACCCAGTTATCTAGCCTTTTTGAATTTAGTTCTCCATCATAAATTGGCAAATGAAATTTCACATCTAATTTAATCAAAGAAGTTTTCTTCTTTTTCTTATCAAGGCTAGGAGATGAGGATGATGAAGGTGATGGTGGAGGAGATGATGGAGGAGGCATTTCCCCTTTCCCTTTGCCCTCTAGAGGGTCAACTAGAGAAGGTTCCTCTACTCCTTTGTCTTTTTTGGGTTTGAAGTTTTTTCAACTCGACCCTTCTTAAATTCCCGATACATCTCTTCCACCATGGCTCGCATGGCCATAAAACTGTCCATGAAATGAGATTCTGATTCCAATGGAGCTTCTTCTGCCATTCTCCTCTAAGGATAAACTCTTCCAATCTCTGGATTAGCCTCAACAAGTTCTCCTTCTCCTAGTTTGAGCTTTGACCTAGTTAGCATTCAAAATCTAGCACAAGCTTGTCTAACCTTAACAAAACCTAAAGCTTTGATACCACTTGATCTGAAAATGAGATCTTGAATTAATATTAAGGTATTACAGACTCATGTGTAGGAATGCCTATATTACTTAGTGCAATGGATCGAAAACATTGCAAATAATATAGACAATGAGAAGTTAGAGAAAAATAACAGACACACACACATCAACACAACAAATAATTAAGGAGTTCACCCAAAACTCTTGGGCTACGTCTCTTGGTCCAGCTTTCAGTGGTGACCTCTCTATTATGTCTTCAAGAGCAGAGCTTTTACAAGTGTGAGCTCAAATCGAGTCTCAACACAAAAAATACAAACAACATGGTTTTACTTGAATCCCTCAAGTATTTCTTAGTACACAGACTCTCCCTCTCGCTCTTTGTCTTCTTTTTTCTCTCTATCTTAGCACTACCTACCCTATCTCTGCCATTGACTGGCTTTTAAGCCTATCAGCGCTTGTCTTTTCATCTCCCCTTTCGGGCTCTCTAGCTTCTGGTCTCTATCTATTTAAGCCCCCTCTAAGTGTTAAACAATCATTGTGAAATGCCTTCAGGTATGGTGGCCACCTGTTTTTAAATGGAAGGACCATTGGCGCGGTTAAAATCCCCAAAAACATGTTTCTCTGTTTACACGGAGAAATACACTAAAAGCACTGAAAAAACCACAAAACTCTTTCTATCAGACTTCAAAAATCATCGAATCCACCGTATAATACTTTGGGATCCACCTTTGGTCACTATCGCAAGCCTACCATTGATCTGGGTGATCTCTGATCGAATGGTTGATATTCATTTCAAGGGGCTTATGCGCACGAATATTACCCACCTGAAAAGGTGGTTTTCTCTCTTCGGCACCAAGCCACGTGTCGGCCAATGTATGGGATTGGGCGGAGCCCGTCCAATACCACTTACCGCCTGAGGCCCGCCTGAAATCTCGCTCATTATAGAACTCAAATAATATAGTGCTACATTTATAAACCTTTTGGGTCTGGTTTTATCACTTTGGGCATGTTTCCTTTGTATTTCAGTTTGATAACAAAAATGTGTAAATACATAGAAAAATCCTTTTTACTGGAATTCAAAATATATTAATTTACATCCATAAAAATCGTCAGGTCTGGCTATCACAAGTCGCATATTGTATTGGCCCTGCTCCTTTGTATTGTTGTGATGAAATATTGCAATGTGATATATCACAATCGCACATCGCATGGTCTTCGGGCCCCCGGTAAGTCTTCCCTTGTGTTTTAGCGATGCGATATTGCGATTTAATCTGGGCCGTTGATCTATGCGCTTGATCAATGGTCCTTGTTAAATCGCACTGATCGCTATCATGATTTCCATAGGGATGCCTCCGATGTACTCCATTGGTTTTCACCGATTGTGATATGCAGATTTGATCTGGACTGTCGGATCGATCCAATCCGACGACTCCTGTGCATCCTATTTGAACCTTCGCTTTACTCTATTTCTCGCCATTTTTTAATGTTTTTCTCATGCAATAGGGTTTCCGATAGTTGTGTATATGAAGACTTAGAGGTTTTTAGGATCCATGTTGGATCAATACTGATAGGAGTCCTTTGACTAAGAGTTCCTGTAGTGGAACATCTCTTGGAGCCACTCCTATGTGAGGGGATTTTCCTTGTATGATAGAGACATCACTTCTTATGTACATCATCACTATTTACAACACTTAATGCATCGGCCTACACCATCTTGACACTGGGGCTCGGAGATGTAGTCCCTCCTGGACGAACTCTGTTATCAACGGCTTATGTTTTCATGTGCTGATGATTGACATGTTCCTCTTATTTATAACATGCACATGTATTCATTAATGTTCTTTTAAAAATGAAATTTAACACATCATGAAATTAAAAGGTTTTGGAAGGGTCCTTTGTCACACCTAGACCTGGGTCATTTGGACATTGGGTGGCAGTCAAAAGTTATCTTGAAGAGGATGTTGTGCATTTGACTAGGGTCGCTGCGCGTTTGACAAATTGTCCCGTTTTTCAGTGTTTTGTCCCAGTTTTCACTTTCACCATTGCAAGTCATGATTTTATCTTTGTAATTAATCAGTTAAATGTAATTATGATGCTTCAAGATCTTACTAGGGTGGATTCATCAGGTAAAAGAAGTTCATGAGGTGTAATGTATTAGTTTGTTTGGGTTAGGGATGAGTCACTTTGACCACCCTATTTTCTTGTTTGCAGTTCTGATCTTGTTAGAAGCAGCTCCTCTTCTCATGGATTTGACCCCTTGAGGTTAGGATGAGTTCTTTAGGGTCTATATGATGCTTTTCCTCAGTCATTATATGGGTTGGACTCAGTTGGATGCTTATGCTTTGAAGAGACATCATTTTGTATCAGTTTTAGCATGAGATTAATGAGAAGTTGCAGCGATTTCTTTGGGATCCATGTGGTATGATGTTCAGTTCAGTTTTTCTTATGTTTTCAGGTGTTAGAATGTATTGTTGACTCCATTTCATCATTGCATTGCCTTTATGTGAACGTATACAAGTTTGAGACGCAGAATCCAGATCTTTATGCTCTATTTTGGGTAGACATTTCACAGTTTGTGTTTTCTTCAGTTTAGGAAGAATCCATGTTACTTACATGGTCTTTCTAGCTCCTCGCCTATCTTGAATCACCTCACCCATAAAACCCTAGAGTGTTGAGCCTTGTGCCTATCTTTCCCCATCAAACACCCTGTAGTTTTGACCTAATTTCCTTTCCCTAACTATTTGGCTCCTTATGATCCAGCAAAACCATTCAAAACCAAATCAAAACATGTGTTACTATACCTAGCCTAATATCATTTTCTCGATCCAGTCATCTTGGCTGAGATCCTTACAGGGAGAGCCCTCTCCTGGCCTAGTAGGACTAGCTACTTGGCTAAGCATGGTTTGTGGTTACCCTGGCATTGCTTTCCTTCAGCCTGAGGTTCAATCTAGGTGATAACACTGTTGATCATTGGCTCGATTGCATTATAGGTGGATTTGTTAATAAGTTCGTGGCTGACACCTCGGTCAGCTATAGCAAGGTAAAATGATGCTTTTTCAAAGGACTGCGAGGTACGTACGTAAAATATCTGAATACTTGGATTAAAATTTTGTTGTGCAAAAAATGGGTGATGCAACTATCTTGATGTTGGGGACTATGTGAAGCAGAAAAAGTCAGAAACAAAGGAAATAATGGTTTAGAGTATAGCCCCTTGACTTCACCATCGTGAAGGGATGAAGAAGGGATAGTGAAGGTCTATCTGTGAAGTGCTATTCAATTGATAAGACATGGATTTCCGTGAATACGGCCTCCACCCACACCACATCCATCTTCACCACCATCACCTCCAACTTCACCTGTACCACCTCCACCACCCTGGCAATTGAATATGGCAAACACAGTGAAGTTTCTGTGTTCAAAGGTTTGGGAAATGAGGACCCGAACCAATTCTGGTTCATTGTGAGGGATATATGGGAAGCTCAAGGTGTTACAGATGATAACATAAAGAAGTCAACACTGGTCAGTGCTCTGCAGGATCGTGCGCTAACCTGGTATATTAAGTGCTCCAACGATAACCTGAATCCTAGAATAGCAGACATCCAAACAACACTAAATAGGGAATTGAGCAGGCCTAAATCTAAAGTGCAGTCGGTTGTGGATTCAAATAGATCATGATGCTACCAGGTGAGACACCTTGGGAACTAGATCAGAGGTTGAAATATACGATTCGCGAAGCCAACATGAATTTGAAAGATGGACAACATCGCGAGTGGTTTGTGGCTTATTTACTACCACACATAGGGAGTGCGTTGTCGCAGAAAAAGATCAAAACTTAGGTAGAGGCCTTGGAGATTTCCATGAGACTACATGAGACCCTGATGCAAGATCCTAATCTAGGAGTTAAGGAAGTCCACACGCAGCTGAATAATATGTGCCTTAAGATGCAGACCTTGAAGAAGGATAGGACAGTTTGGCCAGAGGTACGTGATGAAGTATGGTGCATGAAATGCAAGAGTCAGGGTCATGACAAAGACCAATGCCCGGTCTTTACAAATTACCTTGCAGGAGGAGAACCAATGTCTTTAAGGTTGGAAGCTCAAGTAGGACCTAGCACAACACCTGCTTTGTGGTGTGTTATCTGTTAAATAGCTAGAAAACATGCCACGGATAATTGCCACTTGTTACAGAAGTATATGCAAACTACGCAACAGTTGTTCTGAAAATTTTGTAGGTCAGTAGGACATGACGAGCATACTTGCAGGAGCTATGAGTTGATGAGGGATAGAACTCCCACCTATAGGGTTCAGGCCAAAACACAACCCCTTGACCAAAATATAAGGATGGCGCAGATAGGATTTTTGGGGGCGTGGACGAGGCCTAGGCAGAGGAGGACCTGGTAGAGGTTGTGAACAATTGATTTTCTACAATTGTGGAGGGCCAGGACACTATGCCCATGATTGCACTAATCCAATGCACCCGTCGTGCAAGAATTGCACGTTGTTTGATAATGAGATAGAAGATTGTCCTACGTTGATAGCTAGGATACATGACAAAGGAGCACTACCACCTCCCCTGACTCAGAACCTACAGATGATGAGGTTTGAGATGTGAGAGGAAGATCTGAATGTAAATATAGTGCTCCGAAGTGGAATCATGATGGGAGATGAAAAAGGAAAGCAACCGGAAGATAATACATGGGTTCGCAAGGCCCCAGTGAAAGAAGCAGAGTTTGATTTGGAGCGTGCTCGGGAAACCTTCATGGAAGCTAAGAAGAGCTTCACTAAGACCTCCACTTCAGGAAGCAAAGATAAACCTGATCCGGAGATGGACCCCTCTATGCTGAAAAATTTCCTCGAAACCTGTATGAAGTTACTGTGCAACAGTAAGGTTGTGAAAGGGTTACAGGAACTTATCAATAGATGCATTGGGACTACACTCGGAGAACTGCACGTAGTTTGCAAGATCAGAAAGCATAAGACAAGGACAGAAAGTGAAATTAGAGTTACCGCACAGATGGAAGAATGTGAAATGGATCAAGTCATTCTAGATCTGGGATCAGATGTGAATGTTCTACCGAAATAGACATGGGAGTGAATGGGGAGACCTATACTGCAATGGTCTCTAATTCAGCTAAGGATGGTGAATCAATAGAAAATAATACCCATGGGGCAACTGTAGGGGTTGACCGTGGATATTGAGGGAGCGAGTGGGCTGGAAAGTTTTGAAGTAATAGAGATTGTTGATGATAGCAATCCATACCCTACGCTCTTGGGAATTTACTGGGCTACTGATATGAATGGGGTAATCAATCTGAAGAAGTGAAAGATGATCTTTGAGGAGAAATCACTGCGTGTAATAATACCCCTGGATCCTGCTGAAGGATCGCGCTATACAGAGTCGGTCGGCAACTATGAGAGTGATGATGATCTGGACTACATCTATAAGATAACAATGCGAGACCAAGACCGGGTGAATCCCACCGCAGATGGGCAGATTACATGGGAGCACGAGAGTCTTTCACTTCAGATTCCGATGAAGAAATAGAATGCTGGAAGAATCGATTACATCAAGTAACTACCCTGAATTGTAATATGATGACTAGGTCGTTGCGTTGCATATTGTCAGAGGTAAGAAATTTGCCTATTTATGATGGTCTGAATGAGGTAGATGTCTTTTTGGATGCATTTGAAAGGGAGGTGCCAGAAAAGTAATTCTTCCAGGCCTTGTACTGGGCACTACACACTACACCTAAAATATGGTGGGGTATGCAGAAAGGAAGCTTTGATGATTGGCGCGAATGTAGGAGGATGATGCAAGAATAATTTGGGAAGACTAATATGCAGCTGACAGACAAATATGATGGGCAGAATGACCCACATGCGCGTCTAACCAAATGGATGCAGGCTTATGGAGAAAAGCCACAACCTAAGTGGGTTCACCTATTTTGTCATACCTTGGATGTTATCCCAATGAATTGGTATATAGGAACAGAGCTCTGCCATGGGACAAGTGAATGGGATATCCTACGTGAAGGATTCATGATGACCTTGAATTTTGAGGACATATTTGATAGCATTGATGAAGCGCTACAAGAGGTAAAAGAAGCCATCTTTAGTATACCTCAAGATCCTTTAGACCTGACTCAGCCTGAATGGGCTACTCAGTTGAGTCATGCATTGGAATGTTATAATGTAACTGCTGAAGAGGAGGATGAGGATCCATGGAATATTAACATTCCAGAAACAGAGGGCCATTGCGAGGTTCAAGGACCACAGATTGAGAACTCTGATATAACTACACTGGTGAAAACTAAACAGGTGAACATTGGTATAGAGGCATAACCCAAATTCGCAAAGATCGGAGAGTACTGGGATGACGCGACGATGGATAAAGTCATTAAATTACTCCACCAATATCAGTACTTATTCCCGACCAAGTTTACAGATTTGAAAGGAATAATTGGAGATTTAGGAGTGATGAAGATCACGTTAAAGCCCGATGCGAAGCCAGTTAAGCAAAGGCCTTGCCTCTTAAATCCGAAATACAAGGAGAATGTCCGCGTAGAACTAGAAAAAATGCTCACAACAGGCATCATTGAGCCTGTGGAAGAATTTGACTAGGTGAATCCAATGGTGGTGCAAGAGAAGAAGCAGAAGGACAGGATAAAGATATATGTGGATCTTAGGAAGCTTAATTATGTTTGTGTGCATGATCCTTTCCCAACTCTGTTAACAAATGAAGTGTTGGACAATGTAGGTGGCCAGGAAGCATACTCCTTCACTGATCGGTTCTCTGGGTACCACCAAATCAAAATCGCGCCGGAGGATAGGAGTAAGACAACCTTCACGACTGAGTGGGGTTGTTTTGAACACACTGTAATTCCGTTTGGACTAAACAATGCGTCGGCTATCTTTTCATGCATGGTTGTCTTGACATTCAAGGAATTCATTCATAAGGTCCTGGAGGTCTATTTTGATGACTGGACTGTATTTGGACTAGTTAAGCGCCATGTAGCAAGATTGCACTTGATGTTGGATACCTATCGAAGATACCAGATCACACTCAACCTCAAGAAGTGTATGTTTTTCATTCCTTTTGGGAACCTATTAGGGCATGTGGTTTACATACAAGGGATGATGGTAGAACCCGCGAAGATCATGGTGATTTTGAACTTGGAAGTGCCGCGAAGTGTGAAACAGTTGCTCGCTAGCTTGGGACATACGCGATATTACAGAAAATTTATCAAAGGCTATGCCTAGATCACCACGCTAATGGAAAAATTGTTGAAAGAGGATGTCTCTTTTTGTTGATATGATGATTGCAAGAAAAGCTTGGATATATTGAAAGAAAAGAAGGTTATCGCGTCGATTCTAGTCTTCCCGGACTAGAAGAAAGAATTTCATGTACATGTTGATGTGTCATGTATAATGCTGGGATCGGTACTAACACAGGATGGCAAAGAGGGATTGGACCACCCTATCATGTTCGCAAGTCACAGATTATCCAAAGCATAGAAGAATTATTCCACCACAGAGTGTGAAGGGCTAGCTATGGTGTATGTGTTCCATAAGTACCGACACTACTTGCTAGGAGGCCACTTTAAGATGTATATGGATCACTCCACCCTAAAGTACCTATTCAAGAAGGTTGTGTTGGGGGGCGCATTTGTAGATGGCTTTTATTGTCCCACGAATATGATTTTGAAGTTGTTGTGAAGCCTGGGTGATTGAACACAGGACCAAACCACCTGTTGCGCATTGAGAGAGGGGAGGAACCTACTAATTTGGAGGAAGGATTACGTGATACACAACTTTTTTTTGTGCATGTCACAGATGGACATTTTGAGGATATCATACACTTCCTAACAAACGGAACTGCGCTAGAAGGATACTCTATCCAGCAAAAGAAGGAATTAGTGGTGCATGCAATATATTTCTCTGTCATTGATGGGAATCTATATAAGATGGGGAATGATGAAATACTGCGAAGGTATGTACCTGAATTAGAACAAAGCAACATCCTCGCGAATGCTCATGGGGGCACCGCGGGAAGACATTATGTAGGCAGAGCAACCGCGCAGAGGATTCTACATGCAGGGTTATGGTGGTGAACCCTTCATCAGGATTCAAAAGAATATTACAAGGCGTGTGACCTATGTCATAGAACAGGTAGGCCATCACAGAGGGATGAAAAGCCTTTGAATCCACAAATGATGTTGCAACCCTTCAAAAAGTGGGCAATATATTTTGTATGATCGATTCAGCCCCAAGGAAAGATAGGCATGAGGTACATTATCACTACGATGGAGTACTTGAGCCATTGGGCAGAAGCACGGCTGGTGAAGGACTGCACAGGCACGATAGTTGTGAAGTTTCTATTTGAGCAGGTACTAACGTGATTTGGATGCCCAAAGATTTTGATGAGCGATCGCGGTACACACTTCCTGAATGAGACGATCAGCGCACTAACGGAGGAATTTCAGGTGCATCATAAAAAGAGCACACCTTATCACCCACAGGCCAATGGGAATATGGAGGTGTTCAACAAAGTGCTTGAAAATGTTCTAACCAAGGTATGCAATGTGCAGCGAAGTGATTAGACCTATGCATACATGCAGTATTATGGGCTTATTGGACGACATGCAAAAAAATAACAGGACAGACACCCTTTAGGTTGGTATATGACCTCGAAGTGGTGATGCCTATGGAATACATCATGCCTAGTCTACGCATAGAAGCACTCATAGGTATGACAGATCGCGGAGCCCTAGAAGAGAGGCTCACACAATTGGATGAGCTAGAAGAAGATATATTTTTGGCTAAATTTCACCAGCAGGTCCAAAAGCAGCGTAAAATGGGGTGGCACGATCAACATATTAAGCTACACACCTTTAAGGTGAATGACTTGGTGCTATTATATGATAGTAAGTTTGTTAAATTTCCAAGAAAACTCAGAATTCATTGGCCGGGGCCGTATGTTATTAAGGAGATCACCGACAGTGGCACAGTCCAGTTGGTTAAGCTAAACGGAGATCCCTTCCCAGGAAAAGTGAATGGTAGTCGTTTGAAGCCATACTCAGGTGGCCCAACCATCTGACTAGCCGACAGAAGAATATTCTTAGCACTCTAGGCAACTGAAAGGAGGCACAGGACTATACACTACACTGCCCGGGAGCTGCACAATTTTAGGACTACACAAAGTAGCGAAGTGTCACAGGGTCCACGACGACACGAAGACAACTGCTAGAAAGTGACCGTTAAATTCACTATTCATGATTTGATGGTTAGTTTAAGGTAAAAGGGAGCAGGTGACAGGCATTTATGGTGAACTTTATGGGCTAAATTCTTGAAAATCTACCGCCAATCTAGCATTAATGGACCGAATGTGGGGGAATGGTCGAATTCAAATTCAAAAGGCTTTAGAAATTACAAGTGGTTGTCCAATGAAAAACACTTGGCATTTTTAACAGATCTATTCCATTATCAAGTGTGTATGGACGTTTTGAACTTTGAGGCTTTGAGAGAAAGTTTAGTGTTTGAAACATTGCCAAGGGAGATGCATGACCCCCCGACTAGAATGATGTCGACACCCAAGGAAGTCGTGCAGGAAAATGCAGAAGTGGAATCCCCAAAGAGCGATGGAATAATCGTTGAGGTCCCTAAATCACCCTAAACACTGCAACCTAAGAAGGATAAGCAGGCCATGATCCCAGTGCGCGTATTGCCTAGAAATCCACTGACAACCAGGCTCACATTGCAGGAAAAAGGGAAGGCCATTAATCTGGAGGCCGATGACGAGGAGTATGAAGAAATCCTGGGGGAGGAGGAGGATGTAGATATGGACGTTGAAACCCCAGGTGTGAACCATATTACCCGGTTTCTTGAATATATTCCTCCGTGCAAGGGTAAAGCCAAGGTGTCAAATGATATAGATGAGAGCAAGATCTCTCTACAAACTCCGCTGCTCCCAGATGATATTATTCTTTAGGGACCGCACTTGGGGTGGTTTCCCATGTTGAAATTTGAATATTGGGACCTCATAGACTATGAGAAGTTCCTGCATTTAGCAATTGAGTAGCTAATGCACAAGAGGATCAATGCGACTGTTGGAAAAATTTAATTGGAGCTGCGAACGTGGTTGAGAGGTGTAGAGAAAGTAGGATTGCTAAACCTACTCTGAGTGCTGCATTACCACTATGCCCCAATGACCGTCTTCGTCATCAAGTAGCTGCTTTGCTTGGTGCATGATGGGTGCTTGTGGCTAGAGGAGCCCATCCCCATCACAAACCATCAGATTCATCGGACTACACAGCTTCCTTACTCAAGGGAGGATCAAGCCAACATTTCAAAGGGAAAAGGTGGCAAGTTGGCCCTCGCGAAAGCAATGAAGAAGAGGTTTGAGTTGGAGAAGAAAAGCGAGGCTATGCCATCTCCAACATTAATAACACTGCAGTCAAGGTTGTGACACAAATCCTAGCAGGGAAGGTGATGTGGAAGTGTCGCAGATGAGGTGCCCACGCTTGTGGTTGCACTAACGACCCAATGTGTGGAAGGAGTCCGGTTCAACTTGGTGAACTATCTATGCAGCAAGTTCCTTACGAACTGTCACGAGGCACAGCAGCAGGGAAAAATGTTTCACTACGTGTGGCTCTTGTTGTCGATAGTATTGGTAGCATGGGAGCTGCCTGAAGATAGCAAGTTCTCTTCAATCGCGGCGGGCCTTCCAGAGGCAGCAAAGTATACTTTGTTTTCTGTGACCAGGGATGTGCATCAGATAAAGGACAGCAAGATATTTTGGATATTAATGGAGATGAATATCCATATGGGGATCAATCGCAAGCCGCGGTTGTCACCCACAGTCTATGCCAGTTTACATAGCTTTGCAGAGTTCAAAGTAGATTTTCACCATGTTTTCATTAGGGAATGGAAGGACCCTACAAAGACATGGCACAACTTACCCTATCTAGTGACTGACGACGTGATTTTCGCAATTCTTGAGTCTTGGCCACCAGAGTGGCACGCTCCAGCTTACTCCACGGTGGAAACGAACAAGTCTTCTGTGAAGTGCAGGAAGGAAGATACAAATCTTCAAATGGAACAGCTGGAAAAAAAGCACGAAACAGAGGAAGTAGAGAACTAAGGCCCAGGTAGTGCACGAAACCATGAAAGTGGCAGAATGGAAAAAAATAAGGGAATAAGAGTGCAATGGATAGAAGTCATCTTCACCCAAGCTAGAGATAGACACAAAACAAGGTGGCACAGACTAGCAGACGGTGTTCACCTAGCTCAAGCATCCATGGCCATGAGAGAAGACAGTGCCATGAAAGAAAACAAAGGCATCAAAGACTTCTTTCGACCCAATCACCCTCACTGAGGGGGATTTTCATGATACTGGCAAATCAATGAGGGATGTCACCGTGGGGGCCCTCTAACAATTTGAAGAATGACATCAGCTAGTATTAGGGGCTCTTCGAACAGAGTTGCAAGAGTTGTAGGTTCACACTCCATAGGCAGGCATAGTGTCCACTAGCCTCACGATCGACACCTCAGTTGTTGAGGAGATGTTGCATACAAGGGTGACCAACGCGGTACTGCTACCTGATGGCATGCCCACTATGGAAAATGAGGTCGACAGGCCTAAGGTTAGCAGTCTGAAAGGGGTAGGTTTGAACATGGCCACGCTCGCTCGGGAGATTCTCTACCTCTTACAGGATGGAGTCACTGCAAAACTTAGGTCCCAGGAGAGTCACGATCTGCAGGTGATGAGAGAGAAATGCATAAACATTGAGCAGTTGGGCTTGCAGCCCAATGAGGTGGTGGAGCAGAACAGGAAGATTATGCAAGTTGTGGAAGAAGCCTGCGAGATGTTTGCGGAGTTGGACATTCAGGAAGAAGAATCGATGGAGAAGCGCATCCAAAAATTGGCCACAGGGGTGAACGACACTCAAGCAGAGATGGCAAGGGTTCAACTAGAGTTGAACCTGTAGATTGCATAACCATAGTTGAAGGCTCAGCCTTCAACTCCGCCGGAGATCAGGGAACAGCACACCACCACTCTTACTACAGCAACAACGGCAGTTGACAGTGCAGTGCCAGACTCCAACAGAGGCGTGCAAGCTCCAACAAAGGTATGATGAGGTAAAAGGGACCATGTAGAAAATTTCCCTTACAAAGAGGCTTGCAAGGTTGCCAGAGGCAAAGTCACTCACGGAACAGGTGGATGTTGCTCACCATAAGGAAGCAGTCTTAAAAGCGTGCCTAGATCAATGGATTGACGAGGCTTACGCGATCACAGCCTCCATTCAAGGGAAGCTCACGAAACTATAGGCAACTCAGTAGAGGATTCAGGGCAGTAATTCAACAATAGCGATCACCGAACAAAGCATGGAGGAAGTCTAGGAGGAAGCCACTCAGTGCGTTGTCGAAGTTGCAGCGTTCCAAATAAAGATGGGAGATCTTCGCCCTAATATATCTGCACCTATGCAGTGACTCGAAGGTGAGTCATGATGTTTGTGTTGGGGACCTATTGGGTGGGGGATCCCCCAAGGGCAGTTTTGGGGCTTAAAGCACATATTTTGGTCCAATTTTTGTAATCCAAATGTAAAGACTCTGCATTTTGTGGTCGCGTAGTGCATACATGTTAAAGAGACATAGGATTGTCTGCCCTCATTTTGCTAATATAATTTCGGTTGTAGAAGATTTACCCATGGTCCACGGACCATGGGATTGTATAAATAGAGCTAAGCTCTAAGTAGTTAGAAGCATTAAGAAGACATAATGAAGAGATTGAAGATGAATGAGAGATAGCTCTGAGTAGAAGTCTAAGTTTGGGTCGTAGTTGAGTGCACAGAGGCCTAAAATTTTGTAGCTAAGTGCATGGACCCTTGTTGCTAAGTGCGCAGAGTGAGTCGAGTCTGTAATCATTAGGAATTAGAAATAAAGAGAATTGTTCTATAATTTCTATGTCTTTATTTCTTGTTTATACATTTGTTATATTGGGTATGAATTTCACTTCTAATGCTTATATGATGCGTGAATGTGTATAACTGTATTGGTTAAGTGAATGTAAGTAATAAACTTTTTTTACGCGAAGCTAAATAAGATCTATTAATAAATCAAGTAAGATACTTAGCATAGTGTGGGAAATATCACAGTTCACTGCCCTAGTGGCGCGAAATCATATCAGCCCCTGGCTAGGGTTCCATGGATGATGATTGTAACACTTCGTGAAGGTGCTGAAAGGTGGAACAATGGGATAACCAACCTGCATGAAGGCAGGTATAGTTGGAATAAACCACATCACGTCCATCTCAAGAGTGTGGAAAATTGGTTCTAGCATCCCCCCATACTGCCTCAGGTGAGACTTCAGTCCGCGCTCCGTAGGCTAATGCCGAAAGGGCCAGTAGTGTAGGGATTTGTTTGGCTAACTAACCTTGAACCTAGGTGAGGCACCCACAAGCCAAAAACTGCTATTGTACTCAGTTTGACCATGCAGTGGAGGATTGCCATATATTGTTAGCCAAGATATGTGAGAAGGGGGTGCAACCTCAACAACTGACTCAGAACCTGCATATGATGAGTGTTGAGCCTCACGAGGAAGAACCCAAGGTAAATATTGTGCTACAAAGTGGAGTGATGACTGGTGAGGATAAGGGGAAGCAGCTCGAAGAAGGGGAGTGGGTTCGCAAAGCACTAGAAAAAGAGACTAGGTTTGATCTGGAATGTGCAAAAGAAACATTTATGGAAGAAAAGAAAATCTTCGTTAAGGCCTCTACCTCAAGAAGTCAGGAGAAACTAGTTGAAGAAATGGACCCATCCATGGTTACCACGTTCTTGGAGACCTGCATGAAACTGCTCTGCGATAGTAAGGTTGTGAAGGGACTGTAGGAACTGATCAATCAATGCACTAGCAAGGAAAACGTTATTGACGAACCGTGCATAGTCAGAAAATTTGGTAAGCATAAGGCAAGGACTGGACGTGAGATGAGACTCACCGCGCAGATAGGAGAATACGAAATGGACCAAGTTATCTTGGACCTAGGGTCCGACGTGAATTTTTTACCGAAATAAACATGGGAAATAATGGGGAGACCTGTGCTATAATGGTCTCTGATTTAGTTAAGGATGGTGAATCAGTAGAAAATCATCCCAATAGGGAGGTTGCAGGGGGTAATAGTTGATATCAAAGGCGTAAGCACACTAGCGGATTTTGAAGTAATAGAGATTGTGGATGATAGCAATCCCTACCCCGCGCTCCTTGGGATCGATTCGGCCTGTCAGGGGTAATCAACTTGAAGAAGTGAAAGATGATATTTGAGAAGAAATCACTCCACGTAGTGGTGCCACTGGATCCTGCAGAAGAACTGTGCTATACAAAACAGGTCCGTGATTATGAAAGTGATGATGATTTGGACCAGATTTACAAGATAATGGTGCAAGATTAGGATTGGGTGAATACGATAGCAGACAAATGTATTTCATGGCACTACGAGAGCTCTTGCACATAATATTTAGATGAAGAACTAGAGCACTAGCATAATCGACTGCATGAAGTATCTATGTTGTGTTGTAATATGATGACCAAGTCGTTGCAGTGTGTATCATCAGAGGTAAGAAATCTGCCTCACTATGATGGGTTAACTGTTGTTGATCACTTTTTGGATGCATTAGAAAGGGAAGTACCAGAGAAGCATCGCTTCCAGGAATTAGATTGGGCATTGCGACCTACTCCCGAAATATGCTGGGGTACACACAAAGATATTTTTGATGATTGTCACAAAAATTTGAGGATGATGAGGGTATGCTTTGGTCATCCGAAGGTGCGATTAACAGAAAAATATGATAGGAGAAACGATCCACGGGGACATTTGGCCAAATGGACTAAATTGTATGGAGAAAAGCCTCAATCGAAATAGGTCCATCTATTTTGTCATACCTTGTATGTTATACCAATGAATTGGTACTTGGAGACGAACTCCACCATGGAATCGAAGAATGGGATGTTTTGCGCCAGGGATTTTTTATGACGGTCAGTTTTGAGGATGGATTTGAATCTATCCATGAAGAATTTTTAGAGGTGAAGACAACAATTTTTAGGATACCACAGGATCCTCTAGATTTGATTCAATTTGATTGTACCACCCATCTAAGCCACACGCTGGAGTGCTACAATGTCACAATGGAAGAATAAGATGAAGACCTGAGGAAGATTAATATTTTAGAGACTGAAGGACATCGCTAAGTTGAAGGACCACAGCTAGAGAACCGAGAAATTACTCAGTCACTCAAGACCAGGCAGGTGGACATTGGCATGTAGGCAGAACCTAAGTTTGCAACGATTCGAGACTACTGAACGACGCGACATCAGATAAGGTCGTCGAACTACTTCGCAAATATCAGGATCTATTTCCCACAAAGTTTTCAGATTTGAAAGGGATAATAGGGCACCTAGGTGTCATGAAGATCACCCTAAAATTGGATTTGAAACCTATGAAGCAAATACCTTACCACCTTAATCTGAAGTATAAAGAAAGGGTCCGCTTAGAGTTAGACAAGATGCTCATGACAGGTATTATTGAACTGGTGGAAGAATCTGATTGGGTAAGCCCAATAGTGGTTCAGGAAAAGAAGTAGAAGGAAGAAATAAGGATATGCGTAGATCTCAAGAAGTTGAATGATGCCTGCGTGCATGATCCCTTCCTAATGTCATTCACCGATGAGGTCCTGGATAATATAGGCAGCCAGGAAGCATATTCGTTCACTGATGGGTTCTCTGGGTACTATCAGATCAAGATCACGTTGAAGGATAGAAGTAAGATGACCTTCACAACTGAATGGGGATTCTTCCAGTATACGATGTTTCCTTTTGGGATGAAGAATGTGTCAATGATATTTTTGCGTGTAATCATTGTGGTGTTCAAGGATTTTGTTCATAAATTTCTAGAAGTATACCTTGACAATTGGGCAGTGTTCGAACTGGTGAAGCGCCATGTGGCAAGTCTTCGCTTGATGCTAGATACATGCCAGAGGTACCAGATCACGCTCAATCTAAAGAAATGTTTGTTTTGTGTCACTTTCAGGATCTTGTTGGGCCATGTGGTATGTAGGCAAGGCTTGATGGTAGACCCTGCAAAGATCACGGTCATAATCAATTTGGAGGCACCAAGGAGTGTGAAACAGCTATGTGCAACGTTGGGGCATACAGGATACTGTAGGAAATTCATCAAGAGCTATGCCTAGATCATTGTGCCTATGGAAAGACTGTTAAAGAAGGATATTACATTCTGTTGGAATGAAGAATGCCAAAAGAGATTGGATGTGCTTAAGGAGAAAACGGTCACCGCGTTGATCCTAGTCTTCCCCAATTGGAAGAAGGAATTTCATGTGCATGTGGATGCATCATGTATTATGCAGGGAGCAGTACTAACACAAGTCAGTGAAGGGGACCTGGATCACCCTATAACATTCAGAAGTAGGAAGTTATCCAAAGCTGAGAAAAATTATTCCACAAAAAAGCGCGAAGGACTAGCTATGGTGTACATGCTCCAGAAGTTCAGGCATTATTTGTTGGGCGGACATTTTAAGATGCAGACATACCATTCTGCATTAAAATACGTGGTCAACAAGCCTATGTTGGGGGGGAATATATGCAAGTTGTTGTTGTTGTTCCAGGAGTATGATTTTGAAGTTATTGTGAAACCAGGACACTTGAGTGTTGGATCGGATCATTTGTCGTGCATTGAAATAAGAGAGGAACCTACGAATTTGGAGGGAGGACTACTCGATGTGTAGCTCTTTGCAGTATGCATCGTGAACAACCACTTTGAAGATATTATACATTTCCTGATGGCAGGTACGGCTCCGGAAGGATATACAAGCCAACAAAAGAAGGAACTGGTGGTGCGCACGATATACTTTTCTGTCATTATAGGGCTTGTACAAAATGGGATCAAATGAAATATTGTGAAGTTATGTGCCAACGTTTGAAAGAAACAGAATCCTCATTGAGGCTCATCATGGAGCCAGGGAGGTCATTATGTAGGAAAAGCAACAGTGCAGAAGATTATACGCGATGGGTTATGGTGGCCGACCTTGCATAAGGATTCAAAGGTGTATTGTAGGGCATGTGATGCATGCCAAAGGATGGGCAGACCCTCGCCTAAGGATGAGCTGCAACTGAATCTATAGATATCCCTACAGCCCTTTGAGAAGTGGGTGATTGACTTTGTAGGACCAATTCAACCTCCAGGAAAAAAGATGGTGCATAGTACATCATCACCGCGACTGAGTACTTAACCAGATGGGTGGAGGCACAACCTATGAAGAATTGTACAAGCACGACATCAACCAAATTCATCTTTGAGTATGTTCTCACAAGGTTCGGATGTCCAAAAATTCTAATGAGCTATCACGGTACACACTTTGTTAATGAGATGATCAATGTGATGACAAAAGAGTTTCAAGTTTACCATCAGAAGAGCACACCCTATCATCCGCAAGCTAATGGGATGGTGGAAGCATTTAATAAAATATTGGAGAGTGTGCTCACGAAGGTTTACAATGCTCAAAGAAATTATTGGGATGCTTGCATGCCCACGGTGCTATGGGCTTATCGAATGAATTGCAAGAAGTTGACTAGAAAAATGTCATTTAGACTGGTTTATGGCATGGAAGCTATGATGTCAATGGAGTACATTGTACCTTATTTTTGCCTAGCAGCATTCACAGGAATGGCAGATCGCGGAGCCCTGGAGGAGAGGCTCACACGGCTAACAGAGCTTGAAGACGATAGGTTTCTAGCTGGATTCCATCAACAGGTTCAAAAGGAGCACAAAAAGGCATGGCATGATTGAAACATCATACTGTGCACCTTCAAGGTAAATGATTTAGTTCTATTATATGAAAACAAGTTTGATAAATTTCTAGGAGAATTTCGAATGCATTGTTTGTGGCCCTATGTCATTAAGGAAATTACCAATGGTGGAGCAGTTCATTTGGTAAAGTTGAATGGGGAACCATTCCCAAGGTGAGTGAATGCCAGTCGATTGAAGCCATACACCAGTGATTCGTCCAGATGACTACATGGTGGAAGCATAGTCTTAGCGCTCCAGGAAACTAAAAGGAGGCGCAAGAATATAAGCTACACTGCCTGGGTTGGGGAACTGTGTGATTGGGAACTACGTGGAATGAAGGAATGTCACAGTGTCAGCAAAAATGTGAAGGGAGCTACACTATCCAAGAACAAACTACGTAGAGCAGTCGGAAAGTGACCATTATGGTCACTGTTCATGACTTGACAGTGGGAAAATGGCTAAATGGAGTGGGGGGAGACATTTAAGTCAGAATTTAAGGGAAAGATCTGTGCAAATCTACCTTCAATATAGCATTTATGAACAAATTTTGGAGGGAATGGTTGGATTTGAATTTGAAAATTCTTATAAATTACAGGTGGCTTCCCAACGAAAAACACTTGGCATTTTGAGAATTGAGGTGTTGAGCTCTCAGGCGTGCATGAACCGTGAGAGATTTGAAGCTTTAATAGTGAGTTCGGTGTTTGAGAGGTTGCCAAAAGAGACGTAAGAGTTGTTGTCCAGTATTATTTCAGTTCCCGCAGAAACCGTGAGTGCAGGAGAAGTAATGGCAGTTGAGGGAACTTCCCCAGAGGTAGCAACAGTAGTTGAGGAAGTTGCGCCGGGGGTTGAAAGCGTTGAAGTACTGGAAGAAGTGCCTAAATCATTGAGGATGCCTAGGTCAAGGCCTACACTGACCCAAGATCGTCCAAAATAAAATAAAGATAAGCAGAAAGCGCCACAGCTGGTGTGTGCATCACCCAGAAGGCACCCGCACAAGGAAAAGCCAACGGTGCAGGATAAGGGAAAGATAATTGACCTTGAACCTGAAGAGGATGTTGAGGAGATGATTATGGATGAAGAAGACATTGAAATGGGGATGGAGGATGTTGATGTTGAGGGGCTAGACCTTATTTCTAAGTTTCCTGAATACATTCCTCTGCGTAGAGGCAAGACAAAGGTTCCAAAGGACGTTGATAAAAACAATGTCGCACTACATACACCATTGCTTCCAGACAAAATTTCCTTTGAAGAACCACGCCTATGGCGCATCCCCTCATTAAAATTGGAGGATTGGGATTTGGCTAATATGGAGTGCTTTCCCCACTTAGACACAGATCAACTCATGCACCGCGTCTTCTACAAAGACTTTGGCATGACCACGCTGTGTTGAAAAATGTGCAACAAGAAATGCTAAATTTAGAAAGTGCTAAAAATAGCATGTCTAAAAATAGTAGTTTGGCTAGTGAGGTCATTGGCCACCTATGGTGAGAGGTGAAACTGCTAAAAATAGAAAGTTCTAAAAATAGCATTTCTGGGTCCATTCCTATTTTTAGCAGTCCCTGGTCTAACTATAGGAAGTAAAAACGAATTTGGTCTTAACAACAGTTTAAAATATTAATTAATTAATATCCATGAGTTAATTAGTTATGTAAAATTAAACTTGAAGTCTTTGTGAGATCATGCAATTATTTTCTCTCTTGATTTAGGAATTTATCCCTTAATTAAAGGAGATAAGGTTCAGTTCTATAAATAGAGAATCAGTTGACTTAGTTCTAACTAGTCAAGTCTAGTTACATTATTTTAAGAAGTTGTTAAAATAATAAAATATAGTTTGTTAATGCTTGCAAGCATGTGACAACTATTATTTTAGATAACTGAGAATTCACTCATAAATAACTGATGCATGGTAGTTCAGACAAAGACCCAGTTGAGATCAGATGAGGGACAATTTACTATCAGATGCATGGATATTTCTAGTAAGTATTCCTTGCATGGGGAAGGAATATATTTTCTTCTATGACTACGTAGTTGGACTTGAGGTGACAATAGGTATGATTAGGCCAATTTTCAGCCTATATATTGAGGCCTAGGTAGTCCATGATTTACATCATCAGAGTACAGAGAGAGCAGGATAGCTATTGACTTGATTCTTTTTGTATGTTGTTGAGGATTTCCACTTGATTGATAATACAGTGTTGGGGTTTTACGTTGGTGCTTTCCCCAGTGATATATTCTGTGTTATGTGATTGATTCCTTCTTATCAATTATATTTGTTCATATTGATGTTTCTCATAGTTGATTAGCTTCTGCAAAGTTTATGGTAGATGTAGATCTAGTATTATGCTTTAGTACATTGCATATATCAGTTTGATCTGCAGGTGAAATTTCTACATGATATCAGTGAGCTAGCTGATTTGTAGAGAAAATTCTACACACTGGAGCTAAGAAAGTGGGTAAAAGGGGTGGATAAGGCTGGTCTGTTAAACATGTTGCAGGTACCACATTACAATAGCATGCCCATAACCACGATAGTTATCAAGAAGCTACTGTGCTTGGTGCACGATGGGTGCTTGTGGCTAGAGGATCAAATACCGATCACTGACATGCTGATCCATAGGATCACTCAGCTACCACATGCAGGAGAAAATTTGGCCATGGAATTTGGAGGAAAGGCTAGTGAGCACAACCTTGTTGAAGCAATGAAGGATAAATTTAAGCTTGTGAAGGAGTCACATGACGACTCCATCACTAGCATAACCAACACCGCGGTCAAAGTAGCCGCTCAGAACGTGGCAGGAAAGATTAGGCAGAAGTGTCGCGCAAATGAAGTGCCGGCACCAGTAGTGTCTTTAGCAGTTCAGTGCGCGGAGGGCGTATAGTTCAACTGGGCTCGTTTCCTCTACAGTGAGTTTCTTGCTAACTGCAGAGAGGCTCGGGATCCAAGCAATATGTTTCACTACGCATGGTTGCTGCTATCCATAGTGTTGGTTGTGTGGGAGTTACCAGAGGATAGTCAGTGTCCTCCGGTCGCGCGAGACCTACCAGAAGTGGTGAAGTTCGCTTCACTTTGGGCTATGAAAGACCCCCAAAGGATCAAGGACAACAATGTCTTTTGGATCTTGATGGAGATGAATATTCACATGGCCATCAACCACAAACTGCGGTTGTCGTCAACCATTTATGATCAGCTGGTAGAGTATGTGGAGTTCAAGGTAGACTTCCACTGGGTCTCCATGTACGTGCGGAAGGATCCAGAACATAAGTGGTATGACCTTCCATACCGGGCCACAGAAAGCATAATCACAGTGGTCCTTGACCACTGGCCAGTAGATTGGTGCACCACTTTAGGCTTGATAGCTGGGTCTAGCAAGTACACAATGCAACGAAAGAAAGAAGAGGCCGAGCAGAAGATGGAACAACTAGCAGAAAAGAGGAAGAAGGAGGTTGAGGACAAAGCCAGAGCAGAGCGTACTGCTGAAAAACAAATAGAGGAAGAAGAGGTGTGCGACTCTGACAGGAGTCAAAAGTCGCCTTCCCTAAAAGAAGAAGAGGACGAGGACCAGCAAACAGGTTAGGGATGATTAGACCCAGAGACTAATCCATTCCGGATTAAGCACAATAGGGAACTGGAGAAAGTAGGGCTGCAGAAGAAGTCTAAGGCTAGCAAGACTTCCCTTGACCCGATCACCTTGACAGAAGGTGATCTGAATGACATTGGTGATACAGTGAGGGTTTCCACCGTGAAACTGCTACAACAGTTCGAGAAACAGTAGAAGCAGGCCTTGGGCACCATTCATATGGGTCTGCATGAGCTGTAGATCCATGCATCACAAGTGCAAACTAGTTTGGGTCGCAGTAGCATGGCATCAACTAGCTTGGCACCTGGGATAGTTGAAGAAGTAGAAATGGTTCGCCCCTTGGACCCTCGGTTTATCGCGCTGCCAGATGGAGTGCTAACCACGGAAGCAGAAGATGATCGGGCCACTGTCTATGCCCTCCAGAAGATTGGGCTAGACTTGGCCACGCTTCCAAGAGAAGCCCTTCACACCTTGCATGATGGTGTGATCGTAGAACTTTGGGCTCAGGAACAACAAGCATTGAACATCATCAGTGAGCAGAAGGTGAAAAATGCCCAAATGTTTTCTGAGAAGATTTCTTCCATTGAGTTCTTTAAGGCTATCATCGTGAAGAATGAGAACACTACCAAGGTAGTGGTGGAGGCATGCAGGTCTATCCCCGAGCTGGATATTCCTGAAGATGTGCCAGTGGGTGAATGAATTCAAAAGCTCACTGCCAGAGTGTGCGAAGTGAGATCCAAGTTGGCCAAGGTTTAGTTAAAACTAAACCTTAAGATCATAAAATATGTGTTGAGCGACCAACCCTTGACTCCACCAGAGGTAAAGGAGCAGCACAGGAGAAGGAGTTCATAGCGCAGTGAAGGAGTTCATAGTGCTCTTCAAGCAGGCGCTCGAAGTGGTTACCAATTTGCAGGAGGATCCCACATTGTAAATGTTAGAAACGGAGGCCCGGGAGATGCAGCAGAGATATTATGAAGTCAAAGCAATGACATGCACCATCACCCTTACATAGAGGCTAGAAAAGTTGCAGGAGGCAAAGGTGCTAAAGGAGCAGGTGGATGCAGCGCATCACAAAGAGAACGTCCTCAAGGCCAAAATAGGGCCTTGGCTTGATGAAGCCTATGTGCTCACAACCACCATTGAGGGAAAATTGTCTAGTCTGTAGGGAATGCAACAAAAGGTACAGGAAGATGGCACAAGGTGAGCAACAAAGCAACTGGTTGAATAGATGAAGTAGGCAGCAACACAGTGCACTGCCAAAAGTTACAATCGTACAGGTGGAGCTAGGAGGTCTTCATGACAAGATCTTCGTGCCAGCAAAGTGACTCAAGGGCGTGTCACCAGATTTTGTGTTGGGGGTTTGCTGGAATGGGTCCCCTGGGGTCAATTTTCGGGTTAAAAGCTCATGTTTTGGTGTTAAAAGCCCAAGTTTTGTGTAAAGTCTTCGCATTTTGTGGTCACGAAGTGCGAATATGTCAAGAGTCAATAAAGGGTTTCCACCCTTCTTTTGTGTAAAATCATGTCGACTTTAGAGATCTACCCATGGTCTGCGGACCATGGTAATGTATAAAAATAAGGTCTTAAAGGAGTCTAAGATAGTTCAATTCATAGTTGAGTCTTGTTATGTTTTATGAATGGGTCTATGAGAGCTAAGAGTGAAGAGTCTTAACGTAGGAAAAGGCTCTGCAGCTGAGTGCGCAAAGGCCTATGGTAGAAGTCTACAGCTAAATGTGCAGACCCCTGCAACTGTGTGCACAGGGTAGTTAGAGTCTATATTGGATATCTGAATCAATAATAAAGAGGAGTATTCCGAAATTACCTGTGTATTTTACTTTTGTTCATTGCATGTGATTATGTTATGTTGACTTCTGTGTTTATGTTTTAATGCTACTTTGATGGCCAAATCTATATGTTTCTATGTTTTATATGACCACAAGTAGATATATATGTTTACGCGAAGATAACCATAAATGCATGTTAAAGTAACCAATACTTAAGCAAATCTGGGTAGATACAGAAGTAAGAGTAATTACAGGGGCGTGTAAGTTCCTAATCTATCTATTTAGGACCTGCGAATGATGATCAGAGACTTTTGCAGAGGCTTCAAGGATGAATAAGAAAAGTACCTTGATAAGCCCTAAAGGGATTATCAATTTGCACGAAGGAAGGTTAGGTAAAATAACCGACATCACAACCATCTCAGGGTGCGGAAACCTAGTTCCTTCACCCCCCCATACTGGTTCGGGTGAGACTTCAGTCCACGCTTCGTGGATTGATGCCAAAAGGGTCAGAAGCATAGGGATTTGCTTGGTTGCTTAACACTGAACTTGGGTCAATACCCATCAAGCCAACACCCTTGATGTTGCTCCAACCCTAGGTAACTGATCATCACACCTTGCATGTTGAGGTATACCCATCAAACAGATAGGAGCCATATTTGTGTCATAGCAAGTTTCTTATCAAATTGTTTTTCACCCTTAACAAAACAAATTGCATAAACTTCAAACATGGAAAATTTTAGGGGCTAATGTTCGCCCAGTGGGCTAATTTTCCATGATTTTTCCACAAAAAAGATTCGCCAAGTTCCAATTTTATAAAAGACGATTCGCCCAAATTTTAGAATATAAAATTATTTACCTTAAAAATCGCCAACATTATATAGAGACTATATATAAAATAATTATAAATTTGAATAATTTTACAAATATATCAATAAACATTTATAATTTGCATATAGGGATTAGTGAGATTCGCCAATGTTTTAAACTTCAAGAAAATTTTCCATCCTTAAAATTTTCCTTGAAGTCTTCAAAAGACAAAAAATACTTTTGCCACCAATTTGTCCTCTTACCTAGTGGCCCCCACTATGTGTCGGGTGGCACAACCAACTCCAGATCCCCTGTATATTTTATCCTTCCACATGCTAAGTCCTCAATCATGATAATCTGGCCTTCAAGCCAGTCAAATAAGTCATCATCAAAGTAGTGCCTAATAGGTTCACCTCCTATATGAGGCACTAAGGCTTCCCATCTATCTTATCGGGGCTGTCTTGGACCTGTTATGCCCAAAGTCACCCTTGGCATCAACACATGCACTCTCTCTAGAATAAAGCTAACAATCATTGTATTATACCCAAATTCCCTTTGGACTCAAGTCTTGCAAGCTATAAATTCTACCTTCACCTGATGGAGGACACTCTAGCACCAATTGAACACCTACTACTACAAGTAGTCCAATGCTAGTAACATCTGGGCTTTAGTAGCCACATGTTGACTCTTAGCCCCTGCATGTCATACTATCATCCATATTATATACCTCATTGGTCTTGTTGTCACCCATTCTACTACAATTTTGTTTCTCACTGGTCAATTGCCTGGTGTGAAATAGGTGTAAATCAAATCCATAGTGGTCCTCGGATCTCATCTCCCTCCTGTCAAGTTTACTCATGCACCTCTACATGAAAAACTAGTGAGGAAATATATTTTTTCTCCCTCAATTAAGAGCTCATGATCCCAAATTCAGAACACCTTCTAACGTTCATCCCACCATTGAATTATCCAACTTAAGAGATCCTCCTAACCTTTCATCAAATCAAGTCTAGCATACTTCAACAATCTGCATTACCTCAGAGCAGCTAAACACACTGATCATTTAACATTTGTAATGCCTCTCAGAAATGAGCTCTTTCTCTCCAAAGGCTCATTTTGATTAGCTAATTCTTGCATTACAGGAAAACCTAGTTAGTATTTTTCTTGCTGCATAACCTTGGAAACTGAGGAATTTCTTTTTTCTTGTTGTTTGGCTGGCTAATGTTGCCCCTTTAATACCACAGAGCATGCTAACGCACCCCACTATCCTGGGCGATCGCAATACCCATCCAAGCTATCTAGGGCAAGCCCAAAAACTCCAAATTATTGGTGAAAGACAAAAATTAAGGAATCAAATTCTAGCTCAGGATCAGTGCGCTTCCCTAGAACTAACGAGAAATCAAATGGCTACCCCATGTGCTCACATTGATGTCAAAAGATTTTCTCCCTTTTTCTCTCCAATGTTCTCTTACCAACTCACACTAGTGCAAATGAGGACTTGATTTCTCTTTGATAAACACTTTGGAGATATGACTCAAGCCAATTTGTGTTTGTTAAGAGAAGTTCTTTCTCATGTTTGTTTCTCATACACCAAGTAACTATTACTGCAAATATTGTTTATTGTATGGTGATATTTTCAGTGATTCTTTGCATACCTAATGATCACTGACTCAGAATGGGCATATTATTTTTTAAGTACTCTTTCTTGATCATTAAAAGAAAGAACTCTAAGTTACTTTCTCTGGACTCATAAAACTCCTATGAAGAAGATTTGAGCTCTTCTTTTTCTCAATCTTTAAACTTTAAAAAAAAAAAAAGAAAAAAAAAAAGATACTTTGATCTTTCGTCATCTAACTCAATTAACAAACTTTATTGATATTATGGAGTTTACTACATCCCCTCATACTCATAAAAAAATGAGGAAGATGTCTATTGAGCATAGGTTTCTCACTTTATTTGACATAAATGGACTAACTTACGGAATAGGAAATGTGTCATGTATATTATTAACCCTTCATGAAACCCAATTATCAACCATGACAAAGGAACCTCTTGGAGTCATCTTTGTTATCCTTTTGTACTCTCTAAATATGAAAATACCACTGAGTTTACCCTCTTTGGACTCATTAAACCTAAATGGATTGGGAAAAAATTGGATAGAACGATAGCTACTTGTTATCTTTTTGTACTCTCTAAATATGAAAAGACCACTGAGTTTACCCTCTTTGGACTCATTAAACCTAAATGGATTGGGAAAAAATTGGACAGAACAGTAGCTACATTATATATATTTTGAAATATTGTTTGGAAGCAGTGCTTTATAAATCCCTTGAACATAGTGCCCCCTCATCATATTCCTTTGTTATATCAGCTTCTCAATGAACCCTACCATTTTATGAGTCTTGCCCCGATACCCAGATGTCACTACCTCTTTGTATCTCGCTAATCTGGGTGTTCTTGAGTCTATGATGCCTGGTCTCCTAATGTTGTGCCTTCTATTGTTCAAGGGATAAACCTACTCTCTGCTTCCTGTGTCAAGCATTCACTCATATGCCATTTTTTCCCCAATTTAGTTTGCCCCATTATTCTAAACTATCTCCAAAGCAATCATTTTTGTCTCTGCTCACATCAACTAATGTAGGACACCTCATTGCCTACCTTTGACAAGTCTCTTCCTATCAACTTCAACACCTTATATAGGAAATAGATCAATAAACATCTCAGTACCTTAGAACTTGCAGTATTTTGTGGCAGGTTTCCCTATGTTTGATTGGGGGTTTTCATCATTGGCTCCATTTTGAATGATTCTATGAGTGTTTGAAGTTAAGACATCTGATTGACACTCGCTAGATTGTATTGTGCATCTTGAATACCATCATCCTTATCAGTGGCCATCCTCGCTACTGTTAATGGTTTTCATCATTGACCAGTAATCAAATGATTTATCACATGTTAGACCTCAACTCCTTTATTCACATGTGGTTAAATATTTTATTTTTGGAAGCGACGACCAAGACCTTCTTGGGTATAATCTTTCATCACTCATACTTTTTTCCTCTCCCAAGATGTGACTATTGTTTCAGAGACAACTTATCAGATTGATCAAATTATGGCAGCACTCCACATTATGCCTATTAGTGGACATATCAGTCTACTTCTCTGGAAATCACCCTGATTTTGCTATTGAGCATGGGAATGCTCGACTCAATTTCTTTATATATATTTTGACATATATTGTTAATTTAAAGTATCCCTCCATTCCCAAGCTCCAATCCTCTCTCTATTTAGCTACAGTTTGTAAATTATTTCAATCATCATATTCTTATATGACCTCACACTTTAGGGGGCATATGTTATACAAGAAATGACCTCCTTATCAGCTCAGAGGATAAGAAAAAATTGGGATGGAAGAAAACCTAAGTTATAAGCCTATTTTCAAGAGTGACACACCTCATAAATAGTTTTACAGTGTGCTAACATGGTCCATGACCCATAATACCATGTTAACCTAGGGATGAATGCTTGTTTTTTCCTATAGGGTTGTGTTACTAGATTTTCATGAGCTTCTAAAGGCTAAAAATGAGTTAACTTATTGACACTTCATCTTTCACTCAAGGTTGACTCCAAAAATTTGGAAATATTTTCCTCATACTTGTCTTTGGGAAATTTCCTATCCTAACAGAAGCAAACAAAGAAGGAAAGAGAAAAAGAGGAAACATATAGCTTTTTCCCAAAAGATACACATGGACAAATTGGAAAAAATTGAGCCTCCTGTTGCCTATATATTGGAGGCTAGACCATAGTAATGGGGATCAGAAATTTTTCATTGTTATGTTGTCGAGATGTGTTGAGAGAGAGAGAGGATCTAGGAGCTAAGGCAAGACTTGCTACAACAATCATGGTTGTAATCATTCTTATCAGAGTTAATAATATAGATTTGCTACTATTTTGTCTATGTCATGATTTGGATACATTATTTCTGCATATGTTGATCAGAATATTAGACTAATATATTATCAAATATGCATTCAACTTTTATGTGGTATCTTATGTTAATATGTTGAATTGTTAAGGTTTCCTATATGCTGCAGAGATTACTTGATTTTTCTTTCTCGTGTAGGTTCTAAACTTGGGTTTGGTTGAGGATCCTTTCTCTACTACGCTGAAAGCTCCAGCCTGACCTGCACCCAAGATAAGAAGGTAACTTCTTTATGACACCTTGTCAATTTCTAGTTAACATCTACATGGTTGAATGCATCACCTTTTGTTGGCTTGAGGTGGCTTGGACCTAGGTTCAGAGTTAGTTGCTCTAACCAAAAAAACCCTACACTACAGGGCCTTTTGGCCACAACCCACGTAAGGCAGGTTGTAGTCTCATCCGAGGCAGTATTGGGGGATGTTAGAACTAAGTTTCTACATCCAAAGGACTATATGATGTGTTTGTGACAAACCTAGGGCTTTACCTTAAGCTTTGTGAACCCTAACCCTTAAAACCTGAAAATTACAGCAACTAACAGTTAACATATCTAAACGCTTCGCCAATTGCGTTAAAAATTCATAACATCATGTAAATAAATAGATCTACTTCTTCACGAATATATTAAGTATTTTTCCTGATTAATTTCATTCAACAGATAAAAATATAGTAAATTCATAGAGAAGTAGTAATACACAGATGCACAGATAATTCTCCAAAATAATTCTTTATTATACTTTAGATCTTCAATTACAATCCTTCCAACCCTGCACACACAGCTATAGGGGCATGCGCACTCAGCTGCATACTTACCAAGGTCTCCGTACACACAACTGCAAGAGCCTTCCACTTCGTCTAAGTACAGAATGGACAAAACAGACCCAAATCTTGCACTTGTATCTCTTCTATATCATTTTATCTTTATGACTCTTCTATGACGTCATTTACATCATTATCCATTACAATACCATCATCTGTGAACCATGGGTAGGTCTCAAAACAACTTAAGTATTAAAAAACTAAGGGATTTTGACCTTCTAAAAGCCCCTTTAACCCCTATCGACCTACGCTACTCGCCCTCCACTCCTCAAAAGGTAGAGACTTCACAATATTTTGTTGAGATTGCAACAAGATGATGGAGCTTAGTGAAAAGAGTCGCCTTCACTAAGTGGGCCCGCAGGAAAATTATGGCGCAAGTTCTATTTTTTATCACAGTGTGGATGATCACAGTGTGGGTGATCACAGTGTGAGTGATCACAATGTGGGTGACCAAAGTGTGGGTGACCACAGTGTGGGTGATCAAAGTCTATTTTTAGACTAGCAGTCAAAAATAGAAAAGTCAAATATTATTGTCTCATAATAATATTTGGACTATAAACTTGATCTTATTCTCTTGGAGCAATTCAGTTTGAGCTACAGATGTGGCCCATGAAGCTGTCAGAAGGAAGTACGCTTTTCTTATGAGTCAGTTGAGTTGTTTCATGCATGACTTCAGTTAGAACTCAATCAGTTGAGTTTGGTGGAGTTGATTGTGGAGTTGATGGAGTTGTGTTTAGTTTGACTTGGTTAAACTAGTTGTAGTTAGTCTAACTGCAAATAGACTAATGATGAGTTGTTAAACTAATTATTAACTCATAATACAACTATAGAATACATCAGTTAACTCAGTTGCATGTCAGTGCATGTTCAGTTCAGCAGGGACAGGTGTTAGAGAATCAGATTGCTATCAGTTGTGACTATAGTTGTGCATCAGATCTTGCACAATCAAGGGATTGAGTATGCCAATGAGTTTGCTCATGCATTTGTCCAGTTTGTAGCTTCTGCTCACGTCTTACACCTTGTGAGTGATTCTTTGGAGGTGAAATACGAGTTTGGTAGACCATTCTCATTCATTCTTGATCTGGTATTGAGCAGTGGAGGCAGGCAAGCAGTGGAATAGATTTGGAGATTAGATCTTAGCTGTATTGTGTGTAATAGGTGGAGCTGGTACTGGATTGCTTGCGATAAGAATTGTACTTTGTAATGTTACATGGTCTCAATCATTAATATACAGATAGTGTGGGGTTTTTAGCGAGATGCTTTCCCCGAGTTACATACTGTGTTAATGTGTGAATGCTCTTGATGTTTTATTGATATTGATGCTGCTATATTGATGATCAACGTAGAGGAGCTTATGTATTGTGTATGTATTCCGTAATAGTACATGATCAGGATAGTCTCTGTTGAATATGTGTTAAATTATTCAAAATTTCTACATGGTATCAGAGCTGCTTGATTCATAGAAGAGATTTTTACAGGATATCAAGCGAGGATTGATCATCAGATCTACTATTCAGGAAGTGTTTACATTCTATTTCTTTAGGCAGAGTCTGTAATCGGGCCAGGTGGCCTCTGGATTCATCCTTCCTTTGGAAGTTGAGATATCCAGTGAATGCCCATACAGTCAATCTCTGTACGAGAAATATTGTGTTCTCACGAATCTTAGATCCGAGGCGGTTGAGTTTGTGCTGGTGGAATTCGAATTTGTAGCAGTATTGTTGAAATGTCTTTCAACGGATTGCAAATGTTATTCCAAAGCAAGAGCGACCTGGCGCTCAAGGATAAACTCAAAAACAATAAAGGTGAGAATGGATCTTCATCAAAGGTATCTGATGAAGAGAATTGTGCTTTGGCTGCCAAAGCAAAGAAAGGGAAGAGCAAGAAAGCTTCTCAGTCTGGTGCGAGAGGAAAGAAGTAGGACATGTCTAAGGTGAAGTGTTTTCACTGTCACCAGCATGGACACTATGCCACTAATTGTCCGCAGAAGAAGAAGAACAAGCAGGCTGCTGGATCTTCAGAAGGAGAGGCTCTAGCCTCACAGTTTGAGCTTGATTTTTCATTGATCGCATGCTTGGTTTCAAGTGTCATGGGATCAGTTTGGTTCTTGGACAGTGGTGCGTCTTTTCACATGACGGGAGATAGAGATTTGTTCTTTGATCTGGAGGACAAAGATCTTGGAGTGCACATCAAGATGGGTGATGATGGTAGATACAGTGCGACCGGTATCATTGCCATTTCCTTTGAGAGGGAGTCTGGTAAACCCTTCGTATTGAAGGAATTCATGCATGTTCCAGGATTGACGAAGAATCTCATCTCAGTGGCGATGTTAGAAGACAAGGGGTATGATGTTGTTTTCAGCGAGGGAAAGGCTTTCCTGCGCAGTAAGACAACTGGTGAGACCCGGAAGATAGGAGTTCGAGTGAGGAACCTTTATCAGTTGCATGTAGATGGATGCGCAACAATGGCGGGCAAGGCAGAAGGATTGGTGAGCCGGGATGATGGCGAGTTGTGGCACAGGAGATTGGGTCACCTTCACCATGGAGCCTTGAAGATACTGCAGAAGATCACTACAGGGTTTCCTAAAGGTACACTTGCGCAGCCAGATCAGTGCAAGGGGTGTACTTTGGGGACGTTTGTGAAAGCCACCTTTCACGAGAAGGATAGTCACGCCACGACGATCCTTGAGAGAATTCACACAAATGTGTGTGGACCTTTCTCAGTTGCTTCGACAGCAAAACACAGGTATTATGTGATTTTTGTTGATGATTTCTCTCGTAAGTGCTGGATATTCTTCATGCAGAAGAAGAGCGAGACATATTCAAAGTTCTATGAATTCAAAGCACTGGTCGAGAAGGAGTCGAGGAAGAAGGTGAAGGCTCTTAGGAGCGATAATGGTGGTGAATACATCTCGGACAAGTTCAAGGATTTCTGCAAGGCAGAAGGGATTCGTAGAGAGCTCATAGCTCCCCATAACCCACAGCAGAACGGGGTAGCTGAGCGGAAGAACAGAACGATTGTGGGTGCTACACGGGCAATGTTGCATGATCAGGGCCTACCCCTTCACTTGTGGGCGGAAGCATGCAATACAGTAGTTTATGTGCAGAATCGTTGTCCTCATAGGATACTTGGCATGAGTACACCTGAGGAGACTTATTCTGGTAAGAAGCCTGATCTTTCTCATTTGAGGATTTTTGGTGCTAACGTTTACATGCATGTGACGAAGGATGCCAGGAAGAAGTTGGAGCCAACCGCAGAGGTTGGGATATTTGTGGGGTACACTGATACGCCCCACAACTATCGTGTGTATTTTCCAGACATTGGTAAAACTGTTGTGCGACGGGATATAAAATTTCAGGAGGAGAAAGCCATGAAGTGTTCACTTGAGAGGGAGCTACACTTTCATGCAGATGAGGAGCTATTAGTTCCTAAGGAGAGCTTCAGGACGTGGATCAGCCACAGGACGAGGTTCATGGAGTGGAAGAGACCACTCATGCAATGCCAACCATCAGAGGGCGAAAGCGCTTGACAGAAGCTGAGCGACTGGCTCAAGATGCAGAGAAAGTTGTAGGACCACCTACAGCCCAATGCAGGCAGAGACAGTCACCTGATCGGTACACTGGATACATGGCTCTGATGAGCAAGTGTGTTGTGACTGAGCCATCCTCTTTCGAGGAAGCTGTGGAGGATCCCGCATGGGTAGACGCCATGGTGGAAGAGTATGATTCTATTGTCAGAAACAGTGCATGGGAGATTGTTCCTAGACCGGAAGGGAAATCAGTGGTGGGTTTGAGATGGATCTACAAGGTCAAGCAGGCAGCTAATGGGAGTGTGGAGAAGTACAAGGAAATATTTTTTGCCCGAGGCTTTTCACAGATAGAGGGGATCGATTATGAGGAGACTTTTGCACCTGTCGCAAGGTATTCTTCCATACGGACGATTCTTGCTCTCTCAGCGCAGATGGGATGGCACATTCATCAGATGGATGTGAAGACTGTGTTCCTCAATGGAGTCATTGAGGAGGAGGTGTGCATTGAGCAGCCCGAAGGCTTTGAGGTCTTCAGCAGTGAGTCGCATGTGTGCAGGCTCAAGAGAGCGCTGTATGGGTTGAAGCAAGCACCACGTGCTTCGTACACACGGATAGACAACTATTTCACAGGACTTGGATTCTCCAAGAGCGAGGTGGATCCTAACCTATACCAGATTGTGGTGGAGGGTAAGTTGCTTATCATTGTACTATATGTTGATGATTTGATTCTAACGGGTGATGAGCTGTTGATACTGTCATGCAAGAAGGATGTTGCTACAGAGTTTGAGATGAAGGACTTGGGCCTCCTTCACTATTTCTTAGGATTGGAAATATGGCAACGCAGTGGTGGACTATTTGTTTCTCAGGGCAAGTATGCTTGGTAGATACTGGAGAAGTTCAACATGCATGGCTGCAAGCCTGTTGATACTCCTCTTCCTGGAGGTTGGAGGAAGGAGGATGCCACTTCGGGAGAAGAAGTGGATGCCACTGTTTATTGACAGTTGGTGGGGTCGCTGATGTATTTTGTCAATACACGACCTGATATATGCTATGAAGTTAACCAGCTTTCACAAGCTATGGTTAAGCCTACCAAGCTCTTCTGGAAGCCGGGCAAGCATGTATTGCGCTACTTGAGAGGCACATCGGGATATGGTTTGTGCTACAGACAGGAGGATGAGGTGAAGCTATGTGGCTTCATGGATGCAGATTGGGCAGGGAGCCCAACGGATAGAAAGAGCACATCAGGAGGGGTCTTTAGTATTGGATCGACAATAGTTTCTTGGTACAGCAGGAAGCAGAGATCCGTGGCACTCAGTTCAGCGGAGGCCGAGTATATGGCAGCAAGTTTGGCTGCATGCGAGGCTATATGGATGAGGAAGATCCTGGTTGGTTTGTTCGGTTCTCATTTGGATCGTACTATGATTTACTATGATAACCAGAGTTGCATTAAACTCTCGGCTAATCCTGTATTTCATGATAGATCTAAGCATATTGACATTAGGTACCATCATATCAGAGATTGTGTGCAGCGGAGGATCATGTTGCTTTCATACATTCCAACGGAGGATTAGGATGCTGATATTCTGACGAAGGCTCTCACCAGGAGCAAATTCAAGTACCACCGAGGCAGGATAGGGGTTGCTGATAATCCATATCTTGTCGAGAGGGAGTGTTGAGATTGCAGCAAGATGATGGAGCTTAGTGAAAAGAGTCGCCTTCACTAAGTGGGCCTGCAGGCAAATTATGGCGTAAGTTCTATTTTTGATCACATTGTGGATGATCACAGTGTGGGTGATCACAGTGTGAGTGATCACAATGTGGGTGACCAAAGTGTGGGTGACCACAGTGTGGGTGATCAAAGTCTATTTTTAGACTAGCAGTCAAAAATAGAAAAGTCAAATATTATTGTCTCATAATAATATTTGGACTATAAACTTGATCTTATTCTCTTGGAGCACTTCAGTTTGAGCTACAGATGTGGCCCATGCAGCTGTCAGAAGGAAGTACGCTTTTATTATGAGTCAGTTGAGTTGTTGCATGCATGACTTTAGTTAGAACTCAATCAGTTGAGTTTGGTGGAGTTGATTGTGGAGTTGATGGAGTTGTGTTCAGTTTGACTTGGTTAAACTAGTTGTAGTTAGTCTAACTGCAAATAGACTAATGATGAGTTGTTAAACTAATTATTAACTCATAATACAACTATAGAATACATCAGTTAACTCAGTTTCATGTTAGTGCATGTTCAGTTCAGCAGGGACAGGTGTTAGAGAATCAGATTGCTATCAGTTGTGACTATAGTTGTGCATCAGATCTTGCACAATCAAGGGATTGAGTATGCCAATGAGTTTGCTCATGTATTTTCCCAGTTTGTAGCTTTTGCTCACGTATTACACCTTGTGAGTGATTCTTTGGAGGTGAAATACGAGTTTGGCAGACCATTCTCATTCATTCTTGAGCATGTATTGAGCAGTGGAGGCAGGCAAGCAGTGGAATAGATTTGGAGATCAGATCTTAGTTGTATTGTGTGTAACAGGTGGAGCTGGTACTGGATTGCTTGTGATAAGCATTGTACTTTGTAATGTTACATGGTTTCAATCATTAATATACAGATAGTGTGGGGTTTTTAGCGAGATGATTTCCCCAGGTTACATACTGTGTTAATGTGTGAATGCTCTTGATGTTTTATTGATATTGATGCTGCTATATTGATGATCAAATTAGAGGAGCTTATGTATTTTGTATGTATTTCGCAATAGTACATGATCAGGATAATCTCTGTTGAATATGTGTTAAAATATTCAAAATTTCTACATATTTGACAAAACTTTACAAAGTTTGACCCTAGGGGACCTTGTCCACACAGGCCCCCAACACAAAGTTGTGACTTGTCCTGAGTCACTTTGTTGGTGTTGCCTAGATATTTGCGTGTAGATCGTTGAACTATATCTTCAATTCTTGAAGATCTGTTGTTCCCTGCGCAAAGGCTTGACGAAATTCTACGACCAAATTTTCTGTGGTTGGACCTTCGATTGCAAGGCCCATGGTTTTATGTGTTTGTTGTAGAGCCTTCAACTTGCTCTAGACTATCTATGATAGATGGCTTGCCTCATCGGCCCATGGATGCATCCTTGAGGAGATAATAAAGGCATCTAACACAGCCCATCAATCTGGGTCTGGAAGAACTTTCCTTCCTTGATTCTGGTGAACCTTTTCACAACTGCTATGGTCTGCGTTGTTGCCCTAATCTCATCAAACTGCAACTATTTTTCATAGATATCTACTTCGATATTTTGCAAGTGTGCATCCTCTTGCAACGAAGTCCACATATCCATTGTCTGCTCAAAAAATTGGCTGCAATCCTTGACAAGAGTAGCCAGAGAGGTTATATCTTCTTTAATAGCATCCTCACGCCACTCTTTGACTTCTGGAGGAGTGGTTGGTTGTATCTTAAGTTGAAGCTCTAAAATCTATAGCTACAGCTCAAACTAGAACTTTCCCATTTCCTCCTTGGATTCCTTCACCACACCAGCTAACTTCTTAATTTTCTCTACTGAGGCAGACTCTACTGGAATTTGGAGCTTAGGGAGCTCATTTCATACTTGGGTAAGGGTGGTCTCTAGTTGTTGATTCTCCTAGATTGCTTCGTCGTGGGCCTGCAAGGCCTACACTTTCTCCTCAAAGATTTTTTTGATTGTTAGTTTTGACCTGGTCAATAATCAACAGTTCCCTCTTCTCCCGAACACGGAAATCATTTGAAACTCCTTGGTGTGGCTCATGTAAAATATGGATTAGTAATGCTACAAGGTTGATACTCAGGTTCTTCCAAAACTGTGTGTGTTCCTACTCTTCGGCTATCTCAAAATGGAGAGAACCTGCTGATAGTAGTACATCCATTGTGCTAATTCTCGGCATGCTTGCTTGATCCACACTCACTTGTCCCATGCTCACTTGGATGAACCATGTCTAGACCTGCAATTCCTTCAGGTATTGGTCCTCGATGTGTCCCTATATATTTTTAGTGGTGTTGTGGAAAATATCCTCGATCTCATCAAGATCCCCCTCTATGAGGACCAATGGTGTCACACTTGCAGACTTATCGGACTTTTTCTTCTTTCAAGGTCCCATGGAACTTCACTTCTACCTCTTCCTAACCCGAAAGGGGGACTCCAAGTCTATGCCCCCTTCATCTTCACCTTTAGTCTTGACCTCAACATCAGTGCACTCTGTTTTAGGTTCATCAAGGTCAATACTGGCCGGTGACATGGTTGCAACTTTCTTCTTTGGTGCTTCCGTCTCTTTTGCATAGACCTTTTATTTCAATTCTTCCCTCTCTTTGGTATAAATATTTTCCTACTGCGTTGCCTTTTCTTTCTGCATGACCTTTTCTTTCTGTGTTTCATTTTATTTTGTAGAAGCCTTTTGTGCTTCTTTCTCCTTGTCTTCTATGTTGTTGTCGTAGTCGTGGTTTTCCCTATTTTTCCTTTTGTAGCCTTACTTGTTCTTGCACCTGTGTCAGATGGGGTGAGCCATTCGCTCGACCATTTTTTGATGACCCCCATAATGTCATCTTCTGCAACTAAGTATGGAAATTTATGTTATGTTCCCGTGGCATCCTTCTTTGCATGTATGGATAGATTGTGAAAATCTGCCTTGAAATCTGCAATATTAGTATACTGCACATGTAATCTTAGTGATAAATGCAATCGTTGGTTGATCACCATCCACAACTCAAACTTAAACACGACCTAGAATATCTTTGTTTCCATGACGCATTCAATATGCTTCATCACCCATAGGGAGGAAAATTTTGTAGCCTTGCACAAGTTTGTATCATATGTCAAGAACTAGCTCTCCTCAAGTGTCCTCCATGCCACCAGTGCGATCAGCAGAAGTAACCACGGGTAGTGGAATGCCTTGCCGTCCTCCTGGTCTTCGCAACAATCCTTCAATAACTCATGAAAATGATACTTGGCCCAAATATATTGGACTCCTTTGCTGCACTCCCCAACCAAAAATAATACCGGTGTCATTACTTTGTCGGCGCGACACTTCCGCATTATTTTTCCAGCAAAAATTTGTGCAACAAATTACACAGAACCATCCTTTATGGAGCTAATAACATATCCACATGAATTCTTCACTAACCCGAAGTCACTCTTCATCTGTTATGCCATCTTCTTATCCTGTGATTTCCCCACAAAAGCATCTGTGGGGTTCACACCCTGATAAGGCAACAATTTTATGTTGGTAATTAGAATGGGCCCTCCCAACCAAAGGCACCCATCATGAACTAGCACCAATAATTGACACACACAAATAGTGTTAATGATACAGTGGCTAAAATGTGGCACCCACGATATGTTGATCAATCTCGTGTGCTAAATTTTGGTTTCCCACTTCATTGGCTCAAGCCGTGTGACACCTGACTCTTCATAGTATAATGATTTCAAGTATTTGCTAGGTTCCAATTGTGGGAACTTTGCATGATTACCCAACTCCCAGTCCTCTATCTTCAAAAAAGGTACCCAAGCCAACAAATTTCCCTAAAAAGGTACATCCTCCAGCAACAATGGTGTTTAGACCTAGAATTTCCCCAAGTTTGCACTTTCATGGTTGGTTTTCTAGGGGGTACATAAGGTGGTAGCCGATTAATTGGCACTGCTTCCTCTGCATCAATATCTTCAACCCCCATATTCAATTATTACTCATCCAAGTCTATGGGTTCTGTCGGTTGCTTTCTTTTATCCATATGACCCTTTTGTCTAACCTCCGTTGGATTTTTGTGCATGAATTTTGCACTGGTTCTTTCTATGGCTTCTTTTTCTTCTTCTCTCTTGATGCGGAGGCAGTGGGTTTAGGCCTCGGTGACCTAGGCGTTTTGGTAGGGATTGGTTGTTTTGTAGTCATTCTCTCCCAGAATATTTCCTTCTGCCACTCAGGTAAACCCTCCTCAAACTTAAATCCTTGCTGCAAAAACTTCTTATGTATCTCTTCCCATCTAGACATGCAATTACTTTTTCAGCGCAAAATCTCAAGGAAATTTCTCTGGAAGAAAAGTGTTCGAATGTGGAGCGAGATGTTGTATTTATAGCCCATTTTCAATTCAAATCCATATGTTCCCTCCAGATCTTCGTCATTAATTCTCTTTTGGTGGTAGATTTCCAAAGATATGCTTCTTATCTACAATGTTTCCAATGGTTACTTTCTAGCCAAGCTACACAGGACCCACCATGCTAGCATTAATCCTTCATCACAACTCCCCTCTATGCCTTTCTCCCAATCATCGTGCAGCCCATTCGCTTCGTCAAAATATGCTTCTAGAAGCGTAGTTTATAGTCTCACACTTCCTTGCAACTGCCTAAAGTACTAAGACTATCCTGCATCCATATAATCATTGCACATGGGTGGGATAACCAACTGACTCCCATTGTTTTTTCCTAGAAATAGCTCTTCATTCAACTTCGCTGGTTGAACTGCACCTCCATCCATAATCTCCTTGATGATGTATGGCCCCAACCAATGCATCTCAAACTTTCCTAGAAAATTTGTAAACTTGCTATCATACAGTAGCACTAAATATCCAATTTTAAAGGTGTGCTTCATAATGTGGTGATCATGCCACACCTTTTCTCAAGCCTTCTGCACCTGTTGATGAAAACCTGCCAGGAAGTGATCTTCTTCTAGCTCAACTATCTTCACAAGCCACTCCTCCATGATATCCCGATCCTCCATCTCTGTGATTGAAGCAATCTCCAAACTAGGCACAATGTACTCCATTAGCATCACTAGCTCTTGTCCATAAGGCAATGTAAACGGTGTGTTAAGTTATGGTATGTTCTATGCTTAGAGTAGTTTACTTCTTTTTATTATTATTATCCACAAATTAGCAATCACATGTACATTAAGTAAAGTGCAGATATAACATTAAACGATCGACATAAAACAAGCCAAGACAAGATACACAAGATGTGGTGGCTAGTCAGGAACAAACCCCACAATGTGGGGAAACCCTTGATCAATTCTTCTTTTATGTTCTTCTAAGTTCAGCAGAGAAAGTGGGAGAGATAGTACATTTACAATAGAAGTCAATCACTTTGACTTTTGATATCGGCATGAGATCAGCTGAAGACATATTGCTTCAACTGATTCTCTAAGGTGACTCGTTCACCTATCATAGTGCTGCATCTCGTCTATTTGCTTCACATTACCATGTGACACCTTGTTGTACTATCACATGTGTTAAACCTAGATGACTGAGCTGCTCTCATCTTCATGCTGCTCATCATGCTGAATCTTCCATGGTCTTATTCATCATCAAGCTGCCCATGCTCATGATCTCGTTCATCATTATGCTACCCATGCTCATATCATCATGCATCATTACGCTGCCCATGATCTCATATATCATGTTGCCTTCCTTTGGAGACAAATGCTCCGGCTATTTCAATAGTTCCAGGTAGTTCCGACTTTTCTGGCAGTTCTAGCTTTTTCGGCAATTCCGACAGTTCTGGAATTTCTAGGTTTCCTGGGTTTTTCGACTTTTCTAGCTTTTCTAGATTTTCTAGTATTTCTAGCTTTTCCGGTGTTTCCAACTTTTTCAGCAGTTTCGAATTTTCCGGCAGTTCTGGCTTTTCCAGCAGTTCCAGCTTTTCCAGTAGTTCCAACTTTTCCTTCTTTTTCAGATTTTTTGGCTTTTTTGGCTTTTCCGGCAGTTCCAGCTTTTCCAGCTATTCCAGCTTTTCAGGATTTTCTAGCGTTTCCAGCAGTTCCAGCTTTTCCGGCTTTTCCTTAGGATCTCTCCTCCTACTAAAACCCAAACACAAGTAGAGAGACAAAGAGATCCAAGTGTGTATCGAAATGACTTGAAGTCCTCTTCTATTTATACTAAAACGTAGAGGTTGAATAGACATGATTGTTAGGCTTCTGAGCCTACATAAGTTGCTGGCTGACTTAACAATTTGTCCATAACATAAATAAACTCATAACTACATAAATGCTTATCAGAATCAGATGATATTTAGATCAATCCTACACCTCTCAATGAGAGGGATCCAATAAAAATATTAGCTGCCATAAATAATATGACCCACATGGATTTTGGCCCTAGTTGCCAATTTTAACACTCCCTCTCAACTAGGGAGAACTCCATCCACTGATCCATATGTCCAACTGTACTATCTCTGCCATCAGTGCCCTACACTGCTATGCTTAGCTCTGTTGACTCTGCTCTGCTCTGCTCAGCTTTGTTGGCTCTGCTTTATTATGTTGGCTCTGTTCTGCTCAGCTCAACACTGCTAGATCTGTTGGCTCTACTCTGCTCTGCTCAACTATGTTGCCTCTGCTAAGCTTTTCTCTTCTTTGTTGGCTCTGCTCTGCTCAGCTCATCTCTACTAGCTCTGCTAACTCTGTTGGATCTGTTCTACTCAACTTAGCTATGTTGGCTATGCTAGCTCTACTAGCTATGCTAGCTTTGCTGGCTATGCTAGCTCTGCTTTGTTATGCTCAGCTCTGTTGGCTCTTCTCTGCTCAACTTAGCTCTGCTAAACAATGAAGAAGAATAATTGATCAAGAATGTGTCATACCATTCTCCACTAACCCGAAGTTAGTCTCTGAGTGTGTACCACTTGTCCCAGACCAATCCACAAATGACCTGAAGTTAGTGTCATAGTAGGTACAACTCCTACCACCAGTCCCAGACCAGTACTCTACTTACTCGAAGTCACTCTTAGAGTATGTACCACTGGTCCCAGACTAGTCCTCAACTGACCTAAAGTTAGTTTCATAGTGGGTACAACTCCTACCATTGGTCCCAGACCAGTATCATTGATCCCGGATTAATGAAGGTCATCCTAGCATAGGGAGTACGGTAGATACATTGATGCATCCATTGGTACTATTATGGTCCCTATCCTCATTTCCCTGCTCATTGATCAGCTGAGAGGTACTTCCCATGAGTCCCAAACTGCATGGGTAGGATGCCTCGACAGGAGAACTTAATCAATCCTGTCCTCATAAGGAGAACTAATCATCCTGCTACACAATAGCCATGGAGAACACATCATCTAGGCCTCATAGGAGAACTAATCATCCTGCTACAAAATCGTCATGGAGAAAACATCATCCAAACCTCACAGGAGAACTAATCATCCTGCTATACAATCATCATGGAGAACACATCATCCAAACCTCACAGGAGAATTAATCATCCTGCTACACAATCGACATGGAGAACACATCATCCAAACCTCACAAGAGAATTAATCATCCTGCTACACAATCGTCATGGAGAACACATCATCTAGAACTCACAGGAGAATTATTCATCCTGCTACACAGGAGAGTGAATCATCCTATCCCACAAGAGAGAAAATCATCTTGTACCACAAGAGAGTGAATCATCTTGTTCACAGGAGAGCGAATCATCATGTCCATAGGAGAGTGAATCATCCTGTCCCACAAGAGAGCGATTCATCTTGTCCCACAAGAGAGCAAATCATCTTGTCCACAGGAGAGTGAATCATCTTGTCCACAGGAGAGTGAATCATCCTGTCCCAGTGCGCACCACCGGGGGAGGGTGAGTCACCCTGTGGTCACATGTTTCTCCAGTAAGAACCACAAGCCCCCAAAGCTCCCTTAGCTCAATGTATGCAACATGCAAGACCCTCTTACAAGGGTCTCTCGACGACTCCAAGTCATTTGGGAGAATCACAAATTTGATCTTTCCTCAGGGCTTTAACAAAGTGTAGTGACCTGTAAATCATCTCAGTGCGATGGAGCCTCCTTTCTCATCGACTTACCATATCCCAGATAAGGTAGTATTTGATTTCTATCTGCTAGAGAAATCATTGAATATGAGATTCCTTAATAATTGAATCCCACCTTTGGTTGCCACAGAGAATCACAGTGGTATTCATCATGTGTACTCACTGAAGAGTTTCCACAACCAGGCAACTTCATACGAGGTCATACTCGTAGTTATGTATCCTGTCTCAGTGGTACTTATAACAACCGATTTCTTCTTCCTGCTCATCCATGATATTGAAACAGAATCCAAAGAGAACTAGCACTGAGAAGTGCTCTAGTGATCCTCCACATTTCTTGCCCAGTCAGTATTCGAATAATCATGCAGTTTTCATATTTCCAGCAATGTATCTCAATCCCTGAGAGATTGTGCCATGAAGATATCTTAGAGGATTCTTGGCACCAATCCAGTGAGGCTCAACCAAATATGAGCTCACCATCCTAACTGCAAAACATATGTCCAGATGAAAGTTCACCAAGAACATCAACGTGATTGAGTTTATGAAACTCATAGGCATTTCCCAAATCTGGTTTGACATCACTACCATATAACTTCTGAAAGTTAACATCCTTGAGGTAGTCACAGGCTTGCAGTTTATCATTCCACATTCAGAATCAAACTCCCTTTTACTTCTGCAAATGAGAGGGTTTGCACCTGTCAGAAATAGGTCGTCCTTATGAGGTTCCAATATGAGAGGTCTATCATTGACAACCTTCTAATAATGGTTTGGATCGGTTTCACTCCTAGTGAATCTCAACTTCATCAAACAACCATCAATCATCTCATACTACACCCAGGGTGTTTTGCTTCAGGCCATAGAGGGCTTTCTTCCACCTGTATATATGAGATTCCCATTCACGAATCTCAAACTCCATGGGTTGTTCCAAACCTATGGACCTACTACATGAGGAGAATGGTCCCCTTATAAGATTTTCCTTTGGTACATCTCAGACATGTACCTTCATTCTCTTTTTGAATTCAGGCATCCCAGTCACCATCTAACTCACAGACCTCCGATGATGAGTCAATGGACATGGTCCCCAGTGGACTTGATACAACCCTAAACTCTAAAACATCTTTGAAAAATCTATTTTCAAACACTTACCTTTCCATCGATGAGTGCCACCCTGAAACCTTAAACTTCAATTTTCGAGATGGACACCAGGTTCTTCTTGTGAGCAGGTACATAAAATAGATTCAGGGGTTCCTTGCTTTCTTTGAAGAGTCGACCATTTCCTTGATGACATGCATTACTTATCATTCCTCTGATCATTGAATATGTCCCTAGAATGATTGTTATCTTCATCAAGAGATGTGTCTCGGCTATTCGGACACTCCATTGCATGATGGCCAAACTTATTACAACCAAGGAATCTACCTTTCCTTCCACCCTTAGATCTAAACTTCCCAATGAAGTGATCCTTCGCTATGCCATTCTGATAATATTCTCTTCTTCCACTTCACCCTTAGCGAACTTAGAAGAGAGATGTGGAGCTCATTAATCCTTTTGTCTTGTCCCTATTGTCTTTGGTGATTGCTCTTTCACTCTTGCTTGGGCAGTGTCTTCACCTCAGCTCTGATTCCATGTTAATTTTAGGTATGTTCTATGCTAGAGCAATTTATTTCAATTTATTTTCCACATTAGCAATCACATCAACATAAAGTAAATTGCAGATAGAACATAAATATAAATCGTAGAAGACAAGCCAAGATAGGAGACACAAGATGTGGTGGCTGGCCAGGGACAAACCCCACAATGTGGGGAAACCCTTGATCAATTCTTCTTTTATGTTCTTCAAATTTCAGCAGAGAAAGTGAGAGAGATAGTACATTTACAATAGAAGTCAATCACTTTGACTTTTGATATCGACATGAGATCAGTTGAAGACATATTGCTTCAACTGATTCTCTAAGGTGACTCTTTCACCGATCATAGTGTTTCATCTAGTCTATTTGCTGCCCATTACCGTGTGACACCTTGCTATATTGTCACATGTGTTGAACCTAGATGACTGAGCTGCTCTCATCTTCATGCTACTCATCATGCTGCATCTTCCATGGTCTTATTCATCATCAAGTTGCCCATGCTCATGATCTCATTCATCATTATGTTGCCCATGTTCATATCATCATGCATCATTATGTTGCCCATGATCTCATATATCATACTACCTTAATTCAGAGACAAATGCTTCAGCTGTTTCGATAGTTCCCGGTAGTTCCGGCTTTTCCGGCAGTTCCAGCTTTTCCAGCAGTTCCAATAGTTCTGGCATTTCCGGCTTTTCAGGCTTTTAAGGATTTTATGGCTTTTCCGGATTTTCTGGCTTTTTCGGTATTTCTGGCTTTTCCAGCGTTGTGGCTTTTTCGGTAGTTCTGGCTTTTCTGGCAGTTCTAACTTTTTTGGCTTTTCTAGCAGTTCCATCTTTCCCGGCTTTTCCAGAAGTTCCAGCTTTTTTGGCTTTTCCAACTATTCTAGCTTTTCTGGCAGTTTTGGCTTTTCCGGCAATTCAAGATTTTCTGACTTTTTCAGCTTTTCCTTAGGATCTCTCCTCCTACTAAAACCCAAAGACAAGTAGAAGAGGAAGAGATCCAAGTGTGTATCGAAATGACTTGAAGTCCTCTTCTATTTATACTAAAATGTAGAGGTTGAATAAACATGACTGTTGGGCTTCTGAGCCTACATAAGTTGCTAGTCGACTTAAAAATTTGTCCATAACATAAATAAATTCATAAATTCATAAATACTTATCAGAATCGGATGATCTTTAGATCAATCCTACACCTCTTAATGAGAGGGATCTAATAAAAATATCAGCTGCCATAAATAATATGAGTTTGGCCCTAGTTGCCAATTTTAACACAGTGTTTATCCAGTCAACTTCTTACACGTGGTTTGATAGGCCCAAAGAACAGCTGGTATGTGCACATCCCAATCGTTTCTATTTGCATTATAGATCTTCATCAAGTCATTCTCCAAGATTTTATTAAAGGCTTCAACTATGTCATTTGCTTGGGGATGATACAACATGCTTTTCTGATGATACATCTGGAATTCTTCAAGCAGAGCAGCAATTTTTTCATTCAGGAAGTGCAAACCCCTATCGCCCATCAAAATCTTAGGACAACCAAACTAGGACAAAATGTATTCAAATATGAACTTTGCAGTTGTAGTCGCACTGCAATCCTTCATGGGTTGAGCCTTAGCCCACGTGGTCAAGTATTATGTCATTGTGATGATGTATCATGCTCTTGACTTCTTTCCTGGTGGTTGAATAGGGCCTACAAAATATATTGCCCATTTATCAAATTCCTGTAACGAAACCTGTGGGTTTAGAGGTAGTTCATCCCTTTGTGATGACTTCCCAGTCCTCTGACAGACATCACATGCTCTACAATATTCCTTAGAATCCTTGTGCACTGTTGCCACCATAGCCCAGCTCATAGGATCTTCTATGCGGTCCCTCTTCTCACATAATGACCTCCAACAACTCCTCCATGTGCTTCAGTGATGATACTTTTTCGTACATAATCTGGTACATACCTACTGGGAACTTTATCTGAACCCAAATTATACAAGTGCCTTGCAATGACAGAAAAGTCCGCAACCCGGACCACCAATTCTTTATTTTGCTACGTCGTATATCCTTTAGGAGTTATACCTATAGACAAGAATTGGATTATGTCTACAAAATGTTCATCTGCACTGTGTACGGCAAAGAACTACACATCAGGAAATCCTTCATCAAGATTTGTAGGTTCCTCACCATTCTCAATCTGTGAAAGGTGATTTGGTCCAGCATTTAGTCTCCCTTGCTTCACAACTACCTGAAAGTCATATTCCTAAAAGAGCATTAGCCATCTACAAATCACCCCCCCAACATAGGCTTGTTGACCAAGTACTTCAAAGCGGAGTGGTCAGTCTACATTTTGAAGTATTCACCCAATAAATAATGCCTAAAATTCTGGAGCACATATACCATCAACAATCCTTTGCGCTCCGTGGTTGAATAATTATTTTGTACCTTACAAAACTTTCTACTCACAAATGCAATTGCATGGTCAATATCACCTGTGCCTAGTTGGGTTAACACTACTCCTAATGCTATGCAATATTCATCTACATGTACATGGAATGACTTCTTCCAATCCCGGAACACTAGAATAGGTGTTGTAACCATCTTCTCCTTCAACACATCTAATCTTTTCTGGCAATCATCATCCCAACAAAATTGTCGCATCCTTCTTCAATAATTTTTCCATGGGTGTAGTGATCTATGCATATGCCTTGATGAATTTCCTATAGTATCATGTATGGCCCAATGTTGTGCGCAACTGCTTTACATTCCTCAAAGGCTCCAGATTGATAATTGCTGCAATTTTGGTAGGGTCCACCATCAACCCCTTCTTACAAACAACGTGACCCAAAAGTATCCCATATGGTATGCAAAATATGCACTTCTTTAGATTAAGGGATATTTTATACTTCCTACAAGTATCCAGCATTAGGCAAAGACTTGCAACATGATTTTTCACTAACCCAAACACCATCCAATCATCAAAGTAAACCTCCAAAAACTTATGAATAAATTATTTAAAGGCTGTGACTACCACCCTAGAAAAGATCGCAAGGGAATTCTTAAGTCCAAAGGGCATAACTGTATACTGAAAAGAGCCTGATTTTGTGATGAAGGTAATCTTACTTCGATCTACTGGTATGATCTTGATCTAGTGATACCCTGAAAACCCATCTATAAAAGAGTAAGTTTCTTGACCTCGAACATTTTCTAAGACTTCATCAGTAAATGGCGCAGGGAATAGATCATGTACATAAGCATCATTCAACTTTCTTAGGTCTATACAGATTTTGATTTCAACCTTTGTCTTCTTTTCTTGAACTACCATAGGAATAACCCAGTTTGATTCCTCTACAGGCTCAATAATCCCTGATGCGAGCATCTTATCTAGTTCTTCACGCACTTTTTCTTTGTATTTACGATTCAACTGGTATGGATGTTGCTTTATCAGCTTCGCATCTGGCTTTAGATTGATCTTAATAACACCTGGATCGCCTACTATCCCCTTTATATTAGAAAACTTTGTTGGAAACAAGCCCTTATATTCCCGTAATAACTCTGTGAATTTTTCAATAGTGTCCTCATACGAATAATCACCTATATTTTCAGACTTTAGTTGTGCTTCCAACCCAATGTTCACTTGCTTGGTTTTCAATGGTTTTGAGATGTCAGGGATATCTACCTTAGGCCTGATGACTTTGCACTATCCCTCTGACTCAAGGATACTGATATTCCTAGGGTCTTCCTCGCCTTCTTCTCTGGTAACATTGTAGCAATCCATCGCATTTGACAGCTGTGTAGTCTAGTTTGGTTATACCCATGTGACAGGCTTTACCAACGTTTTGAATATCACAACCTTGATTTCCTGTAATTCTTCATCAGTACACTCAAATCCATCCTCATAACTAAATGTTAACATAAAGCTTTCCTTCAGAACGTCCCACCCTTTGGTTCCATGTCGCAACTCTATTTCGAGGTACTAGTTCATCAAGATAGTATCCAAAGTGTGGTAGAATATGTTTACCCATTGCAGTTGTGGTTCCTCTCCCCATGCTTTCATCTAACAAGCCATATGGTCATGCAGATCAACCTTCCCTATATATTTTTTAGTAATGTGGGTATTAGCATATCCAAATCACAGCTTCATCATCCTTTGTTATTCCTTCCAGTATGCAAAGTTGTTCTTATGTATACCCCACCATCTGGTAGGCGTAGCTCTCAATGTTATGTCCAATTCCTAGAAATTATGCTCCTCTAGCACATCCCTTTCAAATTTATCTAGAAATAAATTTACATTTTCTAAGCCATCAAAATACAGAAAATTTCATACCTCATTAGATATACATCAGAGTGACTTAGTAAGTATGTTGCATTGCAGCGTTGATACTTCATGTAATATATTCTTCCAATGCTTGAGATCCTCATCTCAATCTAAGTTGCAAGAGTTGTCATTTTCCCAAGTAATTCACCCATCCATTGTAGGATTGATCCAATCCTCATCCCGTATAGTAAGTTTATAGATTTTCTCAATATCATCCTCCTCATAGTAATCGCGGACGGGTTCAGTATACTGCGCAATCTCATTTGGATCCAATGGGAAAATGACTCTTAGTTCCTTCTTCTCAAACTTCATATTGTGCTTCTTCAGGTTGATGATCGTATTCATATCAAATGCCCAATCAATTCCAAGAAATGTCAAGTAGGGATTACTATCATCCACTATTTTGATTACTTCAAAATCAGCTATAGTGTGTGCCCCTTCAAAATCTATAGTTACTCCATGTAAGTTCCTAATAGGAATAATATTTTGTTGGTTCTCCATTCACAACTGGATTGGGGACCACTATAGCATCGACTTTCCCATTCTTTCCCAGGTTTTTTTAAGAAAAACATTTGCATCAAATCCCAAGTCAAGGATCACCTAGTCCATTTCGAATTCTCTTATTTTTGTAGTCAATCTCATCTCTCAACCAGCTCTTTTCTTACCTTTGTCTACTTTATGCATTGTGCACTACTTAGGCAGCAGTTTACCCTTACCAATGTAGTTTTCTATCAATTCTTGTAGTCCCTCTACTGCTTTTTGGTCCCTTAGGATATTCATGCAAGTCTGTAAGGAGGATGTTAGTACTGAAGGATTTATTTCCTATGCACCAATTACCTCTTCAGGATTCTCCGTTTGTGTACTTTGAGCCTTTGATGTGGAAGCTCCTGAATCCATGAAGCTCCTCTCACCTCCATAAAAGTTTCCTTTGCCTTATTCAAATCAAATCCAACATCTTTGTCAGCATCCTTGCACACCCATATACCTTCTTCTGGTTTTTTTCCTATGGCTTTATCTTCCTTGGTAGTTATACTGCTTTGTGTAACGATATTAATGTTGGGCCCATCTTCGCGTGGTTTAGATCTCATGATCTAGATGTTTTGAGTGGGATGTTGGGTCTTCTTTTCTTTCATATTTGTGATGAGCACAGGACAATATTCTATAATATGGTCAAACTATCGACAGTATTGAGAAGAGGGGTGTGTCAGGTTTTGACAATCTTGTGCAAAGTGGCCTAGTTCTCTAGAATTGTAACAAATAATGTTCTGTAACCAACTCACAAAATAGAATAAAAGATAGATCGCCACCTTCAAAATCAACCTCTTCGAGGGGGAAACCTCCTTTACATTACACAATTGAACAATCTTGGATGATACAAATGAAAAAACCTCCTTTCTATATATGAGTCTAAGGGGTCACAATATAATCAAAGCCGACATAACAATAATAATATCAGGGCACAACAATAAAACTAGTGGGCTTCTATGGGGCACAATAATAACAATATGGGGACAACAGGGGAACAACAATAACAATAAGGGCTACAATGACAATAGTAATGGGGGAATCACTAGTATTATAGGTAGCTAACAAATAATTTGTGCACGACATCTTCCCTCTCCTCCCCCTCATCCTCTTCCTCATCCCTGGAATCCTCTGTGCACTGTAGTTGCACCTTGATCCTATTGAGGATGTGTCTCAGTCTGTACTCTATAGTTCGGAGTTCTATCCATCATTAGCTCATAGCTTTAGTAATTGTGCTCATCATGGCCTCTGCATGGCCTACATACTTACAGAAATTTTAGAACAATTGTTGGGGAGTCTGTACAAACTTCTATAACAAATGAGAATTGTCTGTTGAATTTTTCCTGTGATCTGGGAGATATTGCACCATGGTACCACACCAGTACTTTATCCAACAATATCTTCTATATTCAGGGGGATAAGATCTCCCTTAATTAGATAATTTGATACACCAGACAATTATCCTTTTCGTGACCATGGTCTTTGCACTTTAAGCACCATACTTCTGTGCGAGTCTCAGTTTGGACCTCTTTCCCTTTTTTGAGATCTTGCAACTCCATATGCAGGCTAGCCAAGTGTGACTGAATCTGTTGCACTCCAAAATTTGTATCCTAAATAGGTGAAGCCTCCAACTTCATAACAATTTTCAATGCTTCATCTTTTGATCCAACCTTCTGCTATGATAATGGTAATCTAAAATTAGGTAATAGCGAAGCAATATACCAATCCTTATGTTGCTCATCTGATATCTACAGATTAGCTTGTTGTAGTAGACATTTCAGTCTTTCATCAAAATCCCATGCAGATTCATTCACTTTCTACTTAATTTCTTTAACCTTAACTACATACTAAGCTTAAGACTTAGGTTTATGAATTCATTATTCAGCTTATCTTTGGTGTCTTTCAATGAAGTAGCTGGATGAGTCGTATTGTACTTAATATACTAGCTCAACACCCTATCTTGTAATGTTGTGACCAGTTGCACTTTCTTCAAATCATCATCTGTTATCTGTTGTGACTTCCACACAACATCTGTGACAAACCATAATTGATCAAGTTCTTCCATCCCTAAACCCTTGAATATAGGCACCTTCATAGTGTTGGCCATACTGAATAGTAGCGGTGGAGGTGTAGGTGTGTGAGGTGGAGGTGATGGTTGAGGTGGAGGTGATGGCTGAGGTGGAATGGATGGATGTGGTATTCCTGCAATACCCTGATTTATCATCTGCAGTTCACCTTTGAGGCATCTTCAGACTATTACTTTATCTTGCTATCAAATGCTCCCAATAGAGAACTGTGCTCAACGCTTGTATTTAGATCCCTTCTAAATGGTCTCCCACTTCTCGTAGCTCCCGTTAAGTATCATCTAAACATAAATTTAATGGCATAACATGTTTCTCACACAATAGAATTTTAATCCAAATTTTTAGAGACTTCATATACTTACCTCTTGGTCCTTTTAAAAACTGGTGTACAGCTTCGCTATAATAGACAGACATGTCAATTGCAAACTCAGTAATAAATCCACCCAAAATGTTATCGATCCAATAATCGACAACTTTCGTGATCTTGTTTTCTGATCCTTCCATATGCCTCACTAACTCTGGGGTCCACACAATGGGCTTATCCAACTTCCAAGTAGATCGACCATCCGCCAAATTATCCAATCATTAGTATAATTCACATGGAAAATAGCAGAAGAAAAATTTGTGTTCTTTTATATACAAGTATCTCTACAACCACTCTTCTTTCGACTGGTGCGGATTCCGATTTTCTTACACTGCAAACTCGTGCAGCTTCTAATCTATATACTTTTCGATGTCCTTCTTAGTCAGTATCCACATCACACATTCCTTAGATAGCTCCTGGTCCTGACAATGGAACCATTTGTTGGCTTGATAGGGCTTGGACCTAGGTTTAGAGTTAGTTGTGCTAACCAACAAAACCCTACACTACCGGCCCTTTCGGAAATAGCTTGTGTATCACAGGCTATAGTCTCACCCAAGGGAGTATTGGGGGATGTTAGAACCAGGTTTCTGCATCCAAAGGACTATGTGATGTGTTTGTGACAAACCTAGGGCTTTACCTTGACCTTCGCAAACCCTAACCCTTAAAACCCTGAAATTACAGCAACTAACAATTAGAAAATCTAAACCCTTCGCCAATTGCGGTAAACATTCATAACATCATGTAAATAAAAAAATCTACTTCTTTGTGAATCTATTAAGTACTTTTCCTTATTAATTGCATTCAACAGATAAAAAATACAGTAAATTCACAGAGAAGCAGTAATACACAGATGCACAAATAATTCTCCAAAATAAGTCTATTATACTTTAGATCTTCAATTATGTTAGCTACCTATACCAATAGGTTTCATTTTTCATGATTGGTAGGGGAAGTGCCAATATGATCTACTTTGGTAATGCAAAGATCTCATATTTGTGTGGAAAACACCTATCTGCAGTTGGCGGATCCTGTCCTATGTTTGAATGGGTGATCCAACAGTCTAAGCTGGGTCATGCCATATTTCAATTGATTGTTGTGGACTAGAGAAAGAAATATGTCCAAACTGTTCAATCTTGGTAGATAAGTAGCTAGGTAGAGAATGAAGGTTCCCAACTGTTTAATCTGGGGCCTTGGAAGCAATAAGGCTAGCCTTAGATATAAAATCAAAAGAAAAAGCCAAAGGAAAAGAAAAAGGCACATGAGGGTTTGCAAGTCTAAGTGCACCCTCCTTGAAGTAACAAAAAATGCTAGGCAATAGAATGGGTAGGTAGATGGGGTTGCAGAAGCATGATTTATGACATTTCACTGGCCTAAGCAAAGGAAAAACATGGTGTCAGTGCAGATCTTCTTATTCAGCAGTTTTCTAGCAGCAAGATGAAGCATGTCTAACTTCCCAATCATCCCCCATCACATTCCTTGCTAACATCCCAATACCACCTTTGTTCATGAGAGAAAACAAACTCATTGATTGATTCTTGTTGCATAAAAGAGCCACATTTCCTGTGTAAAATTCTTTTCATTTTGATCTACTCTCCTAACTAAGTTTGTTCCCTAACAACTTAGTCTTTGCTTCCTCCTATTCCTATTCCCCTCCAATACTAACTACTAACTCTATCTATGCTTAATTCCCTATGTTCCCCTTTCCCTATTACTATAACACTAAGGTGTATAAAACCCCAAAAAATATGTATATTCCCTCCCCTTTGGCATTATAGCCCTATGTCCAAATATTGGACAACCAAACAGAATCTAAGTCTGGTTCAAAATTTGTTGTTTAAAGTCAGGGATTAAACTAACCCCTGGTTGGTTTAATAACCTAAGCCCTACCCTTTTTTCCCTTCAAAACCCACATTTTGTCTAACCCGCGCTATTTGCAAAAAACACCAATAAACCCACTTTTTTTCCTTTACCCAAAGTTTTGATTAAAGCGCATTAAACACAAAAAACATTAAAAAAAAACCATATTTTCTTTGGTTTCCAAAGTCCCGCCCGGGCGCACATTTCAAGAAATACAATTGTTTATTCCTCGCCTCGCTGCCGTATCATCCTTTTATTTTATTAACCCGTCGACCGTCGGATCTACGCTTTCCCATCCGACGGCCCATATCAATATCGGGCCGGCCCCGATGTCTGGACATTACCTCTCGAAAAGTGTCAGAAGGTGACGTCAGGCCAGTGCCACGCGTCGCTCCCAAATCGTATCGGGAGGCCGCCTATCAATACCGCCCCCATACCATAAGCGGTCCAATGGAACCGCTTACCGCCCTCCGTGTACCGCCTGCCCACGTCACACCTACGTCACGCCCACGTCACGCCAAGTCGTCCCCGCATCAGCGCTCGGCCTGCCATCACTCCGACCTATCCGCCACCTCACCAGTCCCCGTGGACCACTCACAGGCCACCACATCACCCTTCCGTACCCGACCCCACCCGATGACGTCATGCTGACGTCATCCAAAAAAGCGCCAATAGCCCAAAATGTCCATATTTTCACCAAAATTCACATTTTTTATCACTTTTGCCAAAAGAACTATTTCTGCTCTCTGCATGCAAATTACGACCATTTCGCTGCCAACCTGCAGAAATCGATTTAAAGACCGTGGGTGCCCTCAATTTTCCTGCACTTGCCGCCATTGCCAAAGTTCAGCAGGTATTTATCCAAGTTTCCCCTCCGCGCCTGGTTTTTTGTATAAATTCACCAAAACAAGTGAGAAAAGAGAGAGAAATCACTGTACTTACCAACAATTCTCGGTGACCACCATTTATCTTCAGTTATAAGGTCGAAATTCACCTACAGAAGTCCACATTGAGCCAAGTTTCCATCAATTTACAGCCAGTTTGCGCATTCGTGAACTTAAAACCTTTGCTACACTAATTCACCGGGAAAGCAGCTTTGTTAGTCCCAGAATTTCCTCATTAGACTTTCTTGAGAGCATTTCAATTTGTTCTCACCACAGTTCACCCTGCTTCCCCTACAAATTTCCTTACTTCTGCAAAAAATACCACTCTGTGTTGCTCTGCCCAGTGAAACAAGTTCTAGTACAATTCAGAGTACTAATTAACCATGGAAACACCAGTAGCACTAAACATTCCACCCTTGAATGCCCCACACAGAGAGTTGGAATGGCAGGACCTGGGTGATAGAGATTACCAGATGACAAAAACACTCTCAATGCACACCAAATATAATATTGATGTACTCAATGAGCTGAAGGCCAAGCACCTCAATGGAACTGATATTCTAGGGATTTGGGACTCCAATTTGCCCATTTATAACCTCCCTCAAGTCAATGCCCTTCCAGATTTAATTCACAGATGCAGTGCCAACTATGACCCATGTCAAAGAGCTGTCCTCAATACCTCAGGTTCAGTTTTGTTCCATGTCACCCCTGAGGCTATAAATCAGATGCTGAACTTTCACTCTACAAAGCCATTGACTCCTCTTTCCATGATGGACTTGCTAAAGAAAGGAGGCAAGCTGTCTAGTGCCCAAATCATAAAGATTAATCAGCTATTCATTGAATCAGGCTCTGAAACTGTGAGGACCCATCCTATAGGAAATGTATATTTCAATGAGTTGGGAAAGTTGCTTGTAGATTTGATCAGTTATGTCCTGGGTTCCAGATCAGCTGAGGATGCTGATGAAACCATTCTGGCAATGATGTCTATCTTCTCCCCTGGAATTCCTCTTGCTGTGCACTATGATTATGCTGCATACATTGCTAATAAGATTCATGAGCAATTGATGAATCTAGAGAGGGAAAAGGTGTTTAGATACACTTCATACATCTATCATTTGTTTCTATTTTATCAACCTGATGGCTTCCCTATTTCCCTCAAGAAGTTTGATGCTCAGGGAAACCCAAGGTCTGTGGTATTTTGGACTTCAGTTTTCCATCATATATCTTATTCACCATACAACTACTGTGAATTCATAGACCTCTTTATCCATCCAGCTATGTCCTTGCTTTTGGGTACCCCTCCTCCAAGATTGACAGATGAGATCCAAAGGATTCTCCAGCTCTCAAAGGCCTACAGCATCGGGGATTGGTACTTTTACCAAAACCATATAGTAATCAGAATATATGGCTATGAATTGGCCCCATATAGGCTGCCAAGATATGTCCCTATGAGACTCTTTTCCTTAGAATATTTCAGGCAGTTTGGAAATGCAGACATGGTCCATTTCTACAGCAAAAACAAGAAGGTACAGCTCAAAATCAGAAACCAGCTAGGCCCATTTCTTTATAACAAAAGAGAAGAAGGATGGAAAGAAGCAGACAAGATCCTAGAGGGCCTCCAATTGAAAACCAGTTTCCTCTGGTCACCCTATGACCCCAATCATTTCATTAGTCTTAGAAGGGTCAATTTTAAATTGGCTAGCTATGATCATGTCAGGCTGCCACACATTGAGAAATATGCCAATTTGTTAAGATGGAATGAGGGCACATTAGAGGAAGCAAGTCCTAGAGAGGAAATACTACATAAAGAAGCAAAGAATCTTGAGAAAGAAGCTGACTTGGAAACTTGTGGGCAGGATTCCTCTTCTTATCAAAGGCAACTTGGAGCAGCTACCTCATCCTCTACAGCCCACCAGCAAGCAGCTAAAACTACTCCTAAGGCAGCCAGCAAGGGTAAAGAAAAGGAGATGGAGCAGGAACAGCCACACCCTACAACAGAACAGCAAAAAGAGCAGCCAAAGCAGCAAGAGGAAACAGTTGAAGCCCCAATATCTACAGAGAAGCAGGCTCAAGAGAGCGTGCCTCCTAGGCAAGAAATAGTAGTGGAGGCCTCGGTGCTCCAAACTCCACTGAATGAAGAAAGAAGCAGGAAGAGGGATAGAGAGCAAGAAACTCCCCTCACCACATCAACAAATCAAGGGGAGAAAAGGCAGAGACTAAATCCCCTTTCTGAAGAGGAGATGCCTATTGGGCAATCCTTGGGAATGGGCCCACCAAGCATGGAGGCATCTGCTAGTTCCTTTCAGCAGGAACAAGAAAGAACCCTTGGAGGAGAGGTCAGCTCCACAAGCCAGCAAAGGAGAGCTGAATTAGGCATAAAGCAACAATTTATTGACATCAAGAAGAGAAATGAGCCAGTTAGGCTCCAGCTCTACAATCACTTGCTTAAAATGGCCCCTACAAACCAGCAGAGGCTTATGTCAGCATATGACATAACAGAGGGGAAAATGACAATGAGTCATTTCATGCCCACTATGCTGCAGCCACAGTCAGCTGCAGACTATATAAGGACCAACCTTGAGGTCCTTGCAAAAGACATCCACCCTATGGACCAGATAGAGCTTCACAAGCAAACAGGTGAGATGGTCTATTCAACTCTGGCAGACAAGACCTTCCTGGCACATAAATTGCAAAACAGTCTACATAATACAACAACCCAACTTGAGTTGGAGAAGGCATCCTCTCAGGCCAAAGACAAAAGGATCAGGTCTTTGGAAGACATTATTATAGAGCTTGGGCATGACCCAAAGGATCTCAAAGCTGTACAAGCACTGCTAAAAGAAAGAGATGCAGATATTGCAGCTTTGAGAAAGATGGTGAAGATCCCAGCAACCCTTCACCATCAAACGGAAGAGGTTGCTCAACAGAGGAAGGACAAGGATGCGGCAGCCATGCTGCTAACACTACACAAACAGCTGGTCCAAACAGAAGGCAAATTAGTAGAAACAGAAGCTGCATTACAGGCAGCCCTGCAGCAGAGAGAAGGAGGCCAAACATCTCAGCCCCCTCAACCATTGATCAACCTTGAGGAGCCCCCTCAAATCATCACTCCTCCCACAGGACAGACAGCTGAAACAGGGCCAACAACATCAGCACCAGCAACAACATCAGAACAGGCTCCAAGCCTTGACATGCAGAAGATGATGAAAGAAATTCAGGTTCTAGAGGCCCAGATGGCTGAACTAAATGAGGCCAAAGAAAAATTAGCTACTCTTAATGAAAAATATGATAAATCCAAGCAAAGTGTAGCTGAAAAAGCAAGAGAGGTGAAGGCTCTTAAGGAGAAGATAAAAGAGCTGGAGAAAGAGCTTACCCTTGACAAGGTTGTGGCTGAGATCAAGAAAGTTTTATGGGCCAATATTGGCCAATCAATAACATATCAATGGCAGTACATAGAGACCATTCATGAGCACATGGAGCTCATAGGCAGGGCACACAAGGAAAGCCAAAGAGCAAGGGCATCTCTAGGCACTATGCCTGAGATAGCCAATAGGATGATCAATGTTCTCAATAACCGCACAGGTCCTCAGCTAGAAGCAATAGGAATCACCAATAGAACTGACACCATCTTGCTGATAAAGAGGGTCCTCACTTTGAGAAATCTGGTGTAGACATTGGATAGAAGGTGCCAGGAGATGCAAATAGAGGTAAACAAATTCGCTGATAAATTCACAACATTGCACAACCGAGGCCTTCCCAGCTTACTGAACAGCGCAGGAAGGCTACTATCCCATGAGAACTATGCAAAAAGGGTAAATACATTTGCCACCAATTAGATCACTGCAGGATCAAGTATCCCAGAGGAAGCAGGGCCTGCATCTGGGCAGAGCCTCTATGAGAAAGTAGAAAATTTGTTTTTTATTATGAATGAAATCAGGCATCTGTTTGAAGTGCCTCCTAATTACTTCAAATATACTGAGGCAGATGAAACATTAGGCACAATTTTGAGGCATCAGTTGCCTACACAGGAATGGTGGACCAGCATGATACAGATATTGCTGTGAGCCAACATTAAAAGAGTGGACTGAGCCAACTCAGCAAACCAATTCGGCCACCAAAGCAACCCCGACAGATGCAGATGACAGGGCCGAGAAAGCTACAGCACGATAGAGCATCAAAGGCACATTATTCAGAATTAATGCAGAGCGCTCAACCGACTCAGTGGCCTCCAAAAAGTCAAAAAGGTTTCTGACAGAACCAAAGGGTATTCATTGTGTATTTAGAGCAGCAATAACTTTCTTAGCTGCTATTCTAAAAGTTGGTGAACGCATTTATTAATCAAATGACTCAGCAATTCAGATATTTTGTAAAATCGATTGTATATATTTCCCCTCGCATAAGCTTGCAGGGGTTGTTGTTTTCCCTTCAAAAGAGCCTATGTTGTAAATTTCAGAGTTGAATACAGGGAGCTAATGGAATTTCCAAAGTTCTGTGTTGTTTGATGCGTTGTGGTGTGTTTGCTGACTGCTACAGGATTCCTGCATATTTCATGGCACAATAAGTTTCTTTAACCTTCTTGTTATGTATTTCATTCTTTCATAATTCATTCATGCTCTACATTTCACAGTTTAATAGCACAGAAAAAGAATAGTTTCAAGATTTATTCATCGAATACCCTGAACTCAATCTATGTTGTTATGAATGTTTTCCTCCAGTTATAGTTATGAAAGTGTAATTCTCAATTGCTTCACCTTCATACTAAAACTTTCACAGTGAATATTATCCAGGAATTCAAATCTGCTCCTGGGTGATATGTCTCTTTCTCACATCACCAGCTTAGTGAAAAACTCTCAATTGCCTTTCACTGGCTAATCATATTTTATCACCACAATCTTAAGTTTGTTTCATGACATATCTAAAGGCCCTGCAGTTCCAAGCAATCTTACTCAATACCTCAAACAACCCATAATCACAGACTCCATTTCCCAATGGACTGAAACTATCTGAAGATCTCATCTTAGGTACTGAAAGACATCACTCAACCAAAATTTTAAACCAAACCCTCACCTAAAAACTAGCCTAAAATCCTCAAGAACAAAGTAAAAACTAAAAGAGAGAGCCCTCTCTGATTACAGGTTGGCTAGAACCTGTAATCCAAAGCTTGGTTAGTGGTTACCCCGGCCGTATTCCCTTAGGAGTCAAAGGGAACAACCTGGGTGTTAACATAAATGGTGACTCCACTGGGGACCTGAATGAACTTTATAACCCCCTGTCTGATTCTTAATACTGTAGATAAAGCCTAAGTGACAGCCAGACAGCCTTAGAAACTGCCTCTACTTTGCATTTGCAGGAGTACATAAAAGCTGCCTCAGTCAATCTTTATTCAATCTTAAGTTCCATACAGTTGTGCTATGCCTGATCAGTCCTTGTCAAATATCACTATTCCTTAGAAAATTCTCCTAAAAGAAACTCATAGAAACTGGCTCCTAAGAAGAAAACTCGCTACACAAGGTCAAACCCAAACCCTGATCCATCACCTGAATTTCAAAATCCAAACTTGATTTCAAGAATCCTCAAGAGACATAAATCAGAAGGGACTCTATCAGATTCAAGTTCTGAAGCAGGTCTTCAAGCTGACATTCCAACCCCTGCTAAGGTTTCTCCACATCCTCACACCACTGTCCCACAACCTCCTAGTTCTTCATCCGCTTCACAAGGTATCCTTTCAACCACTCCATCAACTACACATACCCCTCTCATCCCCTTTCCTCCACTTGTCCCATTCGTTCCTGTTACCCCTATTGTTCCACCAAACATGGCTAATAGATATGCTCCACTGCAGTTACCTGCCAATCCAGGTCCTATGCCTCAAGATTACCAAAGCAAGATTTCATATTTTGATGGAACTGGCTCTTATCCAGCCCTTCAACATACCAAGAAAATGTAGGACTACTTTGAAAATTATGAGATAGATGATGATGGGGTTAGAATGAAAATTTTTGTGCAAAGCCTAACGGGAGATGTAAGATCATGGTTTAGGTTACTCCCAGCTAACTCAATTGTTGACCCTGAAGCCCTATATCAAACCTTTATCAACAGATGGGAGAAGAAAAAGGATCCACTTCACATTTTATTTAAATACAATATTATCAAAAGAGGTCCCCAAGAAACTGTCTTGGACTATTCTGCTCGGTTTAACAATGTCTACAATGCTATTCCCCAAAATCTCAGACCCCCACCTGATTTAGCTCTATACACCTTTCCTGATGGGTTTGATTCAGATATGGCATACCAATTAAGAGAAAGAGCTCCTCAGACTTTAGCTAAAATGCAAGACATAGCAGTGAGTGTAGAAGCCAACCTGATAGCTAGGAGAAATAGGACCAAAACTAAAATAAAGACTACCTTCAAAGAAGAGCCCTCAGGCTGGGATCAGAAGTTAGATGCAATAATCACTGGTATGCATAGGTTAGGTTACAGAGTAGAATCAGTTGAGAGGAAGTCATCATGGGAAGCACCACAGAATAATCCAATCAGGAATCCCAAATTTAGAAGAAATCAAAATCCCAATGTTGGCAAGCCCAGCCCTGAACCAGAGATAAGGCCTCCTTTCGAAGAAAACTATGCTGAAACATCTACTTCTAATGAGCAGATAGATGATACCCACATCAATTTGATGGGCCTTAACAATGATCAGCAAGTCTTTCTGAGCCAAGAAGATCATGAAGATGAAGACATCAAGCAATTCCAAACCAAATCAGGTGAATCATTTGATTTCAAACAAGGCTATGACACAACTGGTTTTGAAGTTCATAAATAATACAAATTGAGAAGCAGAACTATAAATGTGCCACAGCCTGAGAAAACAAAGGATAACCTACAGCCTAGGAAAGCTATTGTCACTAAGCCTACTAGAAAAACTTATTCAATTACAAATGAGGTAATAGTTGAAGAGGTAACAGAACCATTTCCCTCCAAACAAGAACCAAGGGCTTCACCTCCTTTACAGCACAACCCAAGCAGCACTTCCCAGAAGATGAGCACAAAGGACAAGCCTCAAGATCAAAATGAGAATCAAGAAGAAAACTCTAAGAATTCGGTTGAGAGAGAGAGGGTTGTTAACCAGAACACCAAGACCCAATCTGAAATACCTTTTGACTTAGAAGCTGAAATTGGAAAATTGAAGATAACCATTCATCTTTCAGAGCTACCTAAGCATAACATTTACAAACAACGAATCAAGAAGTCCCTTCAACTTACTCATAATAAAGATGATGTCAATGTGTTGGATGATACGCCAGAACTACTTTTCGGTCCAGAGGTTGATGGAAAGACAGCAGTTACTGGAATCCTACCTTTTTATGCCAGCTTGCATGTTCATGATAAGATATTACACAATGCAATGTTTGATTCAGGTGCTTCCCATAACCTGATGCCTAAGTCAGTAATGGAAAGATTGAATCTAGACATCACAAAACCATATAAGGACCTATTTTCATTTGACTCCAGCCAAGTTAAGTGTTTAGGCTTGATAAAAGATCTATGTGTGTCCCTAGTCCAGTACCCAAACAAAACAATCTTAATGGACGTTGTAGTTGCTGATATCCCACCCAAGTATGGAATGTTGTTACCAAGATCATCGGGGGCTAAACTCCAAGGTTCCCTGCAATTAGACATGTCATATGCCACCATCTCTGTCTTTGGGCAACCCAAGAGGCTATACAGAGAGTCACTCATGAAATACATGGTGAGCAGTGAAGAAAAACCTCAAAATTTCCCTATTTATGCAGTCCATTCAGACATAGATTCCTTCATTTTGTTTAATGATGATATAAGTCCAATGAGTGATAACAAATCTGTCATACTTGAACAAGATCTGCATATGAGTGAGGAATCAAGTTCCCAAGAAATCAAGGTTGTGCAATCAAGTGATGAAACTGCTCTAGAAAGCAAACCAGGTGAAAGACAAGAACTCCAAATTATAATCCCAAGTCATAGAGAAAATGTTGAAAACCCCCTAAATCAAGAGATCTTATGGTTTCTTGAGTTTGATGGATCAGTCAACAAATTAGGGGAAGGAGCTGGAGTGTGGATTCATAACAAACAAAGAAATCATGCACAAGGTCGAGCCTACAGGCTTAACTTCAGATGTACTAATAATATGGCAGAATATGAGGCTCTTCTGCTAGGCCTCAAAGTGGTAAAATCATTTCAGGCCACAAAAGTTTCAATCATGGGAGATTCAGACCTTACTATCCAACAAGTGAAAGGCAATTTTGTCACAAATGACAAAAGACTAAGATCATACAGGGCTGCTACTATTGAAATACTCAAAGCTTTCACTGAATTTCAAATGACCAAAATACCTAGGACTCACAACATTCATGCACACAGTTTAGCTACATTTGCCAGTACATGCAAATTGCCTTTCGAACCCAGCCACCGCTTTACATCTGAGATAAAACACAGACCTTCTATCCCAAACAATGTCAAAGATTGGCAAGTGTTTGAGGATGACACACAAATAAACAGTTTCCTAACCTTGTAGCATGAATTTTCAAGCTTGAACATTGATGTTGATTTTGTGAAAGACACACAGCCATTGAGTGAACAGGACCAAACAACAATATCACCTAAAACAACAAATCAAATACTTTGTCCAACAAACTTTGACAAGGAGAAAATACAAGAACTTGAACAATTGCATTTTGATGAAGTAGCTGGTACAGAGGCTGAAATCATAGAGCTAAAGGATAACTTTTTACCAACAGGCCTAACTCCATTGGAGGACATTTTTGATTCAAATGATGTTCCTAGAAAACCAAAAATGCAACCCCTTAATGCTGCCATTGAAGAATGCAACATTGGAACTATTGAAAAACCCAAGATAATAAAATTGTCTGCCTCTTTACCTCCTGACCAGAAACCTAAATACATTGACCTCTTTAAAGAGTTCCAAGATGCGTTTGCATGGAGTTATGAGGATTTGAAATCCTATGACACCTCTGTTATTCAACACACTATCCCTCTCAAGCCCAATCAAAAGCCATTCAAGAAAAAATTGAGAAGAATCAATCCTATGCTCCTCCCTTCAATTGAGAAAGGGGTACAAAAAATGTTTAAAGCTGGTATCATAGCACCAATCAGGTTTTCAGACTGGATTTCAAACTTGGTGCCCACAAGAAAGAAAACTGGGGAGATTAGGCTTTGTGTTGACCTAAGGAATTTGAATCAAGTGTCCCTTAAAGAAAATTATCCCTTACCAAAAATGGATCACATTCTCCAAAGAGTGGTGGGGGCTTCTAGAATCTCATTACTAGATGGATTCTCAGGCTTTAATCAGATCCTAGTTCACCCTGATGATCAAGATAAAACAGCTTTCACAACCCCATGGGGAACTTTCAAATATGTTAAAATGCCTTTTGGGTTGAAAAATGCTGGAGCTACATTTCAGAGAGCAATGGATATTGCTTTTGCTAAAGAGATTCATGAGTTCCTTGTTATCTACTTAGATGACCTCACACCTTTCTCAAAATCTGACCAAGAACACTTAAAACACTTGAGACAAATATTCATAACATGTAGGAAGTATGGAATTTCCTTAAATCCCAAGAAGTCTCTATTTGGTTTGGAAGAAGGTAAGCTATTAGGTCATATCATTTCAAACGATGGCATTAGAATTGACCCAGACAGAATACAGGCCCATCTTGCAAATGCCCCATCCAAGAAACATTAAATAATTACAAGCCTTCTTGGGAAAGATCAACTTTTTAAGGAGATTTATCCCAAACTTAGCAGAATTGATCAGATTATTAAACAATATGCTGAAGAAGGATTCAAAAGTAAAGTGGACAGTGGAAGCAAATCAAGCTTTTAAAGGTATTAAATTGGCCCTTACCCAAACCCCAGTCTTAACAAATCCTCAATTTGACAAAGAATTTATCATTTTCTCTTTTGAATCCCAACATACCATTGCTGTTGTCTTATTGCAGAAGGATGATCAAGGGAATGAAAAACCCATTGCTTTCTTTAGTAGAGCCCTTAGAGATGCACCTCTGAAATATCAGATCATGGAAAAGCAAGCTTATGCTTTGGTCAAAGCCATCAAGGACTTTAGGATCTACATCCTATACTCCCATGTTATTGCTTATGTACCAAATCCCATTGTGAAAGACATACTAACTCAAGAAAACTTAGAGGGCAGAAGAGGAAAATGGATTGCTAGTATATTGGAATTTGACATTGAGATAAGACCTACAAAACTGATAAAAGGGCAAGGTTTGGCTAAATTAATGTCTGAAACAAACTTTCAAGCCTTGGACATTAACCAACTGGACAATGAACCGGAGCTGGCGACTCCAAAGATCAATGCAGCCTTTGAACAATCCCTGTGGTATTCTGATATCTGTTATATATTGCAAAACCTGTGTGCTCCCCCAGGATTGTCCAAAACCAAATCTAGATTTTTAAAAATGAAAGCTTCAAGATTTTGTGTTATAAATGGTAATTTACTATGGAAAAATCATGAAGGTATACTGCTGAACTGCTTGAATATGGATGAGACTAACAATGTTATGAAAGAATTCCATGCAGGTGACTGTGGTGGGAATTTGTACTGGAAGTCCACTGTGGATAAGATATTAAGGGCAGGTTACTATTGGCCCACTGTCTTTTCTGATGTCAAAAAATTTACTACTTCATGTCACAAATGTCAAGTGTTTGAGGGAAAAAGAAAGTTACTACCACTTCCCTTAAAGCCTATTGCAACAGAAAGGCACTTTCAGCAATGGGGTTTGGACTTCATTGGGGAAATTCATCCTTCATCCTCAGGCCAACATAGATGGATACTAACAGCCACAGATTACTTTACTAAATGGATTTAAGCTATTCCATGTAGACAAGCAAATGATTCTACTATCATTCAGTTCCTTGAGACTAATATCCTTTCTAGATTTGGTTGTCCTGACAAGATTATAACAGACAATGCTGCTGCTTTTAGATCCAAGAAGATGGTGAACTATTGCCACAAATTCCACATTACTTTGGGCCATTCTACTGCATATTACCCTCAAGGCAATGGCTTAGCTGAATCATCCAACAAAAGTCTTATCAACATCATTAAGAAGATACTGGAAGAGAATAAGAAAAATTGGCACAAAAAGCTTGTGAATGCCTTGTGGGCAGACAGGCTAACAACCAAGAGATCTATTGGGGTTAGCCCATATGAATTGGTTTATGGAATGGAAGCCAAATTACCTTCATCCTTAGGGGTCCCTGTCATGAAGCTGCTTCAGGAAAGTCAAGATGAACCAAATGACATGCAAAGAAGAATAAACCAGATTATATGTTTGCAGCAAACCAGAGATCAAGTGTACAACAGAGTTCAAATCCTACAAGAGAAGCTGAAGAAAGCCTTTGATAGAAGAACCAAGGCTGAAGATTTCTTCATTGGGGATAAAGTGCTTAAATGGGATTCAAGAAGAGAAGACAAGGGTAAGCATGGAAAATTTGACTCCCTTTGGAGGTGACATTTTGTTATTCAAGCAGTACAAGGAAATAACCTTGAAAAATTTGGATGACACTAAAGCTGAAGAGGGCTCGGTGAATGGCCGGATGCTAAAGCATTATTTTGACTACTTTCCATGTGTGTAGCATGACCTTCCCCTGTACATAGTCAGTTGTATATACTATTTTCTTTCAGCATATAAATAGTTCAGTGTAAGAAGTTTTGTACATAAGCAGGAAAAGGCTTTTATTTCAGCAAGGTCCACAATGGTGGCAGATCCCAGTTTGAAGTCCAAATAGGAAGTTTTCAAGTTTTGAGAAGAAGTCAAAAGCCAAGGCAGTCTGACCTGTTGTTCTTGGTCTTTCAAGTAGAAAAACCATACCCAAGTGGAGCCACTGTTAGCTACCTATACCAATAGGTTTCATTTTTCATGATTGGCAGGGGAAGTGCCAATATGATCTACTTTGGTAATGCAAAGATCTCATATTTGTGTGGAAAACACCTATCTACAGTTGGCGGATGTTGTCCTATGATTGAATGGGTGATCCAACAGTCTAAGCTGGGTCATGCCATATTTCAATTGATTGTTGTAGACTAGAGAAAGAAATCTGTCCAAACTGTTCAATATTGGCAGATAAGTAGCTAGGTAGAGAATGAAGGTTCCCAACTGTTTAATCTAGGGCCTTGGAAGCAATAAGGCTAGCCTTATATAGAAAATCAAAAGAAAAAGCCAAAGGAAAAGAAAAAGGCACATGAGGGTTTGCAAGTCTAAGTGCACCCTCCTTGAAGTAACAAAAAATGCTAGGCAATAGAATGGGTAGGTAGATGGGGTTGCAGAAGCATGATTTATAACATTTCACTGGCCTAAGCAAAGGAAAAACATGGGGTCAATGCAGATCTTCTTATTCAGCAGTTTTCTAGCAGCAAGATGAAGCATGTCTAACTTCCCAATCATCCCCCATCACATTCCTTGCTAACATCCCAATACCACCTTTGTTCATGAGAGAAAACAAAATCGTTGATTGATTCTTGTTGCATAAAAGAGCCACATTTCCTGTGTAAAATTATTTTCATTTTGATCTACTCTCCTAACTAAGTTTGTTCCCTAACAACTTAGTCTTTGCTTCCTCCTATTCCTATTCCCCTCCAATACTAACTACTAACTCTATCTATGCTTAATTCCCTATGTTCCCCTTTCCCTATTACTATAACACTAAGGTGTATAAAACCCCAAAAAATATGTATATTCCCTCCCCTTTGGCATTATAGCCCTATGTTCAAAATGTGGATAACCATGCAGAATCTAAGTCTGGTTCAAGATTTGTTGTTTAAAGTCAGGGATTAAACTAACCCCTGGTTGGTTTAATAACCTAAGCCCTACCCTTTTTTCCCTTTAAAACCCACTATTATGTCTAACCCGCGCTATTTGCAAAAAACACCAATAAACCCACTTTTTCCCTTTACCCAAAGTTTTTATTAAAGCGCATTAAACACAAAAAACATTAAAAAAAAACCATTTTTTCTTTGGTTTCCAAAGTCCCGCCCGGGCGCACATTTCAAGAAATACAATTGTTTATTCCCTGCCTCGCTGCCGTATCGTCCTTTTATTTTATTAACCCGTCGACCATCGGATCTGGGCTTTCCCATCCGACGGTCCATATCAATATCGGGCCGCCCCCAATGTCCGGACATTACCTCCCGAAAAGTGTCAGAAGGTAACGTCAGGCTAGTGCCACGCGTCGCTCCCAAATCGTATCAGGAGGCCGCCTGCCAATACCGCCCCCGTACCATAAGCGGTCTGATGGAACCGCTTACCGCCCTCCGTATACCGCCTGCCCACGTCACACCTACGTCACGCCCACGTCACGCCAAGTCGGCCCCGCATCAGCGCCCGACCCGCCATCGCTCCGACCTGTCCGCCACCTCACCAGTCCCCGTGGACCACTCACAGGCTGCCACGTCACCCTTCCGTACCCGACCCCACCCGATGACGTCATGCTGACATCATCCAAAAAGCGCCAATAGCCCAAAATTTCATATTTTCACCAAAATTCGTGTTTTTTATCACTTTTTCCAAAAGAACTATTTCTGCTCTCTGCATGGAAATTACGACCATTTCGCCACCAACCTGCAGAAATCGATTTAAAGACCGTGGGCGCCCTCAATTTTCCTACACTTGCCGCCATTGTCGAAGTTCACCAGGTATTTATCCACGTTTCCCCTCCGCGCCTAGTTTTTTGTATAAATTCACCAAAACAAGTGAGAAAAGAGAGAGAAATCACTGTACTTACCAGCAATCCCCGGTGACCACCATTTATCTTCAGTTATAAGGTCAAAATTCACCTACAGAAGTCCACATTGAGCCAAGTTTCAATCAATTTACAGCCAGTTTGCGCATTCGTGAACTTAAAAACTTTGTTGCACTAATTCACCGGGAAAGCAGCTTTGTTAGTCCCAGCATTTGCTCATTAGACTTTCTTGAGAGCATTTCAATTTTTTCTCACCACAGTTCACCCTGCTTCCCCTGCAAATTGCCTTACTTCTGCAAAAAATACCGCTCTGTGTTGCTCTGCCCAGTGAAACAAGTTCTAGTACAATTCAGAGTACTAATTAACCATGGAAACACCAGTAGCACTAAACATTCCACCCTTGAATTCCCCACACAGAGAGTTGGAATGGCAGGCCCTGGGTGATAGAGATTACGAGATGACAGAAACACTCTCAATGTGCACCAAATATAATATTCATGTACTCAATGAGCTGAAGGCCAAGCACCTCAATGGAACTGATATTCTAGGGATTTGGGACTCCAATTTGCCAATTTATAACCTCCCTCAAGTCAATGTCCTTCCAGATTTAATTCACAGATGCAGTGCCAACTATGACCCATGTCAAAGAGCTGTCCTCAATACCTCAGGTTCAGTTTTGTTCCATGTCACCCCTGAGGCTATAAATAAGATGTTGAACTTTCACTCTACAAAGCCATTGACTCCTCTTTCCATGATGGACTTGCTAAAGAAAGGAGGCAAGCTGTCTAGTGCCCAAATCATAAAGATTAATCAGTTATTCATTGAATCAGGATCTGAAACTGTGAGGACCCCTCCTATAGGAAATGTATATTTCAATGAGTTAGGAAAGTTGCTTGTAGATTTGATCAGTTATGTCCTAGGTTACAGATCAGCTGAGGATGCTGATGAAACCATTCTGGCAATGATGTCTATCTTCTCCCCCGGAATGCCTCCTGCTGTGCACTATGATTATGTTGCATACATTGCTAATAAGATTCATGAGCAATTGATGAATCTAGAGAGGGAAAAGGTGTTTAGATGCACTTCATACATCTATCATTTGTTTCTATTCTATCAACCTGATGGCTTCCCTATTTCCCTCAAGAAGTTTGATGCTCAGGGAAATCCAAGGTCTGTGGTATTTTGGACTTCAGTTTTCCATCATATATCTTATTCACCATACAACTACTGTGAATTCATAGACCTCTTTATCCATCCAGCTATGTCCTTGCTTTTGGGCACCCCTCCTCCAAGATTGATAGATGAGATGCAAAGGATTCTCCAGCTCTCAAAGGCCTACAGCATCGGGGATTGGTACTTTTACCAAAACCATACAGTAATCAGAATATATGGCTGTGAATTGGCCCCATATAGGCTGCCAAGATATGTCCCTATGAGACTCTTTGCCTTAGAATATTTCAGGCAGTTTGGAAATGTAGACATGGTCCATTTCCACAGCAAAAACAAGAAGGTATAGCTAAAAATCAGAAACCAGCTAGGCCCATTTCTTTATAACAAAAGAGAAGAAGGATGGAAAGAAGCAGACAAGATCCTAGAGGGCCTCCAATTGAAAACCAGTTTCCTATGGTCACCCTATGACCCCAATCATTTCATTAGTCTTAGAAGGTTCAAGTTTAAATTGGCTAGCTATGATCATGTCAGGCTGCCACACATTGAGAAATATTCCAATTTGTTAAGATGGAAGGAGGGCACATTAGAGGAAGCAAGTCCTAGAGAGGAAATACTACATAAAGAAGCAAAGAATCTTGAGAAAGAAGCTGACTTGGAAACTTGTGGGAAGCAGCTGCCTCATCCTCTACAGCCCACCAGCAAGCAGCTAAAACTACTCCTCAGGCAGCCAGCAAGGGTAAAGAAAAGGAGATGGAGCAGGAACAGCCACCCCCTACAGCAGAACAGCAAAAAGAGTAGCCAAAGTAGCAAGAGGAAACAGCTGAAGCCCCAATATCTACAGAGCAGCAGGCTCAAGAGAGTGTGCCTCCTAGGCAAGAAATAGTAGTGGAGGCCTCAGTGCTCCAAACTCCACTGAATGAAGAAAGAAGTAGGAAGAGGGATAGAGATCAAGAAACTCCCCTCACCACATCAACAAATCAAGGGGAGAAAAGGCAAAGACTAAATCCCCTTTCGGAAGAGGAGATGCCTATTGGGAAATCCTTGGGAATGGGCCCACAAAGCATGGAGGCATCTTCTAGTTCCTTTCAGCAGGAACAAGAAAGAACCCTTGGAGGAGAGGTCAGCTCCTCAAGCCAACAAAGGAGAGCTAAATCAGGCATAAAGCAACAATTTATTGACATCAAGAAGAGAAATGAGCTAGTTAGGCTCCAAATCTACAATCACTTGCTTAAAATGGCCCCTACAAACCAGCAGAGGCTTATGTCAGCATATGACATAACATAGGGGAAAATGACAATGAGTCATTTCATGCCCACTATGCTGCAGCCACAGTCAGCTGCAGACTATATCAGGACCAACCTTGAGGTCCTTGCAAAAGACATCCATCCTATGGACCAGATAGAGCTTCACAAGCAAACGGGTGAGATGGTCTATTCAACTCTGGCAGACAAGACCTTCCTGGCACATAAATTGCAAAACAGTCTGCATAATACAACAGCCCAACTTGATTTGGAGAAGGCATCCTCTTAGGCCAAAGACAAAAGGATCAGGTCTTTGGAAGACATTATTATAGAGCTTGGGCATGACCCAAAGGATCCCAAAGTTGTACAAGCACTGTTAAAAGAAAGAGATGCAAATATTGTAGCTTTGAGAAAGATGGTGAAGATCCCAGCAACCCTTCACCCTCAAACGGAAGAGGTTGCTCAACAGAGGAAGGACCAGGATGTGGCAGCCATGCTGCTAACACTACACAAACAGTTGGTCCAAACAGAAGGCAAATTAGTAGAAACAGAAGCTGCATTACAGGCAGCCCTGCAGCAGAGAGAAGGAGGCCAAACATCTCAGCCCCCTCATCCAGTGATCAACCTTGAGGAGCCCCCTCAAATCATCACTCCTCCCACAGGATAAACAGCTGAAACAGGGCCAACAACATCAGCACCAGCAACAACATCAGAATAGGCTCCAAGCCTGGACATGCAGAAGATGATGAAAGAAATTCAGGTTCTAGAGGCCCAGAGGGCTGAACTAAATGAGGCCAAAGAAAAATTAGCTACTCTTAATGAAAAATATGATAAATCCAAGCAAAGTGTAGTTGAAAAAGCAAGAGAGGTGAAGGCTCTTAAGGAGAAGATAAAAGAGCTGGAGAAAGAGCTTACCCTTGACAAGGTTGTGGCTGAGATCAAGAAAGTTTTATGGGCCAATATTGGCCAATCAATAATAGATCAATGGCAGTACATAGAGACCATTCATGAGCACATGGAGCTCATAGGCAGGGCACACAAGGAAAGCCAAAGAGCAAGGGCATCTCTAGGCACTATGCCTGAGATAGCCAATAGGATGATCAATGTTCTCAATAACCGCACAGGTCCTCAGCTGGCAGCAATAGGAATCACCAATAGAACTGACACCATCTTTCTGATAAAGAGGGTCCTCACTTTGAGAAATCTGGTGCAGACATTGGATAGAAGGTGCCAGGAGATGCAAACAGAGGTAAACAAATTCACTGATAAATTCATAGCATTGCACAGCCGAGGCCTTCCCAGCTTACTGAACAGTGCAGTAAGGCTACTATCCCATGAGAACTATGCAAAAAGGGTAAATACATTTGCCACCAATCAGATCACTGCAGGATCAAGTATCCCAGAGGAAGCATGGCCTGCATCTGGGCAGAGCCTCTATGAGAAAGTAGAAAATTTGTTTTTTATTATGAATGAAATCAGGCATCTATTTGAAGTGCCTCCTAATTACTTCAAATATACTGGGGCAGATGAAACATTAGGCACAATTTTGAAGCATCAGTTGCCTACACAGGAATGGTGGACCAGCATGATACAGATATTGTTGTGAGCCAACAATAAAAGAGTGGACTGAGCCAACTCAGCAAACCAATTCGGCCACCAAAGCAATCCCGACAGATGCAGATGACAGGGCCGAGAAAGCTACAACATGACAGAGCATCAAAGGCACATTATTCAGAATTAATGCAGAGCGCTCAACCGACTCAGTGGCCTCCAAAAAGTCAAAAAGGTTTCTGACAGAACCAAAGGGTATTCATTGTGTATTTAGAGCAGCAATAACTTTCTTAGCTGCTATTCTAAAAGTTGGTGAACACATTTATTAATCAAATGACTCAGCAATTCAGATATTTTGTAAAACCGATTTTATATATTTCCCCTCGCATAAGCTTGCAGGGGTTGTTGATTTTCTCTTCAAAAGAGCCTATGTTGTAAATTTCAGAGTTGAATACAGGGAGCTAATGGAATTTCCAAAGTTCTGTGTTGTTTGATGCGTTGTGGTGTGTTTGCTGACTGCTACAGGATTCCTTCATATTTCATGGCACAATAAGTTTCTTTAACCTTCTTGTTATGTATTTCATTCTTTCATAATTCGTTCATGCTCTACGTTTCACAGTTTAGTAACACAGAAAAAGAATAGTTTCAGGATTTATTCATCGAATACCCTGAACTCAATCTATGCTGTTATGAATGTTTTCCTCCAGTTATAGTTATGAAAGTGTAATTCTCAATTGCTGCACCTTCAGGCTAAAACTTTCATAGTGACTATTATCCAGGAATTCAAATCTGCTCCTGGGTGATATGTCTCTTTCTCACATCACCAGCTTAGTGAAAAAATCTCAATTGCCTTTCACTGGCTAATCATATTTTATCACCACAATCTTAAGTTTGTTTCATGACATATCTAAAGGCCCTGCAGTTCCAAGCAATCTTACTCAATACCTCAAACAACCCATAATCACAGACTCCATTGCCCAATGGACTGAAACTGTCTGAAGATCTCATCTTAGGTACTGAAAGACATCACTCAACCAAAATTTTAAACCAAACCCTCACCTCATAACTAGCCTAAGATCCTCAAGAACAAAGTAAAAACTAAAAGAGAGAGCCCTCTCTAATTACAGGTTGGCTAGAACCTGTAATCCAAAGCTTGGTTAGTGGTTACCCCGGCCGTATTCCCTTAGGAGTCAAAGGGAACAACCTGGGTGTTAACAAATTACATTCCCTCCAACCCTACGCACACAGCTGTAGGGGTCCACGCACTTAGCTGCAAACTTACCAAGGTCTCTGTGCACATAGCTGCAAGAACCTTCCCCTTCACCTAAGTACAAATTTGACAAAACAAATCCAAATCCTACACTTCTATCTCTTTTATATCATATTATATCTTTATGACTCTTCTATGACTTCCTTTTATATCATTCTCCATTACAATACCATGGTTTGCGAACCATGGGCAGGTCTCAAAACAACTTAGCTTTTAACAAACTAAGGGGCTATGACCTTCTAAAATCCCCTTTGACCCCTATCGACCTACACTACTCATGCTCCGCTCCTCAAAATTTGGAGACTTTACAATATTTGACAAAAATTCACAATGTTTGACCCCAGGGGACTCCATCCCAACACGTGTGAATAGTTGTAGGTCCCTTAATTCTGTTTGCCTCAGGTTCTAGGAAACATGGTAGGGTTTTCTTACTACCACCCAAGTAGTAATCCCTATAGCAACATGAAGACATAAAAAATTATCGGAAAAAATTTTTATGGGTAGCAAGCTCTTTACGGTAACCATTTATACAATAAGGATATTTTCTATAATGCATGGCATAACATAGATATTTACCTTAATGGCAAATGAAATATTCCATGCGACATTTTTAAAAAATGTGAGGCATGGGGATGGGATACTTGAACCAATAAACTTGTCTAGGGTAGCTAAATTCCTTCATTTAAACAACATACTAGTTTTAGTGATTTGAATATTCATGTAAAATATATGATTGATGGTTCATGGCATCCTGGTGATAATTGGGAGTTTTAAAGGCTTCTATAATCTCTTCCTTTGAGTTAAATAGATGGGCACCAGTGCCCAAGAATTTAAACAGTGCCACAACGGGAGTAAAAGAATGCAAATTAGGGGTAGTGGATTCCTATTCATTCTATATGAAAGAAAAAATTGGCTTATACAGGATACTTCAAGGGATGAATATATTAAAAAATCAGAAGCTACTTCCAATAATGATGAAGCAAAGTAGACATTAGGATAAAAATGTGCTCTAATGAATGTCTAATGAAAACAATGGGATTTTAGAAGATAATTGTCCCATGGAAGTTGAAAGGTGAGATGTGTAAATAATATTCTCAACAAGTTTCTTAGGAAGAGGTTCAATTTCAATAGTGTAGTTACTCACTTCCTAAAAATTCTTTTGACTTAAAAGTGAAACATTGTCTAAAATAGGTGGGGGCTTATTCTCTAAGGAGGAATCAAGATGAAGAAGGATGTTGAGAGTATCTCAAACTAGAGTTAATTTGGACAATGATAAGAATTATGGCTATAAGTATCACACAAAGAACATAAATGGTTTGTACACAAGGATTTAATGCACTTTGTCAATGATTAAAGGAGAGAAACCTTACAACTAGAGTGGCTAATTCAAGTTATAGATCATTGGAATTTAAGAGTTCTCATAAATTTGGGACTCATGAACAATTATTTGTTGCATTTCCAGTTTAGGGATAGCTCTAGGTGTGATAATTTGAGTTTCCATATCTTTTCCAAAGGTAGTGGTGCCCCCATATTTTTTGGGTTCTCCCCAAGTCATAAATCCTTTCCACACTTGGTAGAGATCTACTAAGCATATGTATATTTGAAAAAGAAAACAAGGGTCACATCAATGAGTTTCACATGTGTTAAAACTAAATGAGGAGTTGACGTCGAAGACATGGGAGGGATTGGAGGATCTAGGAATCCCTAATGTGAGATTAGGAATGCTTAATGTAGCCATCTTTAGGGTACTTGCTAAATTTCATGAGGAGGAAAATAAAAATAGGAATTGAGTAATTGGAGATTGATAAATGATATTCCCTCCCTATGGTGGTGTTTAAGAAACTAGAGTAATAGACTCAATAGGTGGTTTTTGGGTTGAGGCCCCAAACGAGGAAGCTATTGAGGCAAGAAGTTGTTGACATTTTGTCACGATATAAACATTGGATTGACTAGGAGTTTTTTGTAATGATGGAAGGCCATAATAAGTGCCAAGTAATGTGGAACCTTTCAATACTTTGATACAAGCATTGATTAATGAGGAGATAATATTTCCTATTGATAGATCAATTCTAAGCATCTTTAAATAAAATGACATGAAGACAAAAATTATTATTGGAAAATGGATTTATGGGTGATAATCTCTTCAAGTTAAAATTTTTCTAAAAGAATGATATTGTATATGACATCAAGAATAACAAAGATATTTACTTTTATGGTATATGAAATATTATTCATGTTACGTTATTGAAATGTATGAGGCATTGAGATGGGATTCTTGAACCAATCAACTTGTCTAGGGGAGAGAAATTTCTTCATTTCAACAACATACTAGTTTGAGATATTTCAAATTTGATGTTAAAAATAAGAATGATAGTGCATATCATCGTAGTGATAGTTTGGAGTTGTAAGGGGTCCTATAATATCTTCCTCTAAGTTAAATATAGAGGCACTAGAGCCTAAGAATTCAGGAAATACCAAAGTGGAAGTAAAAGAATGAAAAGTAGGGGTAATCAATCCCCAGTCACTCAATAGAATAAGAATATTGACTTATACAAGATACTTCAAAGGGATAAGTGATATAAATATGATAATTTTATTATTTTTTATCCATGTTGATGCTTTAAAAGTGTTATAAGTGGAGGAATTATCTCACAATATATTTTTTACCAAAAAGCCCAAGTTTGGCTAATTTGGGTCTGAAGCCTTCCAAAAGTAGTTTGAGGCATCAAATGGAAATTTTTTCGGGGGTACAAATTATATATTTAAGTGTGCATGCCCTAGAACTATTCCATGCATATATACCTTTCCAATGGTGCAAGAATCACCTCAACTAAGGTATGTATGTAAAATTTATGCCACCTAAAAGTTGACCTTCCTATTTTGACCACCATGATTCAAGAGGATGCCATTTTAGCTACCATTATTCATGGAAAAGGATTCCATGTCACCCACACATGATAATGATGAATAAGACTCTATAAGAGTTAATATTGTAATTTTATTTAATATTTGAAGGAGTTAAAATAAATCACTAATAGACTATTGGGTTGTGTTATAACAAGGCCATTAGGAGTAAAATGGGTTCCATTCTATTTGAGGGAATTTTGTTACATATATGAGAAGGGTTGTTGAGATTAAAAAGGAAGAGATAAAAAAACAAGGTTTTTGCACTTATCATCCCATGCTCTGTTGAAAATAATACCGAGAGGGGGGTGAATCAATATTATCAAATCAATAATTTTATTTCTCAAACAGATTTATATACGCTACTTCAGTGAAGTGAACTAGCATGTACATGCAGCTGTGATTAGAGAAACCAACGTATATCCAAATAACTTGTGATTTAGAAAATTTATCATGTGTTGATCTTAAACTAGTACATCAGTAACTTATTAGACAGTTCAGTAAAAGCATAATAAAGCACCACACATAAGCAACACACATGAACACCAAGATTTAAGGTGGAAACCCAATGTGGGTGAAAACCACCTGCTATTGTCGTCTCTGTCTTCTTTTAATAATAAAAAAATCTGTTTACAATCTTGTACTGGTGCAGACTCATACCAGTATGCAGGCACCCACCTGCAGAAGGCTACAACCTTATCTCATTTTCCAGTTTCTACTGGAAGGGAGATACAACCCACTAGCTCTTGCATAATCCAATTTGTTTAGTAGTACATAGGCACCGACCTACAGAAGGCTACGACCTTCTTTCTTCCTCCATGGACCACGTTTCATGAATTTTCAAAATGGATACTCCTAGATCACAACACTACAATCTGAAGGCCACGTTTCATCCAATTTTTATGTTGGACCCATAAAAAAAAATTAGACTTAAACCGCATCAACCAACATTCAGTTAATATGAAAAATCAGATCATTGACACCATAACACTATTTTGAACCTAGAAACCTAAAAAACCATGCATCAGAGTGTATACACTACTTGGTTGAACCCAAACTGCATATATATGCTACTTTCGTTAATAAAACCTATGTATACCTTCAAAACTACTACAAACATAAACTTTTGAATCAAGTATGTACCAACCAACAATATATTGAATATCTATTGTCAACTTACAGAGCTTTACATTGGCAGTGACATATTCTGACTCATACAATCAGTCAATCAAATACTAGCCTCCTTATGCATTCAGTTTTACATTCAGATCTAAGAAGACTTCATTGACAGACAATAGTAAAACAACAGCATTGATCTGATAGATCAGTCATCCTTGAACATCAAGCTTTTCTTTTGCATATGCTACTTGAAAGATCCGAACCAGCGTGTATACGCACCTTCATCAAAGAAAACCAGCATACAGATCTGCAAATACTTACTTCATAACTTCGTTGCACCTCTGGACTTCAGACAAACCTAGATCACAATATTTAAAGAATAAAATAGGTGTACATAATCAGATATATCCCAATATCTTATCATTCAATAATAATAATTCATTATGATCTTGATCCATCATGAGATCTCATCCATCATCAAATGCTCAGGTGCATATTTAGTCTAGATCAAGCAAAGCATCAGAAACCCATAACATGCATATTTTCTTTTGATATGACACTTCATAAGATATTCATTACTTGTACACTTAGCATTTTGATCTTCTCCTCCTTATATACTTATATCCTTTGTCAATACCTCAGACCAAAACCACTTAGGACCAATACCTTGGACCAAATACCTCGGACCAAAATCTTGGTTTTCCAACATGTACATGCTTTTCCTCTTGAGAGAGTGCGTGTATATGTATATGCTCCTTTTGTTCTGTGGACCAGCGTGTATATGTTGTTTTGACTAAGTGGACCTGTGTATACTTCTTAAACTTCTTTACATCAACCTTTTCCTTTACATTCTTTATTATGATTAGTAGACCTAAGTTTCATCTTCCTATTATTTTGTACCAATGTCCTGTTACTTCTGAATAGACCTGTTACAATGTAATTTTCCATATTACTTCTAAAATGATTCCTTTGAACTTCCATGCATTCTGTCACATTTGTTATCTCTCCTGTAGATTCATCTAGTTACGTAGATTCATCTAGTTCCCATATACAAGTGAGTTGTTCTGCTACAAGTGGGTTGCCATCAAGTACAACACATGAATCATAATGCCAACAATCTCCTGCTTTGGACTTGATGGAAACCATGTTGGTGTTGATTACTGCACGTTGTAGAAACTGTTAGAGTTAACAAGCAACACCAAAATACTCTCCCCCTTTGACATCAAGGGCAAAGGGCAGACCAAGATATTCTCCCCCTTTGATATGAAGATTGTCATATCTGAACAGCTGAATATAAACATTGATCATGCTCCCCCTAGGAACATGCTGAATTCTCTGATTAAACTCCCTCTTTTTTGTATGTTTTGATATCATTGTACATGCTGTGATGCACTGACTGTCCATGCTCCCCTCGAGCACATGCTGAGTCTGAAAAAATATTTTTCAAAAGAATAAGATGACTCTGTAACTCAACTAGGTGAGTTTGACCTTCCTATCACTAATGAATCATACATACATCAATCTCCCAATCAAGTGGGGATATACAAAATTTGACTCATCCACCCAACCAAGTGGGGATATACTATTTGTTTATACATGACAGAAATACAATAAATATTACATCATCCATACCATGCAAAGTGGGGATACAAATTACATCATTTGTCCAATAGGACTCATTCAAATGTATGAGAAGTCATATCACACCCTAGACTTTTACATGACTTAAGCAACAAATGGTATAAATATCTGAAGCCATAGATGGACTCAACAACCATATTGCCAACAATGCAGAATGCGTGTGAAGGCTAATGCTCCCTTTGAACCTGTGCTACCTGTACATTGTTAACAAGTCATTAATCAAGGCATCTTTGTCAGTCAGATAAAAATTAATGAACAAAACATATCGTTAGACTGTAATCATCAACATCAGACAAAGCACCCATGTCAAAGTCTGACCCACTGTTTTCTTGTTAAAAAAACATATACGCTTCTTCAACCACAAAAACCCATGTGTATATGTGACTATACTTCATGAAACCCGCGTGTATACATGACTATACTTCATGAAACCCGCGTATAATAACCTTTCTCTGAAAAACTAGATTTAACAGTAGGATGATGCAACAACTACTCCTAGCTTTTTTCTGAGATATTAAAATGTTTCTCTGGGTAGTGGTTTAGTGAATATATTAGCAACCTGTTCTTTGGAGGGTACATACTCCAATGTGACCTTTTTTCAAGCACTTGTTCTCGTAGAAAATGGTACTTGATGGGTATGTGCTTGGTCTTGGAGTGCATGACTGGATTCTTTGAAATACTAATGGCACTTGTATTATCACATAGAATGGAGATGGGTGGAGTACATGTGATCTAAATGTCTTGCAAAGTCATCATCCAAAGTAGTTGTGTGCAGCAAGATGCAGCAGCCACATATTCTGCTTCAGTTGTAGATAAAGCAATTGAACTTTGTTTCTTGCTTAACCAAGACACTAACCTGGAACCCATATATAATACACCACCACTAGTGCTTTTCCTATCATCAACACTTCCTGCCCAATCTGCATCTGTATATGCATGAAGAGTAAGATTTGCATCTCTAGGATACCATAGTCCAAAGTCCTGAGCTCCTTGAAGATATTTGAAAATTCCCTTGACTACCTGAAGGTGTGATTCCTTTGGATTTGCTTGGAATCTTCCAACTATTCCTACTACATGTATGATGTCAGGTCGGGTACTTGTTAGATAAAGTAGAGTGCCAATCATGGATCTATAAGTTGGTTGATGTACTACTTCTGATTCATCATTTGAGCTGAGACTGCATCCTGTTACCATTGGAGTACATACAGGTTTAAAATCTTCCATTTTGTACTTTTTCAATATTTGCTTGAGATATTTGGTTTGTGAAAGAAAAATACCATCTTTAGTTTGTTGAAATCGTAGACCAAGAAAATAGGTAAGTTCACCAAGCAAGGACATTTCAAATTCTTGTTGCATCATTGAAGAAAAATTCTGACTCATGGATTCTTCATTGCTACCAAAAATGATATCATCAACATAAACAATAATAATTAGTAATTTATCATTTTCAATCTTTGTATATAAATTGCTATCTGCAAAACCTTTTGTTAAACCTTGCTGGTGTAGATATTTTTCAAGGCGGTAATACCAAGCCCTTGGAGCCTATTTCAGACCATAGAGAGCCTTTTTGAGTCTACATACAAGTTTTTCATCATTTCCAAGAATGAATCCTTATGGCTGTTCAATATAAACTTCTTCTTCTAAATCTCCATTAAGGAAGGTTGATTTTACATCCATTTGGTATACTTGGAATTTCCAAAAACTAGAAAGAGTAAGAAACATTCTTATGGCTTCAAGTTTGGAAACAAGTGCAAAAATTTCTTCAAAATCTATACCTTCTTGTTGAGCATACCCTTTACAAACAATTTTGGCCTTGTTTTTAATGACTTCTCCATTTTCATTCAACTTGTTCTTGAATATCCATTTAGTTCCTATACTATTTTTATCATGAGGTCTAGGAACTAATTCCCAAGTGTCATTTTTTTCAATTTGCTCAAGTTCTTCATCCATGGCCTTAACCCAACATTCATCTTTGCATGTTTCATTTACATTTTGAGGTTCGGTGGAGGATAGCAATGCTAGATAGCTTGAGGTACCTATAATAGTTCTTCTTGTATATACACCAGCCTCCCTTTCTCCTAAAATTTGAGTTTCTGGATGATTTTTCTAAACATACCTGGACAGAGTCTTTTCTTCTACCATTATATCTTCTTCTAGTGCTTCATTGGTTTCTTCTTCAATATAATTTTGATTTGATGTGGGAAAGTAATCCCCATCTTCCTCATTGTCATAATCTTCTGTTGATTTTATCTATTTTGGATTTTTGCATGCTTCATCAACTACAACATCAATGCTTTCAACAATTTTCCCAAGTCTTTTATTATAACATTTATATCCTTTACTTCTGGAAGAATAACCAAGAAGAATCCCTTCATATTCTCTAGGTTCAAACTTACCAAGTTTTTCATCAGCCCTTTTGATAAAACATTTTCTTCCAAAAACTTTATAGTATTTTATGGTAGGAGTCTTACCATACCAAAGTTCATGTGGATTTTTAGTGTTATTTACCCCAACATTTTCTTTGTTGAGAATAGTCATGGCAGCAAATGAAGCTTCACCCTAGAAGGTTGCAGGAGTTCCAGATTCATCTAGAATAGCTCGAGCCATTTGTTGAACTGTTCTGTTCATCCTTTCTACCACACCATTTTGCTGAGGAGTTATTGTGGTGGAGAATTTCCTTTTTATTCCATGTTGCTCACAAAAGTCAAAGAATTCATCTGATATAAATTCTCCTCCTCGATCAGATCTGAGGCATTTGATTTTTCAATCTGATTCATTTTCAACCAAAGCTTTGAATTCTTGGAACTTTTCAAATTCTTCATCTTTATGCTTTAGAAGGCCTATCCAACACATTCTAGAAAAATAATCATTGAACAAAATAAAGTATTCTTCTCCACGAGGTGAATTTTTCCTTGTTCGTCCACATAAATCAGTATGGATAAGTTCAAGAGGATTACTGGCTAACTCTTCTTTTTCCATGAAGTGAACTCTGGTTTTCTTACCGATTTGACATGGTTTGCATATTGTATTTTGTGGGATGCTGATATCTGGAAGATCAAAAACAACCTTGAGTTTGCATGCTTTTCTTATTTGAGAAAATCTTAGATGTCCCAATCCTCTATGACATAGCCAGTTTTTATCATTTTTGCTTAGATAACATTGTTTTTGTCCTCCTTTGAGTATGTATAAGTTGTTTGGAGTTCTTGTACCTTTGATCACGGTCTCTCCTGTATCAAGCTCATGAACAACACATCCGTTTGATCGAAACACCACTTCATTTCCTTGATCACACATTTGACTGACACTCAACAGGTTATGCTTTAAACCATCTACATACATAACATTTCCATCTTTAACCTTTTCTTTCAAGAAAACAGAACCTTTACCTTTTATGACAGTTGGAGTGTCATTTCCAAATGAGACATTCTTTTCCTTTTCTAAGGCATTATATGAGTGAAGTTTCTCTTTGTCACCTGTCATATGTTTGGAGCATCCACTGTCGATGTACCACTGATTTTCTTGTCCTTCTGCATACAAGGCTATACCACATCTTTCTGTTTGAGATTCTTTCCTTCTCCATATCTTGGGATTTAATGGTGTTTGCTCCTTTTGAGGTGTTTGCCGAAATTTTCTCCTGCATTCAGATTCTTCATGACCAAATTTGTTACAAATTGAGCATTCTATTTCATTTTTAAGAGGAGAAAAGTTATTATAGGAACTTCTCTTGATCCCTGTTACATTCCTTTGATTTCGTGCTTCTCTAGTCATGATGGTTTTGTAAGCAACACATTGAGAAGCTTTGTGCCCAAAATTATGACATGAAAAACATTTCCCATTAAATAATTTTCTACGACTATCGAATCTATTTACCTGTAGATTATAGTTTCTATTGATATTCATCTTTGGAGCAAATTGATTATGATTTGTCTGAGGTTGGTTGTCGCTTCTATTGATATTCGTCCTTGGAGAAAATTGAGTATGATTTAGCTAGTGATCAACTTTATGCCTTTGTTGATGATTGTCATATTATTCACTGGTCTTTGCTGCATCAAGATAGCTTTTGGTGGAGGTTGATAGCTTCTGTGATTGAGATGCTTCTTCAGTATATCCAAGACCTGTCTTTATCAGAGGAGAATGCTAAACTTTGATAATTTCATTTAAAGTTTCTGATCCTTTAGAAAATATAAGATTGAGAGATTTTGTTTTCTCAAGATCTTTTCTTAGACCGACAATTTCACATTCTAGTTTTTCATTGTGTTTTTCTTTTTCAGCAAGTTGGTATGTCAAGGTATCCATTATCATATTCTTTTCTCCTAAATACATTTTGAGTTTAGATATTTCTTCATGAAATTTTTCTTCTTTTAAAGCATCCCAAAAGTCATCATTGTCATAAGCCATGAGAAGTCTATAATCATCACTATTAGATATACCATCAATATCCTCTTCTAAACTATCCCAAAATTCATCACTATCATAAGCCATGAGAAGTCTGTAATCTTGACCAGATTCGTCTTCATCACGATTAGATAAACCATCACTATCTTCATGATTATAGTAACTTCTTCTATTCACAACTTGTTTCCTATTCCCTTTTGCATATTCCTTTCCTTTTTCATATTTATCTTTATGAGGACATATGGAAGCATAATGACCAACTCTACCACAAGCAAAGCATTTGAAAGGTAGCTTACTTCTTAACCTTCCAAAACCCCGTTGAAGCTTCTTGACAAAATTTACCTCATCTTCTTCTTCTTAAATGTGTCCTGATTCATTGTGTTCTTCCTTTTGTTTTGCTTTTGCTGAAGCTTTAAATGTGGCTTCTCTCATATCTGATGGACCTCCTTTTCTCATCTCAAAATTAGTTAGGATTCCATGAAGCTGTGTCATAGTGATATTCTGTAGATCCTACTTTTTCTTCTATGGCAGACACTTTTGATTCAAATTTAGCATATAAGGATCTTAAAATTTTCTCAATTAAGGTAACTTCCTTTATTTCTTCACCCATATTCTTCATACAATTAACAACCTCATCTATACATAAGAAGTAACTAGCTATACTCTCATCACTATGCATCTTAAGAGTTTCATACTAAATTCTAAGAGTTTGAAGCTTAGCATGTTTTACTTGAGAGTCACCTTCATAGCTGTGAACGATTTTGTCCTATATCTCTTTGGTTGATTTGAGCTGCATGACACATTTTACCTAAGAGTATCCTTCATAGCTATGAATGATTTTGTCCTATATCTCTTTGGTTGATTTGAGTTGCATGAATTTGACAAACTCTAATTGTGACAAACTTCCCAATAAAGTATTGACAGCTTTGGCATTGGTTTCATATTGCTTCTTACCTGCCATGCCTGTAGGAATTATTGTTTGAAATTTATATCCTCCTTCCACAATTTCCCATACATCTGTTCTAAGAGATTGTAGATAGGTTGTGGTTCTTATTTTCCAATAAACAAAGTTTCTCCCATCAAAGATTGGCAGTCTGATGGATCCCATGCTTTCATGATTAGTCATCTTGATGGATCCTCCTTCAAGCAATCAAGCATCTTCTGAAGGACCTGCTTTGATACCAATTGTTGGAAATAATACTAAGAGGGGGGTGAATTAGTATTATCAGATCAATAATTTTATTTCTCAAACAAATTTATATACGCTACTTTAGTGAAGTGAACTAGCGTGTACACGCAACTGTGATTAGCGAAACCAATGTATATCCAAAGAACTTGTGATTTAGACAATTTATCATGTGTTGATCTTAAACCAGTACATCAGTAACTTATTAGACAGTGCAGTAAAATAAGAATAAAGCATCACACATAAGAAACAAACATGAACACCAAGATTTAAGGTGGAAACCCAATGTGGGTGAAAACCACCTGCTGTTGTCATCTCAGTCTTCTTTTAATAATAAGAAAATATGTTTACAACCTTGTACTGGTGCAGACTCGTACCGATACACAAGAACCCACATGCATAAGGCTACAACCCTCTCTCGTTTTCTAGCTTCTACTATAAGGGATCTGCAACCCCCTAGCTCTTGTACAAGCCATTTTGTTTACTATTACGTAGGCACTGACCTACAGAAGCCTACAACCTTCGTTCTTCCTCCAGGGACCACGTTTCATGAATTTTCAGACTGGATACTCCTAGATCACAACACCACAATCTGAAGGCCACGTTTCATCCAATTTTCATGCTGGACCCATAAAAAACTTTTAAACTTAAACTGCATCAACCAATATTCAATTAATCTGAACAATCAGATCACTGGCACTAGAACACCACGATGAACCTAAAAACCTCAAAAACCATGCATCAGAGTGTATACGCTACTTGGCTGAACCCAAACCGCGTGTATACGCTACTTCCATTAATCAAACTTGCGTATGCCTTTAAAACTACTGCAAACATAAAAGTTTGAATCAAGTCTATATCAACTACAAATATATTGAATATCTACTGTCAACTTACAGAGATTTACACTAGCAATGACAAAGATCACTTCTTCTCACTCATACAATCAAAAAATCAAATACCAGCCTCCTTATACATTCAGTTTTACATTCAGATCTAAGAAGACTTCATTGACAGACAACAGTAAAACAACAGCACCGATCTGATAGATCAGTCATCCTTAAACATCAAGCTTTTCTTTTGCATATGCTACTTGAAAGAGCTGAACCAGCATGTATACGCCCCTTCATCAAAGCGAACCAGGGTACATATCTACAAATACTTACTTCATAACTTTGTTGCACCTACGGACTTCAGAAAAACCTAGATCATGATATTTAAAGGATAAAACAAGTGTACATAATTAGATCTAACCCAATATCAGATCATTCAATAATAATAAGTCATTATGATCTTGATCCATCCTGAGATCTCATCCATCATCAAATGATCAGGTGCATATTTATTCTAGATCAAGCAAAGCATCATAAACCCATATCATGCATATTTTCTTTTGATATGACACTTCATAAGATATTCATTACTTGTACACTTAGCCCTTTGATCTTCTCCTCCTTATATACTTAGATCTTTTGTCAATACTTCGGACCAAAACCTTGGTTTTCCAACATGTACGTACTTTTCCTCCTGAGAGAGTGTGTGTATACATATACGCTCCTTTTGTTTTGTGGACTAGGGTGTATACGTTGTTTTGACTAACTGGACTTGCTATACTTCTTAAACTGCTTTACATCAACCTTTTCCTTTACCTTCTTTATTCTGATCAGTAGACCTAAGTTCCATCTTCCTATTCTTCTGTACCAATGTCCTGTTACTTCTGAATATACCTGTTACACTGTAATTTTCCATAATACTTCTAAAATGATTCCTTTGAACTACCATGCATTCTGTCACATATGATATCTCTCCAGTAGATTCATCTAGTTAGGTAGATTCATCTAGTTACCATATACAAGTGAGTTGTTCTGCTACAAGTGGGTTTCCATTAAGTACAACACATGTATCATAATGCCAACATGGTCCACATCACTAACTTCTTTGTACTTGCATACATTTTACATTCAGATAAAGAGAGAAAAATAACCTCATCTTCCAGCGAGGTTTTATCCTGAAAGGGTTTCCTAGGTTATAACTTATGGCAAGTCTAGTTTGTGAGTTTTATTTTGTTCTTCTCTATTTTATGTAAATTTTATCTATTGCATGCATAAGCATATAACACAATAATTAATGAATCCAGAAATTTACCAAGAAATTAACCCTAACAGTGTTGATTTCATATTTTAAGTATAAATTCATTAAATTTGTTGTGATAAACTTTGCAATGGAATATCCATGGTATTTTTCAAACCATATTGGTAACAAAGAAAGTTTCTTTGGGTATATTGTGGGGATTTCCAGGGATCTAGATAATCTAAGTTGAAAGTTGTAAAACCCCAAAAATGGCCAACAAATCTCTCAATAACCCTCAACATCCCATAGAGGAGAGGTTTTTTCAAATGGAAGCACAAAACATAGATATAAACTGTAATTTGAGCCTTCTCGTGGAAATTTTAACCAATAAGCTTGGTATATCTAGAGAATATGGAGGTTCTAACATGGAGATAAAATAAGAGCAGAAATTGGTAGATTGAGAAGAACTAGATAGGGAGTGTACGAAAGAACTAAATAAGGATCAACCTAATTTGAGTGTCATGAACCATTCATGGTCCCTATTCAAAATGAAATCAAAGGTCCACACCAAGTTGTATCAAGCTGAGGTTGATGCTCTTAAGCTAAATCAATGGTTTCAACAATTAGAATTTTATTTTAGTGTTCATCATATAGAGGAAGAACAAAAGATTTTGTTTTCTCGACTAAAATTAAAGGTTCATGCCCTGAGATGGTGGGAAATATTGTTAAAAATAGCAACAAGAAATGATAAAACTAGAATCTAGTATATTCCAATTTTAATTCACCAGTTGCTTGAAAAATAACTAATTAATTCATTATGGATTAATTAGTTGGAGAAATTCAAGTTAGAAGTCTTTGTGAAGTCATGCAACAGTTATCCCTTAAATTAAGGAGATAAGGATAAGTTATAATTGAGTTGTAATGAGTTAGATCAGTTAACTAAGTTATGTCTAGTTAAATTAGTTCCAAACAATTTGAGGAACTAATTGTGAGTTCAATCAGTTAATGCATGCATGCATCAAACTAGTGTACTCTAGATAACTGAAGATTCTCTCATAAATAACTCATGCATGTCTATTCTGAGAAAGACCAAGTTGAGATTAAAGACAGGGACAGTGTACTATTAGTTGCATGAGTTTTCCTATAAAGGAAACTCATCCATGCAAAAGGAATAAGGTTTCTTGAGGATTGCATAATTCTGACACGGTGTAGGATCAGTGTGAGTGATCAATCTTCCACTTGGTAACAAGAGGATCACCCAGAGAAACTGTGCAAGGAAATAGGAGGCTTGGAGGGCAGAGGAGAAGGTTTTTGAGAAGACTTGTTTGCGTATGAGCATCTAGGAGGATTGCACTGAGAGTTGACTAGCTGTGAGATCTAAAGCTTTTTGTAATTCTGAGATATTTCCACATTGTATGATAATACAGATAGTGGGGTTTTTAGCTAAGGCTTTCCTCTGAGATTCTTCTGTGTTTCATGTGCATTGATTCTTCTTCTAGTTATATGTGTTCAGCTTGATCTTGCTCAAATCTATTAAGCTTTAGCAAGTTTGATTGTATAGGTAGATTAAAGTATTTTTCTTTAGTTATATTGCATTATCAGGTTAATCTACAGTCAAAATTTCTACATGGTATCGAAGCAAAGGTTGAGAATTTGAAGTTTGAAGTTCGAGGTTGCAGGTGCAAATCAAATTCATCTCATATTTCAGGTTGGTCAATGGCATTCTATGGCTTGAGACTCGAGTATGTCTTAGATGGCAGCTTGAATTACATAGCATGGAAAGATTGCATGGAGGCTGTATTAGAAGACAATGGCTTGAATGATTTCATTGATCGAGAAATCCCAAAGCCAGCTTCAACTAATGCATAAGAGTTCGCTGAGTGGAAGAAGTGCGTGGTGAGGGCGAGACGGATCATCCTTGAGGGAGCTCGAGACCATATTGTCTCGAGCCACCATGGCAAGGATAATCCATATTGAATGTGGAAGACATTGAAGGACCTCTACTAGAATGATAGCGACCAGAGGAAATTGGTGCTCAAGGATAAGCTTTGAAGAATTAAGATGGAGAATAGAGATACTATTTCCACATATTTGAACAAGCTCACCACCTATAGAGATGATCTTGGAAGCGTGGGAATAACTAATTCTGATAAAGATATGATGAGCCTCACTCTCCTCAATCTTCCAAAGAGCTGGAATAGCTACCAGGACTCTGTGAATGGAAGGGAGAAACTGTCGGATTGGGAACGACTGTGGTTGGATCTCATGTAGGAGGAGATCAAGAGGAATACATGAGATGGTTCTTCATCCAACGATGACGAAGAAAATCTGGCCTTAGCAATGATCCAGGTTATCTTTTGTTTATAGATGCATGAAAAGAATTACATAAACAGTTTGTACCTTAACCAAAGAGAAACTTAAATGTGCACATGTGAGAAGAAGAAGAAGAAACACATACACATGACAAGAAGACAAGAAGCTTGATAACGGAGTTCATCCCTCCTAGACTACGTCTCCGGGCCCTGCTTGATCAATGGGGAGGCCTTCATTCATTAAAAATGGCATCAAAAGAAGTTACATTCATCAATTTACAAAATGGAGCATTATACCTCCAAGCTGAAAAGTGCCTGAAAATTGGAGAGCTCTGTTGCAGAAACTGACACTGCCAATGGATTCCCGTTGCTGAGAGGTGCAAAATCCATATAAAACTTGTCCAATTCTGAGACTGGACCAAAATCACCCTCCTGCAAAAATTCTGCTCAGGCAAGGTTCCACTAGTGTTTCTGAGTGCTCAAGGTTCCACCACCTTGTCTCGAAATTCGTGTCGTTGATCTCCTCCTTTGGAAATGGTAAAAAATGAGTTTATATAAAGTTTAGGGCGGATTAATTCATAATATTGTTATGGGTTATTTTTATCAAACCCATATTTTACAAATCATTTACCAACCCAACTAAACTTTACCCAACATATAACATATATTATTTTTTTTACTGTTGTTGGGGGGCGAGCTCACACCTCACTGGAATACACCTAAAATTGTAACTAAATACATTGGATCGTTACATAATTATATTAGACATTCATTGTTATTGTTTGAACCAACCACCATTGATGTGGCCAGTGTAAAGGCCATCCACATTGAGAACAGGGGCAAATATGACAAAGATAACCAATCAAAGAGAACGACAATAGTCAAGAGAAGGGGAGAAAAGCCATCTTGTACCCATTGTGGGAAAGAGGGGCATGATGAAGAGAATTGCTGGAAGCTGCACCCTGAGCTGAGACCTGAAAGGAATGACAGAAATGGGAAACAGAAGGCCATCGCCACCGTACAACAAAGTCAAGAGTCCGAGTCAGAGGAAGATGAGAAAGTCACAGCTATAGGATTTGCACGAGGTAGGCCCATTTACTTGGGGTCTGACTCTGATGATGAGATGAAGTTTTCATCCCTGGGGGTCGCAATAAGAGGACCCATATATTTGGGGTCTAATTCTGGTTATGAATCAAGGATTTCAACCAGGACATTTCCCTCAGCAGGACGCCAAGAACTTGCAGAAATTAACCACCGCATCCAAGCAGAGAATGCAGAACTAAGGAGGCTTCTACAGGAGGCGAGGGATGAAAACCAAAGGTTGCTACGCAAGTTGCAAGCCAAGGATGGGGCCTTGGAACAACAACAACATAGCTATCGGGAGGTAAAAAGCGATTCTCCAATTTCATATGATTTTCATGATGACGAGTTTGCTACTTTTGAAAAACATACTACAGGGATTGGATCCAGACTAATGAATAAAATGGGATATCAAGGAAAATGCCTCGGTACCCAAGGCCAAGGCATCATAAACCCAGTCAAATTCAAGGAGTTGTCGCATTATGCAAGACTCGGATACGTTCAAAAGGAGACGAGGAAAAACTTTGATATGGCAAGTAATCAGCCAACAACAGATGATGAAATTCCTTCCTCACAATCCAGCGATAGTGAAGGCTCCATGAACACCTTTCGAAGGAACACCAAGGGAAAGCACCCCAAGACAGCCCCGAAGGTTTGGAGGAGAAAGAATCGTTGTAGTCATTGTAACAAAGAGGGACACCAGCAAACCACGTGTTTGATGCTCCATGTTCTAGAAACATCGCCAAAGGAGCCGAAAGATGAACATGATCCAAAGATGAATCCGCACCAATCACGATGGTCTACTTTGTTATGATGATTTTTCTAGGAGTAGTAGCTTGTTATGGCCACCATTGTAAATCATACGTTGCAATGTAAAATGATGGCGTGTTTCCCATCACTTCCAAATGCAACGATGATATTTTGGCCTTTCCTTATTAGTATTTGAGGCAATAATTACTTTTAATGTAATCCTTGGCCAATGAGTGTGTTCTATGAACTCTTGGAAAGGAGGGGTTGTTGAGTCATGTGTGGTGTGCATGATTGCAAGAATGTACCAGTTTCGCGTGCAAGAGATTGATAGTGTGGATTTGACGGTGTGCTAATGCTTTTTGAGGACCAAAAGCTCCTCAGTGGTGTTATAGACAATTTTGTGCCTTACAGCAACAGGCATGAATTGTCAATAATCCAAGGGATCCAAAGTTCCCTAAACATGATGTTCCTACCCCTAGAGGAACAAGGTCAGCAAACCAACAGCTCTCAGATCAGTTCTCCACCTGAAAACACTCAAAAACAAGCAATCCTGAAATCAAAGCAGGCGCTCCACTAGGCTTCTGCGCTGAAACACAACTCCTCCATGGTGTACCTGCGTTGCAAAGCAGGTAGAACAAAGGCCACCTGCGTTGAGCGAGTTTGGACATGTGGCACACTGAGTCATTGCTCTGGAATCTTCCAAAAATGACACTTGGATCAGGGATTTCGCCTTGTGATGAGTCAGAGGCTCTGTTTCTCCAAGTGGAAGCAAGGTTCTCCAAGTGGACTCAAGAACTGAAGATCAACTAAAGATTAACTGAAGAGAGAGAGGACACAAGGCAACTACACATCAGTTGCAAGCTGACTCATCCTTTCTCAATTCATCTATATATTGAGCTCTCTCCTATGAGCTTAGGAGGCTGGAATTTTGTGCAAAGTAATGATATGCTGTTGGTTTCACTATAGAGCTATTGGGTGATTGCTTGAGAGAGGTGAAGAGGAGAAATTCTTTCTGCTGGGAGGTGTTGCTGGATTGGGGCCTTCAATGGTTGTAACGCTCTCAGAACCTTTACTTCTTCATTAATAAAAGCTATTGAGGTTCTTCTATATGCTCTTGTTTCAATGATATATTGTGATAATTGTATATTTGGTTTACACTAATCCTTGAACCAGTTATGATTGCATGCCTCTTGTAGTTTCCTTCTTTGTTATTTTGCAGGATCTCATTGTAGCTGGGCCAGCAAAAGAGCAAGGAGCTAGGAGCAAGCGGCCAAAGAAAAGAGTTTGGATTCGACATTAAGCGCAAGGCAATGGTTAGTGCATTTCTCCACTCTCTTTTGCTTTCATAAAGAAGTACACCTTAAGTAGTTTGCTTTACAGTTGTTGCTGAGGTACTATCACCCTTAGAGTGGGATAGGGTCATCCGAGTCGGATACTTTTCCCTACAGCAAACTGGCGACTCCGCTGGGGATCGTATCCATTTGATTGTGTTTGTAGTATTTTGCTATTCATTTCCTAAACAAAAGAGTACCAAATCGAAAAGCTTTTGACTATATCAAAAGCGAAGTAGAGGGCAGCTACTCTAGCTCATTTCTGAGCCTGTTCATGATTTGAAGAGCTGATCTACAAGGATCCTTGTAAGCTCTTAGTGATAGATTTTCACCTTCCTTATCATCCCTTTGAGTGTGCTTGACTGATTGCTTCTGATTTGAGCAAAAACTGTGCATTTTTTAGAAAATTATGACCCGGAAACTGTGAAAACGCAACTTTCGTTTTCCAAAGCAAGTAGTACACAGGCTACCTGCTTTGCAATGTAGGTCCCGAAGGGGCTACCTGCGCTGAGAGCCAGACTGGCTGTGCAGCACCTGCGTTGGCCCAATTTTGCCTAGTGCTGTTGGGGTTTCCTCCTTTTCTCTTGCCTGTTTTCACTATAGATTTGGCTGCCAGTTACCAGTCTTGCACCTGTTCTGAAACCAACATTACTTGCCATCATTCTGCCTCTGTTATATAATGAAATTGTACTTGTTCTTTTGTATTTCTTACTCATTTACAATTTCCCATAACGAAGAGTAAACTAATCTTGCTTTTGCCCTCTTAGATCTGAACCTGTGTCAGGCATTTTGCTGGTCTAAAGAGTTAGCTTGTTTGCTGTCCATAGCTGATTAGTCATTTTACTTTCGTCATTATGGTTTGATTTCATGCATTTCCAGTGATTAAGCAAGTAAATCTTAAGGTGTCTTTTGATTTTGGACAAGCTTGTTTGTTTTCACTTTAAATCGAAATCAAAGTTATATAACAACTTTCTTTTTGTAACCCATCTACATTAAGAAAGGGAAAAGAAAATACATGCATTGTGCATTTTGCATTTGACTGTTTGCTTGACGATTTAGGAAAAATTTTCATTTAGTGTGTGCTCTATGATCTGTGTGAAAAGATTTGCCTTTCTTTTCCCTCAGTAGTTAAGGTTTTCAAAGTTGAAAGATTGAAAAGTTTGCTTCTCATCTTAGACTGCATTCAGGAATTTGTTACATACATCTCGTGGTGATCCTTAAAGGAAAACTTCTAAGCAAGATCAACATTAAAATAAATCCAATTTACATAACAACGCTTTGTAACATAACGCAAACACATAGAGGTCTAGGTAGAGACGTGTTCCGGCGTCGTTAAACATAGTGACTGTCGATCTCTACGAAGGTGGGTGATTCCTCCTGAGAGTCGGTGGCACTAATACGGACTTGTGCTCCCACGTACCGTCATGTATATATTGGGAGACCCCTATAGGCAATTATCCTTTATCCATAGGAAGCCGTGTCGGCCGCCCTACTGATCGCGATGCAGTGAACACAGCATTCACGAAGATCGACCACCCGTACCGTAAAACGTATTCTGTGGTTTCGCGAAAAGTTTGGCACACCCTCTGCCTAGAACTCCAGAGAAGTTTTTTTTGGCCTTTTTCAAACTCTATAACTGAAAAAGTCCATCCGAGCATTTGTCACTTCGGGCTCGTTAAAACATCGAAGGCGACTAGAGTCATCTTTAGCTTTTTCTCGACTCTTAAAACATGAAAAAGCAAGTTTGTGTCTAAAAGCGTCGTTAATAAAATTTATTTTAAACGGAACATAATCACCTGTTATTCCCACGTTGATCTTTCAGTTGAAAAGTATGGAGCCCACCAACCAAGGAAGTAACCTTGGTGGAAGTCCAAATCCCTTCTCCTCTTGGGGAGATGTTGGTGCGCCTCATATGGCCACATTGTCACTTCCAGGATTGACAATTGGCCTACCTGTATGGCTCTTTTCAACTAATGTAGTTCAGATCGCCACTAATCCTGAGCAGTCGAATCAACAGTCAGAACAGTCTAGAACTACCCACCAGCCTTCCACTTCTTACAATTCTTCCTCTGATCCTTCATCTTCACAAGGTAGAGCCGGAAAAAGTTAGCCTCCCATGGAGAAGAAGGAAAAGAAGAAAAGAGAAAAGAAGCAGAAGGGGCCTATGGCGAAGGCGACTGGGGGCAAGCAAAAGACAGCTGACAAAAATCCACACACTGCACCGACCGGGCCTAAATAGCCATGTGTCATTTGCAAAGGGGCCCACTTCCATCGTGATTGTCCTTGTATTCCCCGGATACTAAGGGACTGGTCCCCAAGGTTGCACAATCCGGTAGCATCAACCTCTGGTAGTCATGTTGATTGCAGTCCGTCAACTAGCGAGAGTGAAGGACGAAGAGGGAGACCAAGATCACCCTGTATGTTGTGTGAAGGCGATCATGCCATCCACCGATGTCCATTGTTAGATGAGGCAAAGAGAGTTTTGGAAGATCGTCCGGTTTCACCGTTACGACTTCCTCCTGGATACCAAAAACTCGCGCCTAATCCCTCGATAGTTGAAAATCCAGCTAACCCGCTCAAGTGGTCGGCTGAAGTGTCGGTCATTGAGAGTGAACCTACTGAATCCAGACCAAACGAAAGTCTAAAGGTCGAAACGGCAGTTGACCCGGTTCTTCCTTCAGAGGTTTCATCCTCCAATGACTCCGTCATTGAAGACCCATCTTCAAATGACACCCTCACTGAAGAGGATAAGGATGACACCGTCCATATTCTTTTCATCAACACAGACTCTGATGAGCATCAGGGCAATGCACCCATTCCTTTATCGCAGGAAGGAACATCGTCAGGGTCGTATCCGGCTGTATATTCGGTCCCACCACCAAGCAACCTAGTTGTATCCTTTGATTGGAACCAACTAGGCAGACCCCGGTTACCAGCCAGTATCCCATTCAGAATCATAGTCCAAATCTACAGAATGGTGATGGCTAGAACTATCATTGATGAAGGGGCATCTGTGAGTATCCTTTCCTCTATTGCTTGGAAAGCACTGGGTTGCCCGGCGCTTTTACCTGAGATGAGAAATCTATCAGGTTTTGATAAAGGAACCAGTCACCCGTTAGGGATTCTCCCCAATGTTCCAGTTACATTGAAAGGGAAGACAGTTCATATGAACATCATGGTCGTCCAGGGACCCTTGGTTTATAACTTACTCCTTGGACGAGACTATATATATTGCATGGAGGCAATAGTGTCCTCGCTCTTTAGAGTCATGTGTTTTCCGCACGAAGGAAGAATGGTCAAGCTCGTAGACCAACTTTCATTTCCAGGATCATGCATCGCAAATAGTCAAATACCATCCCTTAACGGTTTATTCACTCAAGGAATGCCACCACCCCTGGTTCTACTTCCCGATGAATGCGAGTAATTCGGAAAGAAAGAACTGGGACCCAGGGGGCATGCACCCTGGCCTGCCTTGGGCAGAGAAAACCTTGGGTATAAAGTTAATTTCCGCAGAAGAATGGACTAGTCTGTACCCCGTCCGAAAAAGGAAGAGAGGGTTGTTCTAGGATAAAATTCTTTTGTCAAAGTTATGAGAGCGAAAAGATCGTCTCCCTTTGTCTAAAAAAGTAGGCTCTCCTAAGGAGGAGATCCATTTGTGGCAACAAGTAGCCACCATCTTTGAATGTCAAGCCTCACCCATTAAAACAATATGTTTTGAAGGATAAGTAGGGGCAGTCTCCAAAGAAAGAGATGAAATTGCTGAAACAAGTAGTCACCATCCTTAGCAACCTAATGATAGACATCGCTGAAAAGAGAGTTTAGTTTGCGGCAGTGAACAAAACCATTTTTCGGATAATAAGTAAGAGGAAAAAATCTCGAAATTATACTTTATACCTGGGGGCATGCAAACCTTTTGGAGTGCAAGCACGGGACGACTATTTATTTTTTAGGTCCTCCCTTTAAACCTGTAGGTCTAACCCGTTAAACTCGTAGGATTAGTCGTTTCCAGCTTGCATAAAGAAAGGATGAAGGGCAAAAGTTAAAACCTGCCAAATTGGAGTAATTAGTGAGGTATCGCTCCTTAAATAATATTACCTCACCTAAGGCATTCCTTGTATTAAGACTGGTATAAATTGAGCAAGGTTTGAACGCATTCAAGCTCGTTAAAAAATGAACTGCCCCTTAAAGTTTAGGGGGCATATGCCTCGTCTGCATTATTATGCTGGGGGCATCCATAATCGAGCAGTTTTTGTATAGAGTTCATGCTCGTTAAAAAATAAACATAAATTGTGAGCAATCTTTCCCTACAGTTCAAGCTCACCCAGAAAAAATGAACCGGTAAATAACCTTGAGAAATGTAACCTTTGACAGCCATATTAAAAGCCCTTGGTCGTGTTTATATGCCATCACCTCCATCCGTTCATTTGGCCAATCGTTCATCTCCATATGTTTGTTTACCCATTTTGAGGAACAGCTGCGAAGAGTGATTTCACTTAGCCATCCTTGTGACACTGTCGTGATTGGAAAATTCCAACCTGTACCTGGAATCTGTTGCTATCCCTGTTTATCACTCGTTCCTCAAAAGACGAGTCTTCTTTGAGCTCTTTTCACTGACTCGTAAAATATGAAAAGTTTGCCGAGTTTTGGCCTTCCAGCTCGTTAAAAGGACCGGAAGAGCTATCCCTCCTCTAGATTTTAATCTTTTTGGACCTGAGGGATTATTGCACAAAAAGATCGAGCACTTGTTTTGTTCGGCTCGTTAAAGAAATCGAAAATTCATCCCTTTTGTATTGTTTTATGCTTTTTCGGACTTAAGGGATTAGATGACGAAAAAGGAATTTTGGAGTTAACTTTCCGTACCTTTTTAGACTCTCTAAAAATGAAAAGGACCGAGTTTTCCTTGTCGTTAGACTCGTTAAAATGATTAAATAGCGACAAACTTGTCTTTAGACGAGAACGAGTTTCCCTATCGCTAGGCTCGTTAAAACATAGCGATGGGCTTGCCCGAAGGGCAGGTTATAGAACAAGCATATGTTATCCTCCTCAAGCTTGACAAAAATAAAGAGGTACTGGTCAGCAATGACTGGCGAAAAATTGGGAGAACCTCACAGCATTAATGGTAGCAAGTCGCTCTTGAACATGACACTTTGTCCTCCGTATCACATCGGGTTGGGTTGTTTCATTCACCGGTCTCATAACCATGGTCCTCGCCACACCATCCACAATTGGGGTAATGCTACCAATCCATCACATCAGTGTCGTTATATGTTCAAGAGATGTGGTTCTGCAAAGAGTCAACCGTGTCCCATCCACTGCCATACATTATCCTTCATCCACTTCATGACCGCCACCCTGAATCATACATCACAGTTTGTTTTCACCTCATCACAATCACTAGCTCCATTCCGTGTCACTGATGTGGGATTCATTAAGGCCCTCCTTTGACGGATCGCTCCTTGTCGAAATCATCTCATTATCCAAGGAGTTGATCTAGGAACAACCCCTTCAGTACTTTGAAGCTTGCATGCCTCAATGGCAAGTTTCTCACTTCCGGCGACAGGTATACATCAATGACCTTCGACCAGAAGATTTTGCATGGTGGTCGACGCCAAGTCCTTTATTCCCACCATGTGGATTGTACTGCCGTACCTTGAGGGTCATCATCCTTATCGGTGATTCCTCTCACGCTTGTTAACGGTTTACATCATTGACCGGTAATCAAGTGATGTCTTTCCATGTTCGACTTCAAGAAATTCTCACATGGATCGACTTGTACATCGAGTGAAGATCAGAAGAGATTGAAGACCCCGGATCTAGTTTCATCCATCCGGGCTGCGATATATATTCAGGACATAAAGACATTTGATATGTACATCATTACAGCAGATGATCATCCTTCTCAAAGGATGATAATTTCAGCAGAGAATTATCGGTCTACAATCAGACGATCGTATGTTCTATGTACCAAAATGTATTTATAAAGCTGAGCATGGGAATGCCCACCTCAGCTAGATCATGAAAATGTATGAAAAATAATGTATTGTATTGTATCTTATTACAGGACACTTCTCAGTAGATTGAATGAACTTCGGATCCTCTCAATAAAGCATTTCACCCGATAAACGACCTCATACTTTAGGGGGCATATGTTATAGACAATTTTGTGCCTTACAGCAACAGGCATGAATTGTCAATAATCCAAGGGATCCAAAGTTCCCTAAACATGATGTTCCTACCCCTAGAGGAACAAGGTCAGCAAACCAACAGCTCTCAGATCAGTTCTCCACCTGAAAACACTCAAAAACAAGCAATCCTGAAATCAAAGCAGGCGCTCCACTAGGCTTCTACGCTGAAACACAACTCCTCCCTGGTGTACCTGCGTTGCAAAGCAGGTAGAACAAAGGCCACCTGCGTTGAGCGAGTTTGGACATGTGGCACACTGAGTCATTGCTCTGGAATCTTCCAAAAATGACACTTGGATCAGGGATTTCGCCTTGTGATGAGTCAGAGGCTCTGTTTCTCCAAGTGGAAGCAAGGTTCTCCAAGTGGACTCAAGAACTGAAGATCAACTAAAGATTAACTGAAGAGAGAGAGGACACAAGGCAGCTACACATCAGTTGCAAGATGACTCATCCTTTCTCAATTCATCTATATATTGAGCTCTCTCCTATGAGCTCAGGAGGCTGGAATTTTGTGCAAAGTAATGATATGTTGTTGGTTTCACTATAGAGCTATTGGGTGATTGCTTGAGAGAGGTGAAGAGGAGAAATTCTTTCTGCTGGGAGGTGTTGCTGGATTGGGGCCTTCAATGGTTGTAACGCTCTCAGAACCTTTACTTCTTCATTAATAAAAGCTATTGAGGTTCTTCTATATGCTCTTGTTTCAATGATATATTGTGATAATTGTATATTTGGTTTACACTAATCCTTGAACCAGTTATGATTGCATGCCTCTTGTAGTTTCCTTCTTTGTTATTTTGCAGGATCTCATTGTAGCTGGGCCAGCAAAAGAGCAAGGAGCTAGGAGAAAGCGGCCAAAGAAAAGAGTTTGGATTCGACATTAAGCGCAAGGCAACGGTTAGTGCATTTCTCCACTCTCTTTTGCTTTCATAAAGAAGTAAACCTTAAGTAGTTTTCTTTACAGTTGTTGTTGAGGTACTATCACCCTTAGAGTGGGATAGGGTCATCCGAGTCGGATACTTTTCCCTACAACAAGTGGGGAGGATTGATCCAGGAGGATATCAAGACACCAAGGGGATGGATAAAGGCGTGAAATCAAAATGGCAAAAAGGAGTAGTTGATGGCATCAGTGGAAAGGGCTCGTCTTCCTGATTGCGATGGTGCGAACCGTTCATCAATCTGAGCTCCTATGCAACAGAGAGAGCCCCTCAAAGATTGGTATGGCAGAGGAAAAATGGGGCCCACAGTGTGCCACATGGCATCCCAGTGAACGGGTGGGACCCACATGGCAGCTTGACACTTGGCATTCCTCCAATGGCTTTCTAGACCTACACAAGAAAAAAAATCATTTTGGGGTTATTAAATAACTATATGACAAAATTTGTTTTATAGTTATTAAATAACTATATATATATATATATATATAAGTCAAAACCCAAAATATATATATCTATATATATATGTGTGTGTGTGTGTGTGTGTGTGTGTGTGTGTGTAAAAATCATATAATAATATGGTTATACCCACACCAAAACATATATATCCCATATAACAAAAAAATCAAACGTATTACAAATACGTGGCAAGGATTAAGTCATATACCATATAAAACACATGGTATGGTTATATGAAACAAACAGAGGGAAATACCTTGAAATTACAAATACCTTGGAATTGACTTCAACAAAAATCTATTCTGGAATGGTTGTAGAAAGAAAAGAACTTTGGGGGGTTGGAAAGAATTTTATGCTTTTCAAAATAGGTGTAGAGAGACAGAGTTATGGGACTAGAAGACCACTCAAACTCTTTTTGGGCTTCTAGTGATTCCAGTGATTCTATATGGTTGTGAACTGTGGGCTAGTAGTACTTCTGACATGCAGTGGAGACAAATTGAGAAAATTCAGAAGCGTTTGGTTACAAACAAATTTAAGATTAAAAGTGCAGTTCCTTATGATATCTTGTTAAGTGAAACAGGGACTGATCCTATTTAAGCAATTGCTATGGTGCGATTCATAAGGTATTTAAAAAAAAATTGAGCGAATGGAAGAGGGTAGATGGCCTAAGGTTGTCTTTAATGATAGATTGTGCAAGAGCAAAAAAACTTGGATGCAGCAAAATAACAAATGGTTTAGTAAATAGGATATTTGCTTGAACGCGTGCCCCATAAACAGCAAAGAGATAAAAGCTTTTGTTATGGAAAAGTTCCACAAACGTACTTGGGAGAAGAAGCTAGAAGAAAGAAAAATTACTATATTGAAGTGTTTAATCCACTCATAATCATCAACCAAAAGCATACATAGAGGCCAATATCTCTTGCAGAGACAAAATTCTTATTGCTCAGTTAAGGACTAATTCTCATCAACTCCGTTGTGAAACAGGGCGCTGGAAAAGGCCAAAGGAAGTGTGGGAGGAAAGGGTATGCATTTTTTGTTCTTCCAGAAAAGTGGAAACAAAAAAACATTTCATTTTAGAATGTGAGGCCTTCAAAGACAACAGGGAAAGTTATGCAGATACGCTGGCAGCTAGCTCTTGGGATAATCTATTTAACGAGGGGTTTGTTGAGAAGATGGGAGCATTTATTGTGAAGCTTCACAAAAAAAGGACCGAATACATCAAGCAGATGAAAAACCAATCTATCCCATAGGCTATCTTTAGCCTCGTGGACGTTAAAATAATTTCTTTCTTTCTTTCTAAAGGTTAAATACCATATAACAACTATGCCATAAAAAAAAAGAAACCAACGTATGAAAACCACGTGGCAAGGTCTAGAACGTATGAAATGGTTATGTGAAAACAACGTATGGACATATGAACCCAATGTATGCCATGTTAAGACAAGGTGGTTACAAATAAATTTATAACCGTTGTATATGATATAAAGTTGGGATATGAATATATGGCATGAACCATTGACGTTGACCCGTAGATACGGTGGGGCTTGGGTAAGGCAGCCACGTATGTGGTCCCACCACCCAAAGCCACCACGCATATCGCCATAAACAAGAACTGCCACCCAATTTAATGCAGATTGTTGGAAAGGGATGGATGTGGTCCTGTGAGGTACGGGCCTGCCCCCAAACAACAGTAAAAAAAAATAATATATGTTATATGTTGGGTATAGTTGGGTTGGTAAATGATTTGTAAAATATGGGTTAATAAAAATAACCCATAACAATATTATGAATTAATCCGCCAGAAACTTTATATAAACTTAATTTTTACCATTGCCAAAGGAGGAGATCAGCAGAATGAATTTCGAGACAAGGTGGTGGAGCCAGTGCTCAGAAACACTAGTGGACCCTTCCCTGAGTAGAATTTTTGCGGGAGGGTGATTTTGGTCCAGTCTCAGAATTGGACAAGTTTTATATGGATTTTGCACCTCTCGGCGACGGGAATCCATTGGCAATGTCAGTTTCTACAACAGAGCTCTCCAATTTTCGGGCACTTTTCAGCTTGGAGGTATAATGCTCCATTTTGTAAATTGAAATGTAACTTCTTTTGATGTCAATTTTAATGAATGAAGGCCTCCACATTGATCGAGCAGGGCCTGGAGATGTAGTCCAGGAGGGACGAACTCCGTTATCAAGCTTCTTGTCTTATTTTCATGCTTATGTGTTTCTTCTTCTTCTTCTCACATGTGCACATTTAAGTTTCTCTTTGGTTAAGCTACAAACTGTTTATGTAATTCTTTTCATGCATCTATAAACAAAAGATAACCTAGATCAAGAAAGTAAGGCAAGGAAAGATAAGGAGAAGGATTCTCATTCCAAATCAAATTCTTCTCATGGAGGGAATAAGGTTGACAATTCTAAAGTGAGATGCTTTAATTTTCATGAGATGGGTCATTATGCGACTAATTTCACATCGAAGAAGTCCAAGAAGGGATCCTTGGAAGGATTAGAAGGTGAGGCTTGTGTACATTGTTTAGGCCTATATTTATGGATGAGACTTGTACAAACATAATACCTAAAGAACATAGGCCAAAAGAAATGGAAATTAAATAGGTCAATGCAAAAAGAGAACCAAGAAGCTTCTAGGGAGGGGAAGAAGTGGAAAGGTGAAAAGGAAAAAAACACAACCACCAAAACATACCAGTGTAAATATCCCAACAACCATTACAAACATTGTAACATCGATGGTCTTACAATGAATAAGTGCTAGAAGTTGCATCCATATCTCAACCAAAAGAAAAAATATATATACTAAGGAGAAAAATTATATGGCCATAGATTTGAGTAATCAAGTGGAAAGAAACTCAAACATGGATGAGAATATTGTCTATAAATAAGTGCATAAAGGGGTGAACCTAAGTAGCCTTTAGCATGGGAAGATAAAGAAAAGACCAAGTTCTTCGATATAAAGATACAAGTCAAGAAGAAAAATATTAATTCTTTGTTCAACTCAAGATCGTAAGCAGATATCATTGCAGCAAATCTAGTCAACAAATTGGGATTGGAAGTTCATGCTAATCCAATCCCAAATCCATTGGGATGAGTAAATAATGATGTGGAAATAAAGGTAACCAAATAATGAAATCTTGCTATAAATGTTGATTTTATTGATGAAGAATAGCTATATGTAGTTCCCCTTAATGTATGTGGAGTGGAGTTTGGAAGGCCTTATATGTACATGAAATATGAAATATTCATGCAGATAGTTAGCTAGTAATACCTCATTAAGGATGGAAAATCCTTCACCAAAAACGTGCACAAGGAAAAGTCCAAAATTTCATTGGTAAGTGTCAACCAAGCCAAGAAACTAGCCAGTTCTAGTAAGAAGTGTGTTTACTATTTTTATGAGAAAATCAATTTGTATAAGAGTGACTCGGAGCAAAGTCTTCACTGGAAGGGTGTACTAAAGAGAAAAAAATACAAGAAGATTTTCTATAGGCATATAGGGGTGTGTTCTAGGAGCCTAATGGGATACCACCCAAGAGGGAAGTGGAGAACAAGATCAACCTATTTTGGTATTCCTTGTTGGAAAATATTGGGCTCTACAGGGAGTCCATTATAAAAGAAAGTGAGGTGAAGAAGCAATTGCATAAACTACTAGAAGAAGTTGTCATTTGACCAAGTACCTCACCATGTGGGTCACTCGTCATCATTGTGCCAAATAAGGATGGGACTTGGAGGATGTGTATCGGTTACAAGGGGTTAAACAAAATCATGCTCAAGAACAAGTACCCCTTTCCTAAGACATATGGTCTGCTAGATTAGTTGTAGCAAGCCAAATACTTCACTAAGTTGGACTTAAAGTCTAGAAATCACCTAGGTTCAACTAAAAAAATAATATACTTGGAATACCACCTTAAAATTTAGGGAAGGTTCATATGAGTGGTTAGTCATGCCATTTTTCGTATACAATGTACCAACTACAAATATGATGTTAATGAATGATATAATGTGCCATTTTATAGATTCATTTGTTATTGTTTATTTCAATGCGATATTATTATATAGTGATAACTCAAAGGAGCACATCTCACATTTGATGTAGGTGCTAGAGACATTAATAAAGCACCAACTACTCGAAAATATCATGAAATATGAGTTTGAACATTAGCATTTTGTTGTATTTGGGGTATGTGATAGCTAGAAGAGAGATAAAGATAGATCCTACCAAGATGGAGGTTGTCCATGTGGACAATGCCTACTAATGTTTTTTATGTTAGGAGTTTCATTGGGGAAGCACACTACCTAAGGAAATACATAGCCTCATTTCTAATAGTAGTGGTAACACTCCATTCCATAACAACAAGTAGAAAGAGTTTCTGGTGGGGAAAGAGTCAGCAGAGGGCCTTTGAGGAGTTAAATAAGAAGATCATTCAAGCATCGATGCTAGCATTACCAAACTTGAAACAACCCTTTGAAGTAGAGACAGATGTAAGTATGTATGTTATGGGAGTGGTTATGATGCAAGGAGGAAGGATTGTATGCTACCATTCATAAGTATTTCATAGGGTTGTCCTCAACTACCCTACCTACGAAAAGCAGCTATATACCATGGTATAATTTGTGAAGTGGAAATAGTATCTGATGGGAAAGGAGATAGTAATGTACACATATAACCAGCCACTCAGGTTGTTGGGTTGTGTTATATTCTTTCCACAACTAGCTCGAGTAGTGAAACCAAAGGGTTAGAGGGGAGGCAGAGCCCCCCCTTCATTTTGTTGATGCGTAACGGGGGGTGTTACAGGAAAATTTGGGCACATCAACCCCGACTTCCAAATCCGTATTATTAGGGTCCATCAACCCCTAATTCATTTGTTTTCATTCCCTAATGAAGTTAACCTACATCAAGCTTGCCTCCCAAGAGTTTCATGACACCATTCATCCGAAAATTCCCCTAAGGAGATCAGCACAGGTGGCCTTCTATCTGGCTACAATGCATTGAAAGAACTGCACTGTCTGGGTGCTATGCATCACACCTAGCCTTTTTTCTACCTGTGCTGAGCGAGATCCATCAAATTTTTGAAATGAATCCATTTGATTCCTTATCCAATGGATGATTCTGGAGGTTTCTAAAAGGATAAAGCTCGCTTTTGGATGAGGAAGGAGATGAATGAACCTTAATCCATTATCCCTTCCTCCATGGAACCACTTCCCAATTTTGGCAAAGCATTCATGAGGGCCATTAATGGCTTAACCTCCTCCATTCAGCTATAAAAGGACCAAGCATTCAAAGGTTGTTCTAGGTTGAAACTTCTTGAGTTAAGGAAATTTTGTTTGAATGAGATTATTAGAGAGAGTAATGTTATCATGTCAAATTGTTGCTTCATGAGGAGAGAAGGGTTTGAAGCTAGAAGGATGACACTGAATTGAACATGCATCTACATGGGTTGTAATCTTTCCTTCTATCAATAAAGAGTTCTATGCTTTTTCCCATTCATGTGTTATATGATGTATATTGTACTTTTGATTCTATAATATGTTTAATTAACAGATCGATATGTATGCTTTGATGGTTTCTATATCGGCTTGTGTGTAGGTACCTTCCAAGTGAGTTAAGTGTTATACAGCAAAATGACCTCCTCATCAACTCAGAGGTGAAAGACAGGATGAGTGAAGCAAAGACCACAATTGCAGGCCTTGATTCCAAACTATCGCTGGTTGCACACTGAAAACCTACTTTATAAAGCTTGTTACCAAGCCTAAAGGAGCATTAGTTGCCCCATTAACTCATGTCACTATTGAAGGGGTAGCGTTAGTGAAACTAAGGGAAGTTCAATGGGTCAAGCCAACGAATTGACTCACAAATATCTAGATATTTATCCCTAAATTTGCTCAAGAAAAGCAAGGAAACATCCAAAATCAAGATATTTGGAGGATTTCTAATCTAAGAAAAGAAGGCAAATGGGAAAGAGCTGAAAAGCAGAGCAAGTTCATTGCTTTTGCCCTAGTGAACTCTAGGAGGAGCTTGGCAACCCTAACTCGATTTCTATATAAGCAAAGTGAGGGTTATTGTGAAAAGGGTTAGAGAATTTGAAAGGATAGCCCACTAAGCTGTTGTGAACTGTCATACACTTGAAGAAGTGAGCTGAAAGAGAGAGAGAGAGAAGAAGAAGGGGCAAGGGAAGGTTGATACAATAGATGGTTGTAATCACTCTTCCATTATAAATACAGAACTGCAGTTGTGTTCCCTACTCCATAGTGTTGGTAACATTGTTCATTGAGTTGTTCATTTCGATACTTGTCAAGTTGAGTAGTTTAAGTTGTATACAAATATATGTTCATTGTGCATTCTTATATTAGTTTTCAATATTGTATGTTGTGATTGTGTTTGCCTTTCCTTTGTGCAGGAATTGTCTTGGAGCCGGCTTTGAAGGAGTTCTTCTTGGCTGCATAGCGATCTCCAAACAAATCTAGAAGGAGACTTGAGGTAATCCTCTTTCCATACTTTGTTAACTTATATTTGATAGATGAACATGTGTATAACTTGGTAGCTTTTGCAGATAATATTATAGTCTGTCAAAGGTCCCGTGACGACCTTTGAGGGTATTTTTCATTCTCCATACACCGTTCATTTTACCCCATAGCAGAATTGGTGACTCCAGTGGGGACTATACATCTAGTTCCCGGTTTACCCAGACTCTTCTCTGTTCTCTCTTCTTTCTAAGAGCTCATGATTCTTCAGTAATCCTTTTTTTGATCCACCAAATATCTTTCTGCATCCTACTAGTATACATTCATCTTAAAAACTGACCTTGGAAACCCTTGTTGTGCAAGATTTCCCACACTAACGCAGGTTACCAGGCTACACAAAGCTTTATAAAGCACTGTTGTTGTTGGGAAAAGTATCTATTCAGAACACCCCTATCCCACTCTAAGGTGTGACAGTGCCTTAGCAACAAACAAGGAAAACTACTTGAGTATTCTTCTTTATGAAATGTAAATGAAGAGGAAGGATGTAACTAACCTGTGTCTTTCGCTAGTTTGTTGATCCAATCGCTCTTCTCTTTGTTTGCTTCCCGCTGCCTGCTTCCTTACCGGCCCAGCTTCACTAGGTTCCTGCAAGATCACAGAAGAGAGAAACTACACGAAGATATAGATTTACATTCATAAAAAGCTCAGGATCAGATTAAGCTAAACATGCAAATATAACAAAGCATCACTGATATACAAGCATGTAGAAGAAACTCAAATAGCTTTATTGATATGATAATAAAGTCTAAGAGGAGATACAACCAAGTGAGTCCCGATCCAGCATCTACCTCCCAGCAAAGGAATCCCTTCCTCACCTCCAACAAAGCATAAATCACCCAATGTACTAATCTCAATCTCAAACCAACAGCAATTCTCTGCAAAGTACAAAATTCCAGCCCCCTGGATCTTTGGGATGAGGGATCCATATATAGATGTAAGCAGAGAGGATGAGTTAGCTTATGTTTTGACTTGTGGCCTCTCTCTGTCAGTTCTTGCTTCCACTTGGAGACTGAGAGCCTCTTACTCATCACTGGTCGAATTCAGTGAGGCAAGTGTCATTGGAGAAGATTCTAGAAGCTTCCATTGTCTCTCCACCTCGTTGAATGACTCTACCACTTGTCATTTCCCACTCAACGCACCTGGGTAGTGCATTCAAGTGCGTTGCAACGCACCTAGCCAGTGTATTTGGGTGCTTTGCAATGCAGGCAGCTAGTGGAGCTTCTGAATTGATCTTGATTTGACTAGTTCTGAGCAGTTTTTGGTGGAGAACTTCTGGGAGAAGCTGTCATTGGTTGACCTTGTTCCTTTAGGAGCTGTAACAACATCTTTAGGGACTTTGGATCCCTTGGATTATGGACATTTTATGCTCAAATCTGTAAGGCACAAAAATGTCTATAACAGTTGCCCCCTAAAGTATGAGGTCGTTTATCGAGTGAAATTCTTTATTAGGAGGATCCGAAGTTCTTTCAATGCTGGGAGGAGACCTGTAATAAGATACAATACAATACATTATTTTTCATACTTTTTTCATGATCTAGCTGAGGCAGGCATTCCCATGCTCAGCTTTATAAATTCATTTTTATGTACATAGGACAGACAATCGTCTGATGGTAGACTGATGATTCTGATGAAATCATCATCCTTTTGGTAGGATGATTATCTGTTCTGCAGTGCTGTACATGTCAATGTCTTTATTTTTCCTCAATATATATCGCAGCCCGGATGGATGAAACTAGATCCGGGGTCATCAATCTCGTCCGATCTTCACTCGAAGTACATGTCGATCCATGTGAGAAATGTTTTGAAGTCGAACATGGAAAGACATCGCTTGATTACCAGTCAATGATGTAAACTGTTAACAAGCGCGAGAGGAATCACCGATAAGGATGATGACCCTCAAGGTACTGTTGTACAATTCACGTGGTGTGAATAAAGGACTTGGCGTCGAACACCACACAAAATCTTTCGGTCGAACGTCATTGATGTATGCCTATCGCCGGAAGTGAGAAACTTGCCATTGAGGCATGCAAGCTTCAAAGTACTGAAGGGGGTGTTCCTAGATCAACTTCTTGGATAATGAACTGATTTCGACAAGAAGCGATCCATCAAAGGAGGGCCTTGATGTATCCCACATTAGTGATACGGAACGGAGCAAATGATTTTGATGGAGGTGAAAACGATCTGATGATATATGGTTCAGGGTGGCAGTCATGAAAGAATGAAGTATAATGTATGGTAGTGGATGGGACACGGTTGACTTCTCCGGATGACTTCTCTTGAACATATCGGCGACACTTATATGATGGATTGGTAGCATTTACCCCAAAGGTGGATGGTATGGCGAGACCATGGTGATGTGACCGGTGAATGAAACAACCCAACCCGACTCAAGCACGGAGTGGAAGTGTCATGTTCAAGAGCGACTTGCTACCAATAAAGGTTCTTTAAGTTTCTTCCCAATTTTTCCCTAGTCATTGCTGACCAGTACCTCTTTATTTTTTTCAAGCTTGAGGAGGATAACATATGCTTGTTCTATAATTTTCCCTTCGGGCAAACCCATCGCTATGTTTTAACGAGCCTAGCGATAGTGAAACTCATTCTCGTCTAAAGACAAGTTTGTCGCTATTAATATTTTTAACGAGTCTAACGACAAAGATAACTCGGTCCTTTTCATTTTTAGAGAGTCTAAAAAGGTACGTAAAGTTAACTCTGGAGTTCCTTTTTCGTCATCTAATCCCTTAAGTCCGAAAAAGTATAAAACAATACAGAAGGGATGAATTTTCGATAGTTTTAACGAGCCAAACAAAACAAGCGCTCAATCTTTTTGTGCAATAATCCCTCAGGTCCAAAAAGATTAAAATCTAGAGGAGGGATAGCACTTCCGGTCGCTTTAACGAGCTGGAAGGCCAAAACTCGGCAATCTTTTCATATTTTACGAGTCAGATGAAAAGAGCTTAAAGAAGACTCATCTTTTGAGGAACGAGTGATAAAATGGGTAGCAACTGATTCCAGGTAAGGGTTGGAATTTCCCAAGCACGGCAGTGTCACAAGGATGGCTAGTGAAATCACTCTTCACAACTGTTCCTCAAAATGGGTAAACAATCAAATGGAGGTGAATGATCGGCCAATGGAAAAGTGGAGGTGATGGTGCAAACACGACCAAGGCTTTAATGGCTGATAATGTTACATTCACGGTGGTTATTTACTAGAGGATAGTTCATTTTTTAACGAGATTAAACGCGGATTGAAACACTTGCTCAGTCTTATGTTTATTTTTTAACGAGCATGAACTATGCGCTAAAACTGCTCAATTAATCCAGTCATATGATAAGAATGTCTCATGTAAGATGCCATTTTTTATGGAGCTTGCGACTTACAAAGCTATGCCCCGCATCCTTTCGTTATGCAAGTTCGGAAACGACTAATCCTACGAGTTTAAAGGGTTAGAGGTCCTAAAAATTTAAAAAATAAAGAGCCGCCCCTTGCTTGCACTCCAAAAGGTTTGCATGCCCCCAGGTATAAAACAAAGTTTCAAGGTTACCTCTACTTCACTTCCGCCAAAACAATTGTTTTACCGAGAGAGGCCTACCTCTTTCAGGTCACCCAAAGATTGTTCTATTAATCCTTCAAACAAAACACTTCTTCGGCAATGTTTACCGAGATAAACAAAGGTGAGTGACAACGAGTGCCAAACACATAACTTTAACAAGAGAATCTTATTCCAGAACAACCCCTCTTCCAATCACGGACGGGGTACGGACTAGTCATATTCTCCCGCGGAACCTACACTATACCCAAAGTTTTCCTGCCGAAGCAGACCAGCACGCATGCCCCCTGGGTTCCAGTCATATCCCTCTGAATTAATCGCGCTCATCGGTAGGATAGACCATGGGTTGAGACATTTCTTGCGTGAAGAGACCATTTAGGGATGGTATATGACTATTTGCGATGCATGATCCGAGAAATGAAAGCTGGTCCACGAGCTTGACCACTCTTCCTTCGTGCGGAAAACACATTACTCTAAAGAGTGAGGAGACGATGGCTCCCATGCAATAAATATAGTCTCATTCAAGGAGTAGGTTATAATCCAAGGGTCCTTGAACGACCATCACGTTCATTTGAACGGTCTTCCCTTTCAATGTTATGGGCACATTGGGGAGGATCCCTAAAGGTCGACTAGTTCCTTTATCAAAGCGTGTCAGATTTCTCATCTCAGGCAAAAGCGATGGCGAACCAAGCGCTTTCCAAGCAGTAGAGGAAAGGATACTAACAGATGCCCCCTCATCAATGATGGTGCCAGCCATGACCATTCTGTATATTTGGACGATAATTCGAAATGGTATGCTTGCTGGCAAACGGGGTCTGCCTAGTTGGTTCGAGTCGAAGGAGACAACTAGGTTGCTTGGAGGTGGGACCGAGTAGACGGCCGGGTACGGCTCTGACGAACTTCCTTCCTGCGATAAAGGAATGGGTGGGTTGCCCCCGTGTTCGTCAGAGTCTGTGTTGATGAAGAGAATTTGGATGGTGTCATCCTTGTTCTCTTCAGTGACTGTGTCATTCGAAGATAAATCCTCTGAAGGCAAGACCGGGTCAACTGCCGCCTCGACCTTTTGACTTTCGTCGGGTATGGATTCAGCTGGTTCATCTTCAATGACCGGTGCTTCAGCTGACCACTTGAGCAGGCTAGCTGGATTCTCAACTAACGAAGGACTCGGCAAGAGTTTTTTATATCCAGGAGGAAGTCGTAACGGTGAAACCAGACGATCATCCAAAACTCTTTTAGCTTCGTCTAAGAAGGGACAACAGTGGATGGCGTGATTGCCTTCGCACAGTCTACAGGGAGATCTAGCTCTCCCTTTTTGTCCTGGGACTTCACTTTCGCTAGTTGACGGTGTGCTTTCAACATGGCTATCAGAGGTTGACGCCACCGGATTGTGAAAATGGGGACACCAGTCCCTTAGTATCCGAGGGATGCAGGGACAATCTTTGTGAAAGTGGTCTCCCTTGCAAATGACACATGGCGATTTAGGCCTAGTCAGTGCAGTGTGTGGATTTTCATTAGACGACACTCGTTTGCCCCCAGTCGCTTTTGGCTCCTTCTTCTTCTTCTCTTTCTTCTTCTTTTCCTTCTTCTCCTTAGGAACTTGACTTTTGGCTTTGCCAGCCCCATCAAGCGAAGAGGAAGGAGGAGAGGAAGAATTAGAGGAAGTAGAAGGTTGGTGGGTAACTCTGGACTGGTCTAACTGCTGATTCGATTTTTCAGGAATAGTGGTGTTCTGAACGACGTTGGTTGAGAAGAGCCAGACCGGAAAGCCAATTGTCAGTCCTGGAAGCGAAAATTTGGCCATATGGGGTGCACCAACATCCCCCCAAGAGGAGAAGGGACTAGGATTTCCACCAAGGGGAATTCCTTGGTTGGTAGGCTCCATTTTCTCAACCTAAAGATCAACGCAGGAAACAGGGTATGAATATTCCGTTTAAAATAAATTTTAACGACGCTTGGACACAACTTGCTTTCTCAAATTTAAAGAGTCGAGAAAAAGAAAAAGATGACTCTAGTCTCCTTCGATTTTTAATGATCCTGAAGTGACAAGTGCTCAGATGGACCTTTTCCATTAAGGAGTTTGAAAAGGAACGAAAGGGACTGCTCTGGAGTTCTAGGTAGAGGGTGTGCCAAACCAATCGCAAAACCGCAGAATACTTTTTAGGGTACGGGCGGTCAATCTTCCTGAATGCTGTGTTCAGTGCATTGCGATCAGTAGGGTGGCCGACACGGCTTCCTATGGATAAAGGTTTTATGCCTATAGGGGTCTCCCAATATATACTCGATGGTACGTGGGAACACAATCCGTACTGGCACTTATCGTCTCTCAGGAGGAATCACCCAACCATCAGTGAGGCCGACAGTCACCAGGTTTTACGACGCCGGAACACGTCTCTAGCCTAGACCTCTATGTTGTGCGTTAAGTTACAAAGTGTTGTTAATTTCATCCAATTTATTTTAGGTTGATCTTTCTTAGAAGTTTGCCTTTTTGGATCACCACGAGATGTAGATATAATTCCTAAATGCAGTCTAAAGATGATAAGCAAGCTTTTATCTCTTTTCAACAATGAAAATCCTGGCTACAAGGGGAAAAGAAAGACACAATCTTTTCTCAAAGAGCATAGAGCACACTGTAAATGCACTTTTCCTAAATCAAACCATACAAACTATCAATATGCAAATGCACATGTGCATGTATTTGTTTTCACTTTCTTAATATTGATGCCTAAAAAGAAAGTTGTTGTACAAACTTGAATTTGATTTCAAGTGAAAAACACAAACAAGCTTCTTTTCGAAATCAAAAAGACGATTACGACACTTTATGATTTTGAAGTAAACACCTGTTTCGACACTAGAAATTCACAAATTCAAACCAAAAGACAAAAGTAAAAGCGCAATCAATTGTCAACAGCAAACAAGCTTTCTCCTAAGATCAAAACGACACTTATGACAGGTCTAGATCTAAGGGCGACAGTATGCCTAGTTTACTTTTGTAATGGGAAACTGCAAATGATGTAACGAATACACAAAAACAAATACAGTTTCTTTTATACAACTGAGGCGGAATTAAGGCAAAGAAAAGGGATTTTCAGATAGGTACACATACTGATAACAGGCTGCAAAAATCAGAGATAAAACTGAACAAAATGAAGCAAAGAACCACAGCTGCACAGGGAAAAGGCTGATCAGCGCACTTGTTGCACAGAGAAACTGAATTGCAGTGCAGGTGGCCCTCTCGGGACCTGCGTTGAAATGCAGAACCTCTTTACAGAGTCTGTGCTGAAGCAGAAACAAGAATTTTCTCTGGGTTCTGGGTCACGGTTTGCAGTTTAATCTATGGTTTTTGGCCGGATAAAAGCTATCAATAAGGTACAATTAGAAGGATGATTTAAAGGAGGACTAAGAGCTATCACAAAGGGCAGTTAGAGCATTTGTGGATCAGCTATTCAGATCATTAACATGCCCAGTGAGTGGACTAGAGTAGTAGATCTCTACTTTGCATTTTTAAATGGGAAATGCAGTTTGATTCGCCACTCCTAAGTTTATGAGAAGAACAACAATAGAAACACAAATAAACTAACTAGATACGATCCCCAGCGGAGTCACCAATTTGTTGTTGGGAAAAGTATCTATTCAGAATGCCCCTATCCCACTCTAAGGTGTGACAGTGCCTTAGCAACAAACAAGGAAAAATACTTGAGTATTCTTCTTTATGAAATGTAAATGAAAAGGAAGGATGTAACTAACCTGTGTCTTTCTCTAGTTTGTTGATCCAATCGCTCTTCTCTTTGTTTGCTTCCCGCTGCCTGCTTCCTTACCGGCCCAGCTTCACTAGGTTCCTGCAAGATCACAGAAGAGAGAAACTACACGAAGATATAGATTTACATTCATAAAAAGCTCAGGATCAGATTAAGCTAAACATGCAAATATAACAAAGCATCACTGATATACAAGCATGTAGAAGAAACTCAAATAGCTTTATTGATGTGATAAGAAAGTCCAAGAGGAGATACAACCAAGTGAGTCCCGATCCAGCATCTACCTCCCAGCAAAGGAATCCCTTCCTCACCTCCAACAAAGCATAAATCACCCAATGTACTAATCTCAATCTCAAACCAACAGCAACTCTCTGCAAAGTACAAAATTCCAGCCCCCTGGATCTCTGGGATGAGGGATCCATATATAGATGTAAGCAGAGAGGATGAGTCAGCTTATGTTTTGACTTGTGGCCTCTCTCTGTCAGTTCTTGCTTCCACTTGGAGACTGAGAGCCTCTTACTCATCACTGGTCGAATTCAGTGAGGCAAGTGTCATTGGAGAAGATTCTGGAAGCTTCCATTGTCTCTCCACCTCGTTGAATGACTCTGCCACTTGTCATTTCCTGCTCAACACACCTGGGTAGTGCATTCAAGTGTGTTGCAATGCACCTAGCCAGTGTATTTGGGTGCTTTGCAACGCAGGCAGCTAGTGGAGCTTCTGAATTGATCCTGATTTGACTAGTTCTGAGCAGTTTTTGGTGGAGAACTTCTGGGAGAAGCGGCCATTGGTTGACCTTGTTCCTTTAGGAGCTGTAACAACATCTTTAGGGACTTTGGATCCCTTGGATTATGGACATTTCATGCTCAAATTTGTAAGGCACAAAAATGTCTATAACAACTGTGCCTATGTACAGGGAGTGTTAGTGACCCCAAAAACTCTCTGTAACCATTGTTATAGAGTGTTAGTCTCCCTTTGTCTTCATTTCTAGTAGTATTTGTGGACCAAAAGGGATAGAAAATATTATCATGGGCTGAAATAAGATCTATAACTATATTATGTCAAAAAAATTGGTGTCCTAGAAATTTATTTTTAGGCAAAAGTTTTGGTTTTTCTCTCTTAAAAACATATTTTTTGAAATAAAGACTGATAAATTGTATTCATCCTTCTATCGAAATAGTTGTAATCTACTTCATTTTGGTTTTCAGTAGTTGTTAGGAAATATTGGAAAAGAATATTTTGGTTATGCATGTGTTGAAAGACTATAGATGCACAGACGAATCTATGAATATGTGAAAAGATGAATATGTAGAATAAGATTTGTTTGCATCAAATTGAAAAAAAATTGAAGGCATTGTTTATGCATGATTTGTTGAGTCAAGAGTCTCACCATATTTCATACGTCAACACCCCTATCGAAGAAAAATAATCAAGTACACATAAATTTACATTAAAATCAATCAGTTACTCTTTTCAGCAAACCAACATTAGCTAGGCTAGGATCTTGGGATAAGCAAGTGAGTGAACTTCCCAAGGTTGAAAACCAAAACTAGTGTCATTAACGAGCGAAAAAAATCCTTCTACACTCATATTACCAGGACCACTCCACTAAAAATGGAGCAAAATATGAGACAACATCGGACTATAATTGAAGGTAGCCCACCTTCTCTGACAAATCCTTTGGGCATTCTGTGTACTAGGGGTCCCTTCGGGGATTTCAGAACTGAGTCGGGGACTCAGGTATTGTTGGGTCCCTATAATACTAGTGATTACCCCATTACTATTGTAGTTATACCCCTTATTAATATTTTTGTGCCCCTATTGCCCCCATATTGTTATTACTGTTACCCATAGAATCCCTCTATTGTAATTTTTGTGGCTTTATATTATTATTGTTAGGTCGGCTGGATTATTTTGTGACTCCTTAGACTCCTATATATAGAAAGGAGGTTTTGTCATTTGAATCATCCAAGAATTGTTCATTTATGTAATGTAAAGGAGGTTGCCCCCTCGAGGAGGCTGAATTCTAAGGCGTTTATCTATCTTTTCTATCTTTTCTTGAGTTAGTTCAATAACATTTGGTTTCAGAGATTTGGATTCTAGGGTTTCGCTGCTCCAAACAGGTCATTGTGGCATTTTCGCTATAATTTTTTTTCTGTGACGTTTCAAAAGTCGCAAAAAAAACCCATTTGAGAAGCGATTGTGCTGAACCTGGGGTCCAAATTTCAGAGCTTTTCGTGCAATATTTGCGGAGATATGATCTGAGGAAGTTGGTCTTTTTGCAGACTCCTGAATTACATTCAAAACAGGTGACTTGGGGAAAATAATCATAACTTTCTCTCTAGGGATCAGATTGAAATTTCATAAGAAGGTACAGAAATAGGACGGACTCTAGTTTCTTTTATGCATTTTTTAGATCCATAGGTTGAAACAGTGACTCGTGGCACGTCGTACAAGTTAGCTCTACTGAACTAGTCTATAATCAAGTCACTGTGGGAGATTTCGCATAACTCTTCCCTGGAGAATCCAATTTGGGTCAGAATTGTGGCATTGGAAAGAGGACACAGAAGGATACTACAAGTCACAATTTCAGAATTGGAGGATCTGGAATTACAGAGATACATTAGATTCAATATCAGGCTTCTACAAAGTGAAAAAAGGTGTGTAGTTTTTTTTTTAATTTTTGTGTAAGCTGGGTTTGAAGGAATTCAAAATGCATAGTAAAGAATTATTATCTGTAACTGATGCCCCAAGGAAATAAAATGCAAACACCTAGTAAGAAACCTGAAAGATCTAGCATGACTCGTGAAGAAGAGGAAGAAATGCTACATGATATATCAAAATTGCAAGAACAAGTGCAACAAATGTCACGCTCACAAAAGCTAACAGAAGCAAAGATAAATGGCATGGAATATAAGATAAAGGGCGTAGAATCTAAGATGGATGATTGGAATACAAATTTGAAGACAGACATGGAAGAATTGAAGATAGATTGGAACACAAACTTGAAGACAGGCATGACAGATATGAAGACAAATTTGACAAATTTTCTACAAGAAATACTTACTAATGGTGGAAAGGTAGTAAAGGGAACTCATGATGCGAACAAAAGAAATGTTAATCATGAAATCATAGACTCTAATGTTGGATCGAAGACCCACCATATTCCAAAAATCGATATGAGAAAGTTTGATGGCAAGGATCCCGCAACATGGATGTTACAGATGGAGCAATTTTTCGATCTCAATAATATGCAAAACACACAAAAGGTACGTATGGAAACTTTATATTTGGAACCAAATCAGTTTGTATGGCATCAATGGCTTTGCTCTCATAAACAATTTATCACTTGGGCAATTTTTACGGAAGAATTGATAGCACATTATGAGGATACGAAAAGCAACACTTTTTTTAGCCAATTGATAAGTCTCAAACAAAAGGGTTCAATAATGGAGCACAATGAGGAATTCCAAAAATTTAACATAAGGGTAAAAGATATTCCAGAGGAGCATAGGATTGATGTGTTCATAGGGTCTTTAAAGGATAATATCCAACATGATTTTCGCCTTTGGGAACCTGATTCATTAGAGAAGGCATTCAGGTTAGCAAGAAAAATGGAAAGAAAAATTATGGCAACCAGGAAGCATACCACTCACAACTATAAAGACGGAAGTGTTGTTACCCACAGTCTTCCACAACCTATAAGGTTGACACCACAACAATTGGAAGAAAAAAGAGCAAAAGGGCTTTGTTACAGTTGTGATAGCAAATACACTAAAGGTCATAAGTGTGCTGAGAAGAAATTATTCTACATAGATTGTGAAGATGAAGAAGAAAAGGAGCAAGAAAGGTCAAAAGAAGAGGATATACTCCAGGAAAAAATCCTAGATGAAGAAAAAATAAATCCGAAAATATCTTGTAATGCATTGGCGGGAATTACCACTCCTCAAACCATCAAGATAGAAGGACAAATCAAGAAGAAAAAGGTAATAGTGTTGATTGATTCAGGAAGCACCCACAATTTTATTCATTGTAAGGTAGCAAAAGAATTGAATTGCTTCCTATATCCAGCACCAGAGTGTCAAGTGATGGTTGCAAATGGAGGAACAATAAATTTCTCTGGAAAGTGCCATAATATCAAGCTATCCATGGGAGAATATGTATTGACTAGCCCAATGATTTCCATTCCAATGGGAGGTGATGATGTTGTACTAAGTGTCCAATGGCTACAATCCTTGGGTACAATAGCTTTTAATTTTCAAGAACTTTTCATCAAATTTTCTTCGGAAGGAAAGGAAGTTGAATTAAGGGGTATTGCAGGGAAACCAGGAAAGATAATTAGCTCTAATAGTACAACAAAGCTCCTAAAAAAGGAGTAAAGAGGTGTAATTGCACAATTATGTTTGCTATATGTTTCCACATCGGAATCATCTATTTCTCCAGATCTCCAAAAAGCCCTGGACAATCATTCCAAATTATTTGAGACTCCCAAAGGTCTCCCACCTATGCGTGATCATGATCATGCTATTCATCTGATTCCAGGAAGTGTTCCTCCAAACATCAGGCCATACAAATATCCCTATGTCCAAAAGAGTGAAATTGAACGTATGGTTGCAGAAATGCTAGAGGCTGGTATAATTCAACCGAGTCAAAGTTCTTTCTCTGCTCCAGTAGTATTGGTGCACAAGAAGGATGGATCATGGCGCATGTGTCCGGATTATAGGAAGCTCAACAAGCTCACTATTAAAGATAAGTTCCCCATTCCTGTCATTGATGAATTACTGGATGAATTGCATGGATCAATTTACTTCACCAAGTTGGATCTTCATTCAGGATATCATCAAATCAGAATGAAGATTGAAGACATTCCAAAAACAACATTTAGAACTCATGAGGGTCATTATGAATTTTTGGTCATGCCTTTTGGCCTTACCAATGCACCTTCAACATTTCAAGGTTTGATGAATTCAATTTTCAAACCATTCCTTAGAAAATTTGTGTTAGTATTTTTTGATGATATACTAATCTACAGCAAGTCTTGGAAGGATCATGTTGAACATGTTGACAGGGTGCTACAACTATTGGAGGAGAAACAATTATATGCAAAAAGATCCAAATGTTTCTTTCGAGTCCAGGAGGTGGAATATTTGGGTCATATTGTATCTCATGAAGGAGTTAAGGTAGACCCTAGAAAAATTAAAGCCATTAAGGAATGGAAAATCCCCACATCCATAAAGCATCTGCGAGGATTTGATTGCATTTGTTAAGAATTATGGGAGAATAGCAGCACCTCTAACAACATTATTGAAGAAAGATGCATTTTCATGGACTCCGGAAGCAACAAAGGCCTTTGAACATCTTAAAGAGGCAATGTGCCAAGCACCGGTCTTAGCTACACCAGACTTCACAAAAACCTTTATTGTGGAATGTGATGCTTCAGGAAATGGAATTGGTGTTGTTCTAATGCAAGATGAAAGACCCATTGCTTTTGAAAGTCATCCAATCAAGGTAAAATTTTTAAGCAAAGCTATTTATGAGAAGGAAATGTTGGCAATACTCCATGCATTTAAGAAATGGCGACCCTACCTAATGGGAAGACACTTCAAGGTAAAACAGATCATGATAGCCTTAAATACTTTTTAGAACAAAGATTATCCTCTTAAGAGCAACAAAAGTCGGTCACAAAGATGTTGGGTTATGACTTTGAAATCATCTACAAAAAAGGGAAACAAAATGTGGTGGCAAATGCACTCTCAAGAAAGGATGAGGATGTGGAAGCATTGTTGTGTGCCATTTCTATTATCCAGCCAGATTGGATAAACGAAGCAAGGGAGGAATGGAAGAATGACGAAGAAGTGTAGGCACTTATTCGAAAGCTACATAAAATTCCAGTATGTCTGATACATTTAGATGGAAAAATGATTCGTTATGGTACAAAGATCGCTTATACCTCTGTAAGAATTCCTAGATAAAACAAAATATTCTTATGGAATTTCACACTTCTCCCTTAGGAGGGCACTTAGGATTTCTAAAAACTTACCACAGGGTTAATAAGGAATTTTTTTGGGATGGACTTAAATCAGATATTCAAAATTTTGTGGCGGAATGTTTGGTTTGCCAACAAAATAAAGTGGAAACAATTAAGACACCAGGTTTATTACAACCTTTATCCATTCCAAGCCAACATTGGGAGGAGGTTTCAATAGATTTTATCACAGGTTTACCCAAGTCTAAGGGAAAATGTGTCATCATGGTGGTAGTTGACAGACTTACCAAGTATGCACACTTTTGTGCATTATCACATCCATTTAAAACCAGTACAGTTTCTACTGCATTTATGGAAACAATTAAAAAGCTACATGGAAACCCAAAGATTATTGTAAGTGACAGAGATCCCATTTTCACTGGAAATTTTTGGACAAAATTATTTTCTTGTCTTGGTACTCAGTTAGCTCATAGCTCATCTTATCACCCTCAATCTGATGGGAAAACTGAGATAGTAAACAAATGTTTGGAAGGATATCTTCGTTGCTTTGTATCTGATAAACAAACACAATGGGTCAAATGGTTGCCTCTGGCTGAATGGTGGTATAACACTTCCTTCCATACAACAACAAAAATGACCCCATCTATGGCACTTGATGGTTATCAACCACCATCCATCACGTCATATTTAAGAGAAAATTCTAAGGTTCAGGCAGTGGAACATCACATCGAACATCAACAACATGTCCTCCAACTCTTAAAGGATAACCTCGTGTTGGCACAGAATAGAATGAAACAACAGGCAAATCAACATCGTAGTGAAAGAAGTTTTGATGTAGGTGATTGGGTATTCCTACGGCTACAACCATATAAGCAAATTTCCCTCAAGCAAGCTAAGAAGGATATTAAATTATCACCAAAGTATTATGGTCCGTACAAGGTGTTGCAAAAGATTGGTACTATGGCATACAAATTGGAGCTTCCTACAGCCTCTCGATTGCACCCAGTTTTCCATGTTTTATGTTTAAAGAAGGTTATAGGTGACAAGCTCCCAGTTCAAACAATATTGCCAAAACCTGATGAGGAAGGAAAAATTATATTGGAACCGGAAGCAGTCATAGAAACAAGAACTCGATAGCTACGAAATCGATCAGTTTCAGAGTATCTTATCAAGTGGAAGAACTTATCTGCTGAAGATTCCACATGGGAGGATGAGAATTTTATGCAGAAGTATCCAGAACTACTCAAGCGTTGAGGACAACACTTTTTTGAAGGCAAGGGGCATGTTGGGTCCCTATAATACTAGTGATTACCCCATTACTATTGTAGTTATACCCCTTATTAATATTTTTGTGCCCCTATTGCCCCCATATTGTTATTACTGTGCCCCATAGAATCCCTCTATCGTTATTTTTGTGGCTTTATATTATTATTGTTAGGTCGGCTAGATTATTTTGTGACTCCTTAAACTACTATATATAGAAAGGAGGTTTTGTCATTTGAATCATCCAAGAATTGTTCATTTATGTAATGTAAAGGAGGTTGCCCCCTCGAAGAGGCTGAATTCTAAGGCGTTGATCTATCTTTTCTATCTTTTCTTGAGCTGGTTTCATAACAGGTGTCCTGCCCACATAGCATGTTGTCTATGACTATGTCCCCCCCGGTGATGTCTGTGATTTGAGGTATCTCTAGTGGCCAAACTTATAGGGACTTACACAAGGTGACTGGGACAGGCTGTCCTGGTACCTAACACAGATGGATCTACTTTGTCTTCAGTTTTTAGGAGGGTGCTCATCTTCACGAGAGTACTTGGCCCCTCAATTTGAGGTTTGGGTGAAGCTCTACAGTAACCGTAACTGTACATTTGGCCATCCTTCTCTGTTATTCATTGAGATAACGGGTTTCATCTCCGATGATCGGTGCTTATCAGATGTGGTAATTTCCCTCTAATTGTTGATAGATCCATTTAGTGTATTTTTTATATATTTCTTTCTAGGTACCTGAGTGCTATCATTTTCAAACTTTAACGAACATCAAAATAAAAATTTATTGATAAAATTAACAGTCACCGTGGCTACATCCGACCCTCATTGTCACTCTAGACGATTGCTAGGACTTCCTCCACTCATTGTGGAGGATCCGCCGAGTTCCACTTGTTAGCCTCCTATTGCAATAGGTTTCATATTTCATGATTGACTGTTTTACATGCCAAATATGTCATCTTTTCATGTTGCAAGGTTCCATATTTCCAAGAAGTTCCATTTTAAAGAATCATACCTTTTTTGAAGAATTTTACAGATAAGGGAAAGCCAAACAGCTTAATCTTGGCTTCCCTATGTTTAAATTACTTGTTTTAGAAGATAGAGAATGAATATCTGTCCAAACAGCTTAAACTTGGCAGATCAGTAGCTAGGTAGAGAAATGAAGGAGCCCAACTGCTTAATTTGGGCCCTTGGAAGAGATAAGGGTACATTTAGATAGGAGAGCAGTCAAAAGAAAAGAAGATAGTCAGTGTCTGCAAGTCTAAGTGCACCCATGAAAAAAGAAGAAAAAATGCTAGGCAAGTAGGCTGGGTAAGTAGTTTTGTGGTTGTAGAATCAAGCTATGTGATCCATTTCATGTTTTCAAGTGTTATATCTATTTAGATCACAGTTATGAGCCACTTTTTCATTTGGAGGAACTCAAGCGAGGCATGTCTAACTCCCCCTTCTTCTTATTTCCCAAATCACTCACTAACATCCCCTTGAGGACCTTGGGATCTGCCCAACCAGTCCTGTTACCACTTCATTTTTTGTAGAATACTAAGTCAAGCTTTGACTTTCTTTAGTGAAACGAAGCCACATTTCTTGTGTAAAAATCATTTCTCCACAGTCCATTCACTTCCTATGTTTAAAGTTTCAGTTCACAAACTTAGCCTCTCCCCTACACTTCACCTCACAAATTCATATTAACTTCTAACATTATTATGTAAATCCCTATCTATTTTCCCTTCTCCTTACTAAAAAGCACTAAATAGCTCCCCTATGTACATATCCCCTCCCCCTGGTTGAAAGATAACCTTGACTATGCTTGGGAATCGCTAAGTTTGCCTCAAACTTTGCCAGAACCCTCAGCTTGCCTCTCAAACCATCTTTTAAAAATGCATTAGGACTTATTCCTATGCATAAAATTCCCCTCCAAATGTATAAAATCCATCTTTGGTCGTGTTTTACCTTTCCCAAGGCATAAACCCCTTTTTTGGCCATAAACCATTTTCAAAACACGTAAAACCCGTCTCAAAGTGCCTTTGAACTCCTCTTAAGCGTGCAAATCCTTTTTAGGTTATCGGACCCCTTCCGAGGCCTCAAAAACCCGTATTTCCCAAAGTTTTGACCCCCCCCGCACATAAATATTAATTTAATATTCGGGCGGGCCCCCGCATATAAACTTGCCGCCAGCTCCGCACTCCGTCAGCCCTTCGATCCACCCGCCCAGATCCAACGGCTCTCGGCGATTTCGGATCCGCCCTGATGATCGACGGTTATCCTCTAATAGCCTGGTGGTTTTGCCGTCGTACAGAAGACAAGTGTCCGCCTTTTATTGCATCGGAGCCCCTCTGACAATTACCACTCTCGTACAAAAGGCGGTCTGATGAAACCACAAACCGCCTTCTATCTCTCTGCCCCTGACGTCATCGCCGCGGCAGCACTATGTCACCCCCGCATCAACCCACCACTGTGTCTTGTGCCACGTAGTCACCCTGTCGTACTGCCACATCACCTTGCTGACATCACCCTGCCATGTCACCCTACCACGTCATTGCCGTACTGGGACCCACTGCTGATGTCATGCTAATGTCATCACCCAAAAAAGGCGCGAAGGGCGAAATCGCAGCGAAGGATGCCAGAATGAAAAACTGAGGCAGTTTTTCATGTGCGATTAGCGGCATCGCTAAGAAAAAATGGTCAAAATGGAAGGCTACCTATTGCTCGGCTACCAGCAGGCCCAAAACTTTGCAAATTGACAAGATTTCTTCATATAGGTGCAGAAAAGGGGCGATTTGACAATTTCAAGAGTATTAGAGGAAAGACGAAGCCCAGATTAAATTAAAGAGTATCAGTGAAGCAGCGAAGAGTATCAAATCGGCATTACCAAAGCAGGTGAACATTAAAGGCCCCCAAGCAAAGTCAAAGAAAGCGGTAGAGCCATTTAAGGCTCTCAGATCATAGTTAATGCACATCAAAACCACTCGAGAGCAGGGGATCAAAGCCCAATGCATAGTTATGGCTAAATGAACAGCACATAGCCAAAAGGACACCATATTAACTCATTTTGACACCGCTGCCTCCAGCGCAGCTCAAAGATATTTTCCTGCATTAATTTCAGGACAAAATTAGGTTAAAGAAGTTATTTCCCTCAGACCTATTTAAGGTCTACTGTAATAGATATTTTTAGATATTTTCCCTATATAAACCACCCTAATTCATTGTTTAAAGGGTTGGTTGGTTGATATTCCTCATGTTGGACTTGCACTGTATTTTTGAGAAGCTCTGTAATCAAAGACTGCTGGAATGTTTTGGATGAAGAACTGACTGTTGTGTTATTAATGGTTAAAGAGTGACTGTGGAATTCCTTTGCTACTACATGTCTCAATAAGTTTTTCTACCTATGTTTATAGTTTTATTATGTTTATGCACAATCGTGTTACCATCTATATAGCAAGAAAAAATAATAGCTTAGGTTTTGCTTGACTGCACCCTGTGCTCAGTTCTTGTTATTTGTATATGTTTTCCTCAGAAATGGTTATGAATATGCATACTTAAATGATCATGTTTACCCTGTTTCTTTCATATATGACTATTATTTAGGAATTCTTTACTACTTCTAGACAAACTTTCATCCACCTTCCCTCTATGTTAGCTAATGAAATATTCTTAGTTGCCTTTCATTTCTGACCTTCATTCCATCTTTATTCCAGCCTGATATTGTTCTATGTGTAGCTATCCTGCTCTATATTCCTCTTGTGACCAATAAAACGCAATAGCAAGCCCTAATCCATGACTCCATGCCCAATGGTTTGAACTTCTCACACTATGCATCCCAACTCTGCTTGAAAACATCTCCTTCCCACCAAAATCAAAACAAAACCCTTGTACACCATAACTAGCCTAAAATCAACCCAAAACAAAGTTAAATCATAAAGAGAGAGCCCTCTCCGATTGCAGGTAGGCTAGGACCTGCAGCCCAAATATTGGATTGTGGTTACCTCGGCCGTATCCCTTAAGGAGCCAAGGGACAACCTGAGTGATAACATCATTGGCGACTCCACTGGGGAACATCCTCAGATAATTTCACAAATCAAGTTGGAAAACTCCACTGGGGACCTTATTCATAAAATTCCAAAAAACAAGTTAGAAGCTGGCTCCCAAGAAGAAAACACATAATACTAGGTCAAACCCAGACCCAAATTCAGTCGCTGTTTTTGAAAATCCCAATTTAATCTCTAGAAACCTTAGCAAACAAAAACAAGGAGAGCTTGCTAATTCTAGTCCTGAAACAGTTTAGCCAAGTTGTTTTCCAACCCCTATTAAAGTTTTGTTTCGTTCAACCCCTACTTCCCCTTGTTCATCATCCTCATCTCCAAGCACCTTTTCCACACCTCCATTCACTGCGCATACTACCACTACCACCACTGTTATTACAACTCTTCCAGCTGTTCTAGTCGTTCCACTTATACCTGTAAATATGGCTAACAGATACGCACCTTTACAGTTACCTGCAAATCCAGGGGCTATGCCTCAGGACTATCAAACTAAAATCACATACTTTGATGCTACTAGTTTTGGCACAGCCCTGTAGCATACCAAGAAAATGCAGGACTTTTTTGAGAGTTATGAAATAGATGATGATAGTGTAAGAATGAAGATTTTTGTCCAAATTTTAACAGGAGATGTAAGGCCTTGGTTTAGAGCACTTACTGCAAATTCCATAGCTGACCCAGAGGCCCTTTACCAAGCATTTCTTAACAGATGGGAAAAGAAGAAGGACCCTCTGCACATATTATCCGAGTATGACACTATCAGAAGAGGCCCTCAAGAAGCTGTCTTAGACTATTGTGCGAGGTTTAACAATGTTTATAACGCTATTCCACAAAACCTTAGACCTCCACCTTATCTTGCTTTATACAAATTCCCTGATGGATTTGATTCAGACATGGCTTATCAGTTAAGAGAAAGAGCCCCTCAAACCTTAGCAGACATGCAGAATGTAGCTGCTAGTGTGGAGGCAAATTTGATTGCCAAGCGAAATAGAGAAAGAGCTGAGAGAAGAACCACTTTCAAAGATGAACCTTCAGCCTTTGAGCAAAAATTGGACACAATCATAAAAGGTATGGACACCTTTGAAAATAGAATGGGAACTATTGAAAGAAAAGCCACATGAGAAGGACAACAAAACAATCCTATCAGAAATCCAAACTTTATAAAAAATCAGAACCCAAACGTTGGAAGGGCAAGTCTTGACCATGATATAAGACCTCCTTTTCATGAAAACTATGCTGAAGAATCCACATCTAATGAGCAGATAGAGGACACTCACATAAACTTGATGGGTTTAAAAAGTGAACAACAAGTATTTCTAACCCAAGAAGACCAAGATAACCATGCTATAAATCAATTTCATACCAAGTATGGAGAGTCATTTGACTTCAAACAAGGCTATGATTCGGTTGTCTGTGAAGTCCATAAACAATACAAATTGAGAATAAGAACCATTGATGTGTCTAATCCCATCAAGCCAAAGGATGCCAAGCTAGCTAAGAAATCAAAGGACAAGACCGCTATCACAGAACCTACTGACAAAACAGACCCAAAATTAAAAGAAGTGACCATAGAGGATGTATCTGACATGCAGTCCTCTAATAACCAGCCTTTTGTCTCCTTTCCCTCAAAAGACAATGTAAATAGCACCCCTCAAAGCCTTCCCAAAACAGAACAATCTCAAGAAATCACTGATAACCAAGAGAAGATCACTGAAGATACAATGGAAAAGGGAAAATTCGCCAGTCACAATACTAAAACACAGTCAGAAAAACCTTTTGATTTAGAAGCAGAAATTGGTAAATTAAAGATATCTATTCCTCTCTCTGAGCTTGCCAAACATGATGTGTACAGACAACAAATCAAAAGATCACTACAAATACCAGAGAACAGGGATGATGTTAATGTCTTAGATAATCAACCTGAATTACTTTTTGGTCCTGAGGTCAATGGTAAATCAGGACATGGAGTTGTTCCACCCTTTTATGTCAGTTTGCACATTCATGATAAAGTGTTGCACAATGCTATGTTTGATTCAGGTGCTTCACACAATTTAATGCCCAAAGCTGTAATGGAGAAGCTAAACCTTGATGTCACTAGACCCTACAAAGACTTATTCTCATTCGATTCTAGTCAGGTCGAGTGTTTAGGCTTAATCAAAGACCTTTGTGTGTCTTTAGTCCAATTTCCCAATAAAACGATCCTAATGGACGTGGTGGTTGCTGACATTCCACCAAAGTATGGCATGCTCTTATCAAGATCTTGGGGAGCAAAACTCCAAGGATCCCTCCAACTAGACCTCTCCTATGCCACTAGTTCAGTCTTTGGGCAACCAAAGAGACTGTATAGAGAAACACTAATGAAGTATGTGGTAAGTAGTGAGGAAAAACCCCAAAACTTTCCCATTTACTCCATCCATTCTGATATGGATTCCTTTATATTGTTCAATGATAATAGTTGCCCTCCCACTGATGAGAAGCCTTTGCCTTTAGAACGAAGAAACATGCATCAATCAAGAGTCGGTTGCCCATACCCATGAAACTGCTAAAACAATTAGTGAAACCAGCATACAAGAAGAACCACATGAAGCACAAAACCAAGGTCCACCCAATCCTAAAATGACTGAAACTCTTAATACTAACCACAAGCAAGAAATCACATGGTATTTAGAGTTTGATGGTTCTATTAATAAGCTAAGAGCAGGGGCAGGAATATGGATTCACAATACACATAATAGCCATGCAGAGGGTCATGCTTACAGACTAAACTTCAAATGCACCAACAACATGGCAGAGTATGAAGCTCTCTTTTTAGGCCTTAAAATGCTCAAAACTCTAGGAGCTGCAAAATTGTCCATTCTAGGTGACTCTGATTTGATCATTGAACAGATGAAAGGTAACTTTGTTACTAATGACAAAAGGCTAAGAGCTTATAGGTCTGCTGCCACAGAAATACTCAATTCCTTCACCGAATCCAAGCTTGCTAAGATTTCTAGAAACCATAACATGCATGCTCATAGTCTAGCTACTTTTGCTAGCACTTGTAGGCTGCCCTTTGAGCCCAATTACCACTTTACTACTGAGATAAAGCACAGGCCTGCTATCCCTAACAATATCAAAGATTGGCAAGTGTTTGAGGACGATGCTCAAATCAACAATTTTCTTACCTTACAGCAAGAATTCTCAAGCTTAAACATTGATGAAGATGCCATGAATGACCCACAACAGAAAATGAACCAAAATGAGCAAACTATAACAGCTGAAGCAATAAATCAAATGTTGCACCCAACCATTTTTCGGGAGAAAAACATGCAAGAGCTGAAGCAAATGCATTCAGAAGAAATAGCTGAAGCAGAGGCCGAAGTGATTGATTTAAAAGACAATTTTATACCTTCTGGCCTCACTCCATTAGAAGCCATATTTGATTCAAACGATGTACCCAAAAAGCCAAAGATGCAGCCCTTAAATGCTGTTGTGGAAGACTTTAATATTGGGATAGCAGAGAAGCCCAAAATGATTAAATTGTCCAAGTCTTTGCCTCCCGATCAAAAACCAAAATATGTTGATTTATTTAAAGAGTTTCAAGATGTATTTGCCTAGAGTTATGAGGACCTTAAGTCCTATGACACCTCTGTTATTCAACATACCATTCCCTTAAAGCCAAATCAAAAGCCCTTCAAACAGAAACTAAGGAGAATCAATCCTGTGCTCCTCCCTTTGATTGAGAAAGAAGTGAAAAGAATGTTTGAGGCTGGTATTATAGCACCCATTAGATTTTCAGAATGGGTATCCAATCTTGTTCCCACAAGGAAGAAAACAGGGGAGATTAGACTATGTGTGGACTTAAGAAATCTGAACCAAGTCTCCCTTAAAGATCACTACCCTCTGCCAAAAATGGACCACATTCTACAAAGAGTAGTGGGGTCATCAAGAATTTCTTTGCTAGACGGCTTTTCAGGTTTTAATCAAATACTTGTTCACCCGGATGACCAAGACAAGATAGCCTTTACAACACCGTGGGGAACATTTAAGTATGTGAAGATGCCTTTCGGACTAAAGAATGCAGGTGCTACCTTTCAAAGGGCCATGGACATTGCATTTGCCAAAGAAATCCATGATTTCCTAGTGGTTTACCTTGATGACCTTACTCCTTTCTCAAAATCTGATCAAGAGCACCTAAAACATTTGAGACAAGTGTTCCTAACCTGTAGGAAATATGGCATTTCCTTGAACCCCAAGAAATCTCTCTTCAGCCTAGAAGAAGGCAAATTGCTAGGCCATATCATTTCAAAAGATGGGATTAGAATTGATCCTGAAAGAATTCAAGCCATCTTGCAAATCCCTTATCCAAGAAACATCAAATAATTGCAAGCATTCCTAGGAAAGATCAATTTCCTAAGGAGATTTATCCCAAACTTGGCTGAGCTGATACAAATGCTAAATAAAATGTTAAAGAAGGATTCCAAGGTAAAATGGACTTTTGAGGCCAAACAAGCCTTTGAGGGCATAAAATCTGCCTTAACCCAAGCCCCAGTCCTCTCAAGTCCTCAATTTGATAAAGATTTCATCATTTTTTTCATTTGCATCTGAACACACCATTGCTGCTGTCATTTTGCAGAAAGATGATCAGGGAAAGGAAAAGCCAATTGCATTTTTTAGCCGAGCCCTTAGAGATGCACCCTTGAAGTACCAAATCATGGAGAAGCAAGCATATGCCCTTGTAAAAGCAATCAAAGATTTTAGAATTTACATTTTATATTCACATGTGACTGCTTATGTACCAAATGCTGTTGTAAAAGACATATTAACTCAAGAGGGAATAGAAGGCGAAAGAGGCAAATGGATTGCCAATATCCTTGAATATGACATTGAGATAAAACCCACCAAGCTGATAAAGGGACAGGGTTTAGCCAAATTGATGTCTGAAACCAATTTTCAAGCCTTAGACATTAATCAACTGGACAATGAACAGGAGCTGGCGACTCCACAGATCAGTCAAGCTTTTTTTCAATCCCCATGGTATGCTGATATATGTTTTATATTGTTAAACCTGTGTGCTCCTCCAGGGTTATCCAGAACCAAAAAGAGATTTTTAAAGATGAAAGCATCAAAGTTTTGTGTCTTAGATAGTTTCCTGTTTTGGAAAAATCATGAAGGAATATTGCTGAATTGTCTAACTATGAATGAAACTGACAGTGTCATGAAAGAATTCCATGCAGGGGACTGTGGAGGGCACTTATATTGGAATTCCACTGCTGATAAAATACTAAGGGCTGGTTTCTATTGGCCCTATTTGTTTGCTGATGTAAGAAATTTTGTTGTTTCATGCCACAAATGCCAAATATTTGAAGGCAAAAGAAAGCCTCTCCCCTTGCCCCTTAAGCCTATTTCAACCGAGAAGCCTTTCCAACAATGGGGTCTTGACTTCATTGGAGAAATCCATCCATCCTCTTCTGGCCAACATAAGTGGATTCTAACAGCCACAGATTACTTTACCAAGTGGATTGAAGCCATCCCATGTAGGCAAGCCAATGACTCCACCATTATCCAATTCCTTGAAACCAACATTTTGTCCAGATTTGGCTGTCCTGAGAAGATCATTACAGATAACGCTGTTGCCTTCAAATCCAAGAAAATGATCAGTTTTTGCCACAAATTCCACATTACCTTAGGCCACTCCACAGCCTATTACCCTCAAGGGAATGGCTTGGCCGAATCATCCAACAAAATTATGATTAACATCATTAAGAAAGTCTTGGAGGAGAACAAGAAGAACTGGCACAAAAAGCTTGTAAAGGCCCTATGGGCAGACAGATTGTCAACCAAGAGGTCCATAGGAATGAGCCCATATGAGTTAGTGTATGGCATGGAGGCCAAGTTCCCCTCTTCTTTGGGAATCCATGTTATTAAATTGCTGCAAGAAATGCAGGCAGAGCCAAATGATATCCAAAGAAGAATAAACCAAACCATCCATTTGCAGCAAACAAGAGAGAAAGTGTACGACAGAGCTCAGATTTTACAAGAGAAGCTCAATAAAATGTTTGACAAAAGAACCAAGGCTGAAGATTTCTACATAGGCAACAAAGTCTTAAGATGGAATTCAAGAAGAGAGGACAAAGGAAAGCATGGAAAGTTTGATTTCCTGTGGAAAGGCCCCTTTATTATTGTTGTTGTTCAAGGTAACAACACATATTTTCTGAAGAATTTGGATGGCATCACAGCTGAAGAAGGCCCTGTCAATGGCCGAATGCTAAAGCACTATCATGATCCCATTTGGTGAAGGCAGCACAGTTCTGTATACTATCTGTACATTAATATTAGTATTTTCAGCTCTTTTCATATAACGGGCCAATAAGAGGCAACAATGTAGAAAATTTTGAAGGAAATATCAAAGAAAGTTCTATTTCAGATCTCTGTTTTTGAAATAATTACAAAGAAGTGCTCAAGCGGATTTAAATATGATTACAAGCACCCACAGGGCAACAAGGGGAGCTGGGATTTTTCTGCAATTCAGCTCAAAAGAATACTACATATCAGCTTATGAGAATTTAGTCAAAGGCATTGACAAGAAGGAAATTTTCAATTCACAGCAACAAGTGAATATCAAGGCATTCTGACCTGTTGTTCTTGGCTTTTCATCCTGAGAAACCATCCCCAAGTGGAGCCACTGTTAGCCTCCTATTGCAATAGGTTTCATATTTCATGATTGACTTTTTTACATGCCAAATATGTCATCTTTTCATGTTGCAAGGTTCCGTATTTCCAAGAAGTTCCATTTTGAAGAATCATACCTTTTTTGAAGAATTTTACAGATAAGGGAAAGCCAAACAGCTTAATCTTGGCTTCCTTAGGTTTAAATTACTTGTTTTAGAAGATAGAGAATGAATATCTGTCCAAACAGCTTAAACTTGGCAGATCAGTAGCTAGGTAAAGAAATGAAGGAGCCCAACTGCTTAATCTGGGCCCTTGGAAGAGATAAGGGTACATTTAGATAGGAGGGCAGTCAAAAGAAAAGAATATAGTCAGTGTCTGCAAGTCTAAGTGCACCCATGTAAAAAGAAGAAAAAATGCTAGGCAAATAGGTTGGGTAAGTAGTTTTGTGGTTGCAGAATCAAGCTATGTGATCCATTTCATGTTTTCAAGTGTTATATATATTCAGATCACAGTTATGAGGCACTTTTTCATTTGGAGGAACTCAAGCGAGGCATGTCTAACTCCCCCTTCTTCTTATTTCCCAAATCACTCACTAACATCCCCTTGAGGACCTTGGGTTCTACCCAACCAGTCCTGTTACCACTTCATTTTTTGTAGAATACTAAGTCAAGCTTTGACTTTCTTCAGTGAAAAGAAGCCACATTTCTTGTGTAAAAATCATTTCTCCACAGTCCATTCACTTCCTATGTTTAAAGTTTCAGTTCACAAACTTAGCCTCTCCCCTACACTTCACCTCACAAATTCATATTAACTTCTAACATTATTATGTAAATCCCTATCTATTTTCCCTTCTCCTTACTAAAAGGCACTAAATAGCTCCCCTATGTACATATCCCCTCCCCTTGGTTGAAAGATAACCTTGACTATGCTTGGGAATCACTAAGTTTTCCTGAAACTTAGCCAGAACCCTCAGCTTTCCTCTCAAACCATCTTCTAAAAATGCATTAGGACTCATTCCTATGCATAAAATTCCCCTCCAAATTTATAAAATCCATCTTTGGATGTGTTTTACCTTTCCTAAGGCATAAACCCATTTTTAGGCCATAAACCCTTTTCAAAACACGTAAAACTCGTCTCAAAGTGCCTTTGAACTCCTCCTAAGCGTGCAAATCCTTTTTAGGTTATCGGACCCCTTCCGAGGCCTCAAAAACCCGTATTTCCCAAAGTTTTGACCCCCCCGCATATAAATATTAATTTAATATTTGGGCGGGCCCCTGCATATAAACCTGCCACTAGCTCCGCACTCCATCAGCCCTTCGATCCACCCGCCCAGATCCAACGGCTCTCGGCGATTTCGGATCCGCCCTGATGATCGATGGTTATCCTCCGATAGCCTGGCGGTTTTGTCGTCGTACAGAAGATAGGTGTCCGCCTTTTATTGCATTGGAGCCCCTCTGACAATTACCGCTCTCATACAGAAGCTGGTCCGATGAAACCACAAACCACCTTCTGTCTCTTCCTCCCTCTAGGACCATGATTTAAGGCAAAGACTCTCTTGCTACCCCAAAAACACAGATTTTCCTCCTTCATGGGACTTCTAGCGTTTGTAGCTTTTTAGTAGGTTCATAGTCCAGTTTTGCTTTGCTTCAGATATTCCTTATCATGTTCATTTCCTGATTTGAAATAGTATTCTTTCATGCTTTCGTTTCCTACAACATTTCTCAGCATCTCCTTTCATAGATCATAGTTTAGACCATTTTTATGCAAAACTCTGCTTTTCCTAAATGCATTCATTTCACTTTTTGCTTGATTTCCTTGGTTGACTATCAGTTTCTATGTAGCAGATCTCTTCCAGCATTAGGCCAACTTACCAACCATCACATCCTCCATCTAATCCATTCCCTATAGGTCTCCCAAATCTCACCTCAATTCTGCCCTAGTTTCCTACACTTTTCCGTAGAACTTCTTCCTCTCTCCTTGAGAAAACCCAAACATCTTCCTCTCTCTTAGTGATTCATGGTAGACTTTAGGCACCCTAACACCTAATTCCAACCTTCATCCACCTTTTTCACCCACTCTCACACCCTCAAAACAGTGAAAACTGCTCTCGGCCCCCTCCTGTAGGCCTCCTGTAGTGGCCCTATTTTCCTCCTATAGTTTCCTTGTGTCCTCCTAAAGTTTTTCCTATAGGCATTCTTTTGAAGGATGAGTGTCGTAAAAGTCTCTAGAAGGCCACCTAAGACATCCTAGGACCCATCCATGCCATATTCCATCCTTCCAAGCTCCAAAACCACCCTTTACCTCCACCTGTTCACTGCCACACCCACACACAATAAAATTACATGCATGTCGAATTCACATAAAAATACATAAAAATCCAAAATATGTTTTTTTACTTATTTACTTCTAGAAATAGCATAGTTAGATTTGTTTACTTCCTTGAGTAGGTAATGGAATTCCTTTCATGGTTTTCATAGTGCTTTCTACAAAAGTACAATTAGTTGGTTAATTAGGGTTCACTAGGTTTGCTTTACATTTCAGTCTTTCTCCTTTCTACAGTTAGAATAACATCTGTAGAGTAATCTTTCTTTCCTTTCATCACATATAGAGCTTCTTCTGGAATCCATAGAAGTCGGCTTGAGCTCCTAGTGACCTTGCACCAACTAACCAAGTGACAACCTACAGTGAGAACTAGTACTTGTGCATACAGCACCGACGCTTCTAAGTTTGTTACGAACTACCGGGTTGATAAGAGTAAAGTAGGCAGGCCAGGAGTTACAGCATTATTGTTTCAATACTAGTTCTCATCACTTTTTGGCGCCATTTCTGGGGACACATCAGAGTATTCTGTGATTAATGATTTCTTCTATTTCCTATTGCAACATTATGCTAATAGTTTATTTCAGCAAAAGTAGACCAGTCATTTCTTTCCTTTTAGTTTTGCATTTCTTTGCTTTCCTTTTCAATTCTGCAATTTCCATTTCAGCAAAAGTAGATTAGTCATTTCATTTCTTTTAGTTCTTCATTTCTTTGCTTTCCTATTCAATTATGCAATTTCCATTTCAGCAAAAGTAGATTAGTCATTTCCATTCTTTCAGTTCTGCATTTCCTTGCTTTCCTTTTCAATTCTGCAATCTCCATTCAACAAGTTCATTTCAGCTAGTTGCAATTTGTTTTGTTCAATCACAATTTCAGTTTTTGCAGGGTCTATCAGTGTTGGCAAAAAAAAAACCACTCAAAAAGGTTTCCTTTCATGCCTCGTAGGAATAGAGATAACTCAGGAAATTTTTTTCCCAACACCCCCACTACTTCACATAGCCAACCTTCTCTCTTCTTCAGTGATTGAGATCAAGAAGAACCCTTAGGTGAACATCTAGACATATTTGAAGAGCCTATAGGGGAAGAAGAAGAATAAAACATTCCTATGGAGCCAATGGCTGAAAACAAAAATGCTAGGGGAAATGGAGAAATAATAGAAGGTACCTTTTCCATTCGGGAGACCAATGGGGGACACCAAAATAAAAAATATAAGTCCCTCAGCCCTACCTCACTTCCATGGCCTGACTACAGAATATCCTGACACCTTCTTATTTGAGTTCGCCATCATCTGTCGAACTTATGACTATGCAAAAGACACGAAAAAGTTGAAATTGTTCCCTTCTACTCTCAAGGATGCAACATTGTGCTGGTTCATGGGGTTACCTGGCAATAGCATCGCAACTTGGGCTCAGATGCAGCAAGCCTTTAACAACAAGTATCGGGACTACTGTATGACAAAATATACTAAAGAAGAAATCTTCTGAATGACCATGGGAAGTGACGAGTCCTTGGAAGACTACGAAGAGAGGTTCCAGCTTAATTACAAAAGGGTCAGGTGTACACCTAACCCTGAGTCTCTAAAGTTGGTCCTGCTTAGGGGAATTCGAGAAGACCTTTTAGACACCCTCCATCTACTAGTTGGGGGAGACGTCTACCAACTATCCTATGAGGACATAAAGACTATTTTTAGAAACCACTCTAGAGCAGCCAAAAAGAAAGGTAGGGGGAGTCAACCCATAGCCAGTGCCTCTTCTTCCAACTCATACATTAAAGGTGAAATTGGGAGCATGCTAGAAGACTTCAAGAGTGGGATGTTGCAGAATCTTACCATGCAAATAGATACTTTACATATCAAAAGAAAACAGGAGGAAGCAGAGACGGATTTGACCATTTTTTTCCCTAGATGCACCAGGAGGCATCCTAGGAATGAATGCCTATTGAACTCTATAGAGGTTTGTTTAGTCTATGAAGAAAATCATTCTATAGATAAGTTCCCTTCCTTGCCCAGTCTTAAAGTTTTATATCAAGGGGCTGAGGAAGTCACTGAATAAATCTATTACATAAACCAAAGGAGGTCGCATGGACCTAGACCATACCAGTAGGGGGTGCAATGGATATCTCAAGCATACTACAACCCCAACCAAGTCACCTCCATACCTTCTTGGGGCTCTCCTGCTCATCCTTCCTGGTCCACACCTCCTCCTTGGTCCTTCATGTCTCAATATCATGCCCAACCAGCCACCCATTCATTTCAATCCTACGCTCAACCACAACCTTAGTGGAATGCATCTTATCAGGGGTGGAGGACCCAATACAACTCTCGTCCCACTCTTCTGCCTCCACTACCTACCCAACCACAACCATTACCTTTTGCTCCACCAAGGCAACCCCAAATGCCTTCCTAGCCAAATCAAAACCTGAACAATAGACAGGCTCAACAAGTGTATAGTGGGGAACAAGCATGACCAACTTATTCTATGGATATTCAAGAAATAAACTTGTGATCTGGGAAATTTCTCCCAAATATCCAGCCTCCACCCAGGGAGTTTGAGGAATATAAAGAGGAAAGCAAACCTAAAACAAATCCACCCTTTCCTGAGAGACTATCCATGACAATCTAGCCTACCCCAAAAGAGATTGAACTCCTAGGAGAATTGAAACATTTATGTGTGAAGATACCACTTCTCCAAGCCATAAATGATGTACCTATCTACAATAGGTTGATCAAAGAGAAGTGCTTTAGGCATCTAGGAAGGCATAAGAGAGATGCCCCAACCATCAATGTCATAGGACAACTATTTGACCTGATGTTGGGACAAGTGATCTGTCCAAAATATCTGGATCCTGGAAGCCCAGTAGTTGATATCCACATCAATGGCACAATGGTCGAACATACCTTGATTGATCTGGGAGCTGCTATTAATGTGATGACGAAGGACACAATGCTCAAACTTAACCTCTAGGGCTCCTCGAGGAAGACCACGACAGTGCTACAGTTAGCAGACCGCTCCATTGTGAACCTTGAGGGGATTATGGAAGATGTGATGGTCTCCATTGATTCTTGGGAGTACCCTACTGATTTCCTAGTTCTCCATCCATAGGCAAAGCTCACTGGGTATCCTCTCATCCTAGGAAGACCCTGGTTGGCTACAGCCAATGCCTACATCAACTACCGAGCTGGGAACATGACCATGAAGAACAGGCATATGTCCAAGCAATTGACCCTATATCCTCCTGCCCAACCCTTGCTAGAACATGATCTACCTCTCTAGTTGGAGGAGGAGGATGAGGATGAAGTTTATTCTGCACCGCTTTATGCATTGGAAATTGCCAAGGGAGGAAATCGCAAGATGAGGATGATATGATTGAAAATTTGATTCGGAATCCACCTCCCAGTGCATCACCATTACAGGACATAGTAGGAGAAACCCAAAAAAAACCCCTCAAATGATCTCTGTGTGGCTAACCCTACTTCTCTCTGTGTCAAAAATATAGAGTTCGGCCCAAAAAGAACATTGAAAATCAATCCATCCCTATCTCCTTCCCAGGAGAAGGAGCTATTAAACCTACTGAGAAAACATCTAGATGTCTTTGCTTGGAGTTATAAGGATATGAAGGGAGTGCACCCTTCAGTATGTACTCATCACATATACATCAAGGAGGATTGCAAACCAGTCAAGCAGCCTCAAAGGAGGATGAACCCAACACTTAAAGATATTGTTAAGGAAGAGCTACAGAAGTTGCTTGATGCAGATTCATCTATCCCATTTCTAATAGTGAATGGGTCTCTCCTTTGGTGGTAGTGCCAAAGAAAAATGGTAAATTGAGAATCTGTTTCAACTATTGGGAGTTGAGAAAAGCCACTAAAAAAGACCACTTTCCTTTAACTTTCATAGATCAAGTGTTAGACAGTATGGCAAGGAAGAAGTTTTTCTCTTTCCTAGATGGGTTTAGCGGGTACAATCAAATTCAAATTAGCTTGGAAGACCAAGATAAGACCAATTTCACTTGTCTTTGGGGTACCTTTGCATGCCAGGTCCTTCCTTTTGGTTTGTGAAATGCTCCAGCCACTTTCCAAAGAGCGGTATTGAGTATATTTTCTGCACTGGTTCATGATGCTGTAGAAATATACATGGATGATTTTACTCCTTATGGCTCTAACTTTCAGAAGCTTTATCTAACCTAAGAAAATTTTTGAATAAGTGTATTGAGATGAACCTACCCCTCAGTCTAAAAAAATGTGAATTATTGATGACTGAAGGGACTGTGCTAGGTCATGCAATATCTCAGCAAGGACTACAGGTGGACCCCAACAAAATTGCCATCATCCAAAGGGTCCCACCTCCTCAAAAGGTGAGAGATGTCAGAAGTTTCCTAGGCTTAGCCGGATATTATAGAAGATTCATTAAAGACTTGAGAAAGATAGCCTCTCCTTTTTTTAGCCTCCTGGGTAATGATGTTGAGTTCCTATTGTCGGAAAACTGTCAAGAAGCCCTAGATACCTTGAAGAGCAAGCTCATGACTGCCCCAATTCTGAGAGGCCCAAACAGGGCCCTACCATTTCACATTCACACAGATGCTTTGAACAAAGTGATAGGAGAAGTCGTAGGACAAGTTGATGAAAATTTACCTTATGCCATATACTTCCATATACTTTATAAGCAGAAAACTTATCAAAGGCATAGTTAAACTATACAGTGATCGAGAAGGAACTCCTAGCTATCGTGCACTCCTTAAACAAATTCACACATTATATCACAAGCTATCAAACCTTTGTGCACATTGATCATGCTGCAATTATATATTTAATGAATAAACCAGATGTAAATGCTCGCATTATTAGATGGTTTCTTTTACTGCAGTAGTTTGATTTGACAATTATTGATAAGCCTGGTAAAGATAATTTTGTTGCTGACTTTTTTTCTAGAGTAAATTTGCTTACAGGTGAAGAAGGAATGGTGAATGAACAAATGCCAGATGAACACCTATTTTCTATATCAGTACTATCTCCATGGTTTGATGATATAGCAAACTACTTGGTTTCAGCACATTTCCCACCACACCTGTCCTCAAAAGAGAAAAGAAAGATAGTAAGGAAAATCACCCCTTTTACTTGGATTGGAGGAAATCTCTTCAAACTTGGCCCAGATCAAATCTTGAGAAGATGTGTCAGGGAGGAGGAAGTCTTTGACATCCTCCTGACCTATCATGATGGGACTTGTGGAGGTCATTTTGCAGCAAAGAGAACCTCCTTCAAGATATTGCAAGCAGGCTACTACTAGCCCACTCTTCATCAGGATGTGAGGAGATACATGAGCTAGTGTGATCAGTGTCATAGGATGGGGAACCCACTCCAAAGGATGAAATGTCCATGCAACCTCAGGTGACCTTTGAGCCATTTGAGAAGTGCAGCATGGAATTTGTGGGACCTATCAACCCCCCTTCAAAGAAGAAACAATACATCATTGTGTGCACTGACTACCTGAAAAAGTGGGCAGAGAAAAAAGTAATTAAAGTAGCGATAGTAGAAAAAGTAGCTGAGCTTTTGAGAGAAAACATATTCTACAAGTTTGGGTAACCGAGAGAGTTGGTCACAGACCAAGGCAGTGAGTTCACTTCTAACTAGATTGAAGACCTGCTCACACATCATAAGATCAAGCAAAAGACTTCCACCCCTTACCATCCACAAGCCAATGGCAAGTGGAGGTCACTAACAGAGCTTTGGAAGGGATCCTAACAAAGGTAGTGAGTAGCAACAGAAAAGACTGGGTTGACAGATTAGTTGAGGCCACTTGGGCCTACAACATAACATGGAAGACCACCACAGGGTTCACACCCTATGAACTAGTCTATGGGAAGAAGGCTTTGTTGTCAATAGAGTTTGAATTCAATACCCTAAGGATGGCAACTCAGCTGGACCTAGACCTCACAGAAGGAGAGATTACTTCAGCTCAATGGATTGGATGAATATAGATTGCTAGACCTTCTCCATACAGAGGTAGTTTAGCTTCAGAGAAAGATATGGCATGAAAAAAATATCAAGGAGAAGCAATTCCAAGAGGGATATTGGGCATTACTATATGAATCAAGATACAAAGATTTCAAAGGCAAGCTAAGGACAAGATGGTTGGCACCCTACGCTATGGAGAAATGCAATGACAATGGTTCAGTTCTGATAAGAACCATTGATGATGAAGCCATCCCCATGCTTGTCAATGGACATCAATTGAAAGTATACAAGAAACCCCTCTCCAAGTGAGAGTTTATTGAATATTTGAATAAGACAGTGATGGTAGTGGAGCATGTCTTAGCCTCCACTTCACCCACTCACTGAAGAAAAAGAAAAAAAAAATAAGGACTCAAGTGAAAACCTCCATGAGGCGCTTGAGTCCCATTAGGGTTGAAAACCTCTTCTGTGGCGGCCCAGTGATGTCAAAAAAAAAAAAAGAGGAAAAAAGAATAAGATCCCTGGGTGAAAACTTCCCTTGTAGGCACTCAGAGCAAGCAATTAAGGTGAAAACCTCTCTAAGGCGCCCTAGTTGTTTAAAAAAAATGAATTTCTATTGCATTGCGGGTTTGCAGGAGGACTACAGGTAGTAGAAGAAGGTGCCAAGGGGACCCTAACATTCATAACAACACCCATCTCATCTTCCCCACACCTTTCTCCATCATTTTTGAAATTTCTTTCACCCCTTTGTACCTCTTTTTCAATGTTTTCTACAAGAGGCCCTTGTAGGAATTACAGAGAGCCAGAAGTGGCTACAGAAGGTAGTTTGAGGGACAAAGAAGCTTTATGAAGAACCTATAATTGCTACTACAATATTCAAACCTCCTTGCCATCATTTATAAACCTGCATCATACCCCAAGCATCATTTTTCTTCCTGTCCAAGAAAAACATAGAAAAACAGTTTTCCAATATGAAAAAAAAAAAACAAAAAATGAGAGAAAAGCACCATCAACCTCACCTGAAGCCTACCTACTACCTCTCCATATTTATCTACACCTCTGGAATCATCCTCGAGCTCCAAGCACAGGAAGAAGCTGAATTTTCAAGGGGAGAAGCAGCTATAGGAGCTCCTATAGGAATTCTTGTAGCAGTTGATCCCATAGAAATCCAGCACCAACATCAAGAGAGTGTAAACATGAAGGTTGAAAAGGCACCGAAGCTCAGATCCAGCTAGAGAAGAACCTATACAAGCACATAACCACACATCATCAAGTAGAGAAAACATGCAAAAAGGGAAATAAAGGCATGCAGCAAGAAAGCCAAAACACCTCACAACCAATACACTCGGATCACAGGTAAGTAACTAAGTCACTCCTCTGTTTGCATTTGTGTAATTAGAAGTCATGCAAGAGAAACAAGATGGTTGAGGTTGAATGAGGGAAAGGTGGCCAGTTAACTTGGCCACCTTCATCTAGTTGACTCCACTCATCCAAGATGTCACCCACACATGCGCACAGTCAACTCCAGCACAAGATTCCAAGGACAGGTAGTGGAGGAAGTGTGAACTCCGATGCAATAATGAGGGATGATTCTGAGGAGGAGCCATGATGACCAAGCAGGTGGGGACCAACAGTCCAAATATGGCCAATGTATACCTTGCCAGCTCAACACTCCTCACCGGAAATATCCATAAAGGGTAATAAGTACTCCTCCCCGAGCATTCTCACCACCGTTTCCTTCATTATTTCCTCGTAACTTAGCTACAATAGTCTCCTTGTGCCCCCACAGCCCTGTAACCACCGTCTTCCATCGATCTCTCCCATATTCTTGCTCTCGGAGTTTTCTACAGGAGCACCTTTAAGAAATCTACATGAGGGACAACAGGCTTCTATGGGAGGGGCAGTGAGTTGTTTTGAAGGGAGAAAACATGATTTTTAGCATGATTCTCGGTTTGAACAGGTAGTGTTCATACACACCCCCTGTTGAATATCAATATATGAAAGAAGTGGTCTCAATTTTAGGAGGAAATAAGTCTTTAGGAGAGGAGAAAATATATAATAAAAAAATTATGCTTATTTAAAAAAAAACACAGTCTCCTCTGTTTCTCTGTTTTTCTCAAAATTCTTTGTCTCTACCTCCATATTTGGTTTTTCAAAAAAGTATAGACAATATGACAGGAGGGTTTATGAGAAAGGAGCCCACTAACTCCACTAGGCTCCATGCACATCCTCAAGTGGTGGAAATCTTCACAAGAGCAAACTGGATGAATTTATTTGAGAAATTTCAAGGGCTTGATGAGGAAATTTCCCAAGAGTTTTCTCTCTCTTTGATCCCTCACACAAGAACTCATGCCACTGTCACCATTAGAGGTCTTTCCATCGAGATAACCCTTGAATTTATCAGTAGGGTCACTACCCTTCCTCTTGGGTTGTCTTGGAGTAAAGATGAGAAACCAATTGGCCAGGATGCCAAGAAGAACTTTTTCCAAAATAATGAAACCCCTGTTGAAGATAAAAATGACATTAGAAGGGCTAGCATACCATATCCCTGGGATGAGGTTAGCTATCAAATAATCAAATAAATTTCTTGTGAGGGGAGGTACTGAAAATGAGAAGGGAAAGGAAGGGTACAATACCTTGCATTGAAATGACATTGATTTCACCCCAAAAGAATCACAAATATGGTATGACATAATCTCATAAGTAATGCGAAATAGCAAATCCTTAGAGATACGGCACTTGGCCGGCAAGCAAGTAAGGCCTAGTGAAAGAGATGACTTGGCCGGCAATTCCTTCATAGTTGTTTCAGAAATCGAAGGTTCTAAATACCATTCAAACAAATAACAAAACCTTTTCTTCCATAATTCCTTTTTGGTAGATAGAGGATTCATGGGAGAATTTCTTCTAAGCGTTAGAACCTCAAGCTGAAGCTCCTGTTTATTGTGTTTGGTGTTGTTCTTGGCTGAACGTATAACCCAGACTAAGCTAAATTGTGTAGGCATCCCGTAGATGTGTTGGCATCCCGTAAAAGCATCCACATCCTCATGCTCTAAAGGTGCAGCTTATGTTTGTTGTGATGGGATGACTTGACCTAACCAGACTACTCAAGCACCTAACTAGACTCCTAGCATCATTTTTTATGGTTATCACTTTAGAATCCTCCAAGAATTAAGGTATGGCATGGACACTCCAGCACCACAGAAGCTCAATATCCCTTACTTCCTCATGCAATCCCTCATTGACTCCAGCACCAATGTACAAGCAAGAAATTCAGAGTAGCTAGATCACCATGGTTGAATCAAAATCTTAGTAGAGGAAGCCCTCCATACCTTTACACTGCCTATAGCATGGGAATTTTTCTGAAACATGACAGCTGAGGATGACATAAAGGCCTTAACCTATGATGTCAGCCCTACTAGCAGTGAGGAGGAAGAACAGTAAGGGGGAGAAGGTGGAGCCAAGGGTGACATAGCAGAACAAGAAAGGAAGGAGGAAGGAACTGAAATAGAGGAGGAGAGAGCTGAAGAAACACAGCAGGAAGAGACAGAAAAAGAGATAGAAGAAGGAGAAAAAGAGGCAAAGAAGGAAGAACAAGGAGAAGAGTCCCCTAAGACTTTGGAAAGGGAGGCAACAGCTACCCTCACTGCCCTTAGTACACCAATCTAGCCAAAGAAAAAGAGGAAAAGACAAACCTCCATGTATTTCAGGGCTAGGAAGAGCACAAGAATTAAAATAGGGAAACCTCAGCCCTCTTCGAAAGTGCCAATTACCATTGAAGATTCACCCTCTGTCAAGGGGAAGGAATCTCCTTCCAAGACACCTATAACATATGAAAGGGGGACTCCTAGATCTTCCACATGGAAGGAAAAGGCAGTACTACAGGAACCAAAAATTGTCCTACAGGAGGCTCAGATAGTTCTACAAGAGACATTGACAAAACTACAAGAGACCTAAAAACTTGAGAAAAGGACAAAAGGATAGCCACAGGGGAAGGAGAAAGCACAAGAGATACAAGAACCTGATCCCCAACCTAGTCTTGCCTCCTATTACAATCTACTTGAGGGAGGAAGGATAATCCCACAGAAATTTGCAATTCCACTATTTTTTTAATTGGAGAGAGAAAGAGTGAGAACACATAGGTGGATGTAGATATCCAAATCCAAAGGGGTTGAGGATGTTGGCCATATGGAAAACAAACTTATAGAAATGGGCAGAGAGTTGAGTGCTCTCATAGATAGGGAAGAAATTACAAGAAGCCACCTTGAAATTGAAAATGAATTACTAAGGAGGCAGCTACAAGAGAAAGAGACCTAGTTGGGATGCATGGCCAGCTTATCCATGGAGGCATTGCAATGCAGAACACCAGCCAAATCCTATGGCCTCTATCTAAAGGACCAATGGTTACAATTCCAAATAAATACTTTGGCAAAAAGAGGCACAATGCCTTTCAAAGACTACGGGAAGTTCATGGATATGTGTGACCAAAGAACCTCAGAAGATAAAGCAAAGATGGCAGAATTCTACTTACAAAACATGGCCCTCATAGACATGAATGTGTGGGATCCCAATGCCAAGCTAGGGGACCTGAAATTAATGGCCATGACCTCTTGGATGAACCATGAAGAATTGAGGGAAACAGAAATAAAAAGATTGATGATAAAGGAGTAGAATGAGCCATTAATGATAAGAGTTGAGCCATCAGATCCTATGGCACTCATCAGCACACACAACCTACTTGCTAATGACCCTTAGATTGCCACTAGATATCTCACCATTCAGGCATAATCCATTGACACATTGAGGATATGCAAAGGCTACTTGGGGATGACTGTTTCATGCATGCATGAGGAGATGGAACACCTTACCACACAGTTTGCAGATCAGGGAATATCATTCCCCCATGAGGCTGAAGGAGGCATTGAAAAGAGTGCCAATGTACAAGCGCTCCATGCAGAGGCTAAAGGTCAACTGGATTGGCCTCAAACTGAGTCCCCCACTATTGTTAGGCGTGAAGATAAGAAGAAGAGGAGGAGAAGTGGAAGGACATAGACAGGAAGGCGGGATTCTATGGCAAAGAAGAGTAGACCACATCAAAAGCCTGGGATGCTAGGGAGGCCACTAGGGCCATAAAAGATGAGGAGATTGACTAGGTTGCTCAGAGGATGAGCAACGTATTTAGTAGGGGGTGATGATGAGCCGCATAAATGGGTAATTAGATGGGCTCATTTTACCTCCTAACCTAGTCAAATCAACCATTCTCTTAGCTTATTGTACGATTTTCTGATTATATTTATGCTTATAGAGTGAGTTGAGCTAGTTAAGATGCCATGTGGTCTAACATGTATTTAATGCAGATTATTGATGGATTTCAGGGTCAAAGACAAGAATCCAGTGAAAAAATGGCAGAAATAACTCGAAGTGGACAAAGGAGAGGACATATAGGATGGAATCCCCATCATTTATTACTTCTCACTTCAAATTCCCCTTCATTTAGCTTGGAGTACAAGCAGTTGAATCATGCACTAGAAGGCAGCCGAGAAAGTGGAGGATGACTGATGATTATCTCGAGTTTTGGGAGCCAAGCCTCCTTGATTTTAAGGAAGTTGTTGATAGCTTCATTTGTATAATTAGAGAGGCCTAGGGCCTCACTAGGGTCTTATTTTTTGCTTATGTAAACTCTGCTCAAATTTCGAGCTTATTATTTTTGTGATAGTTTCATGTAAACTTGCTATTTTTTTTATAATGGAGATGGAATCCTTTTTGAGTTAGCACTCAGTTACCTCAGAGGGCTGAAGATCTTGGGTTAGGGCCCAATCCAAGCAGCCAAGATCCTCTTTACTTGTACTTGTATGCCTTGTTTTAGTTTGTATATTAGTTTGCTGTTAGATGTATTTCTATTATGGTTAGGAATAAATTGCTTTTGATGATTTACTAGTTTGCTTCCATTTATGCTTTCTGTAGCAGGTTAAGCAGTGATAAAGTGAAGATTAAAAAGGCTAGCAACAGTGCCTTTTCCTCTCTTCCTCCCTCTAGGACCGTGATTTGAGGCAAAGACTCTCTTGCTGCCCCAAAAACACAGATTTTCCTACTTCATAGGACTTCTAGTGTTTGTAGCTTTTTAGTAGGTTCATAGTCTAGTTTTGCTTTGCTTCAGATCTTACTTATCATTTTCACTTCCTGATTTGAAATAGTATTCTTTCATGCTTTCCTTTCCTACAACATTCCTCAACATTTCCTTTCATAGATCATAGTTTAGACCATTTTTATGCAAAGCTCTGTTTTTACTAAATACATTCATTTCACTTGTTGCTTGATTTCCTTGGTTGACTGTCAATTTCTATGAATCATATATCTTCCATCATTATGGAAGCTTATCAACCATCACAGCCCTCATCTTATCCATGCCCTATAGGTCTCCCAAATATCACCTCAATTCTGCCCTATTTTCCTGCACTTTTCCATAGAACTTCTTCCTCTCTTCTTGAGCAAACCCAATCATCTTCCTCTCTCCTAGTGATTCATGGTATACCTTAGGCACCCTAACACCTCATTGCAACCTTCATCCACATTTTTCACCCACTCTCACACCCTCAAAATAGTGGAAACTACTCTCAGCCTCCTCCTGTAGGCCTCCTATAGTTGCCCTGTTTTCCTCCTGTAGTTTCCCTGTGTCCTCCTCTAGTTTTTCCTGTAGGAATTCTTTTAAAGGTCAAGTGTGGGAAAAGCCTCCAAAAGGAAACCTAAGACCTCCTAAGACCCATTCACACCATCTTCCATCCTTCCAAGCTCCAAAACCACCCTTTACCTCCACCTGTTCACTGCCACACACACACAATAAAGTACATGCATGTCAAATTCACATAAAAATCCAAAAATATGTTTTTTTTCTTATTTACTTCCAGAAATAGAATAGTTAGATGCTGTTTACTTCCTTGAGTAGGTAATGGCATTCCTTTCATGGTTTTCATAGTGCTTTCTGCAAAAGTAGAATTAGTTGGTTAATTAGGGTTCACTAGGTTTGCTTTACATTTCAGTATTTCTCCTTTCTGCAGTTGGAATAACATCTGTAGAGTAATCTTTCTTTCCTTTCATCACATATAGAGATTCTTCTAGAATCCATAGAAGTTTTCTTGATCTCCTAGTGATCTTGTGTCGGCTGACCAAGTGACAACCTACAATGAGAACTAGTACTTGTGCATACAGCACCGACGCTTCCAAGTTTGTTACGAACTATAGGGTTGATAAGAGTAAAGTAGGCAGCCAAGGTTGTAGCATTATTATTGCAATATTGGTGCTCAACACCTCTGATTCAACTCAGTGCTAGATCAAGGAAATGATTATTTTCATTAACATGTAAAAAATTACATAGCAATGTTTTGCCACAATCCTTCAACTCGAAAATGCTTAGTTATCTTGCCTAAAAAATCCAAATCCTAATGAGGCTCTAGGCCTCCTTTTTTATACAACTAAAGTCCCTAACAACTTCCTTAAATCTAGGGAGGCTTGGCTCCCAAACTCAAGATGAATTGGTTCTTAACTATCGCTAGCTCGGCTGCCAATGATCTTCATGACTCAGTTGCCTGCAACTCTGAGCTAGTGTGATTTGATTGAAGGATATTCAAATGAGTGAGCCTGATTTAATGAGGAATATGCATCTCCTATAATCTCTCCTTGTCTCATTTGATTTCCTGCACCTTGATTATCCATAATTTCCATGATCTTCTCTCAAAACAATGCAATCAATGCACATTAGACCACTAGATATAACATCTTACTTTTACTCATCTCATTAAGAAAAATATAATTAAAACATGTAAGGAATTATGAGAAGAGTTGATTTTAGTAAGCTTGGAGGTGTATTAAGGTCCATATAGTTACCCAATGATGAGCCTCATCATCACCCCCCTACTGAAAGTGTTTCTCATCCTCTGAGCAACTTAATCTATGTCCATGTCCTTCATTGCTTTGGTGGCTTCCTTGACATCCCATGCTTCTGTTGTAGTCTCCTCTTCCTATGAATAAAATCCTACCTTCCTCTCTATCTCTTCCCACTGCTTTCTTTCTTCTTCTTCTTTCCTTCCTTCCAACATTCCTAAAAGCAATGGTGGATTGAGCCTCAAGCCAATCCAATTGACTTTGAGTCTTTGTAGAGCATGCTTATACATGGGGGTTCTGTTTAGTGACTCTCTCATTTTGTCAGGAGAATGGTATTCTCTAATTTTTAGGCTGTAAGGAAAGGTGCCCCATATCCTTTGGAAAGCTTGCACGTTCTCATATCCTAGCAATCTGAAAATGTCTTCAAAGTGTATGATTGTTTGTTCTTGTGTAGCAAGGTACCTAGGTGCAAGCTTAGGATCATTTCTAATGAGATTGTGGGTGTTGATGTGGGTTAGATTGTTTAGCTCTAATCATAAGGGGTTCTATCTCTTCTCTTTCCATTACCTTATTCATCTCTATAGATCTTGCCTCCTCATGATTCATCCATGATGTTAAAGCCATCAATTGCAAATCTCCTAGTTTTGAATTTGGGTCCCACACATTTAGATCTGTCAAGGCCAAGTTATGTAGGTAAAACTTAGAAATTTTTGCTCTATCTTCCAAGGTGCTTTGATCACAGAGATCAATGAATTGTATGTAGTCTTGAAAGGGCATAGTGCCTCTTTTTGCTAGAGTCTTGATTTGGAATTGTAGCCATTGTTCCTTGAAATACAAGGCATAAAACTTTGCTGACATCCTAAATTAGATTACCTCTAAGGATAAATTGGCCATAGTTGCCAACTAGCTTTTCTTTTCTTATAGCTTCCCCCTTAGCCATGAATTCTTTACTTCTAACTGATATTTCATCATTTCTTCTCTATCCCTTATGCTGCTCAGTTCTCTACCCATCTCCTTCAATTTCTCTTCCATGTGGCCTACATCCTCCACCCCTTTTGATTTGGCAATTTGCATCCACCTATGTGTCCTTTCCTTTTCTTTTTCAAGTTAAAAGAGTAGGGGAATGGAAAACTTATGTGGGATTACCCTACCTCCTTCAATGAACCTGTAGTAGGAGCTGAGGTTGGGTTGTGGACTAGGTTCTCTCAGTTCTTGGTCCTATTTCTTTGTTTCTTGTTGAGTGATACCTTCTTTGTCCCTTTTCTATGTTTCCTGTAGGTTTGACAGAGTTTCCTGTACGATGGCCTCTACTTCCTATAGGTCTTTCTTTGTCTCTTGTAGGAGACCTTTTCCCTTTGATGAGGTTGAACTTGTGACATGCCTCCTAACATAATTGATGGGAGATTTGGGAGAGGCTTGTTCTGATGATCCTTCTCCTTGATTTTTTCTCTAGAGAGGCTGCCTTTTCTTACTGCTTTGGTGAATCTTCAATGAAAATTGGATTTTTTGTGGGGATTTGAGGTCTCCCTTATCTAATCCTATTCCTCTTTATTGTCTTGAAGTACAATGGGGTATGTATTTTCCTCTTCCCTTTAAACTTAATAGGTGTACTTAGGGAAGTAAGAGTAGTTGTTGCCTCCTTCTCAGCGAGTTCTGGAGATACCCTTGGTGATTCTTACCCTTCTTTGCCTTGAGTTATAGACCTTTGTTCATCCTTCTGTCATGTTTCCTCTTTTCCATTTTCCTTCTCATTCTTGTCTTCCTCTTCTTCTTCTTTCTCTATTTCCTCACTCTGCCCATTTGTTTCTTATTTTGTTCCTTCTTCTATCTCTTATTCATTCTCCTCATATTTTTCTTCCTCTTTTTCGTCCTCTGTTTCTTCTTCTTTTCTCTCCTCTGTTTTTTCTTCATTTTCCTAATCTTTTTCTTCTCCCTTCTCACTAGCAATGGGGCTTTTGTCATATTCAAGAGCTTAAATTGCTCCTCCTGCTTGCATGTCTCTGAAGGTTGTCCATGTAATAGGGAGTCTTAGGTTTTGTATAGAATCTTCTAGGATGAGTTTGATCAACCCATGATGGTCTAGTTGTTGATGTTTTACCTCTTGCACTTTGATGCTCATGTCATAGAAGGAAATAGGGTATGCTCAATCTGTTTTGAGGAGGTGTGGTTTTTTCAAATCTCAGTTCTTGGAGTAGTATGAAGTGGTATCCATGCACCACACTATATCTCCCTTCACATGATATGTATTTAATGAGGTGGTAACTAACTTCATTCCAAGGGTATGGAATGTTTTCCCTTCTAACCCCATTTTTGTCCTCCATTGGCTCCTCTCCTTCCAAAAAGAATCTTTTCTTTGCAAGGGTGATGTTACCCTTGTCTTCTTTTCTCCATGGTAACCCTAAAGGGAGTGTATTGATTATGCTTATAACTTCATGGGTAATTACTACTGATAAGCCTTTCACCACAATAGTGGCATTAGTCCTAGTGAGGGCTATGAGTGAGAGAGAAAATTCTTTGGCCATATCATCATCGTATCCTCTCACCCTATCAAAGAACCCCATCCATTGGTGCATTGTGAAAATTTCAACTACAGGAGGATGTTGGTGGATCCTTACTATGTTTGTGGGTTCTCTCTTGTTGAAACCTCCTGTCATATTTCCCTAGTATTTGCAGAGGCTTGTGTGATACAATTCAAGAATTTTGGTAGGTGAGGGAGGTATGAATGTTAACTTCTAGTGGCATGCAATACAACTCACCTATACTGCAATATCCTTGATAAAATTGAGGTTTTCTTCTTCTTTCAAGTGGAAAACATGGAAGGTATAGCTCCTACCTCACTTTTCCATGGTCTGGTGAGGACAATCTTTGATTTCTCCTCCTCTAGTGCCCACTGATAATCCTGTAGGCTTCTTGTAGGTTCCTATAGGTCTACTGCACTATAAATGCTAACTTTCCAAGAGAAACCTCTTCGTTCAATAAGTCCTAGAAATTGCTAATGCTTTCTTTGTATGGGAATCAATATTTTATTTCCATATATGGTTGATCGTGTGGGGTGGTGTATTGGTTGTCTAAGTATGAGCACCCCCTTTGGACCATTGGCCCCACTATAAGTCCATCATTCCACCTTACCTCGTAACCATCTCCCACTCCTTTCCTCTATAACTTAACCATATTTGGCATTATTCCCTTTTTCTCTTGATCTAACTTTTGCCACCTGTGGAGTGGTCTAACTGTTTTCTTCCCATCGACTGGCCAAAGGTGGCCAAGTTAACTGGCCACCTTTACTTATAAAATAAACTTCTCACATAATCCTATAGTTTTGAACATATCATACTAACGAGAGAGCATTAGTATGGTGACACACCTGTGGGTAAGATGCTTTCATGTTGATGCATGCTGGTGAGTGATGCCTCTTTGATGTGTTTTTGTTGCATATTCTTTTGTGTATTTGGCTATTTTGATGCTTGTTTAGTTTGTTGTGTAGGTGCTGGAGAGTGATACTAGTGATCTTGCTGCTGTTGTTGAGATCTGTATGAGTTTCTTCATCCTTGGAATCCTTGTGATGAAGATGGCTACAAACTATGAGGTTTCCTGTGTGGGATAGGCTACTACAGGATTTCCTACAGGATACCTATAGGATTTCCTATAGGATACCTACATGATTTACTATAGGATACCTACACAGTGTCTTGTAGCTGCCTCTCCCTTAAACTTTCATATCTTTTTTCAACTCTGAAGCATGAGGGATATTGACATGAGTGGAGAAGGGTGGTAGGGAATGGTAGGTGAGAGTTGTGGTCTCTAGGTATTTTTACTCTTCCCTTCTTCTCTTTCTCTTCTATTTGTTTTTTTCTTTTGTAAACTATATCTTTTTAATTGATTTATTTGATGGATGCAAGGGTGACATGGTGATGGAGGGCATGACTATGATGTGGTGGAGTGAATGTTTCTTTTTTCAGACATAGGCTTGTCATTGCCTTGCTCTCAGACTAACTTTCTCGGTATTTTCAAGGCCATTGTAATTCCTATAGGAAACTCCTGTAGGTTTACTTGGAATCTTGTAGAAAACACGGAGGTTGTGTAAGATGAGTTGGAGGGGTTCATAAATGGAAGCATAGTTGAATAATTAAAGATATGAGATGAGTGGATTGGAACATGGTTCTTGTAGGTCCTTTTGTCCCTCTCATGTTGTGCTTATCCTCCTCTTGCTGACTTGCAAAACAAAATTTTGAATTTTTTGTATCATTTTATTTTTATTTTTTCTTTTTGTAAAACAACTAGTCTGCCTCCAAGGAGGTTTTTGTCCTAGTTTCCTGCCCTGGGTGCCTCAAAAGACGTTTTCACCCAGAGATATTTTTATTTTCTTCTCTCTCTTTTTTTTTTCTAAACACCCTTGGGCCGCCTCAAGAGCCTCATGGAGGTTTTCACCTGAGTGTCTTTTTTTTTCTCTTTTTTGTTTTTCGTTAACAAGGACTTGGTGGGGTGGAAGTTGAGACTTGCTCCACCACCATCACTATCTTACTGATGTTATTGACGAATTCTTGATTTGACAAGGACTTCTTGTAGATATTTAATGTATACCCATTGACAATTAAACGGATAGCCTCTGCATCAATGGTTCTTATCTATATAACACCATTGTTATGGAATTTTTCTATGACATGATGTACTAACCATTTAGTCCTTAACTTACCTTTGAAATCCTTGTACCATGAATCATACAACAAAGTCCAATCACCTTATTGAAAATTTTTGTCCTTTGTATTCTCGTCATGCCAAATTTTCCTTTGAATTTGAGTCACCTCTGTGTGTAGGAGGGCCTGCATCCTAAATCCATCTAACCCATTCAGCTGGAGCAATCTTTCTTGTTGTGCCCTGGTGAGATCTAGATTTAGTTGTGTTTCCATTCTTAAGGTATTGTATTCAAATTCAATGGACATAAGGGCTTTCTTCCCATAGACCAGCTCATGAGGAGTGAACCCATTGGTGGTCTTCCAGGTGGTATTGTAGGCCCAAGTGGCCTCAACTAATCTATCTGCCCAATATTTTCTGTTGCTACTACACTTTGGTTAGAATGCCTTGCAGTGCTCTGTTGGTTACCTCTGCTTGCCCATTAGCCCGTGGGTGGTAAGGAGTGGATGTTCCATGCTTGTTCTTGTGTTGGTTTAACAAATTCTCAATCATGTGAGATGTACATTGAATGCCTTGATCAGTGACCAATTCTCTAGGGTACCCAAACTTATAAAACATATTTTCCCTTAAGAATTCAACCACTTTTTCTTCTGTTGTTTCTTTGATAGCCTTGGCTTGATCCCACTTGTTTAAATAATCAGTGCACATAATGATGTACTTCTTCTGTCTGGATGGAGGGTCAATGGGCCCAATGAAATCCATGCCCCACTTATAAAATGGCTCAAAAGTCACTTGAGGTTGCAAAGGCATTTCATTCCTTGGGGTAGGTTTCCCCATCCTTTGGCACCGATAACACTGACTGGTATACCTCTTCACATCTTGGTGAAGAGTGGGCCAGTAATAACCAGCTTGTAGTACCTTGAATGATGTTCTTTTTACTGAAAAGTGACCTCCACAAGGCCCATCATGACAGGTCAAAAGGATGTCAAAGACTTCCTCCTCCCTGACACATCTTCTCAAAATTTGATCTGGGCCTAGTTTGAAGAGGTTGCCCCCAATCCAAGTGAATGGGGCACTCTTCCTTACGATATTTCTCTTTTCCTTGGAGGAAAAATTTGGTGGAAACTATGCAGACACCAAGTAATTTGCTATGTCAGCAAACCATGGAGAGAGAATTGAAATGGTGAATAAGTGTCCATCTGGTAACTAATAATCAACCATTCATTCCTCCTATCCGGGCAAAGTCAATTTGGATAAAAAATTTGCAACAACATTCTCCTTTCCAAGCTTATCAATAATAGTTAAATCAAATTGTTGCAATAAAAATAACCATCTAATAATCTGGGCACTTACATCAGATTTATTCATCAGGTATTTAATTGCAACATGGTCAGTATGTACAAATGTTTGGTAACTAGTAATGTAATGCCTAAATTTATTCAATGAATGCACAACTGCTAGGAGCTCTTTTTCAGTCACCATGTAGTTCATCTCAGCCTTTGACAGATTCTTACTAATGAAGTAAATGGCATAAGGTAACTTGTCATCTATATGCCCTAGAGCTTCTCCTATGGCTTTGTGAGAGGCATTTGCATGTATATGTAAAGGAAGAGCCCAATTTGGGCATCAGAGAATATGTCCAGTATTCAACTTGTCCTTTAGGGTTTCCAAGGCTCCTTGAAAACTTTCTGACCATAAAAATTCAAAGTCCTTGGCCAATAACCCAAATAAAGAAGAAGTTAACTTGCTGAAATATTTTATGAATCTCCTATAGTACCCAGCTAAAACTAAGAAGCTTCTAGCATCCTTGTATTTTTTTGGAGTTGGGACCCTTTGGATGATGCCTATCTTATTTGGGTCTACCTGTAGTCCTTTTTGGGATATTGAGTGACCTAGAACCGTCCCTGCAGACATCAAGAACTCACATTTTTTGGGACTAAGGGATAGGTTCATTTCAATGCATTTGTTCATCACCTTACCTAGGTTGGAGAGAGCCTCCTAGAAATCACACCCATAGGGTGTAAAATCATCCATATAAATTTCTACAACATCATGGACTAGCTTGGAAAATATACTTGGGACTGCCCTTTGGAAAGTGGCAAGGGCATTTCATAGACCAAAAGGAAGGACCCTATAAGAGAAAGTAACCCAAGGACAGGTGAAGGTGGTTTTATCCTGGTCCTGTGGGCTAATCTAGATTTCATTGTACTCGTTGAATCCATCCAAGAAAGAAAAAAAATGTTTCCCTGCCAGGCCATCTAACACTTGGCCAATGAAAGGTAGAAGGAAATGGTCCTTCTTTGGCGCTTTGTTTAACTCTATGTAATCAACACAAATCCTCCACTTCCCATTTTTCTTTGGGACCATTACCAAAGGAGACACCCACTCACTGTATAAGATAGGTTAAATGAATCCTACATCCAACATCTTTTGCAATTCTTCTTTGACTATATCCTTGAGAGCTGGATTCATTCTCCCTTGGGGTTGTCACACTGGTTTGCAACCTTCTTTGATATAAATGTGGTGAGTACACACCAAGGGGTGCACTCCCTTCATCTCTTTGTAATTCCAAGCAAAGGAATCCAAATTCCGTTGAAAAGTGGGCAACAAGAAATGCTAAATTTAGAATGTGCTATAAATAGAACTCCTAAAAATAGCATGTCTAAAAATAGTAGTTTGGCCAGTGAGGTCATTGGCCACCTACAGTGAGAGGTGAAACTGTTAAAAATAGAAAATTCTAAAAATAGCATTTTTGTGCCCCTTCCTATTTTTAGCAGTCCCTTGTCTAACTATAGGAAGTAAAAACGAATTTGGTCTTACCGGCAGTTTAAAATATTAATTAATTAATTTTCATGAGTTAATTAGTTAAGGAAAATTAAACTAGAAGTCTTTGTGAGATCATGCAATTATTTTCTCTCTTGTTTTAGGAATTTATCCCTTGATTAAAGGAGATAAGGTTCAGTTCTATATTGAGAGGATCAGTTGACTTAGTTTAACTTAGTCAAGTCCAGTTATATTAGTTTAACAAGTTGTTAAATTAGTGAGATATAGTTGTTGATGCTTGCATGCATGTGACAACTATTATTTTCAGATAACTGAGTATTCTCTCATAAATAACTGATGCATGGCAGTTCAGACAAAGACCCAGTTGAGATCAGATGAGGGAAAGTGCACTTCAGATGCTAGGATATTTCTAGTAAGTATTCCTTGCAGCAAGTGGATGTTGAAAATGCAACAAGATGATGGAGCTTAGTGAAAAGAAGTCGCCTTCACTAAGTGGGCATGCAGGCTATTTTTGGCGCAAAGTCTATTTTTAGACTATGTCTATTTTTAGACATATGGATCATGGTCTATGAGTTACAGTATGTTATTTGTGGATGATTGGTCATGTTGGTAAAAATAGATGGACTTCTATTTTTAGACATATGGGCAGATTTCTATTTTTAGACTGCCAGGCTAAAAATAGAACAGTCGAATATTATTGTCTCATAATAATATTTGGACTATAAACATTATCTTATCCTCTTGGAGCACTTCAGTTTGAGCTACAGATGTGGCACATGTAGCTGTCAGAAGGAAATACACTTTCTTTGTTAGTCAGTTGAGCTATTGCATGCAGGACTTCAGTTAGAACTCATGTGGTTGAGTTTGGTGGAGTTGATTGTGGAGTTGATGGAGTTGCATTCAGTTTGACTTGGTTGAACTAGTTGTATTTTAATCTAACTAAAGAATACACTAGTGATGAGTTGTGTGAATTAAATATTAATTAATTAACTAATTATTAAACTCATAAAGCAACTGAAGAATAGATCAGTTAACTCAGTGCAGGTACAGTTCAGTGGAGACAGGTGTTAGAGGTTGAGATTCCTATCAGTTGTGACTATAGTTGTGCATGAGATCTCGCACAATCAATGGGATTGAGTTACGCCAATGAGGATCGTGCAGTGTGGGCCAATACCAAGGCAATTGTAGCTTGTGCTCACATGATTTTCACTATTGCATTGTGCATTGGAGGCAGGCAAAGCAGCAGAGGAGATTTGAACCTGTGACTTGTTCGAATCTGAGCTAGTTTTGTGTGTAACAGGTGGAGATAGTACTGAGTAATTGTGAGAAGTATTGTACTATGTATTGTTACATGTTCTCAATCATTATAATATACAGATAGTGTGGGGTTTTCAATTGTATGCTTTCCCCGGGTTACATATTGTGTTAATGTGTGCATGCAATTGATGTTTCATTGATTTTAATGCTGCTAAATTGATGATCAACGTAGAGGAGGTTATGTATTGTGCATGTATTCCGCAATAGTGTATAATCGAGATAATCTATGTGAATAAGTGTCATATTATTCAAAATTTCTACAGTGCAAATCTATTTTCTTCTATGACTATGTAGTTGGACCTGAGGTGACAGCAGGTATGATTAGGCCAAATTTCAGCCTATATATTGAGGCCTAGTAGTCCATGATTTTCATTTTCTGATTACAGAGAGAGCAAGATAGCTATTGAGCTGATTCTTTTTGTATGTTGTTGAGGATCTCCACTTGATTGATAATACAGTATTGGGGTTTTATGCTGGTGTTTTCCTCAACGATATATTCTGTGTTATGTGTGTTTATTTCTCTTGATCAGTTATATGTGTTTATGCTTGATGTTGCTCCTGAAATCAATTTTTCTTCCACTTAATGTTTTTTAGAAGTAGATCAAGTGTTTTTCTTTAGTACATTGCATTACCAAGTTGATCTACAGTTGGGAAATTTCTACATGGTATCATAGTTGACTGATTTGTAGAAAAATTCTCCAAAAATTGTACATGGTATCAAAGCACAGTTAATTAAGCAAGGAGCAATATACAAGCAAGAGAAAGGAAATTGAAGTTTATTGTTCAGGATATAGATATTTGGTTCTAATCACAGTTTGGATTTCATCCAGATGACCTTCACTGGGTTGAGGGTTGAGTATGCCCTTGATGGCAGCTCAAGCTACATAGCTGGGAAGGATCGCATGGAGGCAGTATTGGAAGATAATGGCATTAAGGACTTCATTGATCCAGATGTCCCTAAGCCTACTCATGCTACTCATGTTGCAGACTAGAACAAGAACGTGGCTAGAGATAGGAGAATCATCCTAGAGGGAGTTCGAGATCACATAGTCTCGAGCCTCCATGGGAAGGAACTCTGTTTGCAATGTGGAAAAAATTGAAATATTTATATCAGAATAGCAATGATCAGAGGAAGATAGCACTGAAGGAAAAGCTTTGAAAGATCAAGTGCGAAAAGGGTGACATGATCACTACATTCTTGAACAAGCTCACCAACTACAGAGATGAGATTGCAAGCGTAGGGGTCACTACTGCTGATGATTATATGGCGAGTCTAGCACTCCATGGCCTTCCTAAGAGCTGGCATAGCTACCAGGACTCAGTGAATGGAAGGGACAAACTGCCAGATTGGGAATGACTATGGTCGGATTTTATGCAGGAGGAGATTAAAAGAAACACCAGAGATGGAGCTTCTTCATCAAAGAATGATGATGAAGAGAACTTGGCTTTAGCATCTAAAGCTAAGAAAGGGAAAGGGAAGGCATTACAATCCAATTCTTCTCAAGGAGGGAAGAAGTTTGACAAGTTGAAGGTGAGATGCTTTCATTGTCATGAGTTGGGTCACTATGCTACTAGTTGTCCAAAGAGGAAGAAGTCCAAGAAAGGTTCCTCCAAGGAATCTGATGGTGATGCTCTAGCTTCACAATTTGAGATGGATTTCTCACTTATTGCATGCATGGTTTCATCCAGCATGGGATTTGTTTGGTACTTGGACAATGGAGCTTCTTTCCACATGTCAGGTGACAAGACTATTTTCAGCACTTTGGAGGAGAAGGATCTCTAGATACAGATCGATATGGGAAATGATGAAAAGTATCGTGTCTCAGGTGAAGGTACAATTGTGTTTCAGAGGGAGCATGGTTCTCCCCTCTCTCTTTCTAATGTCATGTATGTACCAGGGCTGAAAAAGAATCTTCTGTCTATTGTTATGCTTGAGGATAAAGGCTATGATGTAGTCTTTAGTTTGGAAAAGGTTTTCCTAAGGCATATAGGCACTGGACAGACCAAACAGATAGGGATTCGAGTTAAGAATATCTATAAGTTACAGGTAGAAGACTGTGCTGCTTTGAGTTCCAAAGAAGAAGTGATGCATGGCCAAGATATTGGCGAGTTATGGCATAGGAGACTGGGCCACTTGCATCATGGGGCCTTGAAGATCATGCAGTAAATGTCTATCGGATTATCCAAGTGCAAGCTAGAGCAAGTGAGCACATGCAAAGGTTGCACTTTGGGTAAGTATGCAAAATCTTCCTTTCATGATAGAGATGGTAGAGCAGGAGCAGTTCCAGAGCATGTTCTACAGCCTCCATTGAAAAGCAAAGGTATTATGTTACTTTTGTTAATGATTTTTCTCATAAATGTTGGATCTACTTCAAGCAAAAGAAGGACCAAACCTTCTTGAAGTTTTGTGAGTTCAAAGATTTGGTAGAGAAAGAATCAGGGATGAAAGTAAAGGCCTTGCAAAGTGATAACAGTGGAGAGTATATTTCCCAGCAATTCAAGGACTTCTGTGCTTCAAAAGGAATTAAACGGGAACTCATGGCACCTCATAAACCACAACATAATGGGGTGGCCGAAAGGACGAACAGATCTATTATGGACGTAGCACGATCGATGTTGCATGACCAAGGCCTACCACTTCATCTGTGGGCTGAGGCATGCAATACAACAATATATCTTCAGAACAAAAGTCCTCATCGTATTTTGGGGATGAAGACACCTATGGAGGTTTTTTCGAGGAAGAGATCAGATGTGAGTCACTTCCGCATCTTTGGATCACCAATATTCTGTCATGAGACCAAAGATGCTCGGAAGAAGCTAGACCCAACAACAGAGTTGGGAATACTTGTGGGGTACACAGATACACGTCACAACTATCGGGTGTTTCTGCCTGCTAGTCAGAGGACCTTAGTGCGCAGGGATCTGAAGTTCGATGAGTAGCAAGCCATGTGAATATCACTTGAGAGGGAGCTCAAGTTGCATGGTGATGATGACGAACTATTAGTTCCTAAGGAGGAGGAGCCTCCTGATGATGCAGATTAGCCACATGTAGATATTCCAGTAGTGGAGATCACCACTGCTAGAGAGTCTTCCAGAGATGGGAGGAAACACTCACGGGAAGCTGACAGATTGATGCAGGATGTAAGAGAGAATGTGGGGCAGCCATCCTCTCAGTGCAGATAGAGGAGATCTCTTGATAGATACACTGGCTACATGGCCTTGGTTGGGGAGTGTGTAGCGATCGAGCCTTCCTCTTTTGAGGAGGTAGTGCAGCAACCAGTTTGGGTGGATGCAATGGTAGAGGAGTATGATTCTATCATGCAGAACAATGTATGGGATTTTGTTCTTAGACTGGGGGACAAGTCAGTGGTTACTTCCCGATGGCTTTACAAGGTAAAGCAGGCAATTGATGGTAGTATTGAGAAACACAAGGCAAGGTTTGTTGCCCGTGGTTTCTCACAGGTTGAGGGGATTGGCTATGATGAGACCTTTTCTCCTGTTGCAAGGTACTCATCGATTAGATCGATTCTGGCACTATCAGCACAGATGGGTTGGAAGATCCATCAGATGGATGTGAAGACAACATTCCTCAATGGGGAGATTGAGGAAGAGGTATACATAGAGCAGCCAGACGTATTTGAGACCTTTGATCGTGAGTTACATGTGTGTCGGCTCAAGAGATCATTGTATGGGCTGAAGCAAGAAACCCGTGCTTGGTATACCAGGATCGACTGTTATTTCATCAGGTTGGGCTTCACCAAGAGTGAAGATGATGCGAACCTCTACCACATCATTGTAGATGGTAAGCTATTTATTATTGTAATTATTTCGATGATCTAATTTTGATAGGTGATGATCAGTTGATCAAGTCTTGCAAGGAGGATCTTGCAAGAGAGTTTGAGATGAAGGACATGAGCCTCATGCACTACTTTCTAGGCATGGAGGTGTGGCAGAGAGATGGGGAAGTATTTGTGTCTCAAGGCAAGTATGCTAATGAGATACTCAGGCGCTTCCACATGGAGATGTGCAAGTCCATGGAGACTCCTCTAGCAGGTAACTGGAGGAAGGAGGATGCTACTTCAGGTGAGGTAGTAGCTGCTACTGTTTATAGGCAACTTGTGGGTTCAATCATGTATTTGGTGAACACACGACTAGATTTGTGCTTTGCAGTGAACCAACTGTGTCAAGCTATGGTTCAACCAACCAAGTTATTTTGGAAGGCAACAAAGCATGTGCTGAGATATCTTAGAGGCATTACACAGTAGGCGAACAGAGGGAGTGAAGCTCCAAGGCTTCACAGATGCAGATTGGGCAGGTAGTCCATCAGACAGGAAGAGCACTTCTGGAGGAATCTTCAACCTTGGGTTAGCTGCAGTTTCTTGGTATAGCAGGAAATAGAGGTCAGTTGCACTTAGCACAACAAAGGTAGAGTACATGGCAACTAGTCAGGCTGCATGTGAGGCCATCTAGATGCGGAAGATTCTAGTGGGATTGTTTTGTCAAATGATGGATCCTACAGTGATATATTGTGATAATTAGAGTCACATTAAAATATTTGAGAATCTAGTGTTTCATGATAGGTCCAAGCATATAGATATCCACTATCATCATCTATGGGATTGTGTGGTCAAGAGGATCATGATGTTGCAGTACATTTCGACCGAGGAACAAGATGCAAATATTTTGACAAGGGCATTGTCAAAAGGTAAGTTTGAGCTCCATAGAGACAAGATCGGGGTTGCTGATAATCCCTTTCTTGTTGAGAGGGAGTGTTGAAAAGTGGACAACAAGAAATGCTAAATTTAGAATGTGCTAAAAATAGAACTCCTAAAAATAACATGTCTAAAAATAGCATTTTGGCCAGTGAAGTCATTGGGCACCTACAGTGAGAAGTGAAACTACTAAAAATAGAAACTTCTAAAAATAGAATTTATGGGTCCCTTCCTATTTTTAGCAGTCCCTGGTCTAACTATAGGAAGTAAAAACGAATTTGGTCTCACCAATAGTTTAAAATATTAATTAATTAATTTTCATGAGTTAATTAGTTAAGGAGAATTAAACTAGAAGTCTTTGTGAGATCATGCAATTATTTTCTCTCTTGATTTAGGAATTTATCCCTTGATTAAAGGAGATAAGGTTTAGTTCTATATTGAGAGGATCAGCTGACTTAGTTTAACTTAGTCAAGTCCAGTTAGATTAATTTAACAAGTTGTTAAATTAATGAGATATAGTTTGTTGATGCTTGCATGCACATGACAACTATTATTTTCAGATAACTGAGTATTCTCTCATAAATAATTAAAGCATGGCAGTTCAGACAAAGACCCAGTTGAGATCAGATGAGGGACAGTGTATTATCAAATGCTAGGATATTTCTAGTAAGTATTCCTTGCAATAGGTGGGAATCTATTTTCTTCTATGACTACGTAGTTGGACCTGAGGTGACAACAGGTATGATTAGGCCAAATTTTAGCCTATATATATAGGCCTAGGTAGTCCATGATTTTCATCTTCTGATTACAAAGAGAGCAGGATATCTATTGAGCTAGTTCTTTTCGTATGTTATTGAGGATCTCCACTTGATTGATAATACAGTATTGGGGTTTTGTGCTGGTGCTTTCCCCGGTGATATATTATGTGTTATGTGTGATTATTTCTCTTGATCAGTTATATGTGTTTATGCTTGATTTTTCTCATGAATCGATTTTTGATTCTGCTTAATGTTTTGTAGAAGTAGATCAAGTGTTTTGCTTTAGTACATTGCACTACCAGGTTGATCTACAGATGGGAAATTTCTACATGGTATCATAGTTGACTGATTTGTAGAAAAACTCTCCAAAAATTCTACAAATTCTCCCTTAGCATGTTACATATCTCTTCTTCTTGGTGTACAGAAAGTGAGGGGTTGATTTTCAGAGTTCTTTCGAGGCCGAATTCTATTGTCTTGACACAAGTAGGGTTTGACTCAGCTAAGAATAAATCGATATGATGGTTTCTCTTGGTTTCCTTCACTACTTCCTCTAGAGATAAGGTGTTGGGAGTTGGATTTTGGAGGATGTGTTCAATCAAATCATCTTCATCAGGTTGTCCTTCTCCCATGGCAGTTTCTAGGGTATAGAGTTGGGTAGAGTAGAATTCATATTCTTCCTCCTCTTCTAGCCATAAAGGTAAATCATGTTCTAAATACGGCTGAGCAGTAGGGTACAAGACCAACTAGTTGGATAGATGCCCATTTTTGATAGTCATGTTTCCAGCCATGCAGCTGATGTAGGCACCAGCAGTGGCTAACCAAGGCCTCCCAAGCATGAGAGAGGATAACCATTAAACTTGGCATGAGGCTGGAGAACTAGGAAGTCTGTAGGGTACTCCCAGGAGTCAATGGAGACCATCACATCCTCAACAATCCCCTCAGGGGCTACTGTGGATCAGTATGCAAGCTAAAAGACCATTGTGGTGTTTCTTAATGAACCTTGGAGATTCAGCTTGAGCATGGTGTCCTTAGTCATTACAGTAATGGCAACCTTGAGATCTATCAAGGTATGTGGGAAAATGTTGCCAATGATGTGCACATCTACCACAGGGCTTCTAGGGTCTAAATACTTTGGGAAAATTACCTACCCCAACATTAAGTCGAACAGTTGTCCAATGACATTAATGGTAGGGGTGTCTCTTTTTCGCCTCCCTGGATATTTCAAACGCTTCTCTTTAATCAACTTGTTGTGAATAGGTACATCCTTAATGGCTTGGAGAAGTGGAATTTGGACACATAGATTTTTCAATTCACCCAAAAGTTCATTCTCTTCTGGGGTAGGTTGGACTGGATGAGTTAATATTTTAGGAAATGGTGGTGGATTCAATCTAGGCATACTTTCCTCTCTTTCCTCGTCAATCTACCTAGGTGGAGATGGAGGTTGGTTGACCAGGAGTACTCTCCCAGACCTTAGGTTGATTTCGAGAATTTCCACAGCATAAGAAGGGTATGATGTCTCTCCACTGTAGACTTGTTGTGCCTATTTGTTGTTTGGGCAGGAATCTGAGTTTGTTTAGGTGGAGCAGGGTGTAAAAGTTGTGGTTGAATAGGAGGTGAGGGCAATAAAGCTGGAGCATTGTTTTATAGGTGTCTTCATCCCCAAAATACGATGAGGACTTCTGTTCTGAAGATATATTGCTGTATTACATGCCTCAGCCCACAGATGAAGTGGTAGGCCTTGGTCATGCAACATCGATCGAGTTGCGCCCACAATAGATTTGTTCTTCCTTTTGGCCACCCCATTTTGTTGTGGGTTATGAGGTGATGTGAGTTCCTGTTTAATTCCTTCTGAAGCACAGAAGTCCTTGAACTATTGAGAAATATACTCTCCATCGTTATCACTTCACAAGGCCTTTACTTTCACCTTGATTCTTTCTCTGCCAAAGCCTTGAACTCACAAAACTTCAAGAAGGTTTGATCCTTATTTTGCATGAAGTAGATACAACATCTACGAGAAAAATCATCAACAAAAATAGCATAATACCTTTTCTTTTAAATGGAGGCTATAGAGAAGGGCCTGTATACATCTAAATGAACTCGCTCTAGAACTGCTCCTGCTCTACCATCCTGATCATAAAAGGAATATTTTGCATACTTACCCAAAGTGCAACCTTTGCATGTGCTCACTTTCTCTAGCTTGCACTTGGGTAATCCGGTAGAAATTTGTTGCATGATCTTCAAGGCCCTGTGATGAAAGTGGTCCAGTCTCCTATTCCATAACTTGCCAATATCTTGGCCATGCATCACTTCTGCTTTGGAACTCAAAGTAGCATAGTCTTCTACCTGTAACTTATAGAGATTCTTAACTCGAATCCCTATCTGTTTGGTCTGTCCAGTGCCTATATGCCTTAGGAAAACCTTTCCCAAACTAAGGACTACATCATAGCCTTTATCCTCTAGCATAGCAATAGACACAAGATTCTTTTTCAGCCATGGTACATACATAACATTAGAAAGAGAGAGGGAAGAACCACGCTCCCTCTGAAACACAACCGTACCTTCACCTGAGACACGATACTTTCTGTCATAGCCCATCTTGATCTGTATTTGGAGATCCTTCTCCTCCAAAGTGCTAAAAATAGTCTTGTCACCTGACATGTGGAAAGAAGCTCCACAGTCCAAGTACCAAACACATCCCATGCTAGATGAAACCTTGCATGCAATAAGTGATAAATCCATCTCAAATTGTGAAGCTAGAGCATCACCATCAGATTCCTTGGAGGAACCTTTCTTGGACTTCTTCCTCTTTGGATAACTAGTAGCATAGTGACCCAACTCATGACAATGAAAGCATCTCACCTTTGACTTGTCAAACTTCTTCCCTCCTTGAGAAGACTTGGATTGGGATGCCTTCCCTTTCCCTTTCTTAGCTTTAGATGCTAAAGCCAAGTTCTATTCATCATCATTCTTTGATGAAGAAGCTCCATCTCTGGTGTTCCGTCTGATCTCCTCCTACATCAAATCCGACCATAGTCGTTCCCAATCTGGTAGTTTGTCCCTTCCATTCATAGAGTCCTGGTAGCTATGATAGCTCTTGGGAAGGCCAAGGAGTGCTAGACTCACCATATCATCATCATCGGTAGTGACCCCTACACTTGCAAGCTCATCTCTGCAGTTGGTGAGCTTGTTCAAGAATGTAGTGATCGTGTCGCCCTTTTCACGCTTGATCTTTTGAAGCTTTTCCTTTAGTGCCAACTTCCTCTGATCAATGCTATTCTAATATAAATCTTTCAATATTTTCCACATTGCAAACGAAGTCTCCTTCCCATGGAGGCTCGAGACTATGTGATCTAAAAATCCCTCTAGGATGATTCTCCTAGCTCTAGCCACATTCTTCTTCTAGTTTGCAACCTGAGTAGCATCAATAGGCTTAGGGACATCTTGATCAATGAAGTCCTTAATGCCATTATCTTCCAATACTGCCTCCATGCAATCCTTCCAAGCTATGTAGTTTGATCTACCATCAAGGGCATACTCAAGCCTCAACCCAGTGAAGGCCATCTAGATGAAATCTGAACTGTGGTGAGAACTAGATATCTATATCCTGAATAATAAACTTTGACTTTCTTTCTCTTGCTTGTATACTTTTCCTTGCTTGATTAACTGTGCTATGATACCATGTGGAATTTTTGGAGAATTTTTCTACAAATCAGTCAACTCTGATACCATGTAGAAATTTCCCACCTATAGATCAACCTGGTAATGCAATGTACTAAAGAAAAACACTTGATCTACTTCTACAAAACATTAAGCGGAAGCAAAATCGATTTCATGAGAAACATCAAGCATAAACACATATAACTAATCAAGAGAAATAATCACACATAACACATAATATATCACTGGGAAAGCACCAGCATAAAACCCTAATATTGTATTATCAATCAAGTAGAGATCCTCAACGACATACAAAAATAATCAGCTCAATAGCTATCCTGCTCTCTCTGTAATCAGAAGATGAAAATCATGGACTACCTAGGCCTCAATATATAAGCTGAAATTTGGCCTAATCATACCTGCTGTCACCTTAGGTCCAACTACGTAGTTATAGAAGAAAATAGATTCCCACTTGTTGCAAGGAATACTTACTAGAAATATCCTAGCATCTGATAGTACATCGTCCCTCATCTGATCTCAACTGGGTCTTTGTATGAACTTCCATGCATCAGTTATTTATGAGAGAATACTCAGTTATCTGAAAATAATAGTTGTCACATGCATGCAAGCATCAACAAACTATATCTCATTAATTTAACAGCTTGTTAAATTAATCTAACTAGATTTGACTAAGTTAAACTAAGTCAATTGATCCTCTCAATATAGAACTGAACCTTATCTCCTTTAATCAAGGGATGAATTCCTAAATCAAGAGAGAAAATAATTGCATGATCTCACAAAGACTTCTAGTTTAATTTTCCTTAACTAATTAACTCATGGAGATTAATTAATTAATATTTTAAACTGTTGGTAAGACAAAATTTGTTTTTACTTCCTATAGTTAGACCATGGATTGCTAAAAATAGGAAGGGACCCATAAATTCTATTTTTATAAGTTTCTATTTTTAGCAGTTTCACCTCTCACCATAGGTGGCCATTGACCTCACTGGCCAAACTGCTATTTTTAGACATGCTATTTTTAGGAGTTCTATTTTTAGCACATTCTAAATTTAGCATTTATTGTTGCCCACTTTTCAACAGGTCGCTCGGGCTTGAGCAAAGCATGCAATCTTCTCATATTTTCTGACTAATGCAATATACAGATAGCAGGGGTTTTTAGTTGTGGATTTCCCTAGGAAATCATTGTGTAATGTGAGGATTAAATTCTTTCTCTTGTATGCTTTGTGATTTCGCGATCGTTTAATTATTTCCGTTGATGAGTAGAGTATATTCAAGTCTATTGTTTTAGTAAATTACAATTAGCAGCAGTTGATGCTCAAGATATGGCAGAGTGGAGAAAATTTGTTGCAAAGGTGAGAAGGATTATCCTAGGAGTTCGAGATCATATTGTCTCGAACCTCTATGGTAAGGAGACTCTAGATGCAATGTGGAAGGCCTTGACTGACCTGTTTCAAAATAGAAATGACCATAGGAAGCTAGCACTGAAGGACAAGCTCAGGAAAATCAAGATGAAGAAGAGAAACACAATACCAAATTACTTGACCAAGTTCACCCAATGTCAGGATGAGCTTGGAATTGTTGGTGTTACAATTTTTGAAGGCGATATAGTCAACCCAGAACTTCTAGGCCTTCTCGAGATTTGGCACAGCTATCGGGACTAGTAAATGGGAGGGAGAATCTACCATAGTGGGAGCATTTGTGGTCTGACTTGGTGCAAGAAGAGATTTGGTAGAACACCAGAGATTGATCCTCATCCAAGCATGATGATGAGGATAATTATGCCTTATATGGAAATGCAAAGAAAAGGAAAGGGAATTCATCCCATTCCAAATCATATTCCAGTCAAAGAAAAAAGAAGAAGGACATGTCGAAGATTCAATGTTTTCACTGTCACGTGCTGGGACAGTATGCCACAAAGTGTCTGCACGATAAGGCCTGTAAGAATACCTCAAGATGGGTGGTAGGTGAAGCTCTTGCTTCATAATTTAAGCTAGATTTCACCCTAAATGCCTGTATGGTAACATCAGTAATGGGTAGTGTGTGGTATCTGAATAGTGGATCCTCATTCCATATGAATGATAACAAAGAAGTCTTAAGTGAATTAGATGATAAGGACCTCCATATGCACATCAAAATGGGAGATTATGGGAGGTATAGTGCAACCGACATCAGTATTGTTACCTTTCAGAGGGATTATAGTTCTCCTCTCACATTAAAAGATGTCATGTATGTTCTGGGTCTAAAGATGAATTTGGTTTCAGTTTCCATGTTGGAGGATCATAGCTATGATGTGATATTTAGAAAAGTAAAGACTCTCCTTTGTCACATAGCCTTAGGACAAGTGAAGCGTATTAGGGTTCGGGTGAAGAACCTCTACAAATTGGATGTAGAAGATTGTGCTTCTTTAAGCACAAAATCATAGAAGGTGTAGAGTGGAGACATCAGTGAGCTATGGCATAAATGATTGGGTCACTTGCACCATGGAGCTTTGAAGATCATGAAACAAATTTCTACAGGACTTCCCAAGGCTACACTATAGCAAAGAGACAATGATAAGGATAGTCGAGCACAAGAAATCCTTGAAATAGTGCATTGAGATGTGTGTGGACTGTTCTCAACAACATCCACAACAAATCACATGTATTATGTAATATTTGTAGATTATTTCTCACGTAAATGTTGGATTTTATTCATGCAAAAGAAAGAATAGACGATCGCTAAATTTTGTGAATTTAAAGAACTTGTTGAGAAAGACACTGGCAGGAAATTTAAAGCTCTCATGAGTGATAACGATGGAGAATATGTGTCGAATGAATTCAATAAATTATGTGCATCAGAAGGCATTCGACGAGAGTTAATAGCACCCCATAACTCACAACAGAATGGGGTGGCTAAAAGGAAGAGCAAAAAGTATTTGGGGAGTTTCACAGGAAATGTTACATGATAAAGGCCTACCATTTCACTTATGGGCTGAAGCATGCAACATAGGGTGTATATGTTCAGAATAAGAGTCCTCATCGGATTCTCAGGATCAGTACAACAGAAGAAGATTTTTGACGTAAGAAACCATATGTGGCGCGCTTCAAGATCTTTGGTTCATCAGTTTACTATCATGTTACCAAGGATGCATAGAAAAATCTAGATCCAACAGCAAAGTTAGGCATATTTTTGGGGTACACTGATACACCTCCCAACTATCGGGTGTATCTTCCATCTCACAGTATGATAGTGGTTTGTAGATATGTGATGTTCGATGAAAAGAAGGCCATTAGATGTTACATTGAGAGGGAGCTTTAGTTGCATGGAGATGTGGAGCTTTTAGCTCCAATGGAAGAACCTCAAGATGATGTAGAGTAGCCACATGTAGAGGAGTAGAGAGTGGAAGCACCCACTCATGCAGAGACTTCCGGAGATAAGAGGAAGCACACCAAAGAGGTTGACAAATTGATGCATGATGCTAGAGATAATGTGGGAGCACCCACATCACAGTGCAGGTAGAGGAGGTCACTAGATTAGTACATTGGCTACATGGCTTTGATGAGTGAGAGTGTAGAGATTAATCCATCCTCATTCGAGGAAGCAATGTAGAAACCAGTATGGGTTGATGCCATGGTTAAGGAGTATGACTCCATTATCAAAAACAATGTTTGGGAAGTGGTCCCAAGACCAACAGACAAGTCAATGGTGAGTTCCAAATGGCTTTACAATGTAAAGCAAGGAGAAAATGGGAGTGTGGAGAAACACAAGGCCAAATTTGTGGCCATAGGGTTCTCTCAGGTGGAGGGAATTGATTACGAGGAGAGCTTTGCTCCAATAGCAAGGTACTCTTCAATCTGATCTATTTTATCACTTTCAATGTAGATGGGATGGAATATAAATTGGATGGATGTGAAGACAACAGTATCAAAAGTGTGATTGAGGAATAGGTGTACATTGAGAAACCGGAAGGATTTGAGACCTTTAATAGAGAGACGCATGTGTGCATACTCAAGCGAGCATTGTATGGATTGAAATAAGCACCCCGTGCTCGTACACCAGGACTGACAATTATTTCACCAGGTTGGGTTTCGTAAAAATTGAAGCAGATGCAAAACCTTTACCATATTATGGTTGAAGGAAAATTGTTGATTATAGTATTATATGTCGATGATTTAATTCTAACAGGTGATGATAAGCTGGTAAAATCTTGCAAAGAGGATCTTGCAAGAGAATTAAAGATGAAGGACTTGGGGCTCATGCATTATTTCCTTGGTATGGAAGTATGGCAAGGAGATGAGGAATTGTTTCTCTATCAAGGAAAGTATGCCAATGAGATACTAAACAGGTTCCACATGGAGAGCCCATGGAGACTCCTATAGCAGTAAAGTGGAGGAAGGAAGATGCTACTCTTGGTGAAGTAGTGGAGGCTACTATTTACAAGAAGCTTATGGGTTCACTTATGTATTTGGTGAACACAAGAACATACATATGTTTTTCAGTTAACAAACTTAGTCAAGAAATGGCTAAGCCAACCAAACTCTATTGGAAGGCATATAAACATGCATTGAGATACCGTAGAGGAACCACTCAGTTTGGTCTTTGGTATAGATGACCAGAGGGGGTGAAGCTTCAAGGCTTCACAGATGCAGATTGGGTAGGGAGTCCATCAGACAGTAAGAGCACATCAGGATGAATCTTCAGTATTGGTTCAGAAACAGTTTCTTGGTACAACAGGAAGAAGAGATCAGTTGCACTCAGTTCGGTAAAAGCAGAGTACATAGTTGCTAGTGAAGCAGCTTGTGAGGCTATCTGGATGACGAAGATCCTTGTTGGGTTATTTTTTTAGAAGATGGATCCTACAATAGTTTACTGTGACAATTAGAGTTGTATCAAACTCTCTGAGAATCTAGTTTTTCATGATTGGTCCAAGCATATCGACATCTGGTACCGCTAGCTACGATATTGTGTCTAGGGGAGAATCATGTTGTTGGAGTACATTCCTACAGAAGAACAAAATGCATATATTTTGACAAAGGCATTGTCAAGATGTAAATTCAAGTTACATAAAGGCAGGATTGGAGTAGAAAATAATCCATTTCTTATTGAGATGAAGTGTTGAAAACACAACAAGAAAATCCTAATTAAATTTTGTCCTTGAATTAAATTGGGAATAAAATTGTAATTCCACATCTCATGAAAACTTGTGCTAGTTAACTAAGTTAATTTTACTTAGTTGGCTTAGTTAATTCGAGTTGGGGTATAACTTGAGTCATGTAAAGTGTCTCCTACATTATAGGATCCTTCATTGAGTTTATTTTGAGTTGTAATTAATTAATTTAGTTTAACTGAGTTAAAGTCAGTTAAACTAGTTCCAATTGTTGGAGGAACTAGTGGGAGGTCTAGTAGTGTGGTGTTGTGCTGGGATGGGGTCCCCTTGGTCAGTGTTGGGGCTAAAAACCCGAGTTTTGATGTAAATTTTGTAAAAATATGAAAATTCTTTGTGATTTGTGGATGCAAAGCACATAAGTGATTAGGAGTCAAAAAGGGTTTTAGCCCTTGGCTTATGGAAATGTTGAGTCAGTTTTGAGACCTACCCATGGTCCGTAGACCATGGGATTGTATATAAAAGGCTACAAATAGGTGTGTCTTAGAGAGTCTAAGAAAATTCATGAAGAATAATGAAAGAATTCTTGAAATTCTTAGCCCTGAGAAGAGGGTCGAATAGGAGAGAAAGCCTTTGCACCTGAGTGCGCAAAGGACTGGGTAGAGTCCGCAACTGAGTGTGCAGACCCCTACAGCTGAGTGTGAAGAGTAGTTTTGAGTCTGTAATACCATATTGAAGATCAATAAATAAGATTTTCAAATAACTCTTATGTTTATTTGTTTACTTCTATTTATTTATGATTGCAACATATGTTGTGAATGGATAACATATTTATGAAATATTGATCTAATGATTGGCAACTTTATGGAATAAAGCTTAATAACTGTAAGCATTGCATGTTAAGTACTTTCACAAAGATTGTGATATATTTTGTTGTGTTTATGAAAATAATTAGTAGATATGCACAAGCTCAGATCTAGGGTTACTTTCTTATGCACGTAAGTAGATGATACAACTGTTAAGGGTCCGCAAAGACCTGTCATAGACCTTCGCTGAGGTATAGAGGTTGTTTAAAGGAAGTTGCAGTACCAAGCCCCATGGGCTTATAGGTCTGCGTGAAGGCATATCTATGGTACTAAAAGACATCACACTAATTTCTGGATGTGGAAAATTGGTTCCATCATCCCTCCATACTGCTTCGGGTGAGACTACAACCTGCGCAAGGGCTAGTAGTGTAAAGTTTTCTTTGGCACAACTAACTCCGAACCTGGGTCAGGACCCCTTAAGCCAAAAAATGGTTCTGTTTCCGGGACCGAGATCTGCTTAAGGATATGTGTGATGTTGCATCACTGGAATCTAACCAAGACGAAAATTGAAAATTGGTTGGACAGGAAAATTCACGAATTCGCGGTGCAGGAAAACATGAATCTTCTCCTGTCAAAAGGAGCAATGGTTGGATAGGTATTTGTATATAGAGATACATGAAATTTTCTTCTACACCTTCTCGATTGAATTATACAAGTGGATAGCTAAGTTGGCAGACGGCCAAGGAAGGTGGAAGCTTGATGGTCCAATAGTGTGGACCTCAGAGCTAGTGCAAATATTGGAAGCTTTAGAAGATAAGATCGTGTGCACTGTTGATCACTGGCTCGATCAAGTTATAGGAGGATTTGTTACAGAGTTCACAGTTGATACCTCGGTCAGCTACACTAAGGTGGAGCTTTCAAAGGACCGCAAGGTAAGTATCTCAGATCTTTGAATACCTGGATTAAAATGTTGTTGTGTGAAAAATGGGTTATGTCATTGCCTTGATGTTTGGAACTACGGGAAGTGGAAATCTGTTCAGAGATCGAGAGAGATTAGGTCTTGAATATAACACATTGATTGGACCTCCTTCAAGTGACAACGAGGAAGCAGTACAGGCCTCACTACAGAGTGTTGTTCAGCTAATAAGACAAGGTTTTCCATGGATACATTATCCAACCACTCTACCTCCACCTCCACCTCCACCACATACACTTTCATCCATACCTCCACCACCGCCACCACCATTCAACATGTTGAACGCAATGAAGTTGCCGATTTTAAAGGGCATAGGGAGTGAGCATACAGATCAATTTTGGTTTGTTGTGAATGATGTGTGGACAACACATCAGATTACCGATGATAATATAAAGAAGGCATAGTTGGTTACTGCTATGTACGATCACGTGCTAACATGGTATATTATGTACTTCTATGATTATCATCTGGTGTCGCTAGAAAATACTAAGGATGCTTTGAACAAGGATTTTAGCAAGCCTAAGTCTGACTTGCAGTCAGTAGTTGTTTTTAAGGAGATCATGATGAAGGTTGATGAGACACCTTAGGAATTAGATCAAAGGCTGAAATGTGTAATTAACGAAGCTAATATGCATCTCACAGATGGTCAACATCGCAAGTGGTTCATAGCTTCACTTCTGCCCCACCTAAGGATCGATTTGTCACAACAGAAGATAGGAAATCAAGCAGAAGCCCTGGAAATCATGACGATATTGCATGCAACGCCCATTCAGGATCTAACCTTGGGGGTACAACAAATTCACTCTCAGTTACAGAACCTCTTCTTGGAATTGCATAGCTTAAAGAAAGAGAAGGAGACTAAACTAGAGGTGCACACAGAGTTTTGGTGTCTGAAGTGCAAGAGTCAGGGGCATGATAAAAACCACTACCCTGTCTTTGTGAATTATATTATAGGAGGGGGACCAATTCCCTTGAAGCCAAAATCCCCAGTAGGACCAAGCATGGGGGCCACGCTCTAGTGCGCTCTTTTTTGAGTAGTTGGAGAACACGTAATGGATAATTTTCATCTGCTTCAAAAGTTCGTTTAGACAACATAGTAGTTGTTTTATGACTTTTGCAAATCAGTGGGTCACGATTAGTGCCACTGTCGCAGCTATGAACTGATGATGGAAAGAATGCCTACGTACTAGATGCAAGAACAAACTCAGCCTCTAGATCAGGGCATAGGAGTAGCGCGTGGAGGATATCAAGGATGAGGATGAGGCTGAGGAGGAGGAGGACCTAGTAGGGGTCACAGATAGGTCATTTGTTATAACTTTGGAACACCAGGGCACTATGCGCGAGAGTGTCAGAATCAAACACACCCGTCATGTCAATACTATAGTCTGTTTGACCACATTATAGAATAATTCCCTGTGTTGATAGCTAAGATGCAAGAGAAAAAGGTGCAACCTCAACAACCTACATAGAACTTACAAATGATGAGATTTGAGCCACGCGAACAAGACTAGAATGTGAATATAGTGTTAAGGAGCAGAATAACGACTGGTGATGACAAAGGAAAGCAACCTGAAGAGTACAGATGGGTCCACAAGGCCCTAGAAAAGGAGGTTAGTTTTGATCTAGAGTGCACAAAGGAAACATTTATGGAATCCAAGAAATTATTTTTTGAGGCATCCGCTTCAAGGATCCAAAACAAATTCGAAGAGACCTGTGCCTTCAGAGGTCAATCCCTCTATGCTTACCACGTTTTTGGAGACCTGCATGAAGCTGTTGCATGATAGAAAAGTTGTGAAAGGCCTGCAGGAGTTAATAAACAAGTGCATTAGCAAAGAAAATTCCCCTGATGGGCACTACATCATCAGAAAATCGGCAAACATAAGGCAAGAATAGGGCGGGAGATGAGGCTCACTGCGTAGATAATAGAATATGAGATGGACCAGGTCATTCTGGATCTGGGGTCTGATGCGAACATTTTTCCTAAATATACATGGAAGAGAATGGGGAGACCTACGCTAGTGGTCTCCAATCCAGCTTAGAATGGAAAACCAACAGAAGATCATCCCTATGGGACGACTACATGGAGTAACAATGGATATCGAAGGTGTGAGTGCGCTGGCTGATTTTGAAGTAATAGAGATCGTTGATGACAGTAATCCATATCCCGCGCTTCTTGGAATTGACTAGGCCATTGACATGAATGGAGTCATCAACTTGAAGAAGAGGACAATGTCCTTCGAATGAAAATCATTTTGAGTTGTAGTATCGCTAGACCCTACAGAAGGACGCTCTACACGGAACCAATCTGCGACTATGAAGAAAGTGAGGATGATTTAGACCATATCTACAAAATAATGGCACAAGATCATGACTGGATATGGGACCAAGAGAGTTCCTACACCTCTGATTTAGATGAAGAGTTGGAGCATTGGCATAATTGGATGCATGAAGTATCTACACTGCGCTGCAATATGATGACTAAATCGTTGTGTTGCGTTTCATCGGAGGTAAGGAATTTACCTTATTATGATGGTTTGACTGATATGGATAAATTTTTGGATATGTTTGAATGATAAGTACTTGAGAATCACCATTTCCAAGCGTTAGACTTGGCATTGTGCGCTATGCCCGCACGATGGTGGGGTATGCACAAGGATAGCTTTGATGGATGGTGAGATTATAAGAGAATGATGAGATTGCAGTTTAGTCAACCTGACCTTCGATTGAATGAGAAATACGATAATGGCAGAAGTGTCCTCAGACACATAATTTTATTAATCAGAAAAAAACAATTACATAATTGATTTGCAAGAGCTTACACCCGAACAAGACAAACACTCTTGCAATGAGCTATTTATAAGCTCCATGTCCTAACTACCTCTAATTATGGATCACTTATTCAATAACAAGTGTCCATTTACAATAAATGCTATTCAAACCAACTAGCTAACTAATCTCCTATAATAGATCCTAAGATACGACTCATTTGGAGAGTCATATCTAGTTACAACAATATGCTAATTCTAAAAGTCTCCATTAAATAATTAAACATTCTAGAATAATAATTATTAATTTAATATCTTAAATTAATAATTATTTTATTCTAATTTTATAACCTATGATAAAAAAGTATTTTTGGATCATCTAACATTCCCCCCTATGATCCAAAGATACATTACAATAGATACCAAGTTCATCCCTGAACTTAGTAAATTTTATTCTGCCAAGCGGTTTGGTGAAAATGTCGGAGATCTGATCTTCGGAAGGACAATAAACTGGTTTGAGGACATCTTTGGCAATGAGCGACCTGATATGATGATACTTGGTGTCCACATGCTTTGTCTTTGAATGAAAAACTGGGTTCTTGGCAAGTTTGATGGCTGACTGGCTGTCAATGAACAATGATGTAGCTTCTCCCTGAGAAATGCCCAAGTCCTGCAAAATTCGGCGCAACCAAACAATTTCACATGCTGCTTCCCATGCTGAAATGTACTCTGCTTCTGCTGAAGAAGTGGCCATTGTAGCTTGTTTCTTACAACTCCAAGATACTGCTGCTGACCCATATTCATTAAATAGCCTGATGTTGATGCTCGATCATCAATACTCCCAGCAAAGTCGGCATCAGAATATCCACCAAGTACAAAATTTTTAGTCTTTGTGTAAAGAAGACCAAAATATTTTGTTCCTTGGATATATCGAAGAACTCTTTTGGCTGCATTCCAGTGGTTGTCTCGTGGTTCCTGCATAAAACGTGAAAGAATACTGACTGCATAAGATAGATCAGGACGAGTATTTGTCAAATAAATCAAGCTGCCAATCAACTGTCTGTAAGTTGTACTGTCAGCAAGAAAAATTGAATTAAGTTGGCATTCTTGAAAATTCCAGAAAAAATCATGTCGACAAGTCATGTGCTGAGTTGCCCCGGAATCCAAGATCCAGGCATCTTCATAGTCACTTCTAAGATGAGATGAAATTTGTGATGCTGGTGAGGAAGTAAACACATATTCTGAGCTGTCTTCATCTTGATCATTTGCAAATTGTGCTGAATGCTGCTGAAACTTGGGAATTTTGTTAAGTGAAGTTCGACAATCTTCAGCATAATGGCCAACTTTGTTACATCTTCGACATACAATTTGACTTAAGTCTCTTCCTCGTCCTGAAGATTGTCCTCTGCCTCTGCTTTGACCTCTATTTGGAGATTGTCCTCTACCTTGACTATTATATCCTTGTGCTTGAAAATTGCCTCTTCCTTGGTTGTTTCCTCTACCTTGAAAATTATTTCTTCCTCCTCTGTTAAAATTGTTGCCTCTACTTTGGCTTCGACCTCGATTGGCTTGATTCTGATTCCATCGGCCTCTTCCTCGAGAACTATCTGCTGAAGACTTACTTGTGCTGGCTTCTGTGAGAAAAACATCTTCACCAACTTTCTTCTTCTTCCCAAAAGTTTTATCATGCTGACTTAACATTTCACAAAGTTCATCAAACTTTAGTTTTTCTAATTTCCCAGTTACTTGTAAAGTTTCTAAAAAATGCATATAGGAAGAAGGAAGACCAGCAATTACAATTGTGACCATAAAGCTATCATCAATTGCGGGAAAACCAGCATTAATAATTTCCTGCTTAATATTCTTAAGTCTGGAGAGATATTCAAGAATATCACCATCTTCAGTTAATTTCTGTTGCAACAATTTTAACTGTAAATCAACCTTCTTTGATTCTGGCTGAGTATCAAAGAGGTCTTTAAAATTTTTCAAGGCAGTCCATGCATCTGTGGCATTCTCCATATGTACATACATTTCATCATTCACAGACGATTTATTAAGAGCTAAGGCTTTAGCATTCTTGATTTCCCATTTTGCCAGTGGATCTGCATCTGTGGGTTTATTCGGCTTTACATCTCCATCACATATTCCTTGCCATAATTCATTGTAAATAAGTGTGCTTTCAATAAGACGATGCCACATTTTATAAGATTTGGTGCCTTCTAGTTTTTCGGAATCAGAAAATAAGTTAATCAACTTAGACATTTTTAGCGATGAAGAGACGCACCAAGAAGCAGAACAGAAAGGACAAGATAGTCAACACAACACACCACGCAAAAAACACGATCTATCGGGGCTTGGCCTTGACCCTCGAATAGTCGTCAAAACAGGAGAAGATTGACTGAGCTTTGCACTTGGCTCTAGTCAATTTCTCAAATTTTTACAGGGAAACTTTCAAAATTTGACTTTTTACAATGGTGCTTTGCACAATCTGGTAAAAAAATTTACCCCCCCTCAAAGTAAAATTACTTTGAGTTACAAATATGATGATCCCAATTAAAAAATAGCTCCAAATTATAAACACACCTTATCTCTCCAAGTTACAAATAAAACTCCTTATTACTCCAAAAATCATAAATTTCACAACACCATCCTTATTACTCCATGACATGACTTTAAAAAAAAATACTTTTAAAAACCTCACTTATCACTCCATTACTTCACACCTTATCGCTCCATTAAAAAACCTTTATAATGACTTTTACATAACAATGTGATAAAACATTCAAATCACTTTCGAAAAGTGATTTATAAAAAAATGACGTGAAGATTAATTTGGGAAACGTAAGTAATATGCCCAAAATTACAAACCCCTTATTACTCCAATAACATTACAAACTTAAACAAATATTTCTCCATTGTTACTTTTTACAACACTCACAACTTTTAATAAGAGCCCAGAACTTTTAAAAAAAAACGATGCACCATACCCAAATGTTCGATTTTGACCGATGCACCAATATGACCGCCCTCCTTCACGTCGTATTTCTGAGTTAATGGCAGAAGATATGCAGAGACAGCGAGGACTTTCGTTCAATGTGTTTTGCCAATCGATTCGATCTCAAAGTTCCTCGGTTACAGATGACTTCTGGTAAGATTTCTGAGCTTTCAAAGAAAATGTCGACGTAGGGAAAACGCTTCTTTTAGACTGTTGGCAATTTCTGATTGACTTGGTTTCACAATTGCATCTACAGTTGTAAATGTGGACGGTTTTTTAGCATGAAACATTGAATTTGAAAATGCAGCAGCGCCAGAGTAGATAGGGATCTCTCTGCCTTCTACAGCTGTGCTCTTCTTGGGCCACGGAATTAAACAAAGCACGGTATCCAGAATAGCCAGGAATTGTATCACACGTAGGCCGCCACTCCAACACAGGTAGACCTGTTTTTTTTTTAGCAGAAGCTATCCAATCACTTGCTACAACACACTAAACAAAGAGCGATTACGCATCCCACAATCGACATTCAATAACCTGTGTCTTTGAGCTCTTCTATCAGTGCTATGTGAATTTTAACAACAGCGTTTTTAAAAAACCGCACCATTAACAACAGATTAATTAGTTTTCACCATCATGTATATGACTTCATGAGCTCGACTTTCGAATCAATTGTTGAGCACTTCAAGGGAGTTGAGTTTTTCCACGATTTGATAGAGCTGGAATCGCCTCCTCAAATCAACTGCTGGAATCTCTTTCTCAAATCAACTGCAGCATTACCATAGCTCTGATACCACAATAATGGCAGAAGTGTCCTCAAACACATAATTTTATTAATCAGAAAAAAACAATTACATAATTGATTTGCAAGAGCTTAAACCCGAACAACACAAACACTCTTGCAATGAGCTATTTATAAGCTCCATGTCCTAACTACCTCTAATTACGGATCACTTATTCAATAACAAGTGTCCATTTACAATAAATGCTATTCAAACCAACTAGCTAACTAATCTCCTATAATAGATCCTAAGATACGACTCATTTGGAGAGTCATATCTAGTTACAACAATATGCTAATTCTAAAAGTCTCCATTAAATAATTAAACATTCTAGAATAATAATTATTAATTTAATATCTTAAATTAATAATTATTTTATTCTAATTTTATTCTAATTTTATAACCTATGATAAAAAAGTATTTTTGGATCATCTAACATACGATGGAAGGGGTGATCCGCACAATCACCAAAGTGGAAAAAATCCTACGGGACGGAACCACAACTAGAATGGGTACACTTATTTTTCCATACTTTAGACACAATCCCCATGAACTAGTATTTAGAGATAGAACTCCGCCATGGCACCGCAGAGTGGGATATCTTAAGGGAAGTATTTGTGATGACCTTCAAATTTAAAGATGGGTTCGAGAGCATTGATGAAGCTCTGCAAGAGGTTCAGGCGGTGATCTTCAAAATACTGCAAGAACCTCTAGAATGGGTCCAACCAAATTGGAGCACCTAGCTACGCAATGCACTAGAATGTTTATAATATGACAGTTGAAGGGGAGGAAAATGACCCAAGAAATATTAATATTCCAAAGGCCATAGGGCATCACGAAGTCGAAGGCCCACAAATAGAGAACTCGAACATCACCACGCCATTGAAAACCAAGAAAGTGAACATTGGGACTGAAGTTGAACCAAAGTTTTCAAAAATTAGGGATTGTCGGGATGACGCTACTGTGGACAAGGTTGTTGAGTTACTTCGTGAATATCAGGATATGTTCCCTACTAATTTTTCGAACTTGAAGGGCATAATAGGAGATCTGCGTGTTATGAAAATTACTCTGAAGGTTAACATGAAGCTTGTTAAGCGGAGGTTGTATCGCCCAAATCCTAAGTATAAAGAAAAGGATCACTTGGAATTGGATAAAATACTGGCATCAGACATCATAGAACCAGTGAAAGAATCTAATTAGGTGAGCCCCATGGTAGTTCAAGAGAAGAAACAGAAGGATGAAATAAGTATTTGCATAGATATGAGGAAGCTTAATGATGCTTGTGTCCACGACCCATTCCCAACGTTGTTTACAGATGAAGTATTGGATAACGTTGGATGGCAGGAGGCATACTCATTCACTAATGGATTTTTTGGGTACCATCATATCAATATCGCACCAGAGGATAGGAGAAAAACAAGCTTCGCAACAGAATGGGGTTGTGTCCAATATATTGTGATATCGTTTGGACTCAAGAATGCACCTACGATATTCTCTCGCATATTTATAGTGTAATTTAAGGAGTTCATCCATAAGTTTTTGCAAGTATATATTGACAACTATACGGTGTTTGAGTTAATGAAGTGCCATGTAGAAATCCTGCACTTGACTTCGGATACATTTCATTGGTACCAGATCGTGCTAAATCTGAAGAAGTGTTTATTCAGTGTCCGTTTTGGATTTTTCCTGGGTCATGTGGTGTGCAAGAAAGGGATGATGGTGGACCCTGCCAAGATCATAGTGATAGTGAATTTGGAGGCCCCGAGGAGTGTTAAGTAGTTGCATGCGACATTGGGACATACTAGATATTACAGGAAATTCATCAAGGTTTATGCTTAGATTACCGCACCCATGGAGAAACTGTTGAAGAAGGACGCTACATTCTGTTGGGATGAATAATGTTAGTGCAATTAGGATGTATTAAAAGAGAAGATGGTTATTGCATCGATATTGGTCGTACCAGATTGGAAGAAGGAATTCTATGTACATGTTGATGCCTCTTGCATTGCGTTGGGCGCAGTTCTAACACAGGTCAGTGAAGGAGAGATGGACCACCCTATTTCCTTCGTGAGCAGGAAATTATCAGAGGCCGAGAAGAATTACTCAATGACAGAGTGAGAAGGATTCGCTATGGTTTATGTGCTTCAAAATTTCAGGCATTGTCCGTTGGGAGAACATTTCAAAATTTAAATAGACCACTCTACCTTGAAATACCTGGTCAATAAGCCTGTGTTGGGGTGGAATATTTTCCAATGGTTGTTGCTATTCTAGAAGTATGACTTTGAGGTCATTGTGAAGCCACGTAGGTTGAATGAAGGACCCGACCATATCTCATGGATCGAAATAGGAGAGGATCCTACAAATTTAGAGGAAGGGTTTCACGATGTGCAGCTCTTCATGTTCCACATAGTGGATAACCACTTTGCAGATATCATTCATTTCTTGACTATAGGGATGGCACCAAAAGGGTATACAAGTCAATAAAAACAAGGAGCTAGTAGTGGCGTGGAAAATTTTTTGGTGATTGCTGGACATCTGTATAAGATGGGCACAGATGACATATTGTGAAGATATGTGCCAAATTTTGAGAGAAGTAGCATTCTCATTGAAGCTCATGGAGGGGTTGCAGAAGGACATTATGCAAGAAAGGCGATTGCACAGAAGATTTTGCGCGCAGGTCTATGGTGGCCTATGCTGCATAAAGATTCCAAGGCATATTGTAGGGCATGTGATGCATGTTAGAGAGTGGACACACCATCATAGAGGGATGAGATGCCATTAAATCCTCAAGTATCTTTGCATCCATTTGAAAAATGGGCAATTGAGTTCGTTGGGCCCATTCAGCCCCTAGGAAAAAAGACAAGTGTGCGCTATATCATCACCGCGATAGAATATCTAACTAGATGGGCAGAGGCACAACCGATTAAGGACTACATTGGGAATAAAACAACAATTTTTTTGTTTGAATATGTCTTAACCAGATTTGGCTACTCGAAAGTATCAATGAGCAATCGAGGTATGCACTTTCTAAACGAGACAATCAGCGCGTTGACTAAGGAGTTCTGGGTCATAAGACAACCTCATATCATCCTTGGGCTAATAGAATAGTTGAGGCCTTTAATAATATTTTTGATAACAAGCTGACAAAGATTTTTAACACACAACGGAATGATTGGGATGTGCAAGTACCTGCAGTGCTATGGGCTTACAAGACTACTTGTAAAAAATTGACTAGGAAATCACCTTTTAGATTGGTCTATGGTGTAGAAGTTGTGATGTCGATGGAGTATATCGTGCCTATTATGTGCATTGCATATCTCACAAGTATATCAGATCACAAAGCCTTGGAGGAATGGCTCGTGCAATTGTTCGATCTTGAAGAGGATCGATTCTTGGTTGGATTCCATCAACAAGTACATAAGGAGTGCAAAAAAGCATGGCATGATCAACACATCAAGCTCCACACATGCAAGGTAAATGATTTGGTTTTGTTATATGGTATTAATTTCACTAAGTTTCCGAGGAAATATCATATGCATTGGCTAGGGCCGTATGTTCTCAATTAAATTATAGATGGAGGCATAGTTCAGCTCACGAAGCTGAATGGAGATCCCTTTCCGAGGATAGTGAATAGAAGCCGATTGAAGCCATATATAGGGGATCCGACGCATTGACTATATGGCGGTAGGATAGTCTTAGTGCTTCAGGCAGTTGCAAGGGACCGCAGGACTATAAACTACACTACCAAGGTTGGACGATTATGGAATAGGCAAGATGCGCGGAAGATGGTGAAGTTACAATATATGAGGTTGCACGTAAGAAGCTATGATATGGGAAGAGGCACCATGGAGCACAGCAAGAAAGTGACCGTTGGAGTCACTGTTCAAGATTTGACAGCTAGAAGATAGTTAAGGGGAGCGGGTTAGTGGAATTTAAGGCCAAAATCTTTGAAGATTTGCCACCAAAACAACATTAATGGTCAAAATTTAGGGGAACAGTTGAATTTGAATATAAAAACCCCTATAAATTATGCGTGCCATTCCAACAGAGAACACTCTTCACACTTGGAACTTTTTCTAAAATTTGTTGTCTATTGTTTATGAGCCGAGCCTTTTGGGAAGATTTATTTGTCCACACAGACGTTTCTCTTGAAGCTCATGAGCCACTTATGGAGAAGATGACTGCCACCAACCCTGCAGAAGCTGTGCGTGTAGAGGCCACTGTATCCAATGCCCCAAGCCCTGAAATATCTGGTATTGAAGTTATGCCTGCGTTGCCCACGGCACCGAGGTCGCCCAGATGGAAATAATCCATGGCAAAGGAGAAGCAGCAGAAACCGGTATAGGTACATGCTTCCCCTAGGAATCATACCATGACACCAACCCAAAATAAAGAAAAGTAGTCAGCCAAAGGAAAGGAGAAGGTTGTAGACTTGGAGGCAGAAGAAGGCCAGGGAAACGAAGATGTTGATGCTGAAGGAGCGGAGCCCATCACAAAGCTCCCTCAATATATCCCTCAAAGGAAGGGAAAGTTGAAGATTCCAAAAGACTTGGACTCTGAGAAATTTCTCATTTCCACACCCTTGCTCCCTAAGCAGGTTCCTTTTGAAGGTTCATGGCTCGCGCTAGTCCTGCTACTGATGATGGAGGACTGGGACTTAGCGGATCATGCTAAGTTCTCACACTTGGCAATAGATAACTACATGAAATGAGTATACCATGAAGGCACGAGTGTGACAGTGCTGGAAACAGAATAAGGTATCGCATTACTATGAAGGTATCCCATTACCACCACACCCTGATTAAGACAACCTACATCCAACAACTGCTTACTTTGGTACATGATGGTTGTTTATGGCTAGTAGGGCCCATACCCATCACAGATACACTGGTGCACACAATTACACACTTTTTGCATGAAGGGTTGAATCTGGCCAAGGAGTTTGGTGGAAATACAAGAGAGAAGGAGTTGGTTGAGCGCATGAAGAATGAATATAAACTGGTGAAGAAAGCGCGAGGGTATTTGTGGTATAGGGAAATTCTCAATGCAAACAAAGACATTTCCTCTAGCCCGAGAGAGAAGTTCTAGCCACAAACAAACAATATGGAAAACTGCATTAAGCTAGAATCAAGTAAGAGGGCCTACCTCTTAGAACGCTATTATGCTTGGTCATGATCCCGCTTCCTTACTCTAGATATCTTTCGTTTCCTTCCTTCGAATACCTAAAACAAGCAAACAAATGACAACAACAAACGTGATAGCATACAAATTGTATTCAGCCTACTTAAAAGGTCAAGGAATATTAAGCTATCAAATGTAAGATAACACTCAATGTAGGAAATCAATCACTAGTTGTATTCATATAAGTTCAAAAATAGATTACAACCAATGCCTTGACGTTGTTAATCTCCTCCGACATATCTAGGTTCCCACACCTCCCCTAGCATCTCATGGATAGCCCCAACAATGGAATTTTTAAGGCTTCCTCCCTTTAGTTCTAAACCAAACCAAGCACACTATTCTCCCTCCACAAACATAAACTAGAAGGATACAAGCTATGCTATCTTGCTGGTTATTCAAGCTCCAAAAATACTAAGATTGAAAAACTAGTTTAGCTTGGAAAAGGAGGTGTTTATATAGCTTGGATGGAGGGGAGATGGTTCCTCTTATCATGGTAGAGGCCTCATCTCTTGGGTTTGTTCCATCCTAATAAGGGAAAGGAGCCCAAACTGACTTCCTCAGCTCCATCCAGCCCAACCATTTACCAAACTTCCATTATGAAGCTTCTAGACCTAGAAGCTTTGACTCCATATTTAAGGAACTTGCCAAAATAGGATCGACATGACTGAGAAAAGGCTCAATTGCGTTGTACGATGCTAGGCCGAGATTTAAACTCTACAAATTGGCGCGAGGAAGAAATGGGTCATTAGCATCGGTCTTGTAAATTGGGGTAAAAGGAATATTCTTGGGAAATGATGCAAAATGGAAATGTTCTTCTCATGAAGAGGGACATATTGGGACTTTCTTCATGATGGGAAAGCATGTAGGGTTCACCATAGAGGTCCTCCAGGATCGAGGAATGGGGAGTACAGGGACAGTGACAAAATTTTGTGTAACATATGCCCCCTAAAGTATGCAAGCCGAATTAGAGTGAGGGGTGAAATTCTTTACAAGTAGATGCAGGGAACCGGAGTCCATCGTCAGAAAACCTGAAAGCAAGAATAGGTACATATACATCATTGAAACTATAAAAAATAATACATGAATCATGGTATGGACATAGCCATCTAGAGAGAGATCATGCAAATGGATCCAAGGCATGGGTGCAACCATCCAATAAAGAGGATCATATCAAAACCAAGTTATGGTCGTAGCCATCCATCTAGAGAGACATGTATGTTAGCATGATCATGTCACATCACCTTGCAACGTGGACTTTTGTAATCTAAGCCCAGGGTCTTGCGTTCCAACATGACCCAATCAAAGTAAAAATTCTAACATGTGAATAGATGTATCGAAGTTGAACATGCTAGAAATTCGCTTGATTACCGGTCAAAGATGTGAACTATTAACAAGCACGAGAGAAACCACCCATAATGTTAATGAATCTCAAGGTACTATTAGTACAATTCATGAAGTGTGAATAAGGAACTGAATTTGAACACTCATGAAATCATTCGATCGAAAGCCAATGATGAGAACCTATTGTCGAGTGTAAAGAACTTTCCATTGAGGCATGCAAGCTCTAAGGTACTGGAATGGAGTTTTTGGATCAACTTCCTGGATAATGAGATAAAGTCGAGAGGAAGTGATCTACTGAAGGGGTCATAATGAATGCTTCATCATCGACACGAAATGATAAACACAATGAATGAGAGTAATCCAAGATGGTGAATTATGATCAGACAATGTACAGGTAGGAAGACTTCTCTTGAACATGTGGATGACACGACTCCATATTTTGGCAGCATTTGACATCATAGGATCAGAGGTCATGGTGACGTGGTAGAGATCATATGAGAGGTTTAAAATTGGATAACCCAAAACCCATGGAGGCAAGTGACAGAGTGAGGATGTCACAAAACCTGACACGAACAACAGATGAGTGTCAATGTTCAAGAGTGACATGCTTCCTCAAGTGAAGAATGCAACTGATGAAATACTTCCAATTTCCCCCCACCATTTCTAGTGAGTACCCCAGTTACTTTTACACAAGCTTGACGGGGATAGCATATGCTTGTAATATAAGTTCATCCTTTGGATGGATCCATCCTATGAGGTTTTACAAGCCCCAAGAATGAGTAGCTCAGTCTCTTCATAATGAAAAGTCCTATGTTGTTTAATCTTTTAACGAGTCCGACAAAGGAAAAACTCGGTATCTTTTTCATGTTTAGAGAGTTTGAAAAAGACACGGTAAAGAAAACTCCAAAAGGTCCCTTTTTGTAAATTTGTCTCTTGATCTCGAAAAGGTAGAAAACAATACTTGAGAGAACCTCTTGGCCATGTCGACCAAGGAGTACCTTTTTGTAAATAGTTCATCCCATCCAGAAAAAGGGGTAAACGTATACTGGTTAAACGACGTTTCGCAGCATTTAACGAGTTCAAAATGACAAGAGTTCAACAATATTTTCATATTTTGAGAGTTAGAAGAGAGTTGAAAATAGACTCCCTGCTTTTATTTGGTTTAATGAGTCTAAAAGGGAAAAAATACTTGGAAATCTTTTCATTTTTTTACGAGTCAAAAAAGAGCTTAAAGGTGACTCGTCCTGGAGGAATGAGTAGTATAAAGGGTAGCAACAAGTTCCGATTAAAGGGGGGGATTATTAAAACACTGAAAGGTCAAGAGGCTAGCTAGCAAAACCACTCATTGCTTCGGTTCCTCGAGAAAGGAAAAACAACCAAGTGAAAGCATATGATCAACCAAAGAGATGGTGGTGATGGAATGAAACAACTAAGGCCCATCTAGCATAAATAAGCTGATAAAAATGACAATTGATTTGAAAATGGGGCACTTAGGTTCCTTTTCTAACTTACAAGGACCTCTCCCACTTCCAAAGCTTAAATGTTCCCAATTCTTTATGATTAACCAATGCGGAATTGAATATGTTCTTGAAATAAGGTGTATTATTATGTTTATTGTTGACTATTTATGTGTTTTAAGTTAATGTGCTTCTATGATATGTTAGGGTCGGTCTGGTCAGCCCTCCATCAGAGATCAAATCTCTTTGTGCATTTCAAATTTAGGTGTCCCGCTCCATCCACTCAAATGCATTTCGCTAGGGACATGTCATGGTATGATGGAGATAGTCATGCTACTCATTTTCTCTCATGTCTGGCCTCTGCTGGTTCAGGTATTGGTCCATAAATCGCTGCAGTTCATGATAGTTAAGGTCTGGTCATATTACAGGTCAAAGTCCTTTTGATTGTTGGGTATAGGAAATCATCCATGTGGTCCTCAAAAAAACATGTCCAGAACAAGCCATGCAGGCCAGAAGGAGACCTTATACAGCTACAGTTCAGGAAGCTTCATCATCACCGAAAGAGACATCGACTCTTCTTCAAAACTCTGTTTTGAAGAAAAGTCAAACAAGGTCAACTATGACAAAATTTTCCAAAAAATCGCCAATTGACATTTTCAGATGTAGTCATGGATTTCAAAGCCAAATGCCCTAGTCACACAGTCACCGCAAAGAAATGCCGAAAATTTTATCATGAGAGCCAAAATTTCAAAGAAAAAGGGAAAAAGCAAAGTGTTTTAAAGTCAATAAAAAGTGCAAAACACAAACATTGTAAAGTGGGTTTTCAAAGAGGAAAAAATTAAACCCAACTCTCTCAAAGCCTATATATATTTGTTTTAACCCAAGACTAAGTCATTGTGTTATGAAAAAGCTTGAGAGAGGCATTGTTGAAGAAAAGAAAGCTAAGGAGGAGGAATTCGAGTAAGGAGGGCAGATTTCTAGGTGGCGCGGCGCACACACCAGGGCGCGCGACACACACGGAGGGCGCGATGCACCGGCAGCCAACCCATAGTGGAAAATCGACAAGGGCGCGACACACTCAGGGTGCATGGCATATTGGGCTTGGCGCATGATGCACAGGGCCAGGGAGCTAAAAAACACTTGCAAACTCGTCCTATATCCCGGTTGAAGTCTAGAAAACAAGAGGTAGGCCCGAATGAAATCTCTTCTCTGTCAATTTGGTCAATAGCAGTGTTTCTAAGATGTCGAGTGAAGATCCAAAGCATATTGGCCATTCATGCAAATAATCACCAAAACAAAAATGATAAATGGGGTTTGTAAATTCGAAGACACCACCAAGGTTTTGTTTCCCCTCCCCTTGTCCCCTCACTCCTTGTCATAGTCACCTCCATTCCACCTTGTCTCCTAAAGAAACCACCCTAAATCACCCTAAAACCCCCTCCCCTATTTTTCCAAGCAAATGAGTGCCATTTGAAAGCACGCGGCGCACACACAAGGTGGCGCGGCGCACTGGGAGCCCGGCCACAGTGTTAACACTGCACTGGCGCGGCGCATACCCGGCGCATGGCGCACTGGGCAAAGCGCACGGCGCACAGGCCTGTGAGCCTAAAAAAGCACCGAAGTCACCCAAATTTTTGTAATTGGCTCTCATCATTGCAAAAGTGGCCCTAGATCTTTTAATCATTGATCCTTAACTCAAGGAAAAATATATTTTGGTGGCCATGAAATCAAAGGAAAATTTTTATTAAGAAAACACAAAAATGACACAAATAGGGACAAAGAGCTAGGGTTTTGCTACAGTAACATGATATCTTGATATGCTCCTATCCTATCTCTATCTGCTAAATTATCCTGGAGCAAGTTTTCCTAATAGTTACCCTAGCTACATTGTAAACATATCCCTTTGTCCCCTTTACTCCTATAGCTCAAAATGTCCTTAACCCTACCCATCAAAACCATACCCCAAACACTCCCAAATCCATGATAAATTTCTCCTTTAAACCCCTATTCCCTTTTTCATCATTCCCCTCCTAACACTCCCTTGTTTTATTGTCCCCTTGGTAACAGATTTTTAGATAATTCATCAGTGTCATTGGATTCAAAGGGCAACACTAAACTCAAGGTACAAGCAGCAGTGATGGCATCAGAAAATTCATCAGATTATGAGGGGGATACACACAGTGACACATCTTCAGGAGAGAGGGCCCATAGGAGACATCACCGGAGTGGCATACATCTCAGAGACAATCCCAACACCCTCACAGAGCTACAGGCATGCCCACTTGCCATGTCTTGTTTCCAGCACTTGGCATGTTATGAATTTTTCCAAAGGGTGGAAAATGTCAGAGTACATCATGAGTTGGCCCACCTTTTGCACTTCATCTACAGGGAGGCCAATCTGTACTGGCCAGGGTCACTTTCACCTTGACACCGGAGGCTATCTCAGTGGCAACAGGGATAACTAACGTTGGAGAGCAGTGGCATAAGAAAAAGAAGGTGGAGAGGCATCACTATGAGCCTTACATCAAGAACAACTACTTGAGCCAGCTCACTAGAGTTTTTCCATTCAGATTTTTGAGGGAAGAGTATGCCCCACTCATGAGATTGATCATGAAGTATTTTAGTTGTGAGGGGAGGTTTTCTCGCCTTTATGCCTATCACATCCACTTGCTCATGAACTTCACTAGGGTAAAGATGATGAGCCTCCCATTTTTCATCTGCAACAACATTGAGAAGATGAAAAACTTCATACAATGCAAGACCCCACGACAGCAGCTAAATAGTGTCTATCATTTTTCTCTCATCTGAATTTTAGTGGACCATCAGTTGGGATTGCAAGGTATTGCTTGAGAGGACTTCATTTCACGTGATTTCTTCAGCGCTCCACCGGTGATATCAGAGGGAGAACATGAGCTGGGAGGTCCTTCACTTCAGGCTGAGCATGAGTTGGGAGGTCCTTCACATCAGTTTGAGCCTGAGCTAGGAGGTCCTTCACATCAGTTTGAGAGCCATGAGACTGCCACCATGCCAGTTTTCATCACATATAAGAGAGGCTATCCTAAAGGCACCAAACCATTGTTTGCAGTGGCAAAGCGAGTGTTATCTCCACCTAGGGTGGAAGGGGCCTCGCTTCCGCCATCAGCATCACAGGAGCAGGGTAAGGGCAAGGAGCCAGTGCAAGAGGAGGGGCCATCAGGTGAGCATGAGACCGAGTTGGTTATCCTCCAAGATGATGAGACAGATGTAGAACCCACCAATGAGGAGCTTATAGAGATCATCAAGGAGCAGCAATCAGAGATTGAAGACTTCACCATTGATCTAGAAAGGGCCAAGTGGAACATGAACTACCTGGAGCAGAGGAAAAAGTGGCAATCTAAAATATTTTGACGGGACCCTATAAGCACCTTGTCTTGTCGCCTCACTTGCTAACAACCCTCTAAGCTAGGTGACCTCCCTCCCTCACGAAAATAGGAGGACCAGCAACAAACAGTTTGAGGACCAACAGATGATCATGGAGCTGCAAAACATCCGTGAGTGGCGCCAAGCTACTCAAAGAAGAAGGGTTCCGCTCACCTCTTTGGAGCAAGAAATCAATGAATACCGGGAGGCCAACCTTGAGAGGGTCAACATGCATTTAGAGAGGCTGTTGGAGAAAGAAAATAGGGAGAAAGACATGGTGAGGTGCTTGACTCATCACTACCAGGCCCGTAACATGAGTTCCAAAGCGCGAATCAGGAGCCTAAAGGCAAAATTGAGCAAAGCGAGAAAAGAGGCAAAAGAGGCAAAGGAGGCAAAGGAGCAAGATTGGATTCGAATCTTGGCTGAGGATTCCTTGGCACAACAAAGCACTTCATAGGGAACCTCCAGCCCAAATTCCAAAAAAATTGGGCAAATTTTGGTCTCAGGCAAAATTTTTGGGCACAAAACAGGAAATTCCTCCCTGTGCACCGCGCCACTGGCGCGACGCTAAAATTCTAGCGCTCTAATCAAGGAATGGCTTACATATTCAGATTCATCATCGAAAAATACGTCTACTGGTGTCCGAGCAAGAAATTTTGACAAGTTTTGGGTCTCCTAAAGGTCAAAAAACACTCAAGAATGGCATCTCTGCCACTTTTTAGACACACAGAAAGCAGTCTTGGGAGAATGAAGTTTTTGAGGGGCAAATTAGCTTCAAATTCAAAAATTCCAATTGGGTTAGAAAGTAGACAGGATAGGATTTCCAACAAGCCCACTTAGGCACATTTTGGACACTTGCAAGTGCCCCAAAATAGGCTCCAAAGCGGCATAATGCACAGGGAATTTGGTGCGGTGCACAGGGTAAAAAACTGCCAAATTGCTCCTGTTTCGTGAAATTTCGGGTCGCGACTTCTCCAAGTGGGCCCAGTCATGTACTCTTCGGTTTTTTGGAACCAAGGGCAGCTTTTAAAGAATTTTCTCTCCAGGTGGGCATCTATCCAAGTGGCAAAAGAATGCAAAGGGTCACCACAGCCAAATGTCATGCTTGAGAGCGTTGCACCTGTAGCTGATGGTTGGCTCTCCATCTCCTTTTCAAAATGATTTGAGTAACTTCCCAACCCCTGGGCATTCCATCTCTTCTCTACACTTTCTATATATTGTATGCAAGTTATTTGCAAAGGGTTGGCTGGCTTGTAACTTCTGGGAGACTGTGGGAAAGAAACTTTGTTTCTGCACAGTGTATTTTTGACAGAGAATTAATGAAAGGCAGCAGCTATGTTTCATGAGATTCTTGTGGCTGTGAGTGTAGAAAATGTGTTCTTATGTTCCATATGTATCTTTCTATGTTCCATAATTCATTTCATCTTTCATTTCAGTGAAATTTTCTAAGTGAGATTAGGTAGAATTCAATTTATATTGCTCTGCCTGTGGGAAAATTTCATGTGCAGTGTTATTCTTCTATTGAAAAGGATTCATGTGACCATGCGCTTTTCACTATCTTCAGCAATCATTCAATTCCACGTCACCTTAATTTGAAATTGTTGCGCTTCCCGCCTACCTTGCCTCATGGAATAATCTGTGCCTTCATTCTCAATTCTCTGTTCTTTGCTAAGCGCCAGTCCCATATACATCCGAGAAGCTCGGTCACTTTCAAAAATATTTTTCCAAAATCACTTTTCACTTTCTAGCCTAAGGTAAACATTGCATTGTAAGTCATCTCAGACCATTTTGCCTATCCATTCGCTGAGTGTGACTCGGAGAGAGCCCTCTCCTGTTCTGGTAGGGCTAGCTACCAGACTGAGCGTGGTTTGTGGTTACCCTAATTTTTTCCTTCCTTCAGCCTAAGGCAGATTTAGGTGCTAACATAGTGGCAACCATACTGGGGACTTAAGTTGAAAATCAAATCCCCTTGTTTCATAAGAATTCTAGGCTCCCGGATGATGAGCTTAGGATTGGAAAGGCTGAGTAAGTTGGTTGTGTCCCGTAATTCCTCTCAATAGCACGCTGGCTTCAAGACGATACACCAGAGTGAATCTGGACCCAGACCCTCCTCACATTTACGAAAATCCAAATTTGATCCCAAGACTCCTTCGTCAAGAAAGCACCATAACCCCCGTATTCAAATCCCCTTCATGTCCCGACATTTTTGAGTATCTTAAGGAGCTTGAGTTCGACGAACGATTTGAGATATCACTGTTTGAGTCTAAATCCGAAAAGGTTGTTGATTACACCATCCCCGATCTGCAATTTCTTGTAGACCTTGAGATGGAAAGAGCTAATAGATTAATCGATAACTACATTGCCACATAGCCCCAAACTCCAAGTGCAAGCCCCTTACAAACTGTGCACACTCCTCCAACACCTCCAAGGCCAAATCCACCAAGAATGATGGCTGCCCGTTTTGCTCCTCTTGTTCTACCCCAAGTCCTAGATGACATGCCAAATGACTATCAAAGTAAAATCCCGTTTTTTGATGGCACTCCTAACAGTATTACAGCTCAACAACATGTGGATAAAATGGCAGATTTCTATGAACTTCATGAGATCGATGCGGAGAACGTGGCAATGAGGCTCTTTGTACAAACATTTGCAGGTGATGTGAGGAAATGGTTCAGAGGTTTGACGGCTGCAAGCATCACCACCTTGGCTGAGCTACAAAGGCAATTTTTGAACAGGTGGGAAGTCAAAAAGAATCCCCTTCAAATTCTGGCCGAGTATGAACAAATCAAGCGGAATGCCGGTGAGTCGGTCCAAGATTATTGTGTTAGATTTAATGCAGTCTACAATGATATCCCAGACCATCTAAAGCCACCGGTGGGACTAGCAATGATGAAGTTTCCGGATGGTTTTGATGTTGACATGGCGTACCAATTACGAGAGAGAGAACCAGCTACAATGGAAGATATGCAAAAAATTGCAGTCAGCGTTGAGGCTAACCTACTGTCCAAAAGAGCAAGAGCGAAAGCAGAGAAGAAAACCATGGTGAAAGAAGAATCTTCTTCAATGGATCAGCTGCTCAAGAAGGTAGAACAGATGCTCGAAAGGGTAAAACTTGACAAGCCAGAGCCACAAGTTAGGAATCCTAACTTTCGTGGCCAACAACAGCCACAATATAGGATAAGACAAAGAGATCAGCGGACTCAAGAGCAGACAGCACAACAGCCGATACAAACACCTTTGCAGCAGAATTTTGTACATGGACCAGAATCAGATGAGGACGGGAATGTAATAGGCGAAGAGAACCATCTCTTTACTCCAGATGAGCTGCCTACTTACATCACCAAAGAAGAAGAATGTGCAGTGTTATTCTTCTGTTGAAAAGGATTCATGCGACCATGCCCTTTTCACTATCTTCGGCAATCTTTCCATTCCGCGTCACCTTAAGTTGAAATTGCTACGCTTCTCGCCTACCTTTCCTCACGGAATAATCTATGCCTTCATTCTCAATTCTCTGTTCTTTGCTAAGCGCTAGTCCCATATACATCCCAGAAGCTCGGTCACTTTCAAAAATCTTTTTCCAAAATCACTTTTCACTTACTAGCCTAAGGTAAACATCGCATTGTAAGTCATCTCAAACCTTTTTGCCTATCCATTCGCTGAGTGTGACTCGGAGAGAGCCCTCTCCTGTTCTGGTAGGCTAGCTACCAGACTGAGCATGGTTTGTGGTTACCCTAATTTTTTCCTTCCTTCAGCCTAAGGCAGATTTAGGTGCTAACATGATATATAAATACATATCACAGTAACTAAAGCAGCAAATATAATGCAACAATAAAACAACACACATAAGACAACAATTTAATGAGGAGTTCACCCAAAACTCTTGGGCTACATCTCCTTGAACTCTAGTCAACTCGACTAGGCTCTCTGGGATTATGGAAGCAATCCTTTTACAATCTCTCTAGCTTAACCCCACGGTTTAACATAGAAATAATGGGTTTAGAATGCCATTCTGTCCCCAGCTCTGAAGCTCTCGGCCTTCTTACTCTGGCTTTGGCTCTTAGGCTCTCGGCTCTTTGGCTCTAGCTTCTCGGCTTTGCCTCTCGGCCTCTACGTGCCTCTGTGATCCGCTCGACCTCCAAGTGATCCTCAGAAACCTTCCATCGACCTTGTTGCAACTTTGTTGCCTATCAATCAAACTCTTAGGTTTTCTCACCCTTTCAACTCTCTACGCTACCTACTTATGCCTCTCAATCATTCTCTCAGACTCATCAACCCCTCTATCTCTATCATTGAACAACTTTTAAGCCTATCGGCGCTTGTCTATTCGTTTCAGCTCTCAGGCTTTCTGGCTCCCGGTTGCTATCCCTTGATCTTCCTTATGGAGCGTTTAACAATCATTGCTAACATCCCAAGGTATGGTGGCCACCTATTTTGTAATGGAAGGAACCATCAATGCTTGAAATCCCTAGAAACAAGCATTCCCTGTTTACACAAAGAAACACAGTAAAACATGGAAAAATCCACCAAACGCAGTCTATCAGCCTTCAAATATTCATAAATCTGCCTTTTTATTTCTTATCACATATCCACCATTGATCTGAGAGGTCTATATCCAACAGCTGAGGTTCATTTCGGGTGGCCCTTTCTTATGAGGGTTAACCACTCGATAAGGGTGGTTTTCTCTCTCCAGGCCCTGGACACGTGACAGGAAATGTATGGGCTTGGGCAGAGCCCAGCCAAAACCACTTACCGCCTTTGGCCTGCCCAAAATCCCTCTTGTATCGTGATTTCCATTTGTATTTAAAAATACATTAAAACATGAAAATATCGCTTTACCAGACTTGAAATAATATATATTTGCATTAATAAACCCTTTCGGGTTTGGATTCATCGCTTATCGCATCGCATATGTGTTTTGGGTAAAATCCCAAATACACGGGAAATACGTGAAATCCGAATTCCTGGACCTGAAATTTTATACAATCGGGCTTTGAAAACTTATCGGGTCTAGCCTTTTTATTGGCATCAGGGATCGCTGACCATTGATCAGTGATTTAATCGTGGTTGTCCATTCCTTTCCTGATCTGATGGCTGAGATCGCACGCCGCGGATCGACAATCGCATATCGCCTATACATCGGCCCCTTTACATCACTGTGACATGACGTTGTGATGCAATATGTCGCAATCGCAAGTCGCATTGGCCCGGGGGTCCGTCCCTTGTCTCATGCCATCGCCGATGCCGATTTTCCGATGCCGATATCGGTGATCGTGATATCGCATCAGCCCGGGGTCTTTCCATATATATATTTCGCATATGCTTGCCTCCGACCCGATATGTCAGGGATCGGCGATCGGGGGTGCTTCCCCTTTCTGCTTAAGTCCACCTTTTGGACCTCCTCCGATGCGATTTTCCCTTTATAAGGGTTTTTAAGCCATTTTTAGGGGATTTTGCCTCTTTTTCTCAAAAAACAAAGGGCATCTTCTTTCTGCCATAACTTTTGCATCCTAAGTCCATTTTTTCCCATTCAAGTTGCAGTAGATTCAGAATGGAGAGATCTCTACAATGAGACTATGTCCAGGAACTTCCTTGGACTTTCATTTTCCTCTGTGAGGAACACTTAGACTTAGGAGTCTTTCCAAAATCATTTTGGATCACGCCTTCCCACTAAAAGAACTTTTCGTCTCCAAAATATTGATATACTGATCTAAACAGTACCTGAGAGTAACAACACCCTCTTCTTTCAGCCTCCACACACTTTCCTTGCATAGTGCCTCTGAACCAAATTCTTTGACCATTTCCCTTCTTGGATGGGTTGGTCTTCTTGGGAAGAATTGTCGTCCTTCTTGCCTTCCTACAGAACTCCTGTTGAAATGGTTATAGAAGGTAGTTTGAGCTTTTATTCCTTGATCATTGATCCAAGGTGGCTCAAACAAATGTGAAGTACATATACTCCACAAAACTTTCATTTGTACTTGTTTGACAAGTTGTCAACAACAACTGTTGATAACAACAGAAATATAGACAACAACTGGATGACCTAAACTCCTGCTTCAACAAAAGAAATAGATTTCACAGCTTGTGAACACCTCCATATCTTAAATCTAATTACAAATTATGGACTAGATAACAAGCCCACAAAACATGCCTTTAGAACAAATGACCCTTCAATTCAAGCATGTAGAAAAATACCATTAGGACTCTTTCCAAAAGATGAAACACTTCATCGCTATCTCCATCTTGGAGACCAATTCAATTTTTTCCAAGTCAACATTGCATCACATGCATGTCAAAGCAATCAACCTCCAAGTTAATTACACATACATGTTCAAATATAAGGAAACATCAACATCCCTATGTTCATGCACCTCATGTTCATGCATGCATTTCATCCTTCAACTTTCACTGAAGCACACTGTACTTTCGAAGCTAAAATGAAATAAATGTTGCAAAAACAAAGTGAGTCTCCTGCTCAACCTTTTTCCATTCACCATCTTGGTAAAGTCCTGCAACTTGCATCTCATCAAAAAAGAAATGCAAATAGATGCATCAATATACATGCAAACTTAATTGGAAAAGAACTCTAGCCATTTCTTACCAATCCAGTTCCAAGGTCTTTCCTTTGTCTACACATCAGTATCAACATGTGAACCATCCTGAGACACTTCATTCATGGAAACTTCCTTTCCATTTCTGCCATCTTCTCTTTCCACTTGATCCAGGTGGATATTGGTGGCCACCTGCCAAGTCCACCTGTACCCCCACCATTGTCTTTCTCAGCATTTTCAGTTTCCTTAATTGTAGCACAACTTACTATTTTTAGCAGTTTTTCGGGTCTTGAACTTCCGGAGCCGTTTTGAGGCCCTAAACGACGTTTTTTGGGGAATCCAGGGGCAACACGGGTCCATAGATGTTGCCTGTTCCAACAATGATAGTGCTCGGATAAATATTTCTAATGAACTATTGTACGCGTCAAACGGAGATCATATGCCAAAGTTACGACCCCGGGAAGTTGATGTACCAACTTACCCCCAAACGGGGCCCACAGTTTGGCGTTTCATCTCCTAGGGTTAGGTTTTGGAATGTTAAGGGTTTTCCATTGTTTCTCAACAATAAATAGGCCTTCGAGCCTCATTGTAACACAGTTCAGAGGCATGTAGCCATCACATCTCTTCTCAGAGATAAGCTACCATCGCCCTAGCTGGTTTATTTCCATTTTCTGGTTGTAAGCATATTTCAGTATTTTCCATTAATGAAATGAAGTATTATTTCCGCTGCATCTTTGTGTGTATGGCTATCTCTGTAATTTGTTGCGTTCCTGTTTAAATCTGGATCAGTGGTATCAGAGCGGTCTGCTTTTTCTCTGTTTTTCTTTGCATGTCCCCAACAAGGTCGGGATATAAGGAGTTAGGGCTTGAACTAGTTGAACCTTTGCAAGACCAGCCTCGAAAATCCTGACGGCCTCCCATGGCGGACAAGAAGAAAGACGAGGGGGCAGGAGATCCCATCAAAATCTTGCTCGAAGAAGCCCTCGAGCGACAACGGAACGCGATGATGGACAGCTTTGCCCAGATCCTTCAGCAGCTACCCAGAAGTAATGCATCGGCTTCCAGCAGCTACTCTGGAAATGCCACACCCTTTAAGGTACAAGTTAATTTTGAAATCCCCATATTCGAGGGTCAGATAGACGCAGATGCTGTAGATAAATGGTTAAATCTGCTAGAGGGTTATTTTTCTGTTCATGAATTTTTGAGTCGGGAAAAGATTGTTTTTGCTCTCCTCAAAGCAGCCCCCCACGTCAAGGACTGGTGGGAAACCTACTGCGAGCAGAAGGATGAAAGTACTGGCTCACTATTTTCAACCGCACCCACCTGGGATTCGTTTCGGGATGCCATCGAGGAGCAGTACTACCCTGTCGGGAGCTATGAGGATGAATACATAAAGTGGACCACGCTACGGCAGGGAAGGGACCAAGACGTGCCGGAGTTCACCAATCTTTTCCATACCCTTCGCACAAAGTTGGGTATCAAGGATTCAGAGCAACATTTGATACTCAAATACCGTGGCTGCCTGCACAAGTACATCCAAGAAGAAATACAATTCCTAAACATCCCCTCGCTCAGCGCAGCATACCGGTATGCCGTCAAGGTCGAGAAGAAGTTTAAACAAAAGAAGCGAGACTTTGGATCTGCGAATCCAAAGCAGGGGAAAGGTGCCCCTAAACCACAGAACAAAGGACAAAGCCAAGGCGGGACAGCCCAAGACAACCAGCCGAAGCTGCAAGCAAAGAACAGCGCTGCGAAGCCGAGAAAGGACACTGGAAAATGGTGCGAGTTCCATAAGAGCTCCACTCACAACACAAGTGAGTGTCGGGCCAAGCAGTCACTGGTGGCTGAGCTAAAGGTTTCAGAATCAGATGCATGTTCCGACTCTGAGTCAGAACCCGATAAGGGGTATGAAAAAGGGAAGCAGATCATTGATGCGGACCCCAGCGCCACTGTTGCTACCGCAAAGATCCAGAAAAATGAACCCGAAGATCCAGAGGAGGAGGAGCGTCTCTTCCACTCCCAAATGTGGGTAAAGGGCTCCCCGATACAGTTCATTGTTGATAGCGGGAGTCAAAAGAACCTCATTTCGGCAAAGGTCGTGAAGCGGTTGGGCTTACCGACCACAGCACATCCACAACCATACACCATTGGGTGGCTTCACCAAGGACGAGATCTTCGCGTGAGCCAGCAGTGTCACCTTCCATACAACATCAAGCCCTTCACGGATGAGGTATTGTGTGACATTGCTCCCCTTGAAGTTTGTGATATATTACTAGGACAACCATACTTGTGGAAGCGACATGCTGTGTATGAATCAAGGCCCCGTGCTGTTATTATTACATTGGGAAATAAGTTGTTCAGGATACCAGAGGTAGCACCACCTGCCGCCATCTCTTTGATTACTGCAAAACAATGCAGTAAGATCATTTCCAAAACCAGGAAATTTGTTTTCCTGATGATACGCCCTCAAGGAAAGAAGAAGACAGTGGTCGCGGCCTCCAAACGGGGCCCCTCTGCACGACAACTACAGATGGACAAGATTGTGGAGGAGTACGAGGACATCTTCACCTCCATGGCAGGGGTTCCTCTACACTGTCAATTCAAGCACTCCATCGATCTGACCCCAGGTGCGCCGCTACCCAATGGACCAATTTATTGGCGTTCCGTTCTGGAGAACGATGAAATCAAGAGGCAGATTCAGGAGCTCCTGCAGAAAGGTCACATCCATCCGAGTTCATCGCCCTGTGGGAGCCCGATCATGTTGGTACAGAAGAAGGATGGGACGTGGAGACTCTGTATTGACTATCGGGCGCTGAACAAGATCACTGTCCGTAATAGGTACCCGATCCCGTGGATTGATGACCTCCTAGACCAACTAAAGGGGGCGAAATATTTCAGCAAGATCGACCTGAAGTCGGGATATCACCAGGTGCCAATCGAACCCTCCGATGTGTGGAAGACTGCCTTCAAATCCAAGGAGGGCCTCTTCGAATGGTTGGTCATGCCTTTCGGATTGACGAATGCTCCTGCAACCTTTATGAGGCTAATGGATGACATCTTGCAGCCATTCACCAACCCTACTTTGTAGTAGTATACTTGGATGACATTCTGATCTTCAGCCAGAGTTGGGAAGAGCACCTCCACCACATCCGACAGGTTCTCCAAACACTGCGGCAACACAAGCTATGTGCCAATTTGGAGAAATGCACTTTTGGCATGACCCAGGTTCAGTATCTAGGATACATCATTGATGAACAGGGGTGCATGTCGATCCAGCCAAGATCCAAGTCATTCGGGATTGGCCCTCTCCAACCACTCTAACAGAGCTCCGCAGCTTTCTAGGTCTTGCCAACTTCTACCGCAGGTTTGTGTTGGGATTTTCTCATATTTCTTGGCCCTTGAGTCAAGTCACCAAGGGCGGGCGAAAGAAAATTCTTTTGGTCTGAATCTCAACAGAAGGCATTCAGGGAGTTGAAGGATCGCCTCTGCACGGCACCAGTGCTCGCGTTACCAGATTTACAACAACCATTTGAGGTCGAGACAGATGCCTCTGACTATGCTATTGGGGCAGTCCTTACTCAACATGGACATCCAGTGGCATATCACAGTGAAACACTTTCAGACACAGTCCGGAAGTACCCCACTTATGATAAAGAGATGTATTCCATTGTACAGGCCTGCCGACAATGGAAGCATTACATTTTGGGGAAGAAAAGGTCATCCACACAGACCACCGACCTCTGCAGTTCATACAGACCCAAGGGAAATTGCAGAATGATCGCCATCAGAAGTGGTCTACATACCTGCAACAGTTTCACTTGAATATCAAGTATAAAAAGGGCAGCACCAATAATGTTGCAGATTGCCTCAGTCGACCACCGATCATGGCGCTAACCACCGTGCTCAACTCTTGTGGGCACGAGACTTCTGATTGGCCACTTCTCTACAAAAGCGACCCAGAATTCGGCCACACATACCAGACACTCTTGGAGGGTCGGCAGGTTGCAGATTTTCACCTCCAGGATGCCCTATTATGCCACCTCGGTCACCTTTGTGTTCCTTCAAGCGAGCGTGCCAAGATGATTTGGGAAGCACACTACAGTCGGGCTGCTGGCATTTCGGGTCGAGAAAACAGTGGCAGTACTGCAAAATTATTTCTATTGGCCGAATCTTCGACAGGATGTTGGGAAGTACATCCGATCATGTACTGCCTGTGCCATTGCCAAACCGACCATTAAGAAGCAAGGCCTCTATACCCCATTGCCTACCCCTAGTCGACCTTGGGAATCCATCTCCATGGATTACATGTCAGGCCTTCCTTCCACTAAGCATGGAAATGACTGTGTTTTTGTGGTCGTCGACAGGTTCTCGAAGATGGCCATTATGATGGCCTGCAAGAAGAATATCACAGCAGAAGCCACTGCTAAACTCTTCTTTGAACGAGTGTGGGTGCACTTTGGGATCCCACAGTCTATCATCTCAGATCGGGACAGTCGGTTCTCAGCACATTTTGGTCCAGTCTCTGGTCAATGCTGGACACCAAACTCACGAAGTCCACAGCCTTCCATCCTCAAACTGATGGCCAGACAGAGGTTGTCAATAGGATGATTGTGCACATTCTGCGCATGTATAACTCAAAGCATCCACGCACATGGGACGAGAGCCTCCCCTATGTTCAGCACAGCTACAACCGAGCTCTTCACAGCTCCACTGGCCATAGCCCTTTTCAGGTGGGTTTGGGATTCCAGCCACTATCTATGCCCCATGATGTGGCCATGCCACTTGCAGCTACTCACATGAATTCTCTCATGTCCAGTCCGAAACAGATAAGGCCACCAGCTTCATTGAGCGCATCCAACATATTCGCCAGCAGGTCCATGACATTCTTGAGAAATCAAATGCCAAGTACAAGCAGCGACATGATCAACATCGGGTGCCACACAAGTTTCAGGTGGGCGACAAAGTCTGGTTGCATTTGCAAAAGGAACGCCTTACTGGAGCCTATCGGAAATTGAGACCACTCCGATATGGTCCTTACACCATTACTAAGGCTATGGGAGACAATGCATTTGAGCTCAGCATTCCCCCATTCCTTGGCCTGCACCCAGTGTTCAATGTGGACCGCCTTCGGCCATACTTTCCACCATTGCTAGACACATCCGACATTGCAGAACAGCTCAAACCCACAGAATTAAATCCAGATTGCATGGAACAAGCTGCAACTGATCGGATCATGGACACACAGATCAAGAACACTCGCCAACAGAATATCCAACTGTATCGAGTTGTCAAAGCAGGCCAACTCCTTCAGCAGGGCAAGTGGCTCACCAGGGAACAAGTTCAGCAGAAGTTTCCTCATCTCATGGAGGAGCTCAACGCAATGGGGACCATTGCTTCCTAAGGGGGGAGGAATGATCCAGGTGGATATTGGTGGCCACCTGCCAAGTCCACCTGGACCCCCACCATTGTCTTTCTCAGCATTTTCAGTTTCCTTAATTGTAGCACAACTTACTATTTTTAGCAGTTTTTCTGGTCCTGAACTTCCGGAGCCGTTTTGAGGCCCTAAACGACGTTTTTGTGGAATCCGGGGCAACATGGGTCCC